>CM053622.1:247576209-247617210 GCA_028646595.1 Phalanger gymnotis | reverse complement strand
CCCCCCCCAAGCTTGGAACATAGAACTCTTTAGTCTACAAGCAGTCATACCCTGCTGAAAAACTCAAGGGTCAAGTAATTTGGCTGGGCACATGGCCAGGCAGCAAAAACGCACCCAGATTCAGTCGCAGACTTTGGAATCCTTCTTTGGTGACAAAGAAGACCAAAACATACAGCCAGAAGAAGTCAACAAAGTCAAAGAGCCTACAACAAAAGCTTCCAAGAAAAACATGAACTGGTCTGAGGCCATGGAAGAGCTCAAAAAGGATTTGGAAAAGGCTTTCAGGTAGTCCAATAATTTTAAAATTATCTCTCCTGGATCTCTTCTCCAATGAGATATTTTACATTATGATCCATTTTTCATGCTTTTGGTTCTGTTTTATAGTTTCTTGATTTTTCATAAAATCACTAGCTTCACTTGGTCCATTTTAATTTTTAAGGTGCTATTTTCTTCAGTGGTCTTTTGGACCTTCTTTTCCATTTGGCTAATTCTGCCCTTTAAGGCATTCTTCTCCTCGTTGGCTTTTTGGGCCTCTTTTGCCATTTGGGTTAGTCTATTTTTAAAGGTGTTATTTACTTCAGTATTTTTTTGGGTCTCCTTTAGCAAGGTGTTGACTTGTTTTTCATGATTTTCTTACATTACTCTCATTTCTCTTCCTAATTTTTCCTCTACTTCTCTCACTTAATTTTCCAGATCCTTTTTGAGCTCCTCCATGGCCTAAGACCAATTCATATTTTTCTTGGAGGCTTTTGATGTACGATCTTTGACTTTGCTTACTTCCGGATGTATGTTTTGATCTTGTTTGTCGCCAAAGAAAGATTCTATAGTCTGAGTCCTTTTATGCTGCTTGCTCATATTCCCAGCCAATTACTTGACTTTTGAGCTTTTTCTCAGGGTGTGACTGCTTTCAGAGTGGAGAGTGCTTTGGCCCAGGCTTCAGGGGTTTTGCGCTGCTGTTTTCAGAGCTACTTCTATTCTGAGGTGATATGATGCGCCTCTCCTGGCCTGTGCTCTCATCTGTGAGTGTAGGCACTCTATAGCCACCAGGAGGACTCCCTCTTCATAGCCACCACAAAGTTGTGCCACACAAATGCTCCTCCTCCCCTGAGAACTGCCAACCAGGACCGCGACCCAGATCCAGGCAGGGCAAAGCAAGAGAACCTTGCCTCAGTGCCAGCAAATAGATCCCTGCAGTCCTGCTCTGATCAACTGCTTGATTCCCCCCATTATCTGTGGGCCTGGGTCCAGAAGCAGCCACTTCTGCTGCTGCTGTTGCTGCTGCAGCCACTTCCACCACCCTGGGGCTGTGATTGGATCACACCCTTCCTTCACCCAGATCCAGTAGTTTTCCCACTGACCTGCTATGTTGTGTTTGGTACTTGTGGGCTGAGAATTCTGGTAACTGCCACAGCTCAGTGATTCAGGGCCTTGAGGCCTGCTCTGCCCTGTCTACTCTGGCCTGGTCTCTTCCTTCTGGTCCGGCCCACACTGGACTGCACTCCTCTCCCAGAAAGGTGTGGTAGATGCTTCCCAATAACCATCCAAGCCCACTTGGGCTAGAGACTTGTTTCCCTCTTTTATTTCATGGGTTCTGTAGCTCTAGAATTTGTTTAGAGTCCTTTTTTATAGGTGTTTGGAGGGATTTAGGGGAAACTTTCAGTGAGTCTTTGTTTTCAAGCTGCCATCTTGGCTCTGCCCCAGGAAGCTATATCGGATGGTGACACTTTTGATAATATTAGGAAAGAAGGAAGTGTATTGTTGGGAAAGATAATGAATTTTATTTTGGATATATTGTTGAGATTCAACTGACAGTTTCTGAAAGACAACTGGTGATGTGAGACAAGATCTCAGTAGTGAGATTAGAGCTGGATACACACACATAGGAATGACAGTATAGAGATGATTGAAAACATGAAAGTTGAGATCATCAAGTAAGATAGCATAGAAGGAGAAGAAAAGAGAGCCCATGGGAACATGCATAGTTAGTAAATATGACATGAATGAAGATCCAAGGGAGAAGACAGAGGAGTTGTCATACAGGTAAGATGTGAACCTGGAGAGAAAAATTTCACTAAAACCTAGAATGTCCACAATAAGAGAGTGATTGACAATGTAAAAGGCTGCAGAGAGGTTAAGGAGGAAGTTTGAGAAATAGCCATTAGATTTGGCAATTAAGGGATCATTCGTAACTTTGGTGAGAGTAGTTTTATAATGATGGCAGAAGGCATACTGCAGAAAGTTTGGAATCAGGAAAGAAGAGGGGAAGTGGAAGAATCAATGATTGACAGCTTTTTAAAAGAGATTTAGCCAAGAAGAAGTGGAGGGATGTTGAATGATGGTTGGGTAGGATGGCTGAATCAAGTGAAGCATGGGAAAGACATGAACATGTTTATAAACTGTAAGGAAGGAGACAGCAGATAGGGAGAGATAGAAAATTAGAGAGTATGAAAGATAGTGGGGGCAATCTGCTGGAAAGATAAGTTGAGATGAGATTGATGGTCCAAGTAGAGAAGGATTTACCTTGGCAAGAAGGGCCACCTCTTCATATAAGAAAGAAGTGAAGGAGTTGGTGAAGATGTCTGAGCAATGTCAGATAAAGAGGAGGGTAGAAGGAAAAACACTTAGCAAATGGTCTCAATTTTTTGTTTAAGTACTTGGTGAGGTCCTCATCTGGGATGGCACCTGCAAGGCTTGAGGAGAGACAAAATAGTGTGTTGAAGATGCTATGTTGAATAGGATAGTGAATTAATTAGGTGGGTACAAAAGATTGACCATAACTCTGGGTGGAGCTATGAATGCAGTGGTAGTCTTTGAGTCAGAAATGTGAGTTCTAATCCTGCCTCAAAAACTTACCAGTTGTGTGACCCTGGGCAAATCACTTAACTATCTGATTCTTAGTTTTTGTTTCTTTAAAATATGGACAATATTAGGACCTTCTTTTTAGGGTTGTTGTGAGGCTCAAATGAGATCACATATGATAAGCACTTTCCAGATGTCAGATGGCTATATAAATGTGATGATGACGATGATAAGAATAAGTAGACATGCTTCATATGATATCATTAATCACAGTATTAGTTGTATGTTATATGAAGCTTGTCCACAAATATCATTTTTGCAGTATGAAATATGGAATGTGAATGGAATAAGCTTCTCAATGAAGTTGCAAGAAAAATGGCTTCTCAAAACTTCAACTGGCCGAACATTTCTGCAAAGAAAACAAAAAAAAATATCTTGTTGGAAATTTAAATGCTACTGATAAACTGACTATTCAGGGTACTTAGAAGTCTTTGGGATGACTGTGGGAATGGCATCTCTTATATGTTTTGGGATTCCCAGGGTTTATTAAAACACTTATCTAATTAACGTGATTATCATCGTTGATACATTACAGTTAGGGGTGTGTTTTGTGTGTGTGTGTGTGTGTGTGTGTGTGTGTGTGTGTGTGTGTATGTGTGTGGTGTGGAGAGAGGGGGGAGAGAATTTTTAAATTTAAAAATTGAAATGTGCTTTTTAAATTTAAAGGGCAAAATATTGAGCCATCTATTATGACAGTCATTTCCATGCAAATAAATCTAAATTTCCACTTGATGATCATTTCCGATTTTTGGCTCTGCAAAAGAAAGATTGATATACATGGTGATGATGGTAGCATTAGTGGAAGGAAGGCACATTGGTGAGGTTGAAAGACAACAAGATTACCAAAATGATTTCTCTTTAAAGTAACTTTTTCATCCCATTGTGGCTTTGAAGTGATTGCCTGCCCACACTGATGCAATTTATGATCCACACACTATGGACCAGGGTGGACCAGAAAAGGAACAGTGATTCTCCACACATGAATGACAATAGGTGAAGTTGAAGAAGGGGAAGCTTTGGCAACTCAGGCATGGACTGCATCTACCCTCAGGGGATAGTCTAATATAACTGACCTAGCAGAAGCCTGATATACAAGAGAATAAGAGCAATTCTATACCATTACTTCTTCAGGGGGCTTTATAGTTAGCACATGTTCAGAATGCAGCCCATTGAAATTCATATCCTTCTTCAGTGGTTAACATTTTATACTATTATTGCTATCTAAACACACTACTGTTTTCTTTCTGCTATTTAGTCAGATCTTAGTTGTTATGCTAACCAGTTAACATGTATTCATTGAAAGTAAAAAAAAAAAGACAGAACATGAAATTTATGGCACCATTTTGCAGCTTTTCCAAAAAAACTATTGAAGAAGTTTTTTAGGAAAATACAGATTTTATTCTTCCCTAAAGTGTTCTTCATAAGTAGCTAGGTGGTGCAGTGGCTAGAGTCTTGGACTTGGGAGTCAGGAAGTTGTGATTTCAAATTCTAACTGGAGTTTTGGGGGCAGTGGGAGTGAGTAGGCAACACTTGAATTTCATTCTCATCTGAACTCATTCAAGGAGAGAAGAATAAACATACAGACACAGTTGGGCACAGAAGTCATCTTATTCAATGGGGAGACAGGAGGAAAAGGCATTAAGAGAAAGGGAGCAAATAAGAAGGGTAGATTAAGTGATGCAATGGTCAGAAGCAAAAGAGTATTATGGAGGACGAGGTAAAAAAGAGAATGAAAAGCACAAGAATTGGTTGGAGTGAAATACAGAGTAAATAATCATAATTGTAATCATTAATGGGGTGAACTTACTCATAAATTGTAAGAAGATAGCAGAATAGATTAGAAACCAGAATCCAACAATACGTTGTTTACAGGGAACACGCTTGAAAATGAGAGATAATGGAGCTTCAACTGAAGTTAAAAAAAAAACAAACCAACAACAAAACCTAGTGTTGGCAACCATGATCTTAGACAAAGTGAATATATATATATATATATATATATATATATATATATATATATACACACATATATATATGTGTGTGTGTGTGAAAATATGTATATATATATATATTTATATATATACCAAATTAAAAGAGATAAACAAACTACATTTTGCTAAAAGGAACCATGGACAATGAATTAATACCAATAGTGAATACACATGCATCTGAATTCTAAAAGGAAAAGTTAATGAATTATAGAAGGTAATAGACAGCACTACTATTTGGTGGTGGTGGGGAGCTCAATTTGCTTATCTCAGATCTAGATTAAACTAACCATAAAACAAACAAGAAAGAAGTTAAGGAGATGAATAGAATTTTAGAATAGTTAGAGGTGATAGAGCTCTGAAGAATAGTTAGTTGGAATAGGAGTATACCTATTTCTCAGTTGTGCATGGCACCTTTACAAAAACTGGTATGTAACCAAATACAGAAATATTAAATGCACATTTTTTCCTGATCATAATAAAATAAAATTGCATTCAATAAAAAATAACCTAATGCTAAAAAATGGGTGGATCAAAGAACAAACCATACAATCAATTATTTCATTAAAGATAGTGACAACAGTGGGAGAATGTGTCAGAATTTGTAGCATGTAGCAAAAACAGGACTTAGGAGAAAATTTTTATCTTTAAATGTCTCCACCAATAAAAGAGATAAAGAGCAGACAAACAAATTAGGTATATTCTACCACCGTCAGCCCCATAACCACCACTGCCTCCACCACCACCACCAAAACAACAATTACGACAATCAAAAAAATGCAAATTAAACACTAAAATACAAATCCAGAAAAAAAGGAGAGATGAACAAAATTGAAATAAAAAATCGAACTAACAAATAAAATTAGGAAACTGGTTTTCTGAAAAATAAAACACTAATAAAATAGGCAAACCATTGGTTAATTTGATTTTAATTAAATAGAGATGAAAACCAAATTACCAATATAAAAAATGAAAATGGTGAACCAAAAAAAGGAAATAAAACAATTATTAGGAGTCATTTTGCCAAATATATGCCAATAAAACTGAAAGTCTAAATGAAGTGGATGAATGTTTACAAAAATATAAATTGTCCAGATTAATGGAAAAGGAAATTGAATACTTAACTAGCCCTGTCTTAGAAAAAGAAATTGAACAAGTCATAAATGAGCTCCCTAAGGGAGTGAGAGGTGGGGGGGAAACATAACCAGATGAATTAACAGGTGCCTTCTACCAAACATTTAAAGGAAAACCAGTTGTAGTACTAAATAAACTGTTTGACAAAATAAAGGAGTCCTACCAAATTCCTTCCATGATATAAATGTGGTTTTGACATCTGAACTAGAGTGATTCAAAATAGAGAAAGAAAGCTATAGACCAATTTCCCTAATAAATATTGATGCAAAAATTTTAAATAAAAGACTAGGAAAAATTATAGCAATCTATCACAAAGATCATACATTATGACCAGACTGAATTTATAACAGGACTGCAGGGCTGGTTCAATATTATGAAAACTATAAACTATGAAAACTATAAATTTGCCATATAAATAAGAAAAACAACAAAAATATGATTTCTAAAGATGAGGAAAAAGCTTTTGACAAAATATAGCACCTATTCTTGTTAAAAACACAAGAAAGCACTGGGATAAATGGAACTTACCTTAAAATTATGAATAATACCTATCTAAAACCAAGAGTAAGTATTATCTGCAATGGGGATTATCTAGAGACTTTTCCAATAAGAAGGGTGAAGCAAAGATGTCTATTATCATCATTACTATTCAATATCGTACTAGAAATGCTAGCTATGGCAACAAGTCAAGGAAACTAAATTGAAAGACTAAACATAGGCAACGAGGAAACAAAGTATGCCTTTTGCAAATGTTATTATGGTTTACCTAGAGAGCCCTAAAGAGTCAGCTAATTGAAACATTTAGCAGCTTCAGCACATTTGTGAGATACAAAATAAACCCACACAAATCATCAACCTTTCTTTATATTAACAATAAAATCCATCAAGAAGAGACAAACTCCATTTAAAATAACCACAGGTAATATAAAATACTTGGTATCTATGTATCAAGACAGACACCAGAACTATGTGTATACAATTATAAAGTATTTCATTCAAATAAAGACAGATGTAAATAAATGACAGATATAAATAATTATAAATAACAAATGTAAATAATAAATTAATTGCTCATGAGTAGGCTTAGCAAATATAATAAAATGACAATACTACCTAAATTAATTTACTTCTTCAGTGCCATACCAATGAATTGTAAAAAAAAAATTACTCTATAAAATTAGAAAAAATAACAAAATTTATCCGGTAGAGCAAAAGGTAAAACATATCAAGGGAATCCACAAAAAATATTTGAAAGGAAGGGGCATTGCAGAAGCAGACCTCAAACTATACTATAGAGCTGTAGTCAGAAAAATAATTTGGTGGTGGGTCAAAAATAGAGAAGCTGGCCAGTGGAATGGATAAGGTACACAATATACAGTAGCAAATGAACTCAGTAACCTAGTGTTTGATAAACCCTCAGTTATTAGGTTAAAAACTCAATATTGATGAAAACTGTTGGAAAACTGAAAGTAGTCTGGCAGAAACTCGACATAGAGCAACATCTCGCACTTTATGTCAAGATAAGCTCAGAATAGTTCCATAATTTAGACATAAAGAGTAAAAAAAGCAAAATAAATAATCGTTTTCTACATGCCAAGCGAGGAACCTCTCCCCATTGTGCTACCTCCGCTCTGGACATTGTTGCCATCTCCCACACACCAGAAGACAAGATGCTGCACTTGAGGAACCTGAATCAGATAGTTGAATTATTATGTATTTTGCTTAGATCCAGCTTTCCATGCTATTTCTGGGCTGTCTACATACCATGTTGCTCCCACTCCTACCTTTTTCCCCATGTCTCTTTTATGTGTTATCTTTCTCCATCAGGATCTAAGTGATTTGAGGGTAGGAATTTACTGTTGATAATAAAAGTGTCATTTGCGTGAATCAATCAAATTTGGCCCCTTCCCAGTGAAAGCAAGCTTCAAACTCCTAAGCCCTCATACTTTTATCAGGTGAGAACACATCTCAATTGTTCTCTAGGTGTGAAGAAGGCCTGAGCCTTGACAAATCAAGACATTTCAATTAGATTTGAGAATAAATCTGTCCTGATTAGGTGAAGGACTTGGTTATATCCTGAGAAGCTTGTATAAAAATAAAGAAGCTTGTTCAGAACTAAAGAGAGATTTTTAAGGTCTGACAGTGGAAAGGAAGAATGGAGGCGTTCAAGACCTGAGCCAGATAGAATTGAAAGTACAGGAGAAACCAGCAAAAGGAGAAAGAGGAAGGATAACTGAATTATGGAATTCCAAGGAGAGAGCAAGGAGGGCCATTTGCCCTACAGGTATCTTTGAGCAGAAGTATTGGGCTGATGCCAACAGTTGTTCCCACCTCCTCAAAGACTAAGTGAAGTTACAAGAAGAGGCCTGTTTTGTTCCTCCCCACCCCCCATCTTTTCCCTAGTGCTTGTCTATTAACAGACATCTTAATATACTCTGGTGCTTCTTGACTCAAATGTTTCTGGTAATTTGAATTTTGCCCCAACCACAAAGAAGCAGGGGATTAACAAGAGATAAATATAAATGTAAATAAAGGCAAAGAGCCAATCCCCTGCCTAAATGTTAAGAATTTCTCCAACTGGGGGCTTGTGCCAACTGTCATAGTATTTCTAATTTTTCATTTAACATAAACTCCCTAAGGCAGCAGAAGAGGGAACAGAAGTGGGCCTGAGAAACCATTCTATTGCGACTAGGTTTAAAATGTTACATTTGTATTTATATGACTAGCATTTAGCACAATGCCTGATGCAAAGCAAGTGCTTAATAAATATTCTATCTATCTATCTATCTATCTATCTATCTATCTATCTATCTGTCTATCATCTATCTACTATTATCTATTGGAGTTGCCATTAAAGTCTAGAAGTTAGAAAAGTAGAATATTATCAAATATTCAGTTCACGAATATGTGCTGGAAGATCATCTTTGGTAACTTGAATATAGTCTAGCCCTACAAATAAGTCAGAATGATTGAGCCATATAATTTAATAGGCACCCAAAAAGCTTACCAGTCCCAAATAATCTCCCTAACAGCTTTCTATAGAAGCTGAAATTCATACTGTTAGAATAATTTCTTTAGTCTGAGGCATTATTTCTGGGAAGTCCCATGTCGAAATGAAAATACGTTATCTGGAAGGAGCAATGATTTAAACAATTATCCTTTTAACATAAAACTGTAGTATTGGGAGGGACCTCAGTAAGTATTTTGTCTACAACTCCCATTTTACAACTAAAGAAATAGGGAGCCAGAGAAATGAGGTGACTTGTTAAGGTCACAGATGAAGTAAATGGTAAGATTTGAACTCATTTCCTCTGACTGCTCCTAAGATCTATTCATAGTAGTTCAAAATCTTTTGTATCTAATTGAAGATATTCTTTAAGCTCTCCTATGTGTGTTTAAATGAATTATGGACTAATTTACTATACTTTTTTTTAAAAAAAAACAGCAAAATGATGTACATATACATTTATTTGTTAGATTATCTCAACTGCTAAAAATCCATAAAGTAGGATTTAGGAAACTACAAGCCGTAGCTCTCCCAGACATATTTTTAAATACAGCAAGGCAACAAATAGGTGACATGGAGGCAAGCAGTAATAAAAATAAAATACTGAGACTCTGTCTTTTTAAAATGTATCACACATGTTCGGAGATAAATCTCTCCATATACTTTTAAACACAGTTGAATTCTTTCAGACAATATCAAAAGAGAACCGGATTAGACACCCAATTTAAAATACTGATTCCAAAGCATGGTATTCTTTATTTTAAAATAGCTGTCATTTTAATTGTATATGCTTTCTTCTGGGCTCAAGAGTAAAAAGGCAAATTTTATGTAACCAAGGTGATACTAAATAGCTAATCAGATACCTTGTCTTTTTTCTTGCTTTTACTTTAAGCCCTATAAACTGAGTGTTTGACTATAAATAAAACCATTGATGTTGAAAGGTCATGACTGTGACCTTTCACATGTTTCTCCTGCACTGTATCTATATACACTGTATACTTTACCCAGAGAAGAGATTCTTTATTTAAGAGAGCTTAAACTGTTCAAATTTGTAATGTACTGTGGATTTCAGAATATCTAGGTGACTTAGCGGATAAAGAATGACCTTTCATCTCTGAACCCAGATGCAGTCCAACTTCAGTTAAGTGAAAAAGTTTCACATCAGCTGCCCATATGATAAACTGGTACTATCTGGTATCATTCAACATAATTTAGCATTATGTCCTGGCCTTGATAGAGGTGTTATTGAATATAAAAATGAAATGACTTCTCTTTCTGGGAGGGTGGCCCATCAGGTATGCCTTGGTATTAATAAGCGGGAAAGACTGGGACATTCATACTGCTGTTCGTTGCTAATACTACAGACTATTACAACAAACCGAACCAGAAGTTCCTTACGCAGCCATTTGTGAAAAGGATTTGCCCACATAGTTGGGACTTTACGATAAATTTCTAAAACCATTGTTATAGTCTGTTATTTTGTATTTCTACATTCGACATTATTTTAAACTCCTCGTGGGATATAAATTTGTGCCTTATTTTGATTTTGAACCCTCAGCTACCAGCACAGTCTCTTGCTCATAGGAATTATAATCATATCCAAAATAAGAATAACCATAGGATTATACTTTAGGCCCATAGATTTAGAGCTAGAAGGAAATTTGGAGGCTGTCTGGCTAAACCCAACTTCATTTTACAGATGAAGGAATTGAGGACCAAACAGGTGAGGCAACTTAAGTGCCTTTGGTTACAGAGATGCTCAAGGTCTCAAGGTAAGATTTGAATACAAGCCTTCTAAGTCTAAATCGTGTACTCTTTACATAGTGTCACTTGTTAAAGTGAATTAAATTTTTTTTAAACAGAAGGCAAAGATAATTAGATACATGCAGTAGTGGTGACTACAGCAATAACACACCACACATAGACTTAGTGAAATTTAAAACAAATCCAATGTGACATCAGACAACTTGTAATTATTCTATTTGTTGGGGGGGGGGGCAATGGTACAGATCGTCCAAAATAGTGGATAATGCGAAAATCATTATGTTTGGCCTTGGAATGGGCAATATGATTTTTCTGACAGCAGATTTATCTTCCTAATTAGGTTTTGCTTAGACTACAATTAAAATTTGTTAGCATTCCCTGAGCATGCCCCAACTGACAGTAGGGAGGGAGAGTGCTCAGATGTACACCGCACAATACAGGAAGGCATTCTGGGATTTAACGTGTTCCATGGAACGATCCACAAAAGACCCTCTTACACTTGGATAATAGAGTTTAATGAATTCGTTTTTAAGTTTCTGCCCCCCCCACACACCCCAAGACAATGAAAGGAGCAGATTAATATCAAGTATGTAGTCATATATAGTAACCCTAAAAAAGATGCACAATTATATGTTGGAAAACAAACAAGACAGAATAAGTCGGTGCTTGTGAACTTAATGCTAATTACAGCTCACATGTATACAGGGCTTTTCATTTTACAAAATATTTTCCTGTTATAGCAGGATGGTCAGGGAAACCTTTGATGGGCTGGACTGAGGAACATGCCATAGATCTCAGCAATCCTTCTGGCTTCTGAGGGGGTATGTTCTTTGTTGACCAGGATATCCTGGTTTGGTTCCTGATGACTAGAGCTAAGCTGAAGCTAAATAGATCACTGATAGTCAGGAAGATAAACTCTTGTTGGGAAGAGCCACCTTTCCTGTGGTCTATAAGAGCTGTGGAAAAGACACCTCCCTCTCTTTTGGAACCTTCTTCTCTCTTCTGCAAACACGTGTTTGTGCTTCTTAGTCCCTATGGGGAACAGGAAGGGGAGAAAAACTGATTCCTCTTACCCGTTACTAGAAGTCCAAGTCAGGAGTTTCCTGCATCATCTCAGAAGGTACATGTCCTTCAACAAGGAACCAGAGTACATTCCTGGTTCCATCGTATGCACCCCGATCAGTAAACTAAGAGTCCCTGTGATTATCTCTACCACCACTGCAATCCTGTGAGCAGGTAGTTTAAGAATTCTTATTTTATTTTGTGGTTGAGAAGTCATGATTGGCCTCATGATACACAGCTGGTAAATAGAATTGTCAAACCAACAATCATTTAAGTGCCTACTATGTGCCAGGCAATGTTCTAAGTGTTAGTGAAAGATGAGACAGTTCCTGCCTGCAAGGAGGTCACAATCTAATGGGTAGACAACATGCAAATAGCTAAGCACAGACAAGATATATGCAAAATAAATATGGGGTAACCTCAGACAGGAGATGAGAACATTAAGGAGGGAAATGCTTCTTGCAGAAGGTGGAATTTTAGCTAATTCTTGAAGGAAGCCAGGAGATGGGGATCAGGAGGGAAGGAATTACAGGCTTGGGGCATATGAAAAAGTTCAGTGTCTTGTCTGGGGAAAAGCAAAGAGGCCAGTGTCCCTGGATCCTAGAGTACATATTGAGACATTAAGGTCTAAAAAGGCTAGAAAAATAGGAAGGGGCAAGGTTATCAAGAGCTTTAAAAGCTACACAGATGATTCTATACTTCATTCTGGAGGTAATAGGGAGCCACTATCAAACATATACTTCAGGAAAATCACTTTGACAGCTGAGTGGGAGATGGAGGACAGTGAGACAATGCATGTGGTAGGCCACAGACAGGGAAGCAAAAAAAAGAAACCCTTCATCCTTGGTGACCCTTTTACTTTAAAATTTAAAAATGCAATTAAAAACACTCTATACTCCTATTAGGTGCAAAGTACTGTACTAGGTAATAGGAATATATGAATGAAAAATGATGTTCTTGTGCTCTAGGAGCTTATAATTTGGAAAGGGTAAGTGGATCATTTCTGAAATTTTGCCTTGGGACTTGAAATTTAAACAAATGACAATAAGTAAAGGCCAAAGTGTTGAAAACTACCAATCCCCCAAATTCCATTTTGTCACATAAAAATTATAGTTGTTCCAATTAAATTTGGTACTCCTATTAATTTTTTAAAAACTGCTGAGGACAGATTGTACTCCTAATTAGAAGGGTACATTTGGATGACTTTCATTTTTATTTTATGCACTGGGTGATTTTGATTAAGTAATCTGAGGGTGGCTAGACTGCAGGGATAAGGTAGGGCAAAAGAAGGAAATTTTGGACATCAGAAAAAAATGACAAGGAGTGTGTTGGTGAGAATATAGAAAGAGAATTAGAGACTGCTGGGGGAGGTAGAACTGTTGGAGTAAATTTATGGACGATAGATAGCTTTTATGGATAATTCAGGTTTAAAGTTGATTTTTAAAGATATTTACATTAATCAAAGTAGTTAAATAATTAAAATGCCTTGTGAGATAGTTTCTTTTCCATCACTGGAGTGTTAAAGCAATGGCCAGATAGCTACCTGTCAGATATTTTGTAAAGACCTCTGGCTGAAAAGAGCACAGAGAATGATTGTTAAGGACAACAAAATGAGCTCTTTTCTTAAATGTTAGGCTAATGCCATCACCTCTAAGATTATCTTCCATCTATACTGCATTTATCTTGTATTGCTTGAGGACAGTTACTGTTTTTTATTTTCTTTGAATCTCTAGCATTGAGCACCTTGTGTAGAACTTAGTAAACATTTAATAAATACTGGTTGATTGATTGAGTGATATATGTTCAAGTTGTATTTTACATATACATACATATATCTAGCCATGTGATTTCCTTGCTACAAGAAAATCTTATTTGAGAAGACTTCCCCTAGCAATGATGATCATTGACTATTCTACAATTTTTAGTTTTGGAGAGTTGTTTAGGGGAAGAAAAGTTAAATGATGCTTGTAGGGTCAGAGAACCAGATGGGGGGAGGGAAGAAAAAAAAAGGAAAGAAAAAAGAAAGTCACATGATAACTTTATTTAAGTCAATTATATTGAAAAGGAATAGCAAGTTGTACATAATAGATTTGCAGTTTCATGTGCAATCTTTTTTTCCCTATTCTACTATGTTATGGAAATGTTTTATTTCTTAAGTTCAGAATAAAATAAATAAAATTTAAATTAAAAAACCAACAACAAAAAACCAGTGTGTGTTAGAGGTAAGACTTGAACTCAAGTGTTCCTGACTTTAAGGCAAGATCCATTATTCCATGTAATCTTTTCCTCCTCTTCCTCCTCCTCTTTCTCCTCCTCTTCCTTCACCTCCTCTTTCTTTTTCTTCTTTTTTTCTTCTTCCCCTCCCTTTTCTACTTCTACTTTTTCTCCTCCTCTTCCTTCTCCTTTTTCTCCTCCTTTTCCTACGTCTTCTCACATACTTCTCACCATTTTAATCAAGTGCAGATGGAAAGGATCCTGGGAGGAGTCACTAATAGCCTGCTATTATTTCTTCTTATTCCATGTTTTATGGATTATAGTACAGATTGATAAAGTAGCTGCTTTGTGTAGCTGAATAAAAGTGTTAGGCTATAAGCTTATTGTCTGTAGGCTTGCTAAAAGCATCCTTGGTACCACTCCAGTAGCAGACAGGACAATGTATCTCATCCTTTTCCTACATGATTTTGATATCGTTAGCCAGGTCTGTGTACTTTGAAACTTTTGCATTCCATGTAACTTGGAGGTTGCATGCATCTAAGATTCTAAGTATCCAACACATAGACTTAGAAAGCTGTTCTTAAGTTTTTATGAATCAATGTTATGTCCAGGTAATTGCAGTTATCAGTCTGATGATAGTCCAGTTCTAGTACAATTTATTGATTAAATTCTCTGGAATATTTTAAGGTCTGTAGTTGCAACATGCGAATTTGTCGTCTGTCAATCCATGAAAGATAATGAGCATCTAATATATAATTCTAGCCACCTCATTATTTCTTGCTATGAATTTCATAGGTGCTAAACTTTTACAGCCTGCAGGGATGTGTTGGATAATCTCCTTCGCCCCTTCCTCACTCAATCTATATTAATCACTAAGTCCTAGCTCCTTAAGGATAACCCTTGTGTAATTTCTGCTGGCAATGAAATGATCGAAAGGATCCTGAATTGTCATCCTCCCTCCTCCCCCGTTCTGCCCTTAGTTTCTACAAACAGATCCACGTGACTCAATTTTTCGTTTGATGATTCCTCGATGTCACAGAGGACCTTTTGTGTCCATTCTTGGATCTTAGCCATTTCATTGATTCCATATGTAGGTAAGTTATTTTCAGTTACATTGGACAAATCCAATGGTTTGTACCTTACTGTTTCTCAGTGAAATTAGTTTGCGTATACCTAAGTGTTTCTGTAGTTTTTTGATTAAGAATTTCTTACTCTTTCTTTGGTGTAGAAGTATTAACCTTTCTATAACGGCCTTAAGATGATAGGCCCTATAATGATATGTCTTTTTTAGGATCCATTTTATAACTCCAAAGGTATAGATTAAGACTGGCATTGTAGTGATAGAAATTGCTTTAAATGTATTCTACCCATTCAGCTTTGGTTTCCAGATGATAATAAATTTCAACTTAGTTAGCCACAGCCTCCTCTTCGACATCTCTGTGCTCAGAGTATCTTGCTGTAGGATACCAATATATTTGTAGGTATTATCTTCATCAGTTGCTTCAATGTGACTTTTTGATTCAGTTTTGAAGCTTTAATTCTAAAGATGTTGTCATTAATAGTATCAAGATGAGCAAAAATGTTCAAATAATAGTAACTAGGTGAATTCAAACGCAGTTTTTGGGACAGGTAGGTGGCAAAGTGGTTAGAGTGCTGGGTGTGGAGTTGGGAAGATTAATCTTCCTAAGTTCAAATCTGGCCTCAGATACTTACTAGTTGTGTCATCCTGGGCAAGTCAGTTAGCCCTGTTTGCCTCAGTTTCCTTATCTAGAAAATGAACTAGAGAAAGAAATGGCAAACTGCTCCAGTACCTCTGTCAAAAGAGGTTATGGAGAGTTAGAACTGAAAGCACTGAACGACAATAACAAAAAGCCCAGTTTTATGATTATACCTAAAAATAATGTACTGACTTCAATTTGATGATGTTTCCTGTATGATGTCTCAGAGTTCTATCTTTAGCCCTGGATTTTCAACACTTTTAGAAATGATAGGTTGAAGAAATAGTTGATATGCTTTTCAAGTTTATAAATTGCATGGAACTGGGAGAGATAACATGTCAGATTCAGCTAAATTCAAATCCACAAAAAGTGCCTACTATGAGCAAGAAACTGTACTAGGCTCTAAGGAGACAAAGGCCAGAAGGAAACCATCTCTGCCCCAAAGGGATTTATTTGCCCTTTGCTTGGGGAAAACAAAATGGACATAGGTGAGTAAATACAGGGCTTTGCTCATGGTCTTGTGCTGTTTGACAATTTTATCAATGACTTGCATAAGAATATTTATCAAAGCTGAAAGGGAAGCTAATGCACTGGGTGCTATTCAGTACCTGTAAAGATCTTTTCCTTTTATACAATTGAGTTACATTTAATAAGATTAAATGTATTAGGTGGGGCTAAATGCAAAGCCAAGTTAGCGTTCAAAAGTAAAATTCACAAGTGTAAGTTGAAAGTAAGGCTAGACCTTAGTTTTTCTGAATAAGATACGGGGACATTAGTGTGCTAGTAGCATGATGTGGGAACCAAGAAAGATAATATATATATATGCATATATATTATATATTTTAAATTCCAGTTTTTTTAAAAATTATTTTACTTCCAATTCACAGAATAAAAAAAGCATTTCCATAACACAGTACAATAAAAAAGATGATTGCACATGAAACTGCAAATCTATTATGTACAACCTTGTTATTCCCTCCAAATATACAACAATGTTATCATGAAAATTTCTTTTTTCTCCTGAGGTAATATATTCTTAAGTTATATAAGCTATATGAGCATTATGTCCATTCATAGGCAAGTGGTGGTCTCACATTATCCTGGTCATAGGCAAGAGTATTATGTTAACTTCTACTAGTTGCTCTTTAGGAAAGGCATTGCAAAGAGAGAGTGCCAGAGGAAAGGCATGCAAGATGTGTTAAGGTTGAGTTCTTGTCATATTTTAAACTGAAAGAACTGATGATATTTAGCCTAGAGAAGGGGAGACTTAGATGGCATCTGATAACTGTCCTTAAGTATTGGAAGAATAGTTATATGGTAGACAGGTTAGATAAGTATAGAGGAGAGAACCAGGAATAAATGGCTAGAAATTGCAGAGAGGTAAATTTAAGCTCATCTAACAACTAGTACTACCCAAAGGTGAAATGGAATCCCTCTGATGAGGCAATGAATTTCCCTCATTGGAGATCTTCAAGCAAAGGCTGGATGACTCCTCTGGGGGTTTTGAGGGAGAGGGGATTCTTGTCCAGGTTTATGTTGGACTAGGTGCATTATAAGGTCATCGATCTAGGCCTCAAAGGGGCTTCAGAGGTTGTCTCATCCAAATCTCTCCTTTAATAAATGAGAATACTGAAGACTAGAAAGGTTAGATGACTTGCCCAAGACCATACAAATAGAAAGTAACAGAATCAGGATTTGAACCCAGGTCTCTTATGACTCCAAATCCAGTGGGTTTTGTTTGTTTGTTTGTTTGTTGGCTGGTTTTTTATAAACTTGACAATACTGCATCTCATCTAATGTTGAGATTCTGTTATTCATGAAAGGTAATTAGAAGAGGAAGACAACTCTACCAGCTAGAGAAAACAGGAAAGGTTTTGTATTGGAGGTACCATCTGATCTGAGCCCTGAAAGCAGTTCAGGATACTTCCTCAGAGGCAGAGATGCTTTCCAGGCATGGAGGACAGGACGTACAAAGCATGGTGACAGAGATGGAACGCTGAATGTGGGAACAGCTAGTTGGCCAGTTTGACAGGAATGTAGGGTGTATGAAGGAAGGTAATAGGAAATAAATCATCTCTCAAAGAGAAGGGCCATTTCTTCATCAGAGACTAGGGAAAAGGAGAAGGGAATGAGGTATCGTTCATATAGGTTTTGAGTTGTGGGATAGTGGAGGAGTGAATTCATGATAGATGCCCTCAATTTTCTCAGTAAAGAAGGAGGCAAGGTCTTTTATTGAAAGGGACAGAAAGGATGGTAAAGAGGGCTTGAGAAAAGAAGAGAAAATTTGGAGCAGCCGTGTCGGTGAACGCAAAAGAGAATCAATTAGGGGAGAAAGAAAAAAAAGGGTTGCTGCAGAAATGGCCTCATTGATATCAGATGGCAAATTTACAGTGGACTCAGTATATTTATTTGTTGTCCTCCAGTTTCATTTAGAAACATAGAAGTAGTATTGGAAAATGTTGATAGTGACAACATGGATAGGCACCCCAGGATGGGAGGTATGGGAAAACATGGTTGATGAGCATGGTAGAGTGGCAGAATAAGAATAAGGAAGACCTGGGTTCAAATCCTGCCTCAGATTCTTAATAACAGTCTGACACCAGACAAGTCACTTAATCTCTTTGTTCCTTACTTTTCTTATCTGTAAAAATGAAGAGGCTGGAATCATTGGCTTCTAAGGTCCCTTCCATCTGTAAATATATGGAATGGAAGGATAAAGAGTTTGGCCTAGAAAGAGGCATTCAGGATCCTGGAGATAGATCTATTTTGAAGAGTTGTGAGACATATGATAGGACTACAAACAGTTCTCACTTTAGGTAAGTTGACATTATGCAAATTCAAGTTTACATAAGGAATTCTGAAAGCAATCAGCAGTTTAAAAAATACCTTTGTCAACTTTACTATATGGTAAACACCTGCAAAAAATACCCTTCAAGTGAAAGCAGAAGAGTGGAAGTGATGAGAGACCACTATCTCCACTGCTGCCAGATTCGGGGCTTAACTTGAGACCTCTAATCTAACAGAAAAGACCTTTGCCCTGCTTGGCCCACCCATCTGGCTGCCATGTCCTGTTCTTGTGTCTGCCTTCTCTCTGTCCTCAGGTAAAACATGTCTGTCCCCAGCCCTGCATGTTGCCTGTTCTTTCCTATCTGTGTCTGTGTCTGGCCCCCATGTGTTTGCTGCCCCTTCTTCCTTTTGGTTCCATTCGGGCCCCCATATGGCTGGCTCCAACCCATATTTCCTCTTCCTGCTCTCCCTTCTCTGCCTTGGGCCCCCATGTGTCCTTCAGCAGTGTGCTAGCCCCCTCCCCCTCCCTCCCCTACAGGTACCTTCTTCATACTTCATTTCTTCCTTCCTTCCCTTCCCCACGTCTGTGGGTTGCATGATATAAAAAATTGCTTTACATAAAGGTCTGCTGAAGGGTCCTCTTATGTAAAGAGAGAACTGTATATATAATGAATTTTCTCAAACAGTTGATTAAGGCAGGACAGAAGAGGTACAGCCTTTGAATAGAGGTCAGTATTAAAAAAATTCAACAGGCTAGAATGATGGGCTGAAATTTAAATGATAAAATTTAATAGAATTAATGGTAAGATTCTACACTAGAATTTAAAAAAAAATCAACTTCACAAATACCAGCTAGAAAGAAAGCATTAGTAGCCAACAGAATATGTGGAAAAGACTTGGAGGTTTTAGTGGATGGGCCAATAGAAATGAGTAGTTTCTTCACATAGTAGCCAAAAATTTTATGCAATCTTAGGCTATATTAAGAGATATATCGTATATAGAACAAGGAATGTGAGAGACCTAGTGTACTCAAACTACATTTTAAATATTGTGCTCAGTTCTGGGTTCTGCAGTTCAGAAAGGTTAGAACATATCCAGAGTAGGGCCATCCATTTTGAAGGGAAACCTGGAATCCATAGCATTTGTTGACAAGTTGAAGGAATGGGGAACATCTAGCCAGGAGCACAAAGGACTTAGTGTTGTCTAATGAGTATATTCAAGTACTTGAAGGGTTTTCATACAAAAGAAGGGTTAGGTCTTTTTTTCTTGGCACCAAAGGACAAAGGTATGAGGTTACATAAAAGCAGATTTAGGTTTCTACTCACAGACCCCCAACATTGTAAGTGACCTCAGCAGCCATCTAGTCTAACCCATACTTTAAAAAAAATGTTCTTTGCTACATACCTGAAAGTTGTGTTCAGCCTTTGCTGATAATTTTCAGGGATAGAGCCCAAGAGCTATCAAGGCATGACATTTTGTTTTGGAATAGTATTAATTTTTGTGAACTTTCTTCATATATAAAGCCAAAATTTATCTCCTTTTATCTTTATCTGTTATTCCTACTTTAGTCCTCTGGGACCAAGCACAGCAAAATTAATCCCTTTCCTACATGACATCCCTTTAAATGCTTGAAGATTATTATGTCCACACTGAGTCTTCTCTTCTCTAAGCTAATTATCTCCAGGTCTTTTGAATCATAATATGGCATAACTTTGACATCTTCCACTATCCTAGTTGCCCCCTTTGGATAATCTCTGGTGTCCATTATAAAATATATTGCTCCAAGGAAATACAAATTGGCTCCAAATATAATCTAGTAAGGCCAAAGTATAGTGGGATCATTCCTTTAGGACTAAATGCTGTGATAGTTAGCTGAATCTAAGCTATCATAGATGTAGGTACTCCTGCCACCAGTTTCATTCTGTGTAATTCTTGTCCTTGCCCTCCAATAAATTTGCTACAGGGATACACCTAGCATGCTGGTGACCTTCCTCTTGATCTCTTGGCTTGAGTGGATAGAAGTGGAATATTTAATCATCAATCATCAACAGTATTTCTGAAGTGTCAATATGTGCTGGGTGCTTAGGATACTTTAAAAATTGAAATAATCACAATCCTCAAGGAATTTATATTCTATATTATTAAATTCAGACTGTCTCTTGGATATTGCTCTGCTATGCTATCTTGCTATTGACCAGTTCATCTCCTTTTCTAATCATGTATCTCTCTGATGATATACTGTGATGCCAATCAATGATTAAAGACCTTTCCCACCCATTCAATAGGCCTCATGTGGGGACAGTTAAGGGAAGCTTGATTATAGGCAGACCTACACCCTTTACTTACTAAGTATTAAGCCCCAGCCCCACCCTTTTGCTGACCTTTTGCTAGATTTGAAGCCCTCAGGCCCTAAAAAGAGTCTGTATATACCCAGAAGATAGCCATTGTAAGATCAGAATTCAGTCCAAGGAGGAGAAGTAAGAACTCCAAGATGACAGAGCCGCAGAGAGAGTGCAGAGCGGAGAGTGGAAACCAGGGAGCTGCAGAGACCAGAGAACTGAGTGGGGAGAGGATACAAGCAAGCAAACAGTTGGGCTTCTGAGTATTTATAGGGAGGCCCCAGCAGCTGGGAAGGTTACAGGGTGACTTGGTTCCTTGCTGTAATACTGTGTTATGATTTCTTTGTTGTTACATTGAGGTGGACTTATTGGTTACTGCTAGGTTGTGTTGGAGTTATTGGTCTTGCAGTTTGATCCTCTGGTATCTAAATAATTGTGATACTTCCTCTGCCTTCTACCTAAAGAATCTATTATACTTTGCGATCCCGAACTGTACAGGCATGTTCATGGTCATCTTCGAGGTCGTGAATCTTGTCTTCCTGATAATATACTTTACAAGACTTCTTCTGAACAATATTTTTTTGGCAATGTTGCAGACCACTCCTGTTCACCAAGCATTTCTTTATTGCCCTTTGGGTGACCTTCAACTGTATTCTTCAGAATCCAAAGTACTGTTTCCTAATACAAGAGCCATACACCTTCCCAGTGGTAGTTCTGCCTCTTTCATCTCCTTCATTATTTATTGATAATATCTGTGCAAGAAATAGGTACATGGGCCAGTTATAGAGTTGATTGTAAAAGATAACTGGCCCATCTACCTATGTCTTACATAGACATTGTGAAAAGATAATGAAGGAGCTGATCGGGGAAGGTTTGCCATTGGGAAATTAGAGAGTGCTTTTAATGATCCCAAGCTTCTTCTTAAACTTTTTAAGATCAATTTTTTTTGCTGATATCCTATTGTTCTGAGTTATGGAACAATAATTTAGTCTCAAAAGAAACAAAAAAAGAATCACCGCAGATAGGATGAGATGAAAAATAGTAGAGTCAAAAAATATAGTTGTATCAATATTTTTGATAAGATCCTGATATCCAAACTATATAAAGAATTGGCATTAATATATGAGAATACATACAATTCTCCAATAAATACATGGTCAAGGTATATGAACAAAGAGCTTTCAAAAGAAGACTTTCAATAACCATATGAAAAAAACTCCAAATCACCAATAACAAGAGAAATAATAAACAAAATAACCATGATATTTTACCTCACACCAAGTAAATTATCAAAGATGATCCAAGACTGAAAGATATAGGGGATGTAGGGACTATGGGAAGTGAAGCATACTAATCTGGTGGTGAAACTGTATATTGATTTAACTTCTATAATTCAGAATTATGGAAGAAAACTCACTATACTGTTCATGTTCTTTGACTTAAGAATTCCATTACTAAGTATATACTCCAAAAAGGTCAAGGAGGAGATAAAAAGAAGTTAAAGATTAGGAAGGAAGATTTTTCAGTCAATCATATTAATGTTTTGATATGGAATATTGTTAATGAAAGTCTGACTTAACTTTCCATATTTTCTTCAAGCAAGCGTTTGACATATATGTGTAGATTATTCCCATTTTTTGAGATGGAAATGTAAGCATTCAGGTTTGTGGGTATTGACAATTTCCCTTTCTATTTTGAATTCTAAGCTATAGTGTCCACTTCTCCTCAATGTTCCTACCGTGTCCAACCCAGCAGCTAGTTCACCTTTGCTGATGACGATCAGATACATTCAGTCAACACATTTATTAAGTGACTACAAGTGTCATACGCTGTGCTCATTAAATACATAATGGCAGTTCCATTCCTTTCTTCATCTGCTCTTCAGAGGGTGATATCTTCAAGACATGTCAATATTTTGGGAACTACATGCTTTGTATCGGATTTCTGGTCTGTTTTTTGAATTCCTCATTTATTTCCTCTTTCTGTCCAAGCGATCTGAAATTGACTCTGATGACAACGTTGTTTCTGTTTCACCCTCCATGGATCTTTACTCAAATGTTCACCACACTTCTTTCCTCAATGTCCTGACTTTCCTAGAATTAATATGTCTTTTAAACACACAATGATATTCATCTTCTCTCAGCTATCCAGCTTATTTTGAATAATTCAGTCACAAGTCCCATTTTACCAGTTCTCAGTGATATCCATGATGTCAAGTATGACTCATATTATGGTATTCGGTTCTCCCTGATTATTACTTCATGGATTTGTGTATAAACATCATCATTAGCAGCAGCAGCAACATATATATACGGCTTGCAAAGCAATTTACAAATATTAACTCATCTTGTTCTCACAACAGCTCAGGGAGGAAGGTGCTTTTGTTACCCTCATCTGTAAGATGAGGAAAATGAGGCAGACTGAGGTTGAGTTGCCCAAGGCAACACAGACAACATGTGTCTGAGGCTGTATTTGAACTTACGGCACTGTCTACTATACCAGCTAGTTGCCATAGCTTGTATTTCTAGCTTATTTTCTAGATTTTGTGTCCTAAGAATGTGTTTTTTTTTCTCAGCTGCTTTTCAGTGACATGATAGAAAGAATTTCTATTTAGGAACAGGTTCAAACTCTATGACCTTTTGGTTTCTTTCTAATTCAGAAATTGCATGGGTTTGACTAGATGACTTTGAAGGTACCTTTCTAGAGGCTAAAATGAGCCAAGTTATCAAGTGAACAGATTGTGGAATGCTTTGGTAGTGGGAAAATGGGCATAGAGGGAATAAGAGTAAAGATATTTTAAAAAGTGAAGTGTGAGAAGGCATAAAGCACTAGAGTGAGGACAAATGGGAAGAAATAAAATGCAGGGATTGAAACAAAAGAATTTTATGAAGTTTTTTTTTATTTCAACATTTGTTTCAACAATGTTTGTTAGAGGATTGGATGGATTTTATAAGTGCCTTTGTAAAATGGATTCCTACAAAGACAATGTCTTCCATAGATTGACTCTGACTCACTTCTTAAAGAGGCCTATTCACTGAGTGGGCATTACCTCACTCTAAGTGAGTACATGAAAAGGCCTTAGCCTAAAAGGGCCAAGGTCTCCCATTGCATCCTGGGTCATCTCCAGTCATCCTGATGAATATCTGGTCACTGGATCCAGATGGCTCTGGAGGAGAAAGTGAGGCTGGTGACCTTGCACAGCCCTCCCTCACTCAAATCAAAGTCAACTGCAAGTCATGTCATCATTTCCCTGATGTCACAGTCCTCTTCAAAAACGAAGGACAAATACACATAACGACAATATTAACCACACAATTCCTCATGTGGAACTCACAACCATGTCCCATGAGGATTGTTTGAAAGAACTCAGAATGGTCTGGAGAAGAAAAGAATTCAAAGGACCTGACTACTATCTTCAAGTATTTAAATTCAATTCAAGTCAACAAGTCTTTATTACTAATTGCCAGTGATAAAAAGACAAACATGAAAATTGTCTCTTCTGTCAAGCAATTTACATTCATCTATGGAGAAAAGCTGGGTAGAACATGTACACATATAGGAAAATACAAAACATGACCAAAATAACTACAGGTAATTTTTTTGTGGGAGGAAGGATGGTACTAATAATTGGAAGAATTATTTGATAAGAGGCCTTTGGTAGGAGGAGGCACTTGAGCTTAGCTTCAAAAGGAGGTAAGGGTTCTAAGAGGCAGAATTGAGAAGGGAGAATATTCCAGTCATGTGAGTGATAGTCTGTGTAAATGCATGGAAGTGGGAGATAAAAAAATCATATATAGAGAGCAGCAGTTTGACACTGGCCTGTTTGACTAGAATGTATGAGATGCGTGATGTCTAGAATGAACCTGGAAAGGTAAATCAGAACTCCACTATGAAGAGGATTATTTTTATTTTTTGTTTAAATTTTTAAAAAAATAAATATCTACCGTCTTTTCCTCTCACCTTGCCTTATACCACTTCTTCCCCAATGAGAAAGCAAGAAAAGCAAAATCTCCTGTTAGAAACATGGATAGCCAAAATAAATTCCCAGATTGACCACATCCAAAAAAATACGTCTCACTCTGCACTCTGAACACATCACCTCTCCATCAGGAGGTGAATATCTTGTTTGATCATGAGTCCCCTGGAATCATGGTTGGTCATTGTATTGATTGGAGTCCTAAGACTTTTCAAAGTTGATTGTCTTTACAATATTACTGTTATCTACATTGTTCTTCTGATTCTGCTTACTTCACTAAGTATTAGTTCAGACAATTGTTCTCAGATTTCTCCATCATTTCTTATAGAGCAATAATATTCTATCACTTTCATGTACCATAACTTGTTCAGCTATTCCCCAATTGATGGGTACCCCCTCAGTTTGGGAAGGTCATTGAATGATAAACAGAGGAATTTATATTTAATCCCAGAGGCAATATGGAATCTTTGAAGCTAATTGAGCAGAAGAATGATATTTTAGACCTTTGTTTTCTGCTTGTATGGAGGGTGTTTTGGAGAATAGAGACTGGATGCAGGGGAATCAACTGGAATTTATTAATTAGTCAAGTAATAAACATTATAGCAGTCCCTAAGAGGTGATAAGGGATTTTACTAGAGTACTGTTTATGCAAGTGGAGAGAAATAGGATAAATGTGAAGGATACTTTGGAGGTAGAATAGACAGGACTAGACAATTATTTGGATATGGAAGATAGAGGAGATATTAAAATGGGATTATAGAGGCAATGCAATGTAGATGGAAGGAGTGTTAGAGTTAGGAGAGATTTGGCTTCAAATCTACCCTTTGATGATTACTAAACTATGTGTTCTGGGCAAAACAGTTTCTTAGATCACCAGCTTACTCCATATAAAACACAGATTAAGATAATAGTTATAGCGCCTAACTGCCTTGCTGTGAAGATCATCCATAATATAGCTGAAGTACTTTGTTTACCTTAAAGTGTTATGCAATGACTATTATTGATTTATTTTGCCTGCTTTTCCAGAGGTCACAATGAAGACCAATTAGTGGAAGTAATAATAGAGACTTTGTTTTAAGAAAAAGTTTCCTAATAATTAATGTTGTCCAGTAGAGAAATGGGCTGCCTCAGGAAGTATTGAGTTTTCTGACACAGGAGATCCACAAATGAAGGCTTTCATATAGCTTTTGGCCCTGACCTGTCCTTTATCTTTATCTCACTTTCCCTCATATCATAGTTTATCTATCTACCTACCTACCTATCTATCTGTCTATCTATCTATCTATCTATCTATCTATCTATCTATCTATCTATCTATCTATCTATCTATCTATCTATCTATCTGTCCATCTGTCCGTCTGTCTGTCTGTCTGTCTATACCTATATCCATCTATCCATCTATCCATCTATCTATCTATCTATCTATCTATCTATCTATCTATCTAGTCTTTGATTGTTATTATATTGTCAGATGAACTATCTCTTTATGCCCAGAATCTAGAAGAGTGTCTGCTTAGTGAAAATTTGTTTAGCGAATGAGTGAGAGAATGACTAGCCAATTCCAGTGATGTTGTGGAGGGGATTTGGGCTTTAGGTTTAAGTTGGACTAGATAACCTTAGCAAGGCAATATGGTGTAGATGAAGAGCCACTCTCAAAGTTGGGAAGACTTGGGTTCAAATCTCACTTCTGACACATACTGGTTATTTGACCCTAGGCAAGTTGCTTAACCTCAGTGCACAAGACAACTTTTTAAGATTATAACTTACGAGAAAAGTAACAATCTACATTGTCGGAGGAGGTCCTCATGGAAGTTCACTACACCAATGAAATGCTAGATCTAGAAATGCACACACATACAGACTCACATACACCCATGCTTTGAAGTCTGTTCTAACTCTGAGATTCTATGATTCCATGATTCCTTCCAGAAACAATCTGAAATCTTGAATCCCAAACTTTTAACATTTAATGGCCTCCAGTTTTACCCAAAACCCTGTGGTCACGATAATTTGCTTCCAGCAATAATAGGCAAAACCAGTTTTAAAACATTTAGAATGGAATGATTTACCACCTTCTTATGTCGAAGTTTTTCAAATAATGAAAAAAAAAGCCCATGCCATCTCACAAAATTATTGAAATGTATACCCATTCATTTTTTTGTTATAAAAGCTCACAACATTTTTTTAGTAATTAAAGTAACTAACTGCTCTTACTCTGTCCCAAAGAATAGACGAATGATTGGTAAAATGATATTTCTTGTTATGCCTAGAGCCTTTAGGACCCCATCAGATTGTACTGAAACTTTTTTGGGTTCTAATAACTATGAACCAGAGAAAAAGTAAAATTACAACTCCAATTTTTTCTGTAAATTTTGCTGGGGATAAGATATCTTTGTGAATAAGAAAATCTTCCTCTCTGGCATTCAGTAATGAATTTATCTTCAAAATCTATCTACATATCGCATACATAGACATTTTCAGAGATGTAGTAAATTGTCATCTGATACCATGTCTACGTCTCTGGTGTTAAACAGGCTCTGATCTCATGTTATGAGCCATGAGGAGGAGGAAGGGGGAAGCTTTAAAGATAATAACACCTTTGGAATGTTAATAGTACCAAACTTTCAAAAGGTAAAATTATTTCTTTTC
This sequence comes from Phalanger gymnotis, assembly GCA_028646595.1. Classification (NCBI taxonomy): domain Eukaryota; kingdom Metazoa; phylum Chordata; class Mammalia; order Diprotodontia; family Phalangeridae; genus Phalanger; species Phalanger gymnotis. The sequence continues at coordinate 247,589,713 of CM053622.1, read as the reverse complement.
CAAACTAGCAAAGAAACAGATTGGCCAAGTCCATTTTGTACTTTGTGCTCGGGAATCACTGGGTTTAAATTACAGCAGCTTGAGTCTTTGCTTTTCAATCCCTTAATCCTTAAGGAGCAGAGGTTTCAGTTCAAGACAACTTCACACAGAACCTAAGAAAAGACTCTGTGAGCCTCCCTCAAGTATGATGATCATTTTTTCAGCTGTAATCTTTCTTTTGCATCCCATAGTAAAAATGACTTTGAGGAAAACCAGTGTCAAATAATTAATGCATTTCCAATGAAGGGCTCTTTTCCACTATGGTTTAATACACATGCATGAAAAGCCATAAATGCTTTCATGTGAGCCCCTCACAGACGTTTGTACCTGTGGTTTTCATCATGATTTTGCTGGGATCTCCGCACATTAGTGAACCTTTGTGAGGTGCCTCAGCTGAAATGGAAAAAAGAAGCTAGCCTGGGAGGTTTTACATCTGGTAGCCAAAACCATTACTTAAACAAGCTACGTCAGTTTCAGAGGAAAAAAAAAGTTATGCAGGTTGAATCGGGACAATTACTTTCTGATCTAAGACACATACATTTGTCAATTATTTCCAGGTGTTTCTTAAATACCATATTTTCCTGATCCATAATTAATATTTTGCTAATAGGGCTGGAGCAGAAAGCTACTCACCTTGTCTTGATGCCATAAATGATAAACTCTAACAGAAACCATATTTGGATGCTTAGGGTTTTAAGCATTATGCTAGATTGTGTCACAACTCTTATTGAAAATTATAATTTCCAGGTGCTCTGTATTGTTTTTGATCAAAGGGAGTGGAAATGTAATGAGTTCTTTAAGTTTTCTCCCTGAGGACTCAACCAGTATATAATGGAAGTGGTTATGATTTATTTTCTGAGCCATTCTGGAAACAGTTATGAAAACCTGTAGTTAAATGCTGGTACCTAGGGTGGTTGTATGTGCTGATATTTACTAACTTATGTAAGGCTGTAGTAGCAAACTCTAAAAGAAAACAATTGAACACATTTGAGCTGAAATACTGTTCTGAGAAAACTTTACCAACTAGAAAACACTACTCCTAGTGCCTACTTTTTACAGTGAATATTTCTTAAGTGTATGTGAAATACTTTTAGGATCACACGTAATTGGAGACTTCTGAATTTGGCCTTTATAGATAACAAAAAAAGCAATATGGTATTTTTTTCATTGATGACGATGATGAACATATGCTCTGGAAGACAACGAAATGGTCACATCACAATTTTATGGGAATATTTTCTCACTTTTCTTATATTTACCTTGTGTTAAGAAGTGCTGAAAATTTTAAATTATAAGACCAAATTCACATTCTGTGCTTTTTCAGCTAGAGAAAAATTGCAAGCCCTCTGCCTTTAAAGCAAATGCGAAAAGTAACCAGCAGTCTCCAGTTGATTTTTTTTTATTTTCGATCTTCCTCAAATATTGTTTGACCTTAATCACTGTCTTCCAACAAGCTTAATGTGACATCACCCTGAAACAAAAACACACAGCTCTCAAGTCTGGCTCCGGAATGAAAAAGCCGTGATTATTAGTCCTCTGTGTGATCTTTTCAGATTGCACTGATGAGATGAAGTTTAATCTCGTTTCTCTCCTATCCAGTACCACAAACCACAGGCAGTTTAAGGCAGCCTGAAAATCTCTTACATCTGGAAGAGCAATAATTCATGGGATTTCACTTGACAGCCATGACAGGCAGCAGGGCAGCCAGAAACAACCGTCTCTTATGTTGTGCTATTTGCAAAAAATCAGAAGAGGAGGAGTCGGCACAGGACCACATCCTTCTTTAGCATATGTTAGAGGAGGAAACCCTTTTATTTTCTGCCAGATGCTCCATGAATAGGTTCTAAATATTACATAGACAGTAGCTATCACTTCCAAACAAAATTCCTTGGTGTCTGCTAAGCTGCAGAGCATATGAAGGCCTATTGTTTGGCAAAACGATCATGCTTAAATTTGCACAGATTTTTTTTTTTTATAGATCAGATTCTACATTTGATTTATGGGCATTTGCACACCCTGCTGTGCATGAATATGATACCATCTTTTGAGCAGGATTATTTCATGAAATGTATATGGGACTTAGCTACAGTAACTTTTACTGGGCAGCTAAGAATGGCCAGCAAAGTTCTAGAATTTACTGCGGCACAGCTTGTGCTGTCAAGCTCATGGCTGGTGTTTATGATTTCTGCAGAAGCAGAAATAAACAACTCCCCCCTTAATGGCTCTCTTTATGTGTAGGCAGCAGTTGCTCTATCTGGTCTCACAACAGTAGCTGGTGCAGCATTCTGTCCCATTTCATGTGGAACCAATGTCTGAAAAATTTGCATCTCAGCTTCTCTGAGTTTTCTGTGGCAAGAGCCAGAAATGGCCAAATCGACTGCAAATGTTTGAATGTGTAGCATTCCATTCTACTGTTTTCAATGCTATTAATACATGATAGATAAAATGACTCAAATTTAATATCCTGATGGAAAGGGGGTGGGGGAAGAAATAATCAGACTTATGGTTGATAACCCCTGGGAAAATACTTATCAACTGAAATTTAAACAACCACTATATAAGAGGCTCATTTTATTTTCTAAGGGTATGTGATATATTAAGTTAGCATTCGATATATTTTTAAAGGTATATTTAAGTAAATATTCAGAACTGGCACAGGTATGCTCACCAGCATATGGCTATAGTAAATGTTTTTCACATTAAAAAAATAGCATGTAATTGTCTCAAACTTTTTTGATGTAACAACTGTTTTCAAAGTTCAAAAAGAATGTCGACAGGCATTGTATATATAAGCAGGCAGAAAATACATTAAAAAAAAAAAACGAGACAACGGCTTCATGCCAAAGAAAAACAATCCCTTTGCCAAACTACACATTGTTAACTTAAAATGTGTTCCATGTGGAAATAGGAAGACTGATCCGAAGGAAAGGCTAGTGATCTGAAGTCAACTGGCTCAGTGCCTGTCAACTACACATTTTGGCTTCCAGTTTTACAGCTAGAATTGGAAATATTTATTTCCCCTATTTAAGGCTGGTCCTTTTCCTTTTCCTATGAATTTGCCCGTAAATATGCATAGAGTACATGGGCTTCCAAGCTATACTCGAGGGGAGAATGGTTTCAAATCTTCTGTACAAAGCATATTATAAGTCTTAGGGATTTTATTTGATGCTGTTCTCATTTCACAGAGTCCTCTTGCCACCATTTTTGTATGCTCATCGAAATTTTCTTGGAAGAAATTAAATTACCTTAGCCTTCAGCTTTCTGGTTTGAAAAACATATAGCCACAAGACAGCTACACATTTTGGGGAAGCTTGATGTCATTATGGATGGCAATATTTACCTATCAACACTGCTTAGATTTATCAGCATCAACAATCCTTGAAATATCTTGGTCACCAGTTTCTTCTAAGCAGCAATGTTGCAGCAACTTCCTTCAGGGGCTAGTGCAAATTATCGATATAGGATGTGCAAATAGCCATATGTGCACAGGGACGATGTGGATCTGGAAAGTTTGGTAATCGTTTCAAACAGCTTCTGCATTCTCCAATTGATTACTTGCATCTTAGGTCCGATTTTTAAGCACATGACACCTCATATTTAACAATGCATGGGGAACTACTGATTTTTTAAAATGTTCTACAGGAATTATGATGAATTTATTTACTAAAACATATCTTGGGTATACTGGGAGCAAGAGCACCTAGAGAAGTAGTAGTCATCCAGTGGATAGAGTCCTAGACTTGGAGTCAGGAAGACCTGAGTTCAAATTCGACCTCAGACACTCACTAGCTGTGTGACCCTTGGCAAAGTCAGGAAACCTCTCTTAGCCTCAGTTTCTTCATCTGCAAAATGGGGATAATAGCATCTACATCACAAGGTTGTTATAAAACTCAAATGAGATAGCATATGTAAAACTCTTTGTAAACCTAAAAGAGCTACATAAATGCTTATTGCTGTTATTATTATTATGTTGTTGTTTTTTTCATGTTTCAAGGGGCAGTTAGCAAGTTGAGTATTTCAGGAGACCCATTTTAACAAGTATAGTTTGGGGAAACCTATTTACTGTAATTCCAAAGGAATAAGACTCATTTTCCCTCTCTAACACCCCCTCCCCCTATGATACCCTTTTGCTAGAATACCCAAGTTTTATTTATGATTTTGGATTTTATTTCACAGCATTCCAGTTTAGTTTAGCATGATGTATTTAATAACCATGTCGACTGTCTTAATTACCCTATAAAGCAGGGTTTCATTGGCATTTGACCCTCCACAGCATTCCAGAGAAACTACAGGACCATGATAATTACCAACTGTCTGTGAGAAAATTAAACAAAAAGGCCTAACTTTTAAACCACCATTTTAAACGACCTATTACATCTCAGGAATAAATCATTGATGAAATAGCCTGCTTAACAGGAAAATAGCTATTCCATAGCAAAGAATTTCCCCTCGCATGATCATGAAGAGAATATTAAGTATTCTTCAGCTCAAAAGGTTAGATTTTATGTCTGTCCAATGCCTTTTAATGACACATTTTTGTGTAATTTTACTGTAATCAAAGCCTTTTCCAATAGAGGTTACAGACTATGGCGATTTTGTCAGTCTTAAACATTTTACTATCCATAGAATATAAAATCCATTTAGACATGGATAGAAGGGGAAAAATCTGCTTATAAATGTGGAATATTTAAGTATTTAAAAGAAGCTCTGAGAACAGAGCCTGATTTCCCTTGATTAGCATAGCCATTTGCTATATGTTTTTTGAAAAGTGCTAATCAATCATAGTTCTAAATAGATTGATACATTAATTGCTACCATAGTCCTCTCAAATGTGGGTCCATTTTAAAATTCTAAATCAAGCCTTGATTAATTTGATAGCTGTGCCATTATTTTGTAATTAATGATAATTAATGCACTATTATACTTATTCCTTAATGCTGTTTCTATTGCATCAATTGCTGGTTAAGCATGTTTGAATTTTTTCCTCTTTGAAATGCCCGTTTGGTGAAAGCTGACACCACTCTACAAGATTGCTAATGTGGAGATCTGTGAGGCAGATGAAGTTAGGCCCACAATTGATCCAAATTTTTTCGCAACAAATCCAATGAAAAAAGAGTCTTAAGTTTTAGTTTTTAAACATGAATATAGACCCTGCTAAGAAATAGCAGAATTCTCAATTTTCTGTGTCATCTAAGGCACAAAGATGCTCTTTTTAATCAATCCATTACTTGCCTTTGAGTCAAGGGGGGCAAAACACATTTTTCTTTGAGGCTAGGTGGTGAAGGAGGTAAGTTTTTCTGAGCTCCATTTCTTGATTTTCTACTAGAGTTGTGGTGCTCTCTATTAGAGTTTCAGTTGCAACAGGCTCAAGGATCAACTGGGATACAGGAATAAGGTCGTAACAGAGAAAAACAGCAACCTAGATCCTTTTTTTCCCCAGGGCAAAGTAGTCATGCTAATACTTGGGTCCTGGTATTGGTGTAGGAAATTAGGAGAGGGCGTTAAGCAGTATTATTTTTTGTTGCAAAATGCTATGGAAAGACATCTTTTTCTTTCCTCCTCATGGAGATTCAATGTTTAATTTAATAAATGAAAAAAGGGAATAAAGAGAAAGCTAATATACAAATTCTGAATGACCTTATAAAATATGTTCAAAATAGATTTGTCTTCATTAAAATTACTACTGAGTTATGTATCAAGTGATTTCTCAGCATTCACTTTAGCTCACTAAGATATGCAGGACTGAGAATCAGGAATCCTGACTTTTACTCCTAGATCTGAAATGTTGTAGCTGTAAGGGCCCAGGTAAATCACTTATTTCTCTGTGCTAGTTTTCTTATCTATAAAATGAAGACTTGGTGATACTTGTACTCCCTGTCCCATGGAGTTGTGAAAAAACTGTTCCATAAATAATAAAGTATTATATAAATATGAGCTATTATTATCATTGCTTTATCAACATTTATTGAATGGAATTATTGGGGTTACAAAGACATAGTTCTTGCCCTCAAGGAGCTTAAAACAGGGGAGAAAATACACAATTTAATTCAGTTCTACAAGGGTTTAGTAAGTGACCTTTATGTGGAGAGGACTGAGATAGGGTGTTGGGAAAAAAGATGAAAACAAAACAGGTCCTGTCCTCAAGGACCTGAGAGAAATAATGGTTAATAGCCAATTACTAATATGAGAGGATCCCCCCTTTTTTCCCCCTTTGCTATGTCAAGGTAGCCTAGGAAAGAGAGGGTTGATAATGAGATTGAGTTCAACCTTGGGTGGGACCCCATCCAACTGGGAAAGCTTAGTTCTGATTAAAGGGTAAAGATCATCTTTTCTAGGTGAAGTTCTTACTGTGATTCCACCCTTCCTGTACTCAGGTAAAATGAGGTGAAGAATAGAACCTTTTTTCTAGATTGCCTGAGGCAGGAGTGGTCTGGGTAGAGATAAGTCTCTTTGTCCAAGAGTGACATAATCAGAGTTATGTACCCAGCTCCATATTAGAATAGACCTACCTCTCATTAGAATATTCATTTCTCATTGATTCTCATTGATTAATCAGTTGGCTTCTGCCTGTTGGAAACATCTTGCTCCTTTAACGTTCAGTGGCCCCCAAAGTTTGTCTTTGGCTTCCATGAGTGCCACTGACTTAATTTTATTAATTATTTGCTAGCCGTAATTAATACATTGATTATTAATTACCCAGAAACTATGACTCTTGGACTTTCCATTCATCATAGAACCTACTCATAAAAAGAAAACCAAGAATATATAGTGGAAGGTATTGAATGCATACAAAGCATAAATGCTATAAGACATTTAGAGAGATCATAGGGTGAAGAGCTGGAAGAAACTTGAGAGGTGTCTTATCTAACCCCTCACTTCCAGGCTGGGGAAACTGAGCCACAGAGGGATGAAGAGACTTGCCCAAAGTAATGCAGGAAGTAATAGCTGTTAGCATTTGAATCCTCTGTGGCCAAAAAAAGAATAACTAATCCTTCCACATGAAAACCCTCCAAACATATGAAGAGAGCTATTATGTTTCCCTCATAAGTTTTCTCTTCACCAGCCTAAACATCCCCAATTCCTCCCTTGACCTTCAAATGGCATGATCTTTTTTTGTTCTAGAAATAATTTGATATATAACTCAGTAGGAATTATAGATTATTGCTAAAGGTGGTGTTCAAAACTTAAGACAATTTTCAAGTGGTCTAATCAACAAGCAATTATTAACCTACATATAATATGACAGACACTGTGCTATGTGCTAGGGACACAAAGAAAGACAAAAAAAAGTCCTTAGTCTCAAGAAGTTCATAATTCTATGGGGGAGATAGCATATAAACAACTATGTGGAAATAAGACATGTATAGGATTGTGAGAGCAATCAACAAAGGAAAGACACTAGAATTAGGGGAGATCAGGAAAGACTTCTTATAAAAGCTGAGATTTTATCTTGGAATTGAAGGAAGCCAAGGAAGCTGGGAGGTAGAGGTGAGAAGGGAGGGAATTCTAGGCATGGAGGATAGCCTAGGAAAGGGACCGAAATTGGAAGATGGATTGTCTTGTGTGAGGAAGAGCAGAGATGCTGATTGTTGAGTGTGTGTGTGTGTGTGTGTGTGTATTTATATGTGTGTGTGTATACTGGATTGTTGAGCATGTGTGGGCATATACACGTGTGTTTACATATATATATATACATATACATACATATACATATATATACACATACACAGACATATACAGAGAATATACCTTATAAGGTATAGGAAGACTGGAAAGGTAAGAAGGGGACATTTGGGAAAGGTTCTAAAAGCCAAACAGAACATTTTATACTTGTTCCTGAAGGTGATAGGGAATCACTGGAGTTTGTTGAATGAGGGAGGAAGTGACATGGCCAGATCTGTGCTTTAGGAAGACCCAATTTGACAGCTAAGTGTAGCATGTACTAGAGTGGGGAGACTATCTAGCAAGATATTTCGATAGTCCAGGTATGAGGTGATGAGAGCCTGCCTAGGGTGATGGCAGTGCAAGAAGAGAGAAGGGGGTGAATATCAGAGATGTTATGAATCATTCAGTTATGAAAATTTGGAAAATATTAATTCTCTGAGATCCTTCAGTGACTGGACTTGGCAAAAGATTAAAAATGGGCGGGGGATGGGGAGAGCCGGGTGAGAGAAAGTGAAGAGTTAAAGATGATGCCTAGGTTATGAGCCCAGATGACTGGGAAGATGGTGGATCCCTCAAAAACAATAGGAGACTTAGGAAGAGGGCCGGCTTTGGGGGAGAAACTGAGATCAATTTTGGATACATTCAGTTTAAAAGTCTACAAGGCATCCACTTTGAGATATCTAATATGTATTTGGGTACATGAGCCTGGAGGTTAGGAAAAAGGCTAAGGCTGGACTAATAGATCTGAGAATCATCAGCAAAAAGATGATAATTGAATCCCTCACCACTAGATTGGGTATTGTGTGATTAATTCTTTGACCTTGGCAAAAAGTGAAAATTATAAAATGCTCTCAAGAAAAAATGATTATTTTCTTATTATATTAATAACCACTTTTATATACAGGACCTAAAGAGGTTTTATTATTTTTTCCTTTTCTCTTTCCTTCCTTGTGAAGGACAGAGCCAACAATGAGACATTCTCCTCAATCTAGGGTGAGACCTCACTCAACTGGGAGAGTTTGTTTCTGATTAAAGGGTAAAGAGGATCTAATCTAGGTGAATTCCTGCCCACTGTTCAGCTATTTAAGTGGTCTGGATAGAGATGGATTCCTTTGCCTAGATTGCCCAAAATTGGGGGTGGTCTGGGTAGAGATGAGTCTCTTTATCCAAGAGTGCTGACTGATCAGAATCATATCCCCTAACCCCTCATTAGAATAAGCTCACTTCTCATTATATTCATTCTCTCATTAATTGTTAACCAGTGTTGATTTCCACCTGTCAGGGACAACCTGTTTTCCAAATGTATTTAACCATCTGAAGGTCTTTGGTTTCCTAGAGAACCACTGACCTCAATTTATTGATTGTTTGTTAGCCATAATTAATAAACTGATTATCAGTTACCCAGAAACTATGTCTCTTAGGCTTTTCATTCATCTCAGTTTTCAGTTCTATGCAGATTCCTTCTCTTCCTGCAATGAAAATGACAAAGTGAACTGAGGCTAACAGTGGATGAGTGACTTGTCCAGGTTCACAAAACTAGTATCTGCATCAAAGGTATTTTCGAACTCAGATCTTTCTGACTCCAGGCCACTTAACTACATTTTCCCATAGCTTTGACTCTCCAACGATCTGACAGCACCCAAGTTTTCTTTTTCTTTTTTTGGAGAGGTGAAGGCAAGGCGATTGGGATTAAGTGACTTGCCCAAGGTCACACAGTTAGTAAGTGTATCAAATGTCTGAGGCTGGATTTGAACCCAAGTCCTCCTGATTCCAGGGCCAGTGCTCTACTCACTGCGCCACCTAGCTGTCCCATCATCCTAGCTTTCCAGTGTTATTTCATACTCCTATCCTATGTGTACCATGGAGTTGAGCCAAACTTGGCTGCTCTCTGAATCTCTTCCAGGTCTTGTGGTTTTCTCCCTCCATTCCTTCACCTGTACTCTTCCCAATGCCTGGAATTGTGTCTCTGCTGCTTGAATTCCAAGCCATACTTTAAAATCTAAGTCAAATGCTCCAAACAGGAAACTTTCCTTGATCCCTGCCATGCTTTCTTCAGGTGATGTACTCTTTATGCCTGGGGTCTCATGTAGTATTTATTTTATTTTTATTAACTCTCATTTGAACTTTTTTGGAGGTTGGGTTGCGTACCAGTCTTATGATTTCACTGAGCTAGAAACTTTCCAGGTAGGAGACTCCTTTGGTACTGGCCCTACAACTTATGTCCAGGCTTCTGAGACTTTAAGTGACTTGCCTGGGGCCTCACAGCCCATGTGTATCAGAGGCAGAACTTGAACTCAGGTCTCCTTGTTCTGAGGCCAGTCCTCCACTATCTGCTATGCCACACTGACCTTCATATCAGCTTACACTGTGTTATTTTATATTGCCTTGCTTCTCTGTGTATGAAATCCCTCTAGTGAACTGCAAATCCTATGCTGTCAAAGGTCAGGTCCTTTCCAAACATCATCTCATCTCTTCCTTAGTTCCCCACATGATGCTGAGAACACATACTTAATAAATGCTCGTTAAATTGAATTGCTAAAAAGTTAGGCAGTGGCAAGAAGAGAAATAGGTGCTTCAGGATGAACAGATCTTGGTTCATTCCTGTCTTGTTTGCATGTGTGGCTGGCATTGATCTGGCTTGCTAGCAGCTTACCAAGGCAGTATTATTGCTGAGTTGTCAGCTTTCATTCCCAGACTCCAGATAGCATCTAGGCTCAGGGTCACTATTGGCCATATAGCCACTACTGATTACCATCTTATTAGAGCATTTCTATAAAAGATTCCCCCTTGCTCCTTTGCCAACCTGGAGTCTCCCTTCTTTTTCAGTTCAAGCATTGTGAATAATTATTAGCCTACCTACAAAGTTCACTTTACTGGACAACAGATCCTGCAATAAGTGAGTCATTTATACTTAATTCGATAATTCTATACCATTCTCCTGGCTCACCTATACAGGATCAAGTGGCCAGCTCTACTCATTTCCTTAGGTACTCTGGGAAAATTCATTGGCCTAGATGATTCTAAAGTAGTGGCTTACTCCAAATCCTATGATTATAACTGTATAACATAGAAAACAATGAAAACAAATAAACACCGCTTCTTCCCCAAAGAATGTCCCCTTCCCCCTCAAAAAAGATATTTAAGTATACACTTAAAATTATGTAAATAATTATTACTAAGGAAAGGGAGCATCACAAAACCATCACATCATTTATGGTTTGCAATTAACTTTGCAAAGCTGTTTTCCATTGCACGTAAAAACAAATATGTCAACTTGAGGCACATGTTTCCAAGACATACTTGTAAAACAAAACAAAATAAAACAAATTTCTCTCCATCTCTATTGATTGTTCACCAAACATGGAGCTGGTAAAGATAAGCTAAGTCGAGGTCATGAGACTTTGAACAGAAAACCCTCTTGCTTAAGATATGGCAGAACATTATATTTTGAAACAAATAAGACAGTTTTTAATCTCAAGACTCTTCTCCTAAACATTAAAAAAATTTCACAATCACAGATTGTAGATTTCAATTTAAAGGAGATCTTGGGGATATTCTAATTTAACTCCTTAATTTTTCAGATGAGAAAAGTGAAGGCTTGAGACATAGGTAGTAAATGGCAGAGCCAGGATTCAATCTAGGTCCTCTGCCTCCAAACCCAGGTATCTTTATTTAAACACAGTTTTTCTATGTTAAATTAGCAAGTAAACAATGACACTATGAATGGGGGGAAGTGTCATGTTCATGCCCCCTGTCACTGTTCCTCAAAGCCCCTGCATCTTTTTGTGCGTTGTTTGGTTTTGATGGGTGATTTAAGAGGACTTTTCTTGGTGGGAGAAAGAGCAGAGTGGGTAATTGCTGATTGACAATAACAAAAAATCACTACAGAACCCTCCCTAATGAGCATATCTGATGGTGTGCTATTTTCAAAGCAGATGATGAAAGGTAGAGGACTCCCAAGATGAGATGAGCACAGCTCAGCTCATCCCCTACTCTGGAAATGGCATCCTAGCAGACATTTTAATTATAAAGAGTGACTGTTACATGGACAAGGACTACAAGAAAAGCATTTGTTGACCACAGTTATTCATCATGAGAATTTGTTATAATCAGATTGGAAAAACATTTTTATGGGCCATCACATGCAAACAACTTTGCTATTCAGGATCCTTCTTATAGGCGTTTCCTGTAATGTTTTGTTTCACCTACATAGCTTTTCCATAGTATAAGAATTTGCTGAGTGTATGGGTGCTGTGTTTTGGCTGTCCATCTAGTTAAAGTGACATATATTGAAACACATGATAATGGAAATTTGCTTTATGATTAAAAATAACCCCAATTTGGCATTTTAGTGGTTGTGGCTTGCATAAAGGATTGACTATAAAGTGATTTCTTTTTAAGCAAACATACTGCAATTTATAAATCCAAATGAAAGTTGATTCTCTCATAGTAGGCATTTTGGGAAGCTCTTCACTTATTCCAATGATACTATCTTTACTCAAACATATTTAGATCTTTTCTTTTGGAATTGCTTTCAAAGACTGTAGAACATTCTTTGAGATCTCCTGTATAGCTTCATCATTTGATGGTGGATTTGATTTTTGAAACACCCAAAACTTATTTCAAGCTAACTCTGTTGCACATAGTGATACATCAAGTAGGATAACATAGTGTTGAATAAAAAAGTAAATTATGATTACGAACTAATAAAACTAATTTTCTACTGTGAAGTAAAATGGCTCTGAAGACAGTTCTACAAAATAAGTTCCAACAGAACAGATTTAATCTCTTTTCGATGTGAAAGCTCTTCAGATATTTTAGCAAAGACACTAGCCTCTAGCACTCTTTTTTCTACCAGACTAAACATTTATAATTCTTTCAACTGATCCTTATATGACATGGACTCAAGGACCTTCATTGTTCTCATTGCCCTTCTTTGTACACTTTCCAGATTACCAATATTTTTCCCCAAACAGTGGCACCCAGAACTGAGGATCACACTCTATATGTGGTCTGACTAGGGTGGACATTAATAGAACGAACACTTCTTTATTCTTGTAAACATGCCTCACTTTATAGCCCAAGGGATAATGTAGTGTTTTGTGGGTGCCATATTACTGTTGATGTATATTGAGCTTGCAGTCTACTAAGAACTCCAGATTTTTTTCAGGAAAACTGTACTTTAGCTACATCTCTATCATCTTACACTTGAGAAGTTGGTTATTTTTAATCTAGATTTAAATTACTGAGAAGCTAGCATTTATATAGCACTTTAAATTCTGCAAAGCTCTTTATAAATGTTATCTCATTTGATCCTCAGAACAACCTTGAAAACTAAGAGCTATTATTCCCGTTTTACAGTAGAGGAGATCAAAGTACAGAGAATTAAAGTGAATTGCCCAAGATCATACAGCTACTAAGTGTTTGAAATTGGATTTGAACTAAGATCTTCCTGACTCCAGGTCCATCCACTGTGCCACCTACGTGCTTTGAGGTCAGTAAAAGAACTTCGTAGTTTCCAAAGGCTCCTTCTCCTCCTCCTGTTCCTGATCCTCTGGGACTAACTTATTGTTTATTTAGTGTCTGGTCAAAATACAAACATATACATTCATGCACATGGGCATAGCCAACAAGATAAATCTCTATTTGTTTTCGACTCAATTGCATACCCTACATTGGATATTTTTTTTTCATTTCTTTTTTTTTCTTTGATTTTTTTTTTTTAGTTTTCAGCATTGATTCCCACAAGATTTTAAGTTACAAATTTTCTCTCCATTTCTACCCTCCCCCCCACTCCAAG
>CM053622.1:247515438-247575709 GCA_028646595.1 Phalanger gymnotis | reverse complement strand
TTTTTTTCATTCCTTTGGTTTTGTTTTTATAATATCTTGATTTCTCATAAAGTCACTAGCTTCCATTTGCTCCAGTCTAATTTTTAAGGTAGTATTTTCTTCAGTGGTCTTTTGGACCTCCTTTTCCATTTGGCTAATTCTGCCTTTCAAGGCATTCTTCTCCTCATTGGCTTTTTGGATCGCTTTTGCCATTTTAGTTAATCTATTTTTCAAGTTGTTATTTTCTTCAGTATTTTTTTGGTCTCCTTTAGCCAGTCATTGACTTGTTTTTCATGGTTTTCTTGCATCACTGTTATTTCTCTTCCTGATTTTTCCTCTACTTCTCATACTTGGTTTTCCAAATCCTTTTTGAGCTCTTCCCTGGCTGATACCAATTTATATTTTTCTTGGAAGCTTTTAATGTAGGATCTTTGACTTTGCTGACCTCTGGCTGTATGTTTTGGTCTTCTTTGTCACCAAAAAAGATTCCATAGTTTGATTCTGAATCTGGTTCTGTTTTCACTGCCTGTTCACGTTCTCAGCCAACTACTTGACCCTTGAGCTTTTTAAAAGGTGTGACTGCTTGTAGAGTAGAAAGTACATTGTCTCAGGCTTTAGTGGCCTTGTGCTGCTGTTTTCAGAGCTACTTCTACACAGCAAGCTCTGCCACACCAGTGCTATGCCTCCCCCAAGACCCGCCAACCTGGATCACGACTCAGATCCAAGTAGGCTCTGCACTCTCATTCTGATCCTCCACTTAATTCCTCCCACCTGGTGGGCCTGGGGCCAGAAGTAACTGCAACTGGAAGCAGCCCCAGATCTGCACCACTTCTGTACCCCTGGGGCTGGGGTTGACCATGCACTCCTTTCACTCTGTTCTAGTAGTTCTACCCATTAACCTTCTCTATTTTCTTTGGTGTTTGTGGGTTGAGAAGTCTTGTAACTGCCACAGTTCACTGATTCAGGGTGCTAGGGCCTGTTCTGCCTGGCTCCTGGTCTGGTTGGTCCTGGCGTGGCCCATGCTGGGCTCTGCTCCCAGCTGCATGCGATAGACCCTTCCCCATGACCATCCAGGCTTTCCTGGGCTGGAGACCTGCTTCGCTCTGTTATTTCTTGGGTTTTGCAGTTCTAGAATTTGTTTAGAGCCATTTTTTATAGGTGTTTGGAAGGACCTGGAGGAGAGCTCATGCAAGTCCCTGCTTTCCAGCTGCCATCTTGGCTCTACCCTCACCCCCTATACTGGATGTTAAGCATCCTTCATTTGCTTGGTTTTTTTTCCATTCCGAATATTTAGGCCAGTCCCTTTAAGGTGATTATGGATCTTGTTTCACTCTGCAGGGTTTTAGGGTTTAATCCAATTGGTTTTAGGGTTTGATCCAATCAGCACATTATCATCAGCAAACAAGGACCTTTGAAGTACTTTGGTTAGATAATCCCTCCTCGACTTCCACTCTATGCTGGATCTATCTTGCCTGACAGCAGTGAATATTTCTGGCAAACAAACATATCACTTTTTTATGCCTCAATAGATATTTAAGATCAGAGGGTAATTGAAAAGTTTATATTTCATTGTTATTGTTTTTTGTCCTTTGTTCTCAAAGAGGACCAGTGACATTAGGAAGGTGAGGTCTTGATTTACAAGTGAATTGGATTTAAGTGAGGAAGGGCTATGCAAAATCATGAGCCTCACTCAGTCCTCCAGGGTCATTGGAGTTTAGTGGGAAAACGTAGGTCAAGATGACTGGCAATGGCTCCCTATAACTTGTTATATCTTTCAAGAAAATTGTCTAATTTTGATTTATGCACAAGAAATGCCTTCTTACTGTTGAAACCTTTGTGACTGAGTTTTACTCAGCTTAATCCAATGCTATTTTATAGTCAATAAGTGAGACATTGTATTCAGTACTTATCTCAGTCAATTGTGTGATAGTACTGACATAGTACACTGTTGAATATTAACTATGAAAACCTGCCTATTCCCTACAAATACCTTTACCAAAGATGACCTTGATGTAAGTATAGATTATTCCCTTAAAAATTTGTAGAGATGGGAACGTAGGCATATGGGTCAATATTCCTTGATACTTTCTTAGTATCCTTCTTTTGGGTGACAAGAATATGGCCTAAGATTTTTCTTATCTTTTTGGTTGTCTTACCTCCCTCCAGATATGTCCAGATATAGGCGTATTTCATTAAAAATCAATTGTTACTTGGTAATCATACATGTATATAACAGACCCAACACCATGTCCTGAATGTTAATAAATTGGAGCTAAGCTATGGCATTTACAAGATAGGACTTAACACATTGTATCCTATTTCCTGGACAGGGAATTTTATTCTCATCTGATTGAAGATGAAGACATGGTGAGTGGTTTGCCATTGCCATGCTTCTTCCTGGTCACCTGAAAGATCCAATAGTGACCATGAAAGCCAACAGCAGATACTTACTGCCCAAATTATTTTGCCAGTCAACAATGTGCGCTTACTTCTATGTATTTGGAGTGGTGGCCAAATGGTCAGCAACTCCCTGCCCTGTGAGTCAGTTTATGATAGTCCCACTCCCCATTTCTTGACTATGACAAAAAAGGCTCTGAACTTCAGCACACAATACCATCATCATCATTTTTTTTACAGTTTTGTTCCCTCTGTTATACAGCAATATTGTACAATGATGAGCTGTGAATGACTTAGCTATTCTCAGCAATACAATGATGTAAGACAGTTCAGAACGACTCAATAAGTGCTATCAATCTCCAGAGAAAGAATGATGGAGTCTAAACACAGATTGAAGCATACTTTTTTATTCTTTAATTTTTGTCTGTGTTTTCTTTCATAACATGACTACTATGGAAATATGTTTTGCGTGACTGAACATATATAACATATATCAGATTGCTTTCCTTCTCAATGAAGTGGGAGGGGAAGTAGAGAGGGAGAGAATTTGGAACTCAAAATTTTAAAAAATGAATGTTAAAAAGTTTTACATGTAATTAGAAAAAATAAAATATTGCAAAAAATGAAAAAACTAAAAACGTTATTTCTTATATGGGATGGCTTTCTACAAAGGGAAACAGAAGAATACTGGGAGAAACTAGGATGATCTTAAAAACAAAGCTATAAACAAAAACCTTGCTTTTTTTAAACCTCTTATTCAGTTCAACAAATTTTTATAAAATATCAATTACCTGCTTATTGTAGTGAGAAACAGCATGATATAGAGGATAAAGGCCTGGCTTGGGGCCTTTCCCTTCCTTTGCCTTGGCTTATTGGGCCCTTGACTGATGGCCCCCAAACTGATGACCTAGAACCAGCCACTTTCACTGCCCCGTGATAAGAAATTTAAAACCTTCCTGCCAACTCTCCAGTGTATGGAAGGAAGGGAGACAAGCATACTTTTACTGAGAGGAGCCATGGACTTCTCCCTTCCCCAACCAATCCTTGTTGTCTTGCTGCCAGGATCCCACAAGAGCAAGATGTCCACTGCCAGCTGACCCCCAGAGCCTTACCTCTACTGGAGAAAGCTCAGAATCCTTATTTTTTGGTAGGGAACAGACCATCTGCTTTGTTAGTTTACCTGCCTAAGTATAACCTGGCCTTTCCATCTGCCATGAACCTTGCATAAATAAACATGAATGCTCCTATATATGTTGTCTCTCCTAATTAGAATATAAGCTCTTTGAGAACAGGAACTGTTTCAATATCCTATTTGTATTTTCATTGCTTTAAAATGTTGGTCATAAAGAGAACTTAACAAATAAATGCTTTTCTATCCCATCCATACTGGCCCTGTGACCCCTTGGCAAGTCACTTAACCTCAGTGTACTAGGCAAGTCTCTTAGACTAAAAAATTCAGAGACTCCACACCCTCATTTCCCTTACCAATAAAATCATGACTTGAGTTCCTATCCCTATCTAGCACATATGCTAGACATTATTCTAGGTAATGGGGCTACAATAGCAAAGATGAAACAACTATTTCTGTCAGTGACTTCCTATTCTACCAGGGGATGCAAGAGAAGCACAGGCAAATAAATATAAGATAATATGAGTAGGACAGATTCCCAACAACTGGGGACACCAGAAAAGGTTCCTCAGAGGAGGCGACAGCTATCATAGAAACCAGAAATTCCATATGCAAGATCTGAGGATTGAGTGTGCTCAAGACATGGGTGGGGGCAGTCTATACAAAAGTACAAGTATGAGAGATGGAATGTTACACTTGGGGAAATAATTCTGGAAAATAGAAAATACTAAAAACTGCTGCAAAACCTAACAGTTTTATTATACTGAATCCAATGGAGCCAATGTAATTATGTCAAATAGTAGTCACCGAATGAATAAAATATAATGTAGCTCAATTTAACCACAAACATCTCTCCAGGAAGCTCTCCGGGCTCTCTGGACTTTCTCTACCTATGCCCATACTGTATATATTCCAATCTTTTAGTTTCTTGTTATGTATTTTTGCCATTAGAATATAAGCTTATTGAGGACAGTGACTATCTTTTTTTTCTGTTTGTATTTGTATTACCAGTGATTATCAGAGTGCTTGGCATATATTAAATTTTTAATAAATACTTTTTGGCATGACTTGAGTTCTTGACTTGGAAAAATTACCTGCTGAAATATCAAAGCTGCTCCCTTTGCTGTCCTATATTCTTCTGAAGTCTTTCAGTTCAATGGTAAGACTAATTTTTCTTAAGAAAGAAATCATGGTCATACTATAATTTTGGTTTCCTATTCCATTTATAATTTTTTTTTCTAAATCTGTTTAAAATGTTTAACATGAGTCGTTGCCATATAATTTTTATATTTATTTTGGCACTTCCAAATCAAGATGGATAACTTTGTGGGATACAGATAAAACAGATACAAAGAACATCATTTGGGTTCCAGGAAAACGTTCCCCAAGTGATGTTTAAGCCTCTCTATGGTGAGTAACATTTTAAAGAGAGGAAGTAAGGAAAAACAGAGGAATAAATGCTGGTCCCTCCTCCTAATTTCTATCATTCCCTACCTAGTAGAATCCATTATTTTTTTTTTAAAGATTGGGTAAGGAAAGTAAGAGGGTGCATTGGAAAGAACATTGGCTCTGAAGTTAGAGGACGTGGTTTCAAATTCCACTTCTGAGACTTACTGCTTGTGCAAACTTACGCAAATTTTTAAGCCTCCCTAACCCTCAGTTTTCCCAGCAGTAAAATGTGGAGGTTGCACTATATAGCCTCTGAGCTCCCTTCCAGTTCTAGATATCTGTTTCTAAATCAGTAGATCTGGGACAGTATTCCCCAAGTTCTCAGTAGGCAGACATCTATTTGTGAGTTCTGAAACCCTGAGGCAGATTGCTAAAGGCCTTTCACATGATTTTATTCCTTTGAAATGACTGAGTGTTGATGTAGATTTTATAAGGAAACTATGATGCCACATGGCTCTGGCAGAAACACTCATTCAAGCAAAATTCACGGTGATGAAAAATCATATCTCATTCAAGCAAAATTCACGGTGATGAAAAATCATATTCAATATGTAAAATGTATACAAAGGGAACAGATTTTCATATACACACACATATATATATGTACATGTATATGTGTATGTGTGTATATATATACATATAAGTATATGATATATATATGTACATATATATATATATGTTGGAAAAGGAAAAATAAAACCTGGAGACTTTATATGCATATAATATTTCTGCCTGTGTATGTGCACACATATGTCACAATGATACATGTATGTCCATGTCTGATAATTTGTGAGTAATCACATTGTGATCTAGCAATGGCTAGATCATTCCTGGCCAAATGTAAAAGGTCTTGTAGTGACTGTTAAAGTCATTAGGCCTTTCGGAGCTGACTAAAGAGAACAAATATACGCATCCCTGCCCAGATGGTTAAGCAATCTATTTCCTTACAAGGTAGCAAAATAAGCACCTCAAAGTTGAAATTGCCTTAAGATGAATACCTATTTCTTAATTCATTACAAGATAGACATAACATAACTTTTTCATTGTTAATGTTGACTTTGAATATTTCAGTTAATTTTGAGAGACTCTGAATAGATCTCTTAATTTATCCTGGGCTGGTCTGCCCTTATAGTAAAATGGAGTGAATAATACTTGCATTGCCTACCTCACACTGTTTTTGTGAGGGAATTACTTGGAGTATCTTAAAGCATTATTTTTATCAAGAATTAGTGTTATTAACCATTTTTACATAGATAAGGCAAGTCATGCCTAAAGATTAAACATATATTATCCTATTGTCTGCTGAAGGGTAAAAATCCATTTAATAGAAGTTCTATTTATATTTCTTGCCCTGGATAATTAGTTAGTAGAGGTTGAAAGAATCTTAGAGAAGATTAAGTCCATTTCTTTCATTTATATATGGCAAAACAGAAACCCCCAAGGGGGTAAAGTGATTTGTCTAAAGTCACATAGAAACAAACTTGAAATCAGATCTTTTGATACCCACTGCAGTGCTATTTCTACATGCTACTGTAGATGCCTTATTCAAGCCATTAGCTTCCATATGTAAATTATGTATCTTAATTGAATAACTCATTTCGCTTCTCTGGATCTTTTTTTTTATCTGCAAAATGAAGGAAAAGAACTCAGTCATCTTTAAGGTCTCTAACAACTTTAATAGTCTACGATCTATGACCTAAATACATTCAAATTTCACAGAACTTGGAGTTTATAGAAAGGACCCAGTCATCCATTGTCAGTCACAGGCTAAAACAAAATGAATCTGAAATGAACCTCAAGGACCATCTACTCCAAATCCTACCCAGAGACAAATTCCCTCAACAATATCCCCAATAAATGGTGATACAATCTCTTCTTGAATATCTCTAGTAAAGTTCCCAATGAAACCCACTCCACCTTTGAATAGCTCTTATTCTTCCCTTTCCCCACTCAATGAACTCCAGTGGCTACCTATTTCCTCTTGAATAAAATATAAACACTTCTGTTTAGCATTTAAAGTTGTTTATAACCTGGCTTCTTACACTTTTTTCTCCTCTATACACTCTACAATCCAACTATACTGGCCTATACTTGCAGTCCCTTTAACACATTCAGTGCCTTTCCAATGGCTGTCCCCTATACCTACAATGATCTACCCTATTCACAAATATCTTTTGCTTTACCTGGATTCCATAAAGGCTTAGCTCAAATTCCATCTTTTGCTGGAAGCCTTTCCTAGTCATGCCTTTCCTCCCCACCAGACTCTAGTGTCTTCTTGAAATTGCCTTTCAAATATTCTGTATATGTCTACCATCTACATATTTATTTACATTCCTTCTCCATTAGAGCATGAGCTCCTTGAGGTCAGGTATCATGCTTGAGCATGCAGTCCATGAAAAGCTTTAGATCATTTTTGAGTGAATTACTATCTTGTCACTCCTCCCCATCCAACTTATAATAAGGGTTTGGATTCAAGGTGAAATCAGTTATGAAGTAGATTTGATAATAGAAGTACAGATGGAAATACAATAATTGAATCTGCTTCTTGCTCTCTTCTCTGCTGTGAACATTGGCTACCATTTATCCCAGCCATGAGAATGAGACACTCACACATGAACACTGTAACATCCCATTTTCCCTGTTGATTTCAAGTAATGATTTTTATAAAAACATTGTCAACAATCATTTCCTCCCTTTAACCTTATACCAACATTTGCTCCTAGCCTAAGGAAATGTAAATAAGAATAATTATTAGTTCACTCTATGGGATGGAAATATTCAGAGAAGAGTAATAAGTGTAAACCACATACACGTGAGCAAATGGATGGAAAATTCAGAAATCCTGAGGAAGCTCTGTAAAACCTAGTGTACTGATCATAATTCTGCACTGAAACTATGGACACTAAAATTCAGTCTTTAGTCTTGTAAATATATCATTTCCACATAAGGAAGTGACAATTTCAGTGCCTCAATTTCTCTTATTGTCGAAGAGATTTCAAGTCAAGTTCCCAGCATTTTCAGCTCAACTTTAGTAGTAGAGCGCTACTGCTTGATAGAAACTGAGAACTAAGAAATTTATGAACTGAGAAATTTGTCCAACATGCAAAAATATTAATTAAGTACTTACCCCTAGGCTAAGATACAAAAATAAAGAAAACATGGTTCTTCTCCTCAAGGAGTTTACCATCTAATAGAAATGATAACATATGTACAAGAATAAACATATAATAGACTATGTTAGAAATAAATAAGATATGGTTCCATAACTTGTAAACATATGCTGTCATTTATGTTGATGATAAACTCCTTGAGGAGAAGAACTATCTCTTATTTATTTTTGTATCTCTCCAGCCTAGGGGGTTAACACTTAATTTGTATTTGTTGCATGCCAAATATTGATATTTCATGGGAAAGAGAAACATCATGATATATGGGAATGTATGTAGTATTTTGAATCATAAAATATGGATTTGAGCTTCTGCTATGCCACTTACTGGCTCTATGACCTTGGGAAAGTGATTCCATCACTCTGGGCCTATTTCCTCATCTATAAAATGAGATCAGACTAGATTTCTCTAAAATCCTTCCAGCTCCAAATCTATGATCCTATAATATTCTATTATTTAAATACTAGCATTTTAATCAACTAATCAGGATTTTTTAAGTGGCTAACATGTCCCAGGTACTGGGGATGCAGGTACAAAGAATGAAACCAACCTTATTATCAAGGAATTTATATTCTAATGGGGTAGACAACAAATACATATAGATATACAACATAAATATGAAATCAATAAATACAAAATGTGAGTGTGTATGGTGTATATGTTTAAATACATAAGGTACATTGGGAAGGAGGGCACTAACATTTGGAGGAATAAAGAAAGGTATCATGCAGAAGATAATGCTTGTACTGCAACCTATAGGAAGAAAGAGATTCTATTCGGTAGTGAGAGTGAATTCAAAGTATGTGGGCTGGTCAGTACAAAGGCACAGGGGAGACACATGAAAGAATATGGAAAAGATCAGTGTACCTGGGTGGCAAAATGAGAGAAGTAGAGTAATGTCCTTCAACGAGGCTGGAATGAAGCCAGGTTACCAAGGGCTTTAAAAGCTAAACAAGGAGTTTACATTTATACTAGGGGCATTAAGAAATCACTGATTAAGTAAAGGAGTTACATGATAAGTTTTGTGGTTTATGAAAAGACTGAGAGACTTGAGGTGAGGAGAGGAAGTATGATGAGAATCTGATCTAAGGTAGTAGTAGCAGTGTGAGTTGAGAGAAATAGTTGGATGTGAGAGTTCTTGTGGAGGTAGAAATGCCAAGATTAGGTAACTCTTTAGATTTCTGAAATGAGGATAGAGTGAGATGTTGAGGATGATGATTAGGTTACAAACCTAGGAGAGTGGAAAGTCACTGGAGTCTTTAACAAAAATACAAGAGACAGAAGAATTTGGGGGTAAAAAATGATGAGTTCCATTTTGGATATATTGAGTTTGAGATGTGCCCAGGCCCGAAAGTTTGAAATGTCTGATAGACAATAATTAAGTTGATATGATAATAATTTCAAAAATCATCACTTCCTTTTATCTTTCTCAAGACATGGTACTATACTGTCTCTTTTAAGTCTTTATTCACCTTTCCAACCTTCCATGAATTCTCTGACATGATTTTGGCCCATTCCAAGCCTTAGGAAGCAAGTCATTGGGAATTGCAATTTTGAATACATCCATTCTTTCTCAATTTCTACTTGGCTTCCTGCCCTTCTTTTCCATGTGCCACTTAAACTCATTTTCAGATCATTGTTGACCTTTTTTTTTGTAAGGTTAAAACAAGTGTTAAAACTCTGCCTTTTTACTGTCATACGTTATTAGCTTTCTCTTCCCAAAAAATGAAGAAGCACTATTCTCTTTTATTCAGTTTTTGTGACTGTGGCATTTAAAGACAGTTTTTCAATTTTCCAAAATTTTTACCACTAAGGCAATATCCCAAGTGAATTTAATTAGCGAAAGACAGCTTATGTTAATCATTTATGTAGCATTACTTCCCCTTATCCTCATATCCTAATTATGCCTCTATCATTGAATAAGTTTCTTATAAAATGTACTATGTTTAAGAAATTCAATAAAATTCACCCTCAATATATACATATACTGGGACTATGAGATGACTAAAATACCTCTCCTGGCCTCAGGGAACTTTCTCTGCTGTTGGGGATATAAGACAGTTATACAAATAACTAGACACAGGGGTGGCGAACCTGTAGCCTAGAGGCCACATGTAGCCCTCTAGGTCCTCAGGTGCAGCCCTTTGACTGAATCCAAACTTCACAGAACAAATCCCCTTAATAAAACAATTTGTTCTGTAAAACTTGGACTTAGTCAAAAGGCTGCACCCGAGGACCTAGAAGACCACATGTGGCCTCAAGGCCGCAGATTCCTCACCCCTGAGTATAAAATCTAATATGACAAGCTCACTGAAGAGCTACTAAAAGTGTTCTCTTTTTTAGCTGTGGTGTAGTTTAGTATTGACTTTAGATACTATAGTCCCTTCCTCATTAAGTATTCTCTCATAGTTCTGTAGCTGACTACTAGTTCTTATGTGTTATCCATATATACATATAAAGGAAATGTAAAATTAGGCAGGGCTGAAAATATTCCTCATTTGTATGTGTTAGAGTCATTCTACTTACTTTAAAAAATATTTAAATTCCTTTGGAAACCAGAAAATTGCATCCTTATTGCTAATAGGAGTTTGAAAGGCCCCAGTATACCGGATATGATTTCAGAAGATTTCCCCATCATCAATGCTTTTTTTGCATTCTCAGCAATCATTCATCTCAGGACATCATTTTCTTTATTTAGGGGTAAGATTCTTAGGGGAAGCAAAACCTCCAACTCAAACAAACTGGAAAATTTTCATTGAAGCTTAAATATTAAATATATTTAAGTCCATTAAAGATTTTAACATAAACTATGAAAATAGCATTTTAAACATTTAAAATGGTTTTGTTAATCTTCACATGTAAGACGCAGGCAGATTCCCTTACTTATGTATTTAAATTAATACTTAGAAATAGCCAGTTGAATGTATTTAGCTAGTTAAATTGTAATTATGGATGTTCCCCATATGTAGTATGGGTATGTTGTATGGCTTGAACGGAGACAAACAGACATCTCTTGTCTCTTCTCCCTCTGTTCTTTTCCAAGGGAGACTAATTCCTGCCAGGAGAGGAAGCAGGAAGTTGAGCCTAGAAGTTTGGTCTCTCTGCTCTCCTCAAAGAGAAATGGTTCTGGGCTAGAATTATATCTATCTGCTCCTGTAAATATTAACCTAGGAGATGTAGTTTTCACATTCAAGCTAAATTTCTGATTGCTATTTCTTAGTGGGGAAAGGCCTAAGGTTTATATGCAGTGTTCCCACAATGAATGCAAATAGAAGTTGCAAAGAAACTCATTTATCCAACTTGATAGTGAAACAAATTAGAGACAGCATAAATGCATAGGAAAATATATAATAGACAATATAGAGTGAAGGAATTCTCCCATTGAGCACAAGATAATTTGGTTCAACCAAGAGAAAGTCCCAGATCTCACTCAAGAAGTTTCCTGAAGTCTCTAGTGAAACAAGCTGGGGATAGGGACATGATGAAGACTGCCAGCTCCTCTCATGTCAGCTTCTTCCTAGAATCTATTCTCCCTTAAGCAACCTAAAGAGGAGTTGCATCATCCATCTTCTTTATCAAATCTGGAAGCTAGAAGCTAGAAGTGCCCAAAATGACTGCAATCTGAAAAGATTCCTAGACCAAAGAGTTCTCTTCTCTTCTCCTCTCCCCAGTTCTGCTCAGACCCTCATGCAGCCATAGGACACTGATCCCCACCAATAAGTTTTGGGACTCATGTTACACTATAATTATCCTTCCACATCATGGTAGTTAGGTGGCACCCTCTCGATCTGGAAAATCTGCATAAAATTTTTGGCCCTCTGTACCAGAGAAAAAATCTGAGTTACTATAAAAGATAAAAATATGTTGATACTATGCAATACATCTATACTATGCATTTCCGAATTTCTAATTTTTTTTATTGTCTGCTGGCCGTCGTGTGTCATTTGCACCTTCTGCAAAACTCCCCACAAATTCTCATTTAATTTCTTGTGCCAACCCACCATATATCGAAACCATGGTAGGGAAAGTCACTATGTGGAAGGGATAACTATAATATGCGTATGTTTGTATTAGAGGCTATATATATGTGTGTGTATATATATATATGTATATATATATATACATATTTATAAAATATATATTAGTGGTAGTAGCCAGGTGGCACACTGGATAGAGTGCTGTTCTCAGATTCAGAAAATCCTGAGTTCAAATTGTGCTTCAAATACTAACTAGCTACGTGCAACCCTGGGCAAGTCACTTAATCTCTATCTGCCTCAGTTTCTTTATCTCTAAAAGGGGGATAATAATAGCACTTTAATCCACAGATTTGTTGTGAGGATTGAATAGCATAATATTTGTAAATTGTCTGGCACATGGTAGACCCTTAATACATGCTTATTTTCTTCCTCTCTATCCACTAGCCGATCACAGATTTTCAATGGGAGAATTTACATCACAAAAATCAGCAAGTGTCACAAATCAGGGCTTGATTTATTGTTTTATTGATTATCTAGACTTTAAAAAAGTGATGAAGAAAATGTTAATAATTCAGATTAAGTTTAAAAGTGTGTTGTCAGTACATTTCCACTGTGTCCCGCCCCCAGGCCTAGTTGTTAAACATTTACCAGAATACTGTTGAGTTTGTGCTGGGCATTGTACTAGGGACCAAAGATCCAAAGACAATCCCCTGTAGTTTTCTGGCATCAATTTCAGAGCTCTGAAGAGGTAGCACTATACAACTTTTTGAAATTGAATTTAGTGCAATAAACATTTATTAAGTATCTATTATGTACTGTGCTAAGTGTTACAAATACAAAGACAAAAATAAAAATAACCCCAGTCTTATAGTCAGGAAGTGATAGCCCACTGTGGGAAATAATAGGTATATAAATACATACATACATATGTGTATATATACATTTATGTATATGTACTCACATGTGTATGTATGTATTTGTGTGTGTGTGCGTGTGTGTGTGTGTAATTTAAAAGGCTCTGGAAAAGTCTGGAAATAGGAAACACTTGACCTAGGGACTCTGAGAGATGGGTATTCTAGAGCTGGGGGTGGGATGTGGGTCAGGGCTGAGGGAAAGCAACCTGTGCCTAGGCATAGACTTGGTTGGGGGTGGGGAATGGGGACAGAATACAGAAATGAGAAAGTAAATGGGCAAGGGCGAGTGTGCCTGAAATATAGAGTGCATGGGTTGGAGTAAGAAAAAAATAGGAGCCAAATTGTGAAGTGCTTTAAATGCCAAATAAAGGAGTTTGCATTTTTATAGAGGAAAAGTTAAAATTCACCTCAAAATTCTAAAATGTTTTCCATAATCCAATCATATAATGAAATTATAAAGGTGATAGCCTGGTATATCTAGTTCCTTTGAGCCCCCTTAAATTAATTCAACACCATTACAATTCGCAGAAGCTGGAGGCAATAAGCATAGTCCAATTAAAAACATAAAATAATTTAACTATTGATAAAAAAGATTATCTAACAAGTTCCTTTCCATGCAGATAATTAACAAGTTGGCATATTGTGGATGTAACAGTTTCATTTCACCTAGAGTAAAAAATGAGGTAGAAATTAATTTAAATTCACACGTACCTGAAAGAGTTCTGCCCAATTTTATGAAACCCTGGTTGAAGACTAACGATACCTTGTCTAGGGTTTTCCAAACAAGAAAAATATCTTTCTTTCTAGGGTAAAGGGTAAAATCCAAAACAGCTGTGGTAAAATGAGTTTTCTGCTCTCTGAAATAAGTAATTTGAAATCAGGTATGAGACCCTTTTTTGGTATACATGTAAATACTGCCACCAAATCTATTATTTTATAATCAGTTCAGACTTCTTTTTGGTCTCATTAATAGTTGATTGGTGCACAATCAATAGGATTGACATTCATTAATCTGAATTACCTGTTAAAATGATTGAAATATCCAGATTGAGCATACCCCTAATGTGATTGTTTTTGGTTGTGTAAATACAGCCTCTGTGATATTCTTCATTATGTAGTCCCAGGGGGCAGCTCTAATGCTTTTTAGTTGGTAAGGATATGCCTGGAATTCTCCACCCCCACACCTCAGCCGCTGTCTCCCAGTCTTTCATTCAAGACTTGGCTCAGACCTCACCTTCTGCAAGAGACCCTTCCCAGCCTCCAGCTCCTAGTGCCCTTCCCTCTCAGATCACTTTCTATCTACTCCATATATATCTTGTATGCATCTGACTAGTCATGTTGTCTTCCCCATTAGAATGAGAGCTCTTTGAGGCAATGATTGTTTTTGGGGTGTGTGTGTGTGTGTGTGTGTGTGTGTGTGTGTGTGTGTGTCTACTGCTTGACACAGTACCATGCACTTAGTAAGTACTTAATAAATGCTTGGACTGACAGCAGACACCCTATCAACTCCCCTTTAGCATAGTCTCATGTACTTGTTTTTCTCTCTTTAGGTTAGATGTTATTGGGGAGAGGAGCAGGATGCACTAGATCTCATGACCCCTGAAGGAAGAAACATATAAGTTTAGTTCTTTTCCTATATTTTAAATGACGTTAGTGTCTTGATTTGGATTAAATATTACTTTTGTTTATGTGTTTCCATAGGAGAGATATTTTACACACCCCTAATAGGAAAAGTACATTTTCAATAATTTAGAAATCCAAGACACAGAATCTGCTATTTTGTACACTGGCTGATGCCAAACACTTTAGCAGGATGCTCATTAATTGTTGGAAGTTAAACTATCTATGAAAACAACACTACAAACAGAAACAAAAACCAATATCCATATAACACCATAAGATTTGCAAAGTACTTTATCCACATAATCTCATTTGATTCTCATAACTACTATGTAAGATAAGCACTGAAAATTTTGTCTCAATTTTATAGATGAGGAAACTGAGAAATTCAGTCTCATACCCAGGTCAAGCCTCTGGGAAAAGATTGAGACATTACTTGAACACAGTTCTTCCTGACTCCATGTCTAGAATGACTGTGCTCCCTATATAATAGTATCTGCAAAAACTAATTTATTGTGCAATGAGATTGAAGGAAGAATATTTTGTCACTTAGCAGTTTTCAAACCCTCTTAAAGCCACCTTAGAGACTGCATTAAATTAATGTTTTAATTACAAATTATATGTTAATTAAAAGCAATCTGACATGACCCTAAATCCACAAAACTATTTTCATGTATTAGTGTAAGCCAGTGAAAATCTGCTTGATTGTCAAGGGCCAGCTCCTAGGATGCATGTAGGTTAAAGCTCAATGTGTCCAAGAAACAAAGCATTGCTCCCTTCCCCAGTCACATAAGTTCCCTATTAAATAAGTCTCCATGTCAGGTTTTTGTGTCTAAAATTCTATGTATGTTTGTGTATTGAGTGGTTTTGCATCTTGGATCAGAGTGAACAACTTATTTCATGTCTAAGCAACAACACAAAAAATGAAAACGACTATATCTTCAAAGACATCAGATGACTAGTTCTGACATGGAATCTTATCCAAATTGGCTGGATGTATACAATCAGATCAGCAAATGTGTGAAGGTAAGAATCATTGAATTGGGGTAAAAAAGCGGATGAAGATGAGACATACTGCACACAAGTACAGTGGTTTCAATCCGACCTAGTTAAATGAATCATATATGTTGAAAAACAGGAGTTGGAATAAGGCATTTTCTGCTTAAGTTTAATGATGTAAAGTAGTCACTACAAGGAGGGGGGTGGGGACAAAATAATCCAGAAAATGCCTTATCCAGGAAACATTTTATCTCCTTGACAAGTGAAGGGACATGGCAGCCAAAGCCTGAACTAGTTTAGGATTGAAACCAATTTGTAAAACACTACAGAGGACGATGCTGAAATGAAAATGAAGTCTTAAAGGCCCTCCTCTAAAAAGGAGTCTGTCACTCTTGCATATGTTAAAATCATACAATATTCCTTGATTAATGTAAACACAGAAATACCTCTTTTCAGTGGCCTTTGATTATTAACATCAATCACAGCATAAAATAGCCATACTCAAGCTTGTCAAAGATGATAGCCACTCTCATGAAGGATGTCCTGCATGAGTAGGTTCCACCTGAAAGACAGTTATAGATGATGAAGTACTCCAGATGTTCCTGTTTATGGATGACATTGTGTTTGTTGCATCAAACCCCTGAATATCATTGTACCCCCTAAATGAGATTTGAGAATGACCTTAGAGGTCATTAATCTGCACAGGAAAATCCAAATGAATCAACAATCCCTTCTGTTCAGTTATATCATACAATTAGGTGGCCAGTTTATCCATCCAGCAGGTTGGTACCACAGTGGATAGTGTGCTGGGCCTGAAGCACGAAGACTCATCTCCCTGAGTTCAAATTCTGCCTCAGACATTTACTAGCTTTGTGACCCTGGGCAAGTCATTTAATTCTGTTTGCCTCAGTTCCTTATCTGTAAAATCTGTAAAAAATAAAAATCTTCAAATGTAAAGTGTAAAGAAAAAAGGTGAAGAAAATGGTAAACCATTCTAGTGTCTTTGCCAAGAAAACCTTAAATGGGGTCATAAAGAGTCAGACATGACTGAACATCTATCTTATCTATCTATCTATCTATCTGTCTGTCTATCTATCTATCAATCTATATATCTATCTTGGGCAGACATTGCAGAGGAATAATGAACTGGATTTAGAAGTAAATTGGAAGAAGAGAGCGTGCTAGATGGCGTTTGGAAAATTAGTAGGGTACATAAATGGGAACAGATGAACATCTGATGAATTCATATATATACATACGTGTGTGTGTGTGTGTGTGTGTATGTAAAACTTCTGAGCACAAAAGTTCCTTATTAAATAAGTCTCCGTGTCAGGTTTTTGTGTCTAAAATTCTATGTACGTTTGCATATTGAGTGGTTTTGCATCTTGGATCAGAGTGAACAATTTATTTCATGTCTA
Source organism: Phalanger gymnotis (assembly GCA_028646595.1). Lineage (NCBI taxonomy): Eukaryota > Metazoa > Chordata > Mammalia > Diprotodontia > Phalangeridae > Phalanger > Phalanger gymnotis. The sequence goes on along the minus strand of CM053622.1, from coordinate 247,558,660 downwards.
AGCAACAACACAAAATAATCCAGAAAATGCCTTATCAAGGAAACACTTCATCTCCTTGACAAGTGAAGGGACATGGCAGCCAAAGGCTGAACTAGTTTAGGATTGAAACCTTATTTGTAAAACACTACAGAGGACTTTGCACATATTTATCTAGTTTGTTCTTGATTGGTGCATGAAATGTTCCTAAGGCTTCCTTACTCTGGATTGGTGCATGTATAAAGGGTTCCTTTGTTTACTCTGGAGTATAAAACAACATAAACCCTACTTTTCAGTAGCTACTCCAGATCAGTGATCAGGATTTGTAGAGCTGAACTGGTTGAGCCTCCTGGTTGGGAGTCATGAATACTACCTGGTATCCCCAGCTCAGGAAAAAAAGAGCCAGATATCTATGCCAGTTATCGGAACATGTCCTTACTGCATCCTTTTTCTTGATGTTAATAAATGATAAGAAGCCAAGTTCTCTGTAAGCATGAATTATATTCCTCTTCCTTAACTTTAAACTCTTACATGATCTCAGACACCTTCCCAATACAAAGACCCATAGTTTTTAATACCAATATTCCTCCAATGATACTGGGTGGTTGTGAATCATGCAGCATCATTTCTGAAGAATCCAAGTAAGGGGTGACCTAAAAGACAAGAGAAATATGACATATGGGTTTAACTATAGTGCCATATATTTCCCAATAATGACCTATGTACAATATGCAGTATAAGGGATCTTGTCCAGGAAACATATAATCAGAAACAAATGTGGGCTGGTCATGTAGTCAGAAGGAAAACTAGCTGATGGGTAGACAAAACAAGACCTATATTGGTTGTTATGATTATTATTTCTTTTAAGGTTAAGAACCCCATCATGTTGCAAAGATGTTCTAGAGAAGATCTGTGGGAAATCATTGACAAAAACTGAATAAAGCACAGCAGCCACAACAACAAGCATTTGATGGGCTCTTACTATGTTCTAAGCACTATGATACAAAAATGAAAGTGAAACAGTCCCTGCCTTCAAGAAGCTTATATTCTAATGTGGGTGCAACATGTACACATTCATTGGATCAGACTCAGAGCTGGAAGGATCGTTCGAGACTATCTGGTCCAATCCCCTCATTTTATAGATGAGGAAACTACGTTCCAGAGTAGTTAAAGTGAAATGCTAAGGTCCTATGGGTCATAAGTCACAGAGACAGGATCCAAGCCTGTGTGTCCTCTGGCTCCAAATCCTTCTGCCACCTGGATTCCACTAATGATGCCTATATCACTGAATCTGGTAGTTGCCAAAGTGTGGGACTTATTACTCATCTTCAAATGCTATAAAAGTTAGTTCATATCAGATCTACATTGTTGAGAAGGCAGGTATAAAAATAAATTGTCTCGGGTCTCATAGAAAAAGGTATCTCAATTTGCCTCTACTTTATTCTCTCCTGCAGGCTTCCATGAACATATGATTCAGTTCATCAGGACCCCACAGTACCACATAGCCTGGGCCACCCACAAAGGAAGGCTTTTAAGAGTATATAAAGTCCAGTGGATCAAGTCCAAGTCAGTGGTGTAAAAATATTAAGGATTTAGTTAACTAATCAATTTCCCAAAGAAAATTATTGAGAAAATTTGACTTTTTAATCAAAGATATTTGTGTGTGGGGCCGTTTTATTATAAAGCAGGCCTAAAAAGAATAACTATTCAATTTTCCATAGTTTCCCTTGAAATTCAGCCTGAGTCCCATCACAAAAGAAGTAAGGGAACGATACTAGTAAACGTAACTATGTCTTCTATATGCGGTCTGTCTTCATGTCTCCATGAATTGACTCTGTAGCAATCCTGAGCTAAGATCTGCCATTATTCTGCCACACACTCTTTTTTTTATTCTATACTTAATTCCATTATGTTACTCCACATCAATCAATTTCTCTAAGTTTTAACATTCCCTGGGTTAAGGACATTCTAAAATAGTACTCTATTCTGGTCACCATGTGCCTTCATAAATGGCAGAGTAATAAACACAGAATATTAAGGTAGTAAAGGTGCCTCTGATGTTACCTTGCTCCAGTTTCACTAAGATGGATTTTTTTCCTTTACTGTTCCAAAGGAAATCCACAGATGGCAATTCCATAATCTCCTTTGGTAATCCATTTCAACCTCTGCTGTTAAAAAGTTATTCCTGGCATCTGTATATGTAAGTACATGGATTTAGCCAGTATGCAACATGTAGTGGGCCTACTTTTCAGTTTTTATTAACATTCTTACTTGCCCACAACCCACTTCCTTTCAGACCCTGAGCCCATGGGCCTATGCTAATTTTCATGGCTCCTAGAATACCACCAGGTGAACACACCCTGTGTGCTCTATAAATATTAATAGATGTTGATGCAAGGATGTGATAAATGTCCCTAGGTTAATTCTGGCAAGAATCACAGGAAAATCATTCCTTGTTGGATGCTTGAGGCCATAGAATTCCTTCCTTACCAAACTGAATCAACTAGGCCTGTAAACTCTCAATTATTACACAGTTTTACGTAGTGATTGGGACTCATACAAGTTTGATTTTCTGAGCTTCTGGAATTGTAATATTTATACTCCTACTATTTTGTTTTAGAAAAAAAATTCTGACCTAATTTACTTAATTGCCATCTAAAGGGTCTCAAGAGTCATATAACACATGTTTACCCACCTTACAAAATTATACACAGCATAAGATATTTGAAAGTAAGCAATCTTCTTTATTGGGTCACTCAGTCACTAATATCAAAATCAGTTTAATTATAAGTGTATGATACAGACCTAGAACTAGAGATGGATGGCTTAGTTTAAAAGAATGTATTGTCTTGTTATCTAAGTCAATTTGATCTTCTCATATCCCGAATACACTTTTTCTAACAAGCGTTGGTGGGCATTGAAATGTTTCCTGAGCACATTTGAAATCAGTACCCAGAGTTGAGAGAAGAACCACATTCTCTAGGTCAGCAGTTCTCAAAGTATGATTCATAAACCCCCAAGGGTCTTGAGACCTTTCCAGGCTTCTATGAGGTCAAACTATTTTTGTAATGACACTAAGACACTATGTGCCTATTAAAATACTTCTACCTTATCTAACTACAAACCTGTGTGAGGCCGTATTTTCTTCATATACTTCTACCAAAACAATACATTGCAAGAGACTGAATGCAGAAGCAGATATGAGAATCCATCTGTCTTCTATTAAACCAATAAAGAGATTTGCTATACTACGTAAAGTGATGCCACTAAGCTTATTTTTGTTTTGGAAAATAGTTATTTTGCATAAAAAATGTTGGTAATGTTAACATGTGATGTGCCCATTATTATTTTAAATGAATTATTGTTGCTGTTCAGTCCTTTAGTCCTATCTGAATCTTTATGACCTGTGGACAATAGGACTCCAATATTGTCCATGGGGTTTTCTTGGCAAAGATACTGGAGTGGTTTGCCATTTCCTTCTCCAGTAGATAAAGACAAACAGAGGTTAAGTGACTTGACACAGCTAGCAAGTGTCTGAGGTCCCTTTTGGACTCAGGTCTTCCTGAATCCATGCTAAAAATTTATCAATTTTAATTCTGAACATAGTTAATATCTGTAGATATAACCAACATAAACAAAAGCTCTTTTGGGGTGGTTTAAAACTTTTAAAAGTGTAAAGGGGACCAAAAAAGTTTGAGAATATCTTCTCTAGGTAAGTTTGGTATCTGTAGTAGACCTGTAGCTAAACTGATTACACGCAAAGTTAATTTTGAATAAAACACACCCAAATAATTGGTCATTATAAGCTCTGAATCGAATTTGCTATCTTGATTTTATTTACAAATCATACCAACCTTTCCCATAAAATCACTGATTTTGGAATAACCTGCCCAAAAGGTGAATGCTCAGAAAAATGGCCAAAAAAGCTTCTTATTGCTGTAATATACCCTTTCTTCTCTCTTAGGCATTAGTACATTTGTGTGGAGAAAGCCACACGGTGTCACACAATTTCTCTGTCTTAAGCATTAGTATATTTGTGTGGGGAAAACCACGCAAGCTTTTACTTGTATGAACTTACAACAAGGGAGGTAAAAGTCAGGAAACAACACTGATAAAAATAAAGTTATAAAAAGCTTTCTTTCCATATTCTCCTTAAAATAGCTATGGGTCCCTAGGGAAAACAACTAAAATTTCTGTTTTGGTCAAATTATTCTTTTAAAAAAATGAAATACTAGTTCCTCTTATATTTTTCTTAATACAGTTATACCACTAAATATTGTGGAACTATCCATGCTGTGTTGGTGGCTACATATGAAATTTAGGTGACCAATACTTTCCTATATCTGTCTTAATGTCTTTGTGTTTTATTTTATTTAGTTTTTGTGATACCTGAACTAATGAGTGCATACAGCCTAGAGCCAGTTCCTAAGATGGGATTTCATTTTTCTTACATTTAATGTGATTCTTCAAAAAATTATTTTAAAAAAAATCAGTGTTCTTCATTTTTTTCTTCTGCCACTGACTCTGAGGTCACTTGTCTCCACAAGCACTTGACAAATATATCTAAGTTTTTCCACAGTGCCTATCATGATGATATCTAGGTGCTCTGAAAGAAATATTTGACTACAAACATAATGAATGAGGGAAAGTGAGAAACTCATTCTTTGATAACTTCTCAATCAGGGCTGTGTCAAGCAGTTATGGGTTAGAGAGAACTGTACAGGGTCAGTGCTTTTAGTTTATAGAGATGTAATTGCCACTTGAGTGGGAAAAGGAGTGAATTTCTACTTAAACATTGTGGTTCTGGTTGCAAAAGTGAGGGTGGGGGAGACAGAGACACAGAAAAAGACAGAGACACAGAGAAGCAGAGAGACAGACAGACAGACACAGAGATGGAGACAGACAGAGAGATAGAGACAGAGAGACACACAGAATGAGAGAGACAGAGACACAGAAAGACAGAGACAGATAGAGAGCTAGCACTAGAGAGTTCTATAATTTTTTGAGGTTAAAATCCCCAATCAAAAAGAAGTTCCAACACCATTTATTTTCAGTTTAACCCTGAGTTAGGGAGAACAGCTGCATTTTCTTTAGAGTGGAGGTCATAAGGATATGATTGAAGGGTTGAAAAACAGGCTTACAATGAAAGGTTAAAAGAACCGGGATTATTTAGTCTAGAGAATAAAAGACTAAGGAATACCTTCATAATGGTTGGCGAGTATATGAATATTATTTAATCAGAGTTGTTCTCTCCCTCTCCACTGAAGACAAAAGAAATGGATTTATACAGTGTGTTAGCGTGAGGGAGTTTGATTTGATATAAGGAAGAACTTTCAACAGTGAAAGTTGACAAACCCTGAAAGATATTACTAAACGGGAAGGTGGAATCCTCTTCAAAAAGTCTTGTGAACACGAGTATTTTGGGAGCCATTTAAGCTTTGTACTTTCTGAAAGTAGGGAGGTAGACAGAATGATACCACAAAGCCTACTCAGTTTCAGTGAGTCAATGACCTAATAATAATAATACAATAGCTAGCATTTATATAGCACTTTAGAGTTTATAAAGCAATTTACAAATGCCATCTTATTTTATTCTCACAACAACCCTCAAGAGTCAAGTGTTATTATCTTAAGGGTACAAATGAGGAACCTGAAGCAAACTGAGCTGAAGTGTCGCAGGGGTCACACAGCTAGCAAATATTTGAGGCTGGGTTTGAACTTACAAGTTCCTGATTCCAGGCCCAGTACCCCATACACTTTGCCACTTATCTGCCTTTGAATGAGAGTATATAAAAAGTTCTGGAGATACGACAATCTGACTAATGATTAAAATAGGATCTTAATTCCAGTTTTAAATGCTGTATTGAAATGCTTATATGATACATGCTTGAATGTGAGGTATTTTCTTGTAATTCTTTTGTGGATGGCATGAGCAGATAATCGTGAATAAATCAATAAGCTAGTAATTGTGAATAAATGTAACTCTTTTTTTGTTTTTCCTTGGGGAATAGGATAGCTTTGGGTTTAAAAGCTCAAGCATTGTTATCTAAATAAATGATTAAAACAAAGGAGGAGGTCCTTTATCTGCATCTACAAACAAACACAATAAAAAGGACAACATAAAAACAAAGATATGTAGTGTTAATGTGATTGAAGATCTCCCTTACCCATTCAGTAGGCCTCAGGTGGGCCTCAGTGGGAAAGCTTGTTTATATCTTTGTTTGTAAGTAGGCCTAAAGCCTCTATTGACCAGGTACTAAGCAGATTTGGGCGTGAAGCCCTCAGGAACCTAAGGGGAGTTACTAAGACCAGAGCCAATGGTATGTGCACTGAGTTCTAGTCAATCATGAATTCAGCCAATCAGCGACCTGCATTCCAGCCAATCAACTGACAGCTAGGACTGTATATAAGGAGAACCCAGAGTGTGAGAGAACCAGAATTGAAGAGGGACAGAACTGAGAACAAGAGAACTGAGAAGAAGACATTGAAGCAGCAGACATCAAGAGGACACTGAAGAGCAGACACTGAGCAAATCAGCAGAGCTGCAGAAGAGAGTGCTGAGCAGAAAGTTAGGATTCATGAGTGATTGTTTACAGGAAGGCCCTAGCAGAGGGGAAGGTTACAGGATGGCTTGGTTCCTGGCTATAATACTGTGTTATAATTTCCTTGTTGCTACATTAAGGTGGGCTTACTGGTTTTGGAATATAATTACTGCTGTATTGAATTGGAGTTATCAGTCTTGGTATTTGATCCTCTGGAGTCTAAATAAAGGTTGTATGCCTTCTACCTAGAGAGTTTTTCATACTTTCCCATTCTGAACCATACAGGCATGTTCATGGTTATCCTCGAAGTCATGAATCTTGCCTTACTGATACAAGAGATTAGGCAAAGAATATTTGAACCAAGATTAGTATAGACTTATTGACTGGCTAAAGGAGTAAATATGGACTGGTAGAGTATATAGATTTCTTAGAAATGCAGACAAAAGACACTAATACCAAAAGAAGAATAGACATGGGGTTCTGGGAAGAATTTTCTAAAACAAGTGAAGAGAGAAGAAAAAAAAAAGAGTATTTAAAATTGACCTCTATCTGCCTTTTGAACTTATGATTGCCTAACTTGTAAATTGGTCATCATCCATAGCATATCACAGCCTGAAATGCTCATTATTATACAGTCTTCTTACACCTTACTTCACACCATGAACTCTGTGATCCAAACATTTTGTTGACCTCCTTGCTTTTCCTCGAATAAAACACTATCTCCAGATGCCAAGGATTTTTACTGGCTCTCTCCCAAGCTTGGAATTCTCTGTCCTATATCTGCCTGCTTCCTTCAAGTACCAGCCAAAAACTTCTCCAAGAAGCCTTTCTCAGTTTTCTTTAAATTAGTGCCTTCCCTCTGAGATTATTTCCAATCTATCCTGTATATATATATATATATATATATATATATATATATATATATATATACATGATTTGTACATAGTTATTTTCATGTTGTCTCCCCCATTAGCCTGTTAGTTTTTTGAGAGCAAGGTCTGTCTTTTGCTTGTATTGCATCTCTAGCACTTAGTACCGGGTCTAGCACATAGAAGGTACTTTATAAATGCTTATTGACTGACTGACAGGAAGATTGGGTTAAATGTGCTTTGCTGTTATGGGAACCTGGGAAGAGCTGAGGTAGTGGAAATAATGGAATGGGAAGGTTATGTATCTGAAGCCAAAATGAGAGGAAGTAAGCCCATACCATCAACACAGATGCTTTTGTTCATAGGAGATTTGCCACTTTTTTTTTTTGATAGAGAAGTGGTTACTGTAATGGGGAGTAGTGTGGAGAGAAAGCATGGTATCTGGAATCAGAAGGCATAGAGTGTAATCCAGACAGTTATTTTTAGAACAATGTAATTTAGGGCAGATCACTTAATTATTTTTAGCCTTCAGTTTTCTTCTCCGAAAAATATTCATATAATCATCTATGTAGAGCTGGAAGAGACTTCAGAGGCCATCTAGTCCAATGTCCCTCATTTTAAAGGTATGAAACCTGAGACCAAGTGATCTTAAGTGACTTGCTCAGGGTCACCCAGCTAGTAAGCAACAGAGCCAGGATTAAAATCCAAATCCTCAAGCTTTAAATCCAGAGCTCCTTCTACTATACCATAGCTTCTCTCAGGATGATTATTAGCACAATTATTCATGCTAACTTACCTCACAGGGTTGTTGTGAAGAAAAAATGATGTAGGTAAATCATTTTGTTACTATAAAGGGCTACATAAATCTGAGTTATCATTAATAATTTACCTACTACAATAGCTCTCTGTGTTAGATCATTAGAGTGTATGTCCACACAGCTAGATCGGAATACAAAAATTGAATTTAGGATCACCAGGCTGATAATGCAGTTTAATTTGGGGAAAGACAAATCTTCATAGATTAATTTCAGGAGACTTTTTCAATTCACCAATTTAATAATGGTGAAATACACATACAAAGGCACATATAACACGTGATTAAAAAAACCCCACCAATATTGTGGAAACAAATAGCTTTTGCAGATGGATCCAAATTATGCATTGAGAAGAAATTAGATTTTTCAAATATAATACACAGTCTTGAGGCCTTTAGGTAAATAGTCATAATTTTTATCTACTGTACCTCTACCTGTTATTCTTTTTTTGGTTGCATTGTTAAAGTGGTCTCAATTTTTTGACTGTATTATATTCTGTCTAAATTAACTAATTAGAACATTTTGTGACTGGGAACGTTTCAATATGAGCCTAGTGTTAATAGACTGCACCATGGTTGGGGGTATCTCTATCTTTGCAAATGTAGAAGAAATGAATCCTTACCCTGTGGCAGGTATTCTCTTTTTTAGCACTTGCTGAGAGTAGTTATTGTAGGTGTTAAAGAATTTGAAGTGAGATGAGGGGGCATAACAGCCTGAGTATGGAAGCTCCCATCTAGTGGATCTACAAGTAAGGCCTTGAATGTGCTAATGAATTCATGAATCTCTATAGGTTTTCCCTGTCCAGAAATATCCTTCCAATCACACTTCTTTCAGCAAGGGTGCCAAACTTCAGTAGATATTCAGGGAGTTGAGATATAGCTAATGATGAGGAGATGTGCAAATTCCTCGAGGGTTGAAATGATATGGCCAGGGAAAGACAAGTGAGTCCCAAATCACGATACAAGTGTGCGGCAGCATGACAGGTAAACTATTGGGGATATGCCATACCACATTCAAAAAGCATAGGGGGAATAGGTATCTTTAGCCACAGGCACCTCTCCTATTTTTAGTTGACAGATTGATAAAGTTGGCAATATGTGACAATTAAGTGTATGTTTCCTGACTTTTAAAGAGAAAAAGATTTACTTCAATTTAGATGTATATGTATCAGAATATGTAAGTGGAACTACAAAGTAATGTCACTATTTTTTTTAACAAATATAACAGAACTTACATATCCAAATGAGCATTGTTCCCATCAAATTAGTCACCTTAGAAGGTTATAAACTTATTCCAACAATGTTCCCATTACTAGAAACATTTTTGGAATTTCCTTTTGGAATGGCCTTCAGAGCCCATGACATGTTCTTTTGAATATTTATTCTCAATAGTAGCAGATTTTTTATTCTTTGACAGCCAAAAAGTCACTCAGAGCTAAGTAGGGTGAAAGAGGTGGCTGATCAAACTAGATTACAGTGCTTGGGGCAAAGAAATGAAGTGTGGTTAAAGTTGTAAGAATGGTCATTAGAATGGTTCAGAAGGTCATTACAAAAGTTTCTAAAATATTCTGAATCTTCACAGCACCAGTATTATAGCACATAGCTTCCTATGGGAACTATACTGAAAGACAATGTTTATTTGGATATTTAAATGCTGGCATTTTTATTGAATAATGATGCAGACTTTTTAAAAATCTCATACCTTATACTGAATAAAAGCAACATAGATTCTTAGAAATGGAAAGGACATTGGAAGAATTCAAAGTGGAAGAAATCGGTGTGCCCTAGAGCAGAGAATCTTAAAATTATAGAATTGTAGACTGGACAATGATCATAGTAGTCATCTTGTTTAAACACCCCCCCCCCCATGATAGAATTCCTTCTAAGGTGTTCCAGAGAAGTGAATAAATAATTCCAAGGACAGAGAACTCTCTTCTCCACCAAGGGATCTATTCAGATTTTGAATTACTCTAGTTGCGAGAGCCTGGCACAGTAGGTGCTTAATGAATATTTATTGAGTGACTGGATGAAAAAGTTCTGTCTCCTTAGAACCTAAGGAACCTTAAAATATTTGAATACAATCTTATCTGTCCTCCAGCCTCTACCTCTACCACCTTTTTAGAATCAAGGTTAAACATCCTGGGATGGAGGGTAGAGAGGCATTGTAGTATAGTGACTACAGAACTGGCCTTGAAGTTAGGACTCTATGGTATCTGCCATATATTCTAGTATTGCCTCTGACTCATTCTAGCTGTGTGACCATGAGTAGAACATTTAATTTCTCAGTGTCCAAGGCAACCCTATGTCTATAAGGTGCAAATGACTCACTGACCTTCATTACTTGAAGGAGTTTCTTTCCAGTAATGTCGTACACCAAGGAAATCAAAGGTTCAGAGTAAAACCAAACAAGCCAAAAAAGTAATCCTCAGCTATTTCACTTGTTCTTCATAAGACATGATTTTCACATCCCTCATAGTTCTGCCACCTTCCCTTGTGTGTGGTCCATTTTGTTAGTGGTGCTATAAAGTATATTATATCAAACTTAATACGTGGTCGTGATGTGATCTGTCTAGAAAAAAAGTATAATAGAACTACTGTTTCCTTTATTCTGCATGTTATTGTCTACATTAGTTTTTGGATCACACTGTTCAGTCATATTGAATTAGCTGTTATTAAAATCCTAGAGTTTTTTTTTTCTTTTCTGCAGCTAAGATGGGCGGGGGGGGGGCATCTCCAGTCTTCCTGATGTATATCTTGCTACTGGACCCAGATGGCTCTGGAGGAGAGAGTAAGGCTGGTGACTCTACAGAGTCTTACTTCACTTAAATCCAATTCACTTGCAAGTCATGGCATCACTTTCCTGAAGTCACTGTCCTCTTCAAAAACAAAGGACAAAACAACAGCTAAGACAGTTATTTCTTCAGGCATTACCTTGTGTAGTTGTTATTTTAATGTAAGTAGAGGACCTTATCAGTACTACATTTAATCTTGATTATTCAGGCCTATTGTCCCAGTCTGTAAAGATGAAATAAAAATGAAAAAGCAGGGGCAGCTAGGTGGTGCAGTGAGTAGAGCACTGGCCCTGGAATCAAGAGGACCTGAGTTCAAATGTGACCTCAGACACTTGACACACTTGTTAGCTGTGTGACCTTGGGCAAGTCACTTAACCCCAATTGCCCTGCCAAAAAATAAATGAAAAAGCATTTATCAATTGCTTACTGTGTGTTAAGTACCATGATATGTGCTGGGAAATACAACAAGAGCTAAGATAGTTCCGACCTTAAAGGAACTTACATTTTATTCTAGTAGGGGGTCACGTGGAGGTCAGGGATTAAAACTGGAGACTTACAGGGATGGTGAATGTGGAGCCCTAGGGGATTTGATTTCTCTGTCCCAGACTCAGTGGTAAAGTTGACTTGATCATGGTTCCAGAACTGAAGAATTTTAGTGTGGAAGATACGAATGTATGCTTGGTAAAAGGCAATTATCTAGAGGATGCCTGAGGAGCAGGGGTAAAATGAAGTATGGCTGTGTCCTGCCTGAGATAGAGTTCTAGGTGAGACAATCATCAGTCAGAACAGAGAAGTCCCAGTAGGTAAGTTCCAGCTATGAAAGGGATTAAAACCTCCAAGATGTAGTCTAGGGTTAGGCAAAAAGATGGTTAGTGAGAAGATAGCTGGGCAGTAGGGAATGATTTTGTCAATGAAATTCTTCCAGCTAACATATTAATTACCCCTTTTAGCTTTTGGGACATCCACAAATTTAGTGAATATTCCATTAATATCGTTATAAAAATTATAGCTAAAAATGTTGAATAAAGCAGAATTGAAGATAAAGTTCTACAACCTATAATAAAAAAACAATAACTTTTTTCTAGTTTATCACTGTTCTGTCGATCACAACTTTTTGGGTAGTCATTCAATCACCCATTAATCTAGTGCTATCGTCTGGTTTACGTTCCTTCATCTTACTTACTAGGGTATTATGGACTTTGTTGCCTTGTTGAGTGCTTCCACGAATTCCAGGCTACATTATGTTTGTTACATTTCCCTTATCACTAGTACAATAACTTTCTCAAAAAAGGAAATAAGTCAAGTTTGGTATGATTTCTTTCTTGTAAACATGGGTTGGTTCCCTGCGACCATCACTTTTGTTTTCTAAGATTTCTAAAACCATTTGATAATTTTTTTCAGAGATCATTACTTAAACTCCCTATGTTGTAGCTTTCACCTTCTAAAAAACTGGTACATTTGCCTAACCCCATTCTTATCATCTCTTTCATTCTCTGTGATTCTTTAAAGACTACAAACAGTAGTTCTGTGATGATATCTGAAAGTTCTTTTATTTTCCTGAAATGTAACTCTTCTGGGTTTGGATCATTTAGGTGCTCTCGCTCTCATTGTATCTCTTTATCTGTCTTTCCTTTTAATTCCTTTTTTAAATTGTTTTTTTTTCAATTTTAGTCACATATATATGTATATACACATGCATAGTTTTTACATTACCTTAATTTCCAAATATATCCCGTCTAATCACCTCTCCATCAAAACAATTAAAATAGAATATGAGATATCCTTTCATTATACATTCCTAGATAGGGGCTTCTAATCCAAACAAAGGTTAAAGATATGCACAAAAGATAAATTAGATAATTTTGATTATATGAAATTGAAAAGCTTTTGCACAAACAAAATCAATGCAAACAGAAAAAGAAGGGAATCTGTCAATCCTTAAAAAGTATATCTTTGTATCAAATATCTATGTTAAAGGTCTGTTATACAAGATTACAGGGAACAGTGTTGATGATAATGATGATGATGATAATTACAAGCATTTATACAGCTCTTTTAAGTACCTAAAGCTCTTTACAAATGTAATCTCATCTTATCCTAACAGCAACTCTGGGAGGTAGGTGATTTTATTATCTTCATTTTACAGATGAGGAAATTGAAGCAGACAGAGGTTATGTGACTTGCCCAGGATCACACAGCTAGTTAAGTATCTGATGCCAAATTTGAATTGAAGGCATCCTGACTCCTTACTCTATCTATTGAGCCATAAAAGACTAAAAATTATTCCCTAATAGGTAAATAAGCACAGGATATTAAAAGCCTCTCCAAAAGAAGAATTATTAACTACTAAAGACCATTTGAAAGATGGTTTCAAATCACTAATAATAAGTGAAATATAAATCAAAAGAGTATTCACTTCATACCTAGAATATTGGCAAAAGATGATAAAAAGATGGAAATAGTCATACCTAGAGGGATTGTGAGAGCACAGGTAGACTAACAGACTAAGAATTCTGAATTGGTCCATTTCTTTTATAAAGAAAATCGTAATTATGCTATGAAAATGAGGAAAATGTCCATACCTTTAACACTGAGATTTCACTGTTATAAAGATTAAAAAAAATAAAATCAATTCATCAAAAACAACCAACACATCTACAAAGTCTGGCAGTATATGCAATATTTCATACCCGTATGCCCTCACCTTAACAGAAAAAGGGAGGAGGGTATATTCTCTCAATTACTCTTGAGATCTAAACCTCTTATTATAATCATACAATGTCCAGGTTATTCCCCCTTTTCCACTTCCATTGTTGTTGTTATTGTAGATATACTTTTCCTGGTTCTTCTTTATTCTGCATCAATTCATATAGGTACAATTAGGGCCATCCAATAGAGTATGCTCAGAGTACCCCTTCATGATGGAAGTTAACCTTCTGGGAACTTTGGGGCCTATTCCCAGCCACATGGTTCCCCAGTTGTTTTTTTTAATTGATGTTTTGATGTGTCAGACAATGAGAGGTCTCTTGGTCATACTCCTGACGTGTCAATAGAAGGGAGATGGGATATTGTGGCAGTTAAAAGAAAAGATGGCTTCTGTCTGGAATTTTTGCTTTAACTCTCATGTGATAAGTAGTATGTTCTATCTATAGATTCCCTGTAAGGGTCCTACCTCACCACAACTCCCACATGGATCATGTACTTAACTAGGGGAGCTTCTACTTAAGCCTACAGCCAGCTTTTCTGCTTTGTGTTTCTGGTCAAGCATCAGCTTTGGAAGTTATCATGTGAATTCAAGAAGTATGAAGGGTCAGGGTTCATTAAATGAAGCTACTCATGGCCAGGTAAGTTTCTTCATCAGAGAAGATGCTACCATCAAATAGAGACATGCCTGTCCCACTTAACCAGCAGACATATACCAGGAGTTTTGGGAGGATATGGCAATAAGGTGAAATATAAAATGTGGAATTAGCAGTTTTGTAAGCTGTTTTATGTTCTGAGATTTAAGTATTTGGCTCCCAGTGGATTGTAGCATATCATCTTTTGTAATCACCTTTATCCTTTGTTTCGTTAATAAGTTTCTATCTACATATGTTTATAAAAGTTACCTAGTATGGTTATAGCCTAATTTTTTAATGGTATGACCTTTAATATTTAGTTTGCAGCTTCTTTTTTTGAAGTCCTAGTACATGGTAGAAAGTATGGATCTACACTTAGATTTCTGCTAAATTTTTCCCAAATACAACTTTCCCAAATATTTTATATTCTCAAATTTATGGAACACTTGGCTATTGAGTTCAGTTATTTTTGCTAGGCTTAGAATCAGGAAGATTTGATTTCAAATTCCATCCATGACACTTATTAGCTGACTGATCCTGGTCAACCTACTTAATTTCTGAGTATCTCAGGCCTTAACTGCTAAGTCATGACTGGTTGCAATCTGCTTGGTGGAAGATGCTCCCACCCTGAGATAAAATCATAGCTACTACAATAATTCTTGTAGGTGAAGGACAGATGTAGTCTGCTATGTGGAGATCAGCTAACTCACTCCAAGTCATAAGTTTTCCCCAAAATTGACTAAAATTATCATTTCTTTAATGGCTTTTCTTAAGCTTTCTGAATTGGATAGAAGCATTTGCCAAAGTGTGTGTGTGTGTGTGTGTGTGTGTGTGTAAATCTAAGAAATAAAAAACAAACCTATATGAAGACTAAAAATGAACATTATATAAAACTTTTCAATTACATGGCCATAATATAAAATGCTTAATCACAAAGTTTGTATAGCAAACCCTATTGTATAGCAAAAACAAATTCACAGGCATAATGAATATAGGTAAATTGTTGGGTTGAAATATATAGGGGCAGCTAGGTGGCTCAGTGGATAGAGCACCCACTCTGGAGTCAGGAGAACCTGAGTTCAGTCCAGCCTCAGACCCTTGATACTTACTAGCTGTATCCCTAGGCAGGTCACTTAAGCTTTAATGATATATATATATATATATATATCTATATCATATATACACATATATATGTATATGTATATATGTATATATATGTGTGTATATGTATGTATATATGTATATACTTATATGTATATATACATAGATATGTATGTATGTATGAGAGAAAGACATTTATTCAGCATTAGATATGATCCATTAGCTAACTATATGATGAATATAGGGTTCTTGCTGGAAATTATATCAGAAACTTTTTTTTTTTACTTTTGAAACATTTTAAATATCACATATTTGTCCCTCATCTACGTGACAACAAAAAAACCTTAAAATCATTGCTTTTTTCTTTTTAATCCATAGCATACCTTAGAACTAAGCTAATGCTTACTTGCTGTATTGTCCATTATATTTATCAAATGCATTATCAAAGTTATTCTTTATCTTTCGCTGGTGGCAGTAGAAGTGTTATTCTACTCTTGATATTTCTTGCAGACTTTCTTATAATAAAGACTATTTTGAGCAAAGACTTTTTCTGTATATAGAAAATTGGGAGGAAGTTTGTATTACAGGGTAGGAAATAGAGAGAAACAAGAAAAATATTCACCTGAAATCTCTTTCTTTTAGCCACATTTTCTTTTGCATGCAGTGATCCAAGAATCTTCAAGTTAAGAGGAAGTTGAGGGATCATCCATTTTAGCTCTCTACCCAATCTCTTCTTCAGTTTCTTGGAAGAACAGTCATTTCTAGATCACTGCTTCTTGAGGCATTATGGAATAGTTCTTTCCTATGTTGAGCTGAAAGTTGCTTCCTCGTTACTAGACTATTCGATGAGGTAGCTGGCTAAACTAAAACATAAAAGATTGTGTTATGCATCCTCTACCCCTCGTATATACACATGTAATTTCTGCAGTGGGGATTTTATAATCAGAAAAAGTCTGTAATTCTATCATTGGGTAAACTTGGAAAGTATCTGCAAATGATTAAAGTGGCAATTGGAAAAAAAAAGTCTTAAAGCTTAGATTGCTATGATTATGGTGTGCTTTTCCAGAGCTCCGCCCGAACACTATATTCTAGGAGTTAGCATTAGTATTTGCACTTGTACAAGATTTAAACTCCAAAGATAGACTGAAAAAAATTCTAGAGGTGTGCCTAATCTGATCTTTCATGGTTATGCTGTCAAATTTTCAAAGCTTTCTTACATGTTTAATGAACCAACTCACATGGTGTTTAAAACGTTTTGCACCTTTTTAACAAGCCTTCACAGATATTATGAAATTGACATGATCCGTTAAGAATTAATGTAGCAATTTGACATACTCTTGAAATTTCAAGCATAGTCTAATTATTTCTCAAATAAAAAAATGAAGATTATGCAAAACCATTTCTTATTCTGAAAAAGGAGAGATTTCAATGCATTATTTCAACGTGCAAGTTTTAGGCCCCTTCATAAACTTGTTGAAAAGTATGAATTTTCTTTGAGACAGTCTGTGATACTATGAGTCCTATACAATGCCCTGTGTGCATAGACATTTTCTATAACTAGTCTTTATTTTCAGTATGGAACCTTGCAGCCATATTGGAAATATGGAGATCTAGATCGATAATTAAGAAATGCAGCCTAGGTAGATGATTATAGAAGTGCATCATAGGACATTCTCTTGTGAGTAGCTGTGGGAGGCATAGCCCAAAATTAAGAGGAGGGTTTCTAATGATTTGGTTAATGTGGTCAATTAAGTGACAGAAGTTATCTTATATGTAGGTGGCACAGTGGCTAGTCAGGCAGTCAAGAAACATAGTGGCTAATAAATGTCAGGCACTGTACAAAGTACAGAGGATACGAAGGAAAGTAAACGGCAGACCCTGCTCTCAGGGGACCCACAGTCTAATGGAATAATAGTAGCTAGTTTTTATATAGTGCCTGAGAATTTGGATAGAGCACCGAACCTGCAGTCAGGAAGACCTGAGTTCAAATTTGACCTCAAAAACTAGCTGTGTGACCTTGGGTAAGTAACTTAATTTGTCTCAGTTTTCTCATCTGTATTTGAGGGTATAATAATAGCAGCTACCTCAGAGGGTACCACGCACTTCTTATTCTGGACTTTCATAAACTATTTCTGAATGTGTGTGTATACATATATATGTATACATATGTATACATATATATGTATACACACGTATATTTACATATATTTGTGTACATACACATATATTATGTGTATAGGGGTATATGTAAATATACACACACATACATATATACACACATACGTGCACATATATATTTGTGTGCATATACATATATTGTAAGTCTATACAGGTGTGTATATATATATATATACATGTATATACATACACACATATGTGAAAGGACAAAATGCTTGTAAGGCTCTTTGCAAACCTTAAAGTGCTATATAAATGCTAGCTAGCTATTTACAGCCCATATTTTTGTATTTAGTTACTATGTTCTTTATCTTCGTCAATAATTATGTTGGTAGTAGTAGTTATTCTCTTCTCTGCTCCCTTTGCTCCAATGATAGCTCCTTGAGGGCAGGGATCATTCTGTTTTTATCTTTTTGTCCTCCACATCTAGTACAAT
This sequence comes from Phalanger gymnotis, assembly GCA_028646595.1. Lineage (NCBI taxonomy): Eukaryota > Metazoa > Chordata > Mammalia > Diprotodontia > Phalangeridae > Phalanger > Phalanger gymnotis. The sequence goes on along the minus strand of CM053622.1, from coordinate 247,540,617 downwards.
GCCTGATACATAGTAGATGCTTATAATAAATGCTTGTTGGTTCACTGAAGATAGCCAATTTATAATTGTATAATTGTACATTTGTGTAATTTTAATTCAATATGCTATTTTTTTACCTAAATCACCTGGTTTGGCTTTCCTTGTAAACCTAAATGAATTGGGCAATCACCAGCTCTTCCAGTAACTGTTTTATATCTATAACCATAGGTTTTATCTCTATGATTTGCCTTGGGTTTTTCTAAAAAAAATCAAAAAACCAAAAAACACTGGCTGTGTTACTATCTTTCTGTCAAGACCAGAGCAGAAGAACTGAATTGTATGGTAGCATGTCCAATTTGCCTATTTTGTACAGACCTGCCTAGAGTGTAATTTCGATTTCAATCGATTCTCATATTTTCTTGAAGAAAGCTAACACTTTTCAATGAGAATGAATTGTTCAACCCATAAGAAGTACAGAAAAAAGGGAACAAACAGGTTGAGAAAGTGTTGGTGATTCATCTGGCAATCTTCTTCACTTGCTGAAATGTCTTATGGATCATAATACGGTTTTGATTATGCAGTTGGTTTTGATATCTTTTCTTAAACGAATACTTGGAGAAGCACCTGTCTTTGGGGAGAGGCCACATACCATTCTTCCTAATTTTAATGAGAACTACGAAACACACGCCCATTCTGGGTGCTAGGTTTTCTGAGGGGCCGCTTGGTTCCATGAATCACCTGCTCTGGGAGATCAGCCCTGGAACATCTCTTTATTCCTGTGCTGTATGTTAACAATATATAAACAAAGGAACGCAGCAGGCATTGACCAACAAAAACAAAAGCCACTCCTTTCTTTTCCAAACTAGATGAACGGTTTTAAAAAAATAGATAGTTCATTTTATTTTAATAGTCGTGTGTCTTGGACCCTGCTGCCAAACCTTTCTTACTGATGGGGTCTCTACTTAACCGGTGTTTCTGTCATCAGCCTGACCTTGCAGCTTTCTGTAGTGCCATTATACCCTGGGTGCTGGCTTATTTTCATACAGCAGCCCCTTCTGCTTGATCCCACTTCATCTACTTCACGGACACAGACATTTGTTGGGCTTATTAGCTCAGCAGGAGCCTTATCATATTTTGTATCTGAGGCTGTTGGAGATGTCAAGAGATGGAAATGCTGTGTAGCTTTTTTATCCTCCTTTCTAGCACTTTCTCCTAGAGCCCAACAGTGCATTTGGATTCAATGCTCTCCTGCTACTAGCTGCTGAGATCTCTTTAAATATGTCTAGCTTTGCCATCTGTACCAATAACACTGCAAAGGCTTAGCCATGATTAGGCTGTCAAGATTTATTAAGTTAAAAAGTATCAAAGTTTCTTGCTGCAACCCCAGACCTTTTAAGAGTCTACCTTCTTTGGAATCCCTTCCCCCCACCTCTCTCCCACTACAGTCAATGTGCTTCGTTTGACCTTGACCAACATATGCACCCAGGGAACACTAATGAATTTGGGCCAATTCATCTCGGAACTCAAAATTTAATCAAGCTGACATGCCAGGAAAAAGCAGACTATAATTAACTCCTAGCATTTTAGGTAATCTGTAAATTTTCATAAACTTAGCTGGATCTGTATTTGTATTGCTAAACATTCTATTTCGCTTTAAAAGATAAAACGTAAAAATAATAAATGCATTTTTTTAAAAAATTTAAAAAAAGATGCCTCACTAGCTGAAGGATTAAATCTTTTTCTTTTCTTTTTTTCTTTTCTTTTTTTTTCTTTTGAGAAGGGTACCACAACACAAAATGTAATCAAATGTAACAAATCTCTCGTTAGAGAATGGCAAAGACATACAATGTGCATAGCAAACAAATCTATTTTAGTTTTTCTTTAGAGAAATCTGACTTTTGTAACTATTGTATTAAATGTAGGTATATGTAAAAATAAATATTATAAACACAAACTAAACATTTTTAGTTGTACATTTCAATTTGACCATCTTTTCTTTTACTAGTAAACAGATATTGTCCTCTCTTTGTGGCTTTAATTTCATCTTTGTATTTCCCAGAGAGGAAGAGCTCCTATAGCTTGAAACCTCCTTCCCTATTTTCCCTAGATTTCCAAAAAAAAAAATGAAAAGCTCTCATATGTTCCATTCATTTTTTTAAAAGGAGGGAAAGGGTGTCAAGTTAAATGCCTTCTTAAATAGTAACCTATTCAGTATTTAATAAACCAATAAAAGCTATTTATGCAAATTAGTCAGAAAAATTAAAGCTACAAGTAATTAACACTAACAAAGAATTATAAATACTTCTCAAGTAACAGTTTTCTTTACCTCATGTATTTAGATTTCCAGGCAAATTATATTTAGTTGGTAACAAGCATGTTAACATAATCAAGAAGTCTTTTCCTTCCAAAACTATTCTAAATAGTCCTTAAGGAATTATTATCAGAGGATTATGATAGCTATAGGGTTAGAAGGACCTTGGAGGTCATCTAATTTAACTCTCTCATTTTGCATTGAGGAAACTGAGGCCTAGAGAAATTAAATTAGCTTTATGAGGTCATGTAGGCAGTAAATAGTGGAGGCAGAATTCAAATTCAGGTCCCAAACCCACTACTCTTTCCATATACCCTGGAAAAATTTTATGTATATATGTATATATATGCATATATACATATATGCACACATATGTATATTTATATATATTTAAAATATAAACATTTATATTTTAATAATTTTATAAGACAGAAAGTTTAAATTTAATGATTTCTCCTTTGAAGTAGGCTTTTATTACTTTCATTTTTCAAATGCTTGCTATTTTATTCAATATTATAATACGATCTATACATATTTTTCCATTTACTGCTCCATTTGTTCATTCATTCATTCAATAAACATTTATTCAGACTTTACTATATAGAAGACTCTAGATTAGCCCTTAGGAAAAGTAAAATGAATCAAAATGAATCAAATCCATATCTGCACTTAATAAAGGGTTGATCTGTCAGGAAAGAAATTTTGGATTTCCTCCATATCATTTTAAGAATAATCTAGGGAGGTGGAATGGTACGGTGGAACGGACATTGCATTTGGTGTGAGAGGCTGTGGGCTTGATTCCCAGGTCATCTACTTAGTGTTTCTGTGACCTTAAGCAAATCACTTCACAGCATCATAGCTTTGGAGCAGGCAGGGAGCTTACTTAAAATTAATTTAGTGCCTTATTTTATAGAGGAAAAAACTGAGAGAAAAACAGGATGTTATGTACAAGGTCACAGGGATGGCAGAGTTGGTTTTTGAACACAGGACATCTGACTCCAAATTCAGATCATTTTGCATTGCCCCATCCCACCTCCTTTCTCAGATTCCTCAACTTTGAATGTAGTGTTTAGATAGATGACTCCCAAGATTCCTTCTGGTCTTAACTTCGTTGGATTATCCGGTGATGCTTTCCTTGGTATAGCTTAAAATGAAGCCACAATGCTGCCTTTATACACAACAATGATTTAAAAAAAAAACTGAGTTAAACCTTCTTTGCTAATTATCATAGGGTGATATGATGAGCAGACTTCAGTTGAACAATGCCCACTGAATTCTCAGTCCAGAACTTTGTTGTGGTGGGAAGATGAACCTAGATTCTTGTAGGCTATACCAGCAAACTCCAAGCTCTGGAATGTCCTACAAAGCTGTTAAGGTTTCCAGCATAACTGTGTATAGCTGTTATCTGAGGACTAGCCTAGGAATATTCAGAGAGGACCTCCTCCAGAGATCTGGGGCCCGGTGATGATATTTTGGCCATAACATCTATTATCATGGAGACCATGTTTTAAGTTTATAGTCTGAATTGATTCACAGAGTACTCACTTTGATAAAATCAGTTCCTTGAACTTTAAAATTTCTATAAAAGCTAAATACAACAATATGAGTATTGCACGTGTGTGCGTGCATGTGTTCATTTGTTTTCAGTTGCATCTGACTCTTTGTGACTCCATTTTGGGGTTTTCTTGGAAAACATGCAAGAATGGTTTACCATTTCCCTCTCCAGCTCATTTTGCAGTTGAGGAACTGAGGCAAGTAGGGTTAAAGTGACTTGCCCGAGGTCACATAGCTAGTGTGTGTACAAGGCCACATTTGAACTTATGAAGATGAATCTTCCTGCCTCCAGGTCCTGCATTCTGTCCACTATGCCACCTAGTGTGTGAATACATATATGTAGATTTATATGCACACATGATTAGTTTACATATTTGTTAGGTATAGTTTTAACTTTTGTCTAATATTTGCAAACAATTTAGAAATAAAATAGCAAAGTGAATGATTTTCCCTTTTAACATTATACTCTTGTGATATAAGCAGAGTTTTGCAACCTGGGGAACAAAACTCTCTTTTTTTAATGTGATAAACATATTTCAATGTAATTGGCTTCCTTTAGGTATACTATATATTTTATTTTATATATTTAAAAACATCATTTTGAGAAGAGGTCCAGAGTATTCACTAAGCTGCCCAAGATGTCCATGACACAGACAAGGTTAAGAACCCCTACTTTAAAGGAAGCTTTTACTGAGAAACATATTAAGTGTAAGCCTTACCATATTGTGAAAAAGTGGTGCCAGTGAAAGGTAAAAAACTTTGAAAGTATGTTTATTTTAATGCCAATTTAATTAATTTATTCTAACAGCCATGTTTGTTTCCAAATTTCTTGTAATTAATATATATGCTTATATGTATGTGTGTACATGTATATATTTGTGTGTACATACATACATATATGTCTTTGTATATATATATTTATGTATGATGTAACTTCCCATGTTTTCATCCTACAATCTGAAAACTCCTTGAGGGTAGAGAGTTTCATTTTTTTTGGTGTCACTGGTACCATCACATTGCTTGACACACAGTAGGTACTTAAAAAATGCTTGATGAATGGATCCAAGGCTCATAGGCTCATATATCCAGAGCTGGAAGAAACCTTAGAGGCCCTATAGTCCAAGCCTACAGCTGGGGAAATTGAGGCCCATGGAGATTAAGAGATTTTTCCAAGGTCACCCAGGTTATATGTATCATAAATCAGATTTGAACCTGGCTCTTCAGAATCTAGATTCAACTCTCTTTCCAGTGTACAATTCAAAATGACCTCCGCTTCACACAAACATCATTTCTGTCAATCAACCCATGGTGTATATAATTAGCAAAGAAGGTTTAACTCAGTTTAAAAAAATCATTATTGTGTATAAAGGTAGCATTATGGCTTTGTTTTAGGCTGTACCAAGGAAGGCATCAAATCTATAACCTTACTTTTGCAATCCTTCCTCTGCCATTGGTTTGTTTAATTCAAAGGAAGGCATTAAAAGGTGGAGTGATTTCCCTTGGAAGGATAAATATCTAGCTAATAAGCAACTTGTATGTGCATATGTATATGTTGCTGTGTTTGTGTATGTATCTTTAGCAGTCAGATAAATTATTCGGAATTAGGTAACTGACAACAAAAATCGTGATGGACTGAAATTTATGCTTTTCAAATAGCTGTATTGCTTTTGCAAAAACAAAAAAAACTAAAATTATTAGGTCCTTTCAAAAACCTCTCAATATTTTTGTGCCTTATTTTGTTTCATCTAATGTCTTAAAGAGAGATGCAGTTATTTAGCCTATTTTAAAGACTGACAAGTGAGGCACTGACTGGTGACAGAACTGACCCAAGTCAATTACTGGTGGAATTCATAATAGAATCCATAGCTGCAGATCCCAAATTCACTTGTTTCTCCTGTACAAATTCACATGATTTTTAGAAAACTCTTCTAAAATGCAAATGGTAGGACATTAGAATCCCTACTCTCCTCACCTGGGGTGGAATGTGGATCAAAATTTTGATTCCTCATTCTGGTTCACAGTGGGTCTGGGGGAAAAGCAGAGTAGAAATAGGGGTATGATGAGGAATAGAATTCTCAATTAGTTATATCTATTAAAAATTTGAGATTTAGTTGAATGATTAATGCTCCCATTATGATAAGAAGATATGATAATAGCTCATGTGTATATAGTGCTATATGTGGTTCTAGGAGAGAGGAAGTATACTCCTGTAAGCTCTTTGAAGGCAGAGATACTTTTCCTATTTGTCTTTATATTCCCGGTGCCAACCATAGGGTCTTGAATGTAACCAACCCTTTAATGGATTGGACTGAGTTGGATTACAGAGCACAAATACTATTATTCCCATTTTACGAAGAGGAAAATACTATTCCTTATCAATGTCATCTTTATTAGCTCCCAATATGCCTGAAGTCTTACTAAAACTTACAATTCAAATAGAAATAGTAGACTTTTGACTCTCGGAGATTTTAATTTGTAGAGATTTTTTTTCCCTAAAGATTGATTAAGATTTTTGGGGAATCCCTGATGATGTTTATTTCTGCATAGATGAATAGGCTCTTGATCCATGGCACCCATTAAGTCACTAATTGTCAAGATGGATTTCATCCAGGCTGAAAGTGATTTTACTTGGAGTAAAATCTCTGTTGTTTTCATGGCCTAATTCTTGTGCTGAGGCATGTATGACCACACTGCTACATGGCCTTAAATTCTACAGAGGATTGCTGTCTATATAGCAGTTTTCTAGAGCTTGGTTAACTTTGCTCCTGCCCCCAACTTCATCCACTAGGGATTTATAGTGGTCACTCACTGCTTCAAGTCCCCAGTGAAGTAGAACCTCCTGTGGGGTCATAAGACACAGCCAAGTGATTGAAGAAATTGCTCAAATCACTGGACTATGTGACTGTAGAAACAACCAAGGAATGATACAAAAACACAGACTCCAGCTTTCTTGCCTTAGACGACTTGTGCTGTATACCAATCAGTTGTGATATATAAGGTATATGAGAGGATAAGATATGCATTATAATAAATTTTCATAGACTATGATATTCTTTTTAAAACTACTATTTGAATGAAGGTATTTCTAAAAACGATCAATCAAATCTGCTAATGTTATTTCGAAAATGTTAAAAATAAAATAATAACTAATAATAATAATATATAGCTAGAATCTCTCTCATCCCTCATTTTCTTCTCTCTCTCTCTCTCTCACTGTCTGTGTCTTTCCCTCTCTTTCTCCCTTTCTCTTTCTGTAGTAGTATTATATGTACAAATACATATACACATGCATACATATAATCGCACACACGTGCATGCACACACAAACAGTACAGATTTAAGGCAGAATTTTGTGGACCAGATTCAATGACCTATAAAGGCAGTATTAAGAGATCAGCTATTTTAAAGCTGGCCTGAGGCAAAAAGCCCCCAATGCCAATAATACTAAAACAAAAGCCACAAAGACCTCCCCAAACCCAAACAAAATAAAGTGAGGCAAAGAGGTCCAGTGCTTTGAAATAATGGGTTAATCACCCACTCCAAGATCCCTCTTCTTTCTTTTAACCTCCACAACCTCCCTCTGTTATCAAGTGAAGATCTTCTTTCATTTGCTTTATGATTCCTTTGATTTAAAAGACCAAGTGATTGTTCGTAACATATTTCAATATTTCTAAGGATAAAAATTTCCAATAATCACGGAGTATATCCATTTATGATCAACCAGACTGGACTGCATAGCTCTTAAAGAATTTTTGACATATGACATAATGATACTACATTCGGAGTCCTCACAATTCAAACAGCAAAGGACCTGTGCTGATAATTTTTTTTAAGGGACTAAAGAATGTACAATAGTTATCGACTTTTTATATGCGGGATGAATATAAGCTGGTAGATTTAAAATCCTTATTGGAAGAAAAGGGAAAGAACATCTTTATGGTTATTGGCTTTTTATACTAAAGTGGGGGGCAGGAGAGATACTGAGAGGAAGAGAGATAGAAATTGCTATATGGTATGTGTTTTGCGGAAAGCGTTCAGGACAAAAAATAATAAAAGGTCACAGTTCAAATTAAACTGCCAGGCAGTCTATACATGACCCACTCATTATATATTTATTGTTTCTTGACTATGGAAAAATGATGATTATCATCACGGTTTTCACCTGACTTTCAAAAATGAAGGCGCATTATCTTTTGCATTATCTAAATAGGATAGGTTATGTTCCATGCAGCCGCTAAATTTAAAATGATAGAGTGCTCCTCCAGCCAGTCTGTTCTGCCCATGTGTCTCACAACTCCTTCTGTTGGAAAGGAAGACAAGACAGCCCCTTCGAGTTGGGCAGAAGGGAAAGCCAGCAGTCATTTCAACAATCAATGCCAGTGTCATCTTGTGAGTCAGCAACATGTATTTAATGCTCTATTTGCTACGGGCTAAATCTATTACCCTACAGGACTTTAACCCCCCGGCCCAGTGCCAACGAAGCTGACTATTCCCCAAACCTGAATCCACTGGTCATATCTCTCTCCGCTCTTAGACTGCCCATGTGGTGTATGTTGCCACTGTGAGAATTGTTTGTTTGGTAAAAACAACAGCATGTCATTTTTTAAGTTCTTTCTGACATTACACAATGGGTCCTTTCTAGGGGTGCTTCCTATCCATCAGGCATGTTCCTAATGAACCTATAATGAGATTGAAAAATTAAAAGTGATTTCAAAGGTTTGCATTATATATTTTAATCTTTTGTTGCAAAGCCAAAAAGGGTGGGATGAAGGGGAAAAATAGGTGTTTTGTAATATGGTGCATAGATCTAACATAGAGCTCTTGGTGCTCAGGGTTAAATTTAAATCTACATTGCCTGGTTACCAATCTCCACAGTTGCACCCAGGCAGGACTAGGAAAGATTGATGATTGTGATTGTGAGATTAATCCTGTAATGTTTACAAGACTCCTGAGCTGAAACCTGGTTGGTCGTATCATGCTACCCAGAGAAGGCCGCTTGGCTTGCCAGGGTAATTTCTTCTGATGCAGTAAATAACTAGGCATAATGAAAATACTCTGATGTATTCCACTGCCTGATTGATGCTCTGCATGCGATACGGTAAAAGCAGTGCACTTCCTATCACAAATTTACATATACAAACCAGCCGAAGAAGCGTGATAATGTCAGCATCCCCCAGAAGCCCTGGGATGCTACACAATTTTATAGCAGTTATGAATTACTGTTGACCTTTCTGGCCTCTTATACCAGTATGCTAGACTTGAGCATATTGAAAGTCATCAGTCTGAAGCAGTCATTCTTTACATAATTATGGCTATTTGTGTGTGTGTGTAGGGGGGAGGGGAGTGTTTCTTTTATTGTTAGGAATTAGCATTAAGCAGTAGCACTGTGGTGACTGGGTGACTGGATACTTTCTCTGATGCTTTACACAAATTAAAAAAAAACAGAGAGAGTGATACTGAGGTTGCTTTAGTCTATTTTTATGAAACATAAGGATGCCAACACAGAAGCACTCAATGATAGCTTCTCTGTGTATGTGTGCACACATGCGTGCGTGCGTGCATGCGTGCGTGCGTGCGTGCGTATGTATTTTAACTGGAGAAAAATGATCCTGGCAACATGAAGTAGGATTCCCATTTCCTCCTCTACTCTGGTCTCAGGCCCCAAATATAAGAGGTTAAAATGATTTTTTAAGCATTTTTCTACTGTCTAAACTGAATGTTCCTGTTTAGTTTTGCTCTTCTCTTAACAGGAAATATATGGTACATGGGTATAAAAGACTCTCTAATACAAATATAGATTAAATCTCTGAAATCATGTAAATGTCTCAGTTAAAGCTGCCCCATACTTCATACTAAATATTTGAATAATCAGGCTTTCAGAACATCACTAAAACACAGCTCCTTATTATCATTTGCATTTTAATGTCCGTAAAATTATTACACTAAGGGAAATGTTTTTGATACATTACAGCATTTCCTCTAAATGTGTGATTATGTTAATGAGTTTTCAATCAGTATCTGAGCCTGACACCCTAAGAAAATTTATGCAAAGTTCATACCCTGTCAGGGCCTTTAATCAGGACCATTTATTAGAGCCCTGCCTTCTTTGATGGTTGCTGCTGCCTTTATTAAATATACTGACTTGGCCATCTGAAGAAAAGGACAATAAAAGGTTACTGGGGATGAAAGCATGAATGCTATTTGCTCATGTTTCCTTTACAGACACTTCTTCAATAATTAAGGAAGGGCTTTCTTTGGCCTTTTAGGCTTTTGAAGTGCATATCAAACATAACAGTTCTTGTTTTTATGGAATGTTTAGTGCTTACATTTAGTCTTAAACCAAATAAACTAACTTAGAGCTTGTGAACACAAGAAAAAAAATTCCCTTCTAGAAAACACACATACGTGCACGCGCGCACACACACAAACACACACACACACACACCTTGGTCAAACATCTAGCAAATGTGTCTCTGCATTTCCTTCTAAGGGGATCAACTATGCTTTAGAGACAACAGGGAAATGATAGAACTAAAGGCAGAGGTTTGCATATTATCCGTGCCCACTCTTTGCTCTCTTCCCTTATTAGCGGTGGACTTTTTTTTCCCTTTAGCTTTTCCTAATGGGGACCTTGCCTTTGCAGTGGCCTGAAGTATATAATGAATCGTGGGTTCGACAAACCAGCTCTCAATAAGAGAAGTATATCCCGTAGCCTCTGACATTAACATTAGTGACTTTAAACAATTAGTTAATACACTGCTTACAAATTTATTGGACGGTTGAAATTGGCATGACTGACACCATTTTTCTGGATTCCATGCAGAGAAAAACACAGCAAACACAAGCTCCAGCTAAGTAGTATTGACAACCTGAGGTTGGGATACAAATTCAATATAAGAAAACAGACTCACTTCAATGAAATACAAATAAACAACAAATTCTGTTTTAACATGTCTAAATAGGTAGTGGGTGACTGACAGGCTTGGGTCTCATAGGAAAGCCATTAGTAGAGCACTTGATAGGAAAATGTTGGATTTGAATGCGGGTTGCGTTTCCCCTCAGGGGGTGATCTGAGTGGTGGAGTGGGGATTCTCAGGCCCCCTCTCACTCCAACATGCCTGCTGGGCTGTATCTTAGCAAATGAAATTTGTAGCTTCCCTTAATACCAACAAGTATATAACTCTATCGTCAATTTAGAAGGCATACTAATTAAAGGAGCCCACTGATGTTCATTTTCCCATCTTGCCAATCCCTTATGTCTCCCCCTCAAAAAATTAGAAAAGCATTTTTAATAAGGAGCAGCTGGGTCTATTCTTTGTCCAAGACCAAACAAAAGTTATTTCATTACTTCAAATTATCAATGTTTATTAATCATAAAAGATAATTCATTTTCTCCTATGGTAATTGCTAAAATGTTCAATGTGGGAAAGATGGCATTATGGTGAGGATTTTACTTTATGACAATGAACTGATGAGGAAAGTGAAGTTTCAATAACTTGAACTGGAAAGACTAAAAAAAAATACATTTTCTCCCCAAATCTATTTTTCCCCATGTTTGTCCATCAAATACATCTATCTTGGTCCTTGTGTTCAAGTGTGCAACCTACAGCTACTTAGCTTATTTAATTTACCTAGTTCAGGTCTACACTTCTTTTACTGAAAGGTGATAGAAATGACATGATGCTATTTAAAATGTTTTTGAATTTGTGAGTTCTATTATTATATTTTCACCTTAATATTAAAGGCCACAAAGTGCTATTTTTATTTTGAATGCTAATGTTTTAAAAATAATGTAGTTAATACTGATTCACTCCTTGTAGAAGTTCACAAAAACAAATGTTACAGGCATTTACCTGCCCACTAATTTAAATGCTAATAGGCAGAAGAGCTTGTATTTGCAGAAATTTTGATTTGGATTAAATACATTATATAGGGTTGACACATTCTTTTGCAGAAGGAAAAATGAATAAAAACCCAAACATTTCCACATTAACAGTATGTTTAATTGTACACACGTTTCTGATATTGCTCACCTCACTAGCTAATCATCCTCTTGGCTTACTGTTGTGTGCACACAAAGAAACAGGAAGACCAAATGAATCCAATAATGTCTACTAGTTTTGAAAAGAGAGAATTATATAGAGTATAGCATAAAGCATATCAAAACAGCTTGTAACACAACCTTGGTGTTAGTCTTTGTTATTATCTTCAACACATTATTATGAAGTATTGAATTATTATTTCACTTATTTCTGGAGCTAGGAATACATATTTCTTTGGGTTTATCAAATAAAAAGGAATGTGATACTTCAATTCACAGGAAAGAATGCAGAGGGCATACATGAATATTAAAAAAGTGCTTACCATAAACTAATAAACCATGCTGACAAGATATATGTTTTTGGCATTAAGGCATTCATCTCTACCACTCTGAATATTTCATTTCTAACAGCCTGCATATACAGAATATTTGTATACAAGTATATGCATAGAGAACACTTGTACACACACAGTCCTCTCTTCTTTCTTCTCATATTTTAGCCCTTTATGAGGTGAACAATACAAATGAAAATCAGCTCCTGCAAAAGGCAGCGATCCCATGATTCCATCGGAGCCAATCACTTAACATATCATTCATAATACTAGCCTGTTCCCATCATCCTCGCCCTGTCAGTGGTATCTTTCTTCATTTTCGTCTGCTTCTCAGTTCCAAGAAAGTGGAACCACTGTATCATTCGCTGTCCACAACCTAAGCTGCTGATTTAAGAGATGATTTCTTATTTTCCATAATGCCCTATACAATTCTCTGATTCCAATGAAAAGCTTAACTTTGAAAAAAAAAAAAACAAAAAACAAACAAAAAAAAAACCTGGATAATTTAGACAGTGAAAGAGCTATACAAGATTAATACTCTACATAGATTTCTACTGTGGCACACATATTGAAGATTAAAGTAAATGTTTATTTTTTAAAATAATTCAAGAATATTGCACATTAAGTGGACAAAATGAATGAATGACTGAAGATATATCCAGCAGAAGTGAAATGAAATCTTTCTTATCATTAAAAAATGTCATAAAAAAAGAAGTCTGTGATGAGTAAGGGAAAACATTTAACCTCATATCTTGAAATAGACTGGTTCTTATTACTTATAACTATGCATCCTGAAATCAAATTCCTCTGAATTATTTGTATTTTTTCTTATTATTTCCACAGTGGACAAGGATGACTCTCTGTCTTAAAACCTAATCACTGGTGCCTATTAGATTTCGGTTTCATATGTTGCTGAAGGTAGAACTGATTATCATAGCGAATGAAATACTTGTTTGGCGTATTCCCAGAGGGCAAAAAGTCATTCTTCAAGGTGATGCATCTCATTTGAGGAATACATTAACAATTGAAGGCAGTTAAAAATACATGTGAACTCCCAGTGAGGCAAATCTGAGGTTGACCACATATATTTGCTGATTGACTCTTCCCTCATTCAAGGAAGAAAACTGGGATATGGAAGGCTGATTTCTGCAACACATGAGACCTTAATTTACAACTGTAATGTGGCAAGGACATCATGGTTGTTTAGAAAATATTTAGAACTTATCACTCTGTATATGTTTTAGATGCTTTTTGTGTCTTTGAAGGTTAAATGAAAACTATTACAAAAGATAAGGCCCCCAAAGCATTTAGGATCAAGTTTTTGACTTGAAATTAACCTCTCACTAAAAGTTTTATGGCAAAACAAAATTTAAGACAAAATCAATTCAGTATTATAACCATGAGTCAAAAAGTTTTCAAGGAAAAAAGCTCTAGTTGATAGAATTATTGGTAAGATGCATAGAAGTCAGAGAATGATGAGCCTCATTGGACTAGAACACACACAGGTAAAAAGGTTAGGCACTGGATCATGACAGCTGAAAGATGTGTTAGCACCTTTTGTTTTCTGTTTAATTTTTGTGGTGCTTTTCTTTTTTTGGTGCTTATGAGTTATAAGCATATATATATATATATATATACATACAATTTAGAGGTTGAAACTATGACTTAAGGAAGAAGAGTTATAAAAAAATAAATTTTTGTATCTATGCTATTCCCCCCTGCAAATATATAGGGCATTAAAAAAAATCCCAGGTGTCTTCATATTGCTCTGCGAAAGATATTTACTAAAAAACAAACAAACGAAAAAACCTAACTCCCCTCCCCCACACTGATTCATTAAGCATTGAATATACTGGCATTCCTTTCTGTAGTCAGAAGCCAATTCAGGAAAATCAAATTTTCTGTAGAAAATATGCCTAAATAAGCTTTAACCTCATCTTCCTAAAGAATGGCAAAAAATAATGTTTCCAAAGTGTTTTCACAAATACTATCTCATTGGATTCAAAATACCATCCTAAGGAGAAGGGTCAGGCAGGTCTTCTGTGCCTATTTACAGATGTAGAAGATGCAGAGGCACTAAATGACGTGTCCAACATCACACAGATAGAAAGCAGCACAGTTGGAACTCAAATCCTGGGCTTCTGTCACTTAGTACCCTCCTCTATGTAGTATATTGGCTTTCATTCCTTTCCTTCAGGTGAAAGGACTTCATGTATATTTCACTACATAAAATGTTATATAGTTATATATGCTTTTGTATGCAGATATTTGTTATATATGTATATATGTGTACATATGTGTGTGTATATATGCATACATGCATATGTATGTGTGTATATATATGTATACACGTGTGTGTGTGTGTGTGTGTGTGTGTGTGTGTGTGTGTAATGACCTGATTAAGGGCAAACTATAGAAACAAATTCATTTTTTTAAATGCTGGGGATGTGTCTGTGAGTCAGTTAAATGAAGGTGCTAGAGGTCTTTAGTTTTGCTGCTTTCTATACTAACATTTTTCCGTATTCAAATTCGACAAACATTTAATAAATTTCTATTATGGGGCAGGTACTATTTTTGGTGCTGAGGAAACAAACACAAAAATGAAATGGTTCCTCCCTCTGAGAGTTAACATTCTTATAGGAAAAAGGTGATATGATATGCACAAGTAAGTAAAAGTAAAATATAGGGATTGTGACTGAAATTGTGCTTTCATTGATATAGGCACCTCTCAAATGAGGAAACTCCCTTAAGCAATATATATTGGCCCTTTCTCTAGTCTTAGAGATTTATCTAGACCAACAACAAATTTAAGACTTTCCCAGGGTTACAAAGCAGATAAGTGTCACCAGGAAGTACTTGAACCCAGTCTTCCCAGCTCTGAGGCCAGCTCCCTATCCACTATGATATGAAAGAGAGGAAGAAAGAAAGAATAATAAGACAGAAAGAAAGAAAAAAGAAAGGCAGACAGAAAGAAATTAAGGAAGAAAGACAAAAGGAATTTAAGAAAGACAGAAGTTGAAAAAGATAAATTAAGAAAGAGAAAGAAGGAAAATGAGAAAAAAAGAAATTAATTAAGATAGAAATAAAGAAGTTAAGAGAAACGGAAATTGAGAAAAAATAAAGTTAACAAAGACCGAAATTAAGAAGACAGAAAAAAAGAAAGACAAAGGAAAAGACAGAAAGAGAAAGAAAAAGAAAGTAAAGAAAAAAAGGAAGGTAGAAAGGAAGAAAGAAAAGCAGAAAAGAAAGAAAGAAAGGAAGAAAGAAAGAAAGAAAGAAAGAAAGAAAGGAAAAAAGAAAGAAAGGAAGGAAGGAAGGAAGGTAGACCAAAGGTTATATACAATATAATGTGAAGTAATTTCACAGACTGTTAATGACTGAGGAGTGGAGGTGGAGAGGAGATGGGGAATAATATTGTGGCACTTAATCTGTGTTTTGAAGGAAAGTAGGAATTCTAGAAGCAGAAAAGAGGAATGAATGTATTACAGAAATGAGAGACCATTTGTGCAAAGACATGAAAGTGGGACATGTAATCTCATGTACAGGAAACAGTTAGCAGACCAGTTTGACAGGAATGGAGAGTTTGTAAGGAGGAGTAATATGAAATAAGACCAGAAGGATAGGTGAGAGTCAGATTGTTGAGGGCTTTCAATGTCGAATTGAGGATTTTTATCCTCTTAGTTTTGGTGCAGTAGAAAGAACATTGATCTTCGAGCTGAAAGATCTGGGTTTAGCCAACTGTGCTGTGATACTTAAATAGCTATGTCAACTTAAGGTAGTCACAACCTCTCCAGACTTCAATAAAGTTTCATGTCAAGGGGGGTCTTAATAAAGAATTTTGTAAACCGTAAAGCACTATGCAAAAGTAAGTTATTAGTAATCATGATTAATAGTAATATTAATGTAATTAACACTAAAAAGAAAATCAATTGAACAACAAAAAAAGATGCTACACTATCATAGTTCCAGGTCCAACTTTCTTCTATTACACCTTTTCACGACTGCTACCATAAGGTATTCCAAGGTTCTGGTAGAGGTAATAATGCATTTTGTCCCTGAGGAGGATTCATTTTCCATTTGCTGCACGAAATTGTAATGACTAGATTTTCAGTGAAGTCTTCTACCTTCACTTTCAGCTGTTTAGAAAGTACAGGGACACTGGGCAGTGATTAAAGAGAATAAAAAGTGAGAAAGATAGTAGTGAACAAATTACAGAGTTTAACAGCCACTACTAATGAAAGCAGGTGCCTTGACTTTCCACTTAAATCCAGAAAATGTTTAGAATAGCAAGATTCCCTTTAAAACTACCAGAGAAAATTCGGTGCCACAATACAAGGCACAATTTCAGAAGAAGCATGTGAAATTTTATCTGATTTTGTTTCTTGTATAATTCAATTTTTAAGATATTTGTTCAAATCATTTTTTCTCATAAATTGTTTTATTAATTAAAAAGTAAACAATCAGCTAGATTATATTATTACAACTTGAAAATATATTTTTTCAATAATGAGTTGTATTGTCCATCTAGAAAACTCATTATATTATACTTCCTATGCGTATTTAATACTAGTGTTATCGTAATGATACGAAGAAGCTGAGGCATGAGAAGCATTAAATAATAATGATGACTAACATTTATCTAGTACTTACTATGTGCTACGCACTTTAGAAATATTATCTCTTTTTATCCTCACAACACCCTGTGAGGGAGGCACCATTATTACCCACGTTTTACAGATGTAAAAACTGAGGCAAATAGAGGTCAAGTGTTATAGTGAAGATATAGTTGGTCTTGGATCCAGGAGGATCTAGGTTTAAATTGCAACTCTGACACATACTAGCTAAAAAAGCCTGAACAAATGACTTTAACCCCCCCACCCAGTGCCCTAGGCCAATGGTGTCAAACTCAAAAAGAAGTGGGATTCTTTCAGGTTCATATTGACTTAGAAAACCTCATATTAACATTATCTATGTCCTATTGTAATTTAAAAAAAATGTTGTTAATTATTTCCCAATTGCACTTTGATCTGGCTCAGACTGCACTCAGGATCACCAGTCACGGGCTGTTGTTTGACACTTCTGCTCCCTCTACGACTATAAGTCAAATAGAAGATGCTTTGGAAAAGAGTTTCCTCATCCAGCAATTCCCTATACTGGTGAAATCACAGATTGAGCTTCTATTCTCTATAAACGGGAATCATGGCATGGAGGATACACAGAATATTCAAATAGAGTCAGAAGACCTCTGTTTGAATCCTACCCTTCACATCTACTTGCTGTGTGACTATGGACCCAGACATTAAATTTCTCTTTGCCTCAATTTCTTCTTTCATACAATGGGTATAAAAATAACTGCAATAACTCATATGATAATGATAAGGGCTAAATGAGATAATACAAGACAACTACTTTGCAAACCTTAAAGTACTATGTAAAGACAAATAGGTGGTACAGTGATTACAGTGTTAAACTTGTGGTAAGGAAGATCTGAGTCCAAATGCTGCCCCAGACCCTTACTAGAAGTATGGCCCCAGGCAAGTTATTTGGCCTCTCTCATCCTCAGTTTTCTCATCTGTAAAATGGAGACATTAACAACAGCTACCTTACAAGGTTGTTGTAAAGATGAAATGAGATAATGCATAAAGAACTTTACAAACCTTAAAGCTCTATATGATGCTGGCTATTATTGTTATGTAAATATCAGTTATTATATTATCATGAATACTAAATCTGAATAACAACAGAACTGTTCCTCCTTCCAATAGGTACTTACTTGACCAACAAATCTCCAAGATAAAGCACATTTCCACTCAAGTTTTCTTCTAAGAAAAATGTAAAATTATGTAAATTGCTTCTCAAAGGTGATTCAACCAAATCAAGAATTTGGGGAATTTCAACCTTCAAGGATCATGTTTCCTCTGCTAGAAAGGAATAATTTAGCACTGCATTGGTTTGTCCAACCAGGGAGTTTAATACTTAGAGTGGAAGTAGTGAGTCGCTGTCCATATTCTTCTGGAAAACATGCATTAATACTGAACAATAGCAGGGCGTGTTACTGGTTTACAAAGTACTTTCCTCACAAGAATATGGTGGGGTAGGTAGTGCAAGTATGATTATAGTCCTTTATAGAATGGGGCAGCTTAGTTAAGTCACTGGCCCAGGCCGACCCAGGAAAAAAGAAGAGTTCTAATGCAGGTCCTTTGAATCCAAGGCCAGAATTTTTTTCTATTACACTCCTTTAACTCCTTCATTTGTTGTGGCTGTTGGGTCATGTCTGTGTCTGACTCTTTGTGACCCTGGGGACCATACTGGCTATGAAGTTTTCTTGGCAAAGATACCGGAGTGGCTTGCTAATTCCTTCTCCAGTGGATTGAGGCAAACAAAGGTTAAGTGACAGTGCTGTATGCTCTAGCTGAGGCTAGATTTGAACTCAGGTTTTCTTGATGCCAGGCCCAGCACTCTCTCTCTCATTACTATATACACAAACATTTATTAAGCACTTACTATGCATTAGGCATTGTACTGAAAAGTACACTGAGGGATACAAAGAAAGGTGAAAATAATGCTTTCTCCCAGGAAGATCACATTCTATGGGAGAGTAAACAGACCTATAACTATGAATATACTGAGTATATTCAGACTAGATGGAAGGGAATCTCAAAGGGAACCCATAGGGAATGAGCAGAGGTGGAGAGTAGGAAAGGCCTCCTACAGAATATGGAGTTCAAGGAGTGACTTGAAGGAAGTCAGGGAATCTAAGAGGCAGAGGGGAGGAGAATTCCAGGCACCGAAGATAACCGAAGCAAAGGCACAGAATTGAAAGATGAAGTGTTATTTTCAAGGAATGGAAAATGGGCCAGGGTAGTTAGATTGTACAGTGTTTGGAAGAGAATAAGTTTAAGAAGACAAGAAAGGTAGGCAGTGTCCCAGATCTTAAAGGAAAGATCCTAAAGACTAAATATTTGATCTTGGAAGAAATAGGGAACCACCTGGAGTTCATTGAGAAGGGAGGTCAGACCTGGGCTTCTGCATAATCACTGCGCAGCAGGGGTTGGATTAGAATAGAGGAAATCTGAAGATGGGGAGCCCATATAGAGACTAATTTCTATAAGACAAATACAAAAACTATACAATACACACTACTTTTGGTATGATTCCTCTTTCTGTCTCACCCTGATCCATTCTAGGTTCAAAAGACTTAGAATGGTAAGTAAACTTAGAGGTCACATAGTTGAATCCCCTTATTTTACACGTGAAGAGCATGACATCGAGAGAGAAGAATTAACTTTCTCAAGGTTATACAAGTAGGAAAATGTCTGAGGTAGATTCAAATGTAGGTCCTTTGACTCCAAAATGAGTATGTTTCAACCACACCCCTACTGTGTTCCCTTTACTTTCAGTCTGAATGGCTGAATGTCTATGGACAGATTTTCTTTTTTTCTTTATAAACTGATTGCAAGACAGAATAAACTGGGGCAGCTAGGTGGCACAGTGAGTAGTGCACCAGCCCTGGAGTCTGAAGGACCTGAGTTCAAATTTAGCCTCAGACACTTGACATGCTTGCTAGCTGTGTGACTGTGGGCAAGTCACTTAACCCCAATTGCCCTGCCTTCCCCCCTCCAGAAAAAAAAAGGATAGAAGAAACTTTTTTTTGTAAGTAGTATTTTATTTTTTCCAATTACAAGTAAAGATGATTTTCAACATTCACTTTTTATAAGATTTTGAGTTTCAAATTTTTTCTCCCCCCCATTCTCCTTCCTCAAACAATCTGACATAGGTTATACATGTGCAATCATGTAAACTTATTTCCACATTAGTTGTGCTGTGAAAGAAGAAATAGAACAAAAGGGAAAACCACACACACACACACACATACACACAAAACAAAAACAAAACCAAAAAAAAGTGAAAATAGTATGCTTCAATTTGCTTTCACACTCCATAGTTCTTTCTCTGGATGTGGATAGCTTTTTCCATCAAGAGTCCTTTGGAATTGTCTTGGATCATCATATTGCTGAAAAGATGTGAGTCAATCAGCGTTGATCATTGTACAAAGTTGCTGTTACTGTGTACAATATTCTCCTGGCTCTTCTCACTTTGCTCAGCACCAGTTCATGTCAGTCTTTCCAGGTTTTTCCCGAAATCTGCCTGGTCATAATTTCTTATAGCACAATAGTATTCCATTATATTCATATACCACAACATGTTCAGCTGTTCCCCAATTGATGGACATTCTTTCAATTTCCAATACTTTGCCACCACAAAAAAGAGCTGCTACAAATATTTTTGTACATCTAGGTCCTTTTCCTTTTTTTATGATCTCTTAGGGATACAGACCTAGTAGTGGTATTGCTGGATCAAAGGGTATGTACAGCTTGATTGCCTTTTGGGCATAGTTCCAAATTGTTCTCCAGAATGGTTGGATCAGTTCACAATGCCACTAGCAATAGAATAAACATTTCTGAAACACCAACTATATCATGGGCACTGCATGGCAAATAGAATTGAGTAAAAGCAAAGGTATTCCTAGGATATTATGAACTTATAAATGTGGTACACAATCCCTTCATGTATTTATTTTACTACTGGCTCATTTTCTTGTGAATTCAAAATCCTTTAGGACAAGATGGACAATGAATATAAGGAAGAAGTGGGGAGCGATGTGATGGATGGGATGGGAGAACCTTCGCAGCCTTACGGATATTGACGGAATGACATTTTACTCTTCTGAATAGTACTTACCTCTGGGTAATGGGTAGGGAAATGTAGTATGTTGCTTGTCTTTTTAAAAACATTTTTAATGCTTTGGCATGTTGAGATGGATTGATTCACCTGAGTAATTGAACAGTATAATTTGGTTTTAGTGTAATTGGTCTCCTCATGGTTTGCTTATCTGACAGGACAGATCAATTATTAGATTAAAAATGTAATACTATTTTTGAAGATTCACATCTTAGTGATATATCTTACATACACACAGACACATATGTATAATAATATATGTATGAGTAACTATTGTGTAGTGGTAAAAACACTGATATTGGGGTGAAAGGCCTGGATCCAAGTCCTAGTTCTGTTCCTTACCAAGTGTACAACTAAATAAGGCATTTAAACTCTCTGAATCTCAGCTCCCTCAACCAAAAAAAAAATAGGGATACCAATATCTTCCCAGATTTCCTCGCAATGCCATTGTGAGGATAATTCAATTCAACATTAAAGCAAAATGCACACATTTATGAAGAGCCTTCTGTATGCAGGTCCTGATCATGGACTAAGAGTACAAATGGTCAAGGCACTGTTTTGGTGTTGGGAATATAAAGATGAAAATGAAACAGTTTCTGCCCTCAAGGAGCTTTCATTCTACTGGGGGGCAGGGCACAAGCAAGAAAATACACAGCATATACTAAATAATACAAAGGGATTTCTAGAGGAAAAGAATATTATCAACAGAGGGAAACAGGAAAGGCCTTGTGTAGAAGGCAACCCATGATCCATGCTTTGAAGGAAGTAGATAAAATCTTAGACTTCTACTTAGGAAGACCTGGGTTTGAACATCACCTCGGCTACTCGTTCCCTGTGTGGTCCTGGGAAAATCACTTAACCTTTGAGGAACACAGTTTCCTCATCTGTATCATTAGTGGATTCAGTTATCTCTGGAGTGCTTTCTGGCTCTAAATTCATGATCCTGCATGATTCTAAGATGGAGGTGGTGGGAGTACTTTCCAGATATGGGGGAATCACTTCCACAAAGATACAAGTGGTGGGAGATGAGATGTCACGTGTAAGATAATAAATATGAAAGAATTTTATAAACTGTAAAATACTATGTAAATGTATGGTATTATTAATAAACAAATCCACATTTGGTGTGATGACCTCTGCTTATGATAAATATTTTTTCAACTCTTACAGTAGCTCATTTTTCTCTGACAAAATAAAAAGTCAATAAGATGAGAAAAGATGTTCAAGATTGGTGACTGTATGTATATCATGAAAGACAAATTAGTTAGCATGAGGAATTTCTTTGCCATTTCATTTAAGTTATGTGTGATCCAAGCAGTTTATAGAAATTGATTGGAGGAAGAGATAAATAGGGAAGGATAGGATACTATTGCATAATGTATTAAAAGCAGAGGCATGACAACATATTTTCTCTTAAATAATGGGTACAGTAAACTGAAGAACTTTCCTTTAAATATAGTGTAGTATATAGACTGAGTATTCAATGACCATTAAGGAAAATTATTGAGCTGATACCTGTAACTTTGCATTATATACCAAAATATCTTTTCTCTTTGCCATAGCACCATCAGTGAAATAGTTATAAGGTAGTCTAAGGGAATGAAAAGGTAGCTAGGTGGTACAACGGGTAGAGGGCTGGGCTTGGAATCATGCAGACCCAAGTTCAAATCTGGCCTCAGATACTTACTAGCTGTGTGACCTTGGGCAGGTCACTTGACTTTGTTTGCCTCAGTTCCTCATCTGTAAAATGAGCTGGAAGAAGAAATGGCAAACCACTCCAGTATCTCTGCTAAGAAAATCCCAAATAGACTCAGACAAAAAGACTGAAAAACAAGTGGAGTGAAAACAGTATTGTATCTGGAACAGATGGCCCTGGGTTCTAATTTTAGTTCTGCTATTTAGACCTCAGATAAATCATTTAGGCTTCCTGTACATGTGTTTCTTCATCTATAAAATGGGCTGGCCACAATGATCTCTAAGGTCTCTTCCTGCTCTAAGTCAAGGCAAGGCAACTAGAGTTTATCAAGTATTTATTATTACTGGAGTAGCTAAGCACTGGGGATACAAATAAAAGCAAAAAGAAAGATAGCCCTTGTCCTAAGGAGCTTACATTATAATGGAGGAAGATAACACATGAAGGAGAATGGAAGGGGGTATGGAGGAGCCATAGGGAGGAGATTGTCCTGCTGAAGTCTGGAAAGTCCTAAGCAGAACAAGGAAGAGAATAACTACTGGTCTTGCACCCTCCCAAAAATAGAGGCCCTGGGAGGAATTCATCTATGGGAGAAGGAATGTTAAAGGGTGAAGAGGCCCCAAGTCCCACGTAGAAGCTGTTCTTATTCCATTGTTTCAGTCCTGTCTAACTCCTTCCTCATGATCCCATTTAGGGTTTTCTTGGCAGGGATAATGGAGTGCTTTGCCATTTCCTCCTCCAGATCATTTTACAAATAAGGAAACTGAGGCGAACAAGGTTAAATGACTCGTCCAGGGTCACACAGCTAGGAAGTGTACAAGACCAGATTTGAACTCACGAAGGTGAATCTCTCTGACTCCAAGCCCAACACTCTGTCCAGTGCACCACCTAGGTGCCCATGCAGAAGTATAAAGATACTGATTTAAAGAATATTAGATCTGGAAGGGACCTCAGTTCAGAGTAAATCTGTAATTGGAAATATTTAATGAAATAAAAAAAACAATAAAACATACATAATTTCAACATGTAGTTTTCCAAGTCAATATGCAGCCCATTAGGGTCCTTATATGCAGTTTGGGGGGCCACTTTTCTATTTGAGTTTGACACCACTGCTCTGGTCCTATGCTCTCAGTTTGGAAATGAGGAAAATGAAGCCTAGAGAGTGTAAAAGACTTGCTTAAAGTCATCCATCTTGCTGTAGGGTTGAGACTAGAACCTGGATATTCTCATTTCCTGGTCAGTTCTTTTCCTGTCTATGTAAAATATTTATTTGATAATTCAAGCTGGATAATTGGAGAGCACACTCGATTTTACAAATACATCTTGCCTCTTACATTGAGAGCCTTTTTGGCATATTCTCCCTCACCCCCAAAGAGACTAAAGGAAGAATGATTAAGAGTAATTCCGAATGAGCAAAAGACTCAGTTTACAAAAGTAGAAATGAAAATAGAAGAGAGGAAAGAAAGACCTAGGGATCTGTTTTCTCACCTGAAGTACTCTTCCTTATTCATAAAAGTACTTTGGAGCTATCCCACTAACCCTCCCTAAGCATTAAACTTTAACTTGTCTGCAGTCTCTTGACTCTGACACCTGAATCACCACTTCACTGGAGATCACCAACAACACTAAAGGAGATAAAACACAATTTGTAGAAAGGAGAGAAGATATGAGGATGAGAATTAGAATCTTTGGAAAACCCTTCAACCATCATCGTAGAGAGAGATTATAGAGTAGTGGTGAGAAGTAAGACTCAGAATTAGGTGAGATCTCATTTTCCTTATCTATAAAACACTGATAATAGTACTTCTGGTATCTATATCACAGGGCTGTTGAGAGCATCAAGTGAAATAATGCCTATATAAAGAAGATGCCTTAAAGGTCTATGTAAAGGTTATTATTATATTAACATTGTTTATTACTACCATCCTTTTATTCCTCATGGTATTTTGTTACATCATTAATCTGAAAACAATCAAGTTTCTGCAAATGATTCCTCTTTGTTTTGCATTTTCAGTTGCTATCTTTGCAACTTTGCTGAAATCGTATGGTTCCGCCCAACATGTAATGTTAGCAGATGTGGAATTCAGTGAGAGAAGAAACCTAGTAGGATTACCTCTGCACTTAATAGAATGTAAGTTCCTTGAGGGCAGGCACTACTTTTTCATGTCTTTGTACCCTTAAAACCTAGAGCAGGATCTTGCTCTTAATAGGTGTTGAATAAATGCTAGTTGTATGGGATGGAATCCTAGGTGAGATGGAGTTGGAAAGTAGTAGAATTAGTGACATGATTTTACTGTGTATTTAGATTAAATCTACGTATAAAGGAAAAGAAGTGAAAATCAACTGAATTGTATACCTATCTTAATTTTCTGGCGTAAGAATTTCTAGCTCAGGGGGGCGGAGCCAAGATGGCGGCTGGGAAGCAGTGACTGGCGTGAGCTCCCCACCAAGTCCCTCCAAAAACCTATAAAACAATGGCTCTGAACCAATTTTAGAGCTGCAGAACCCACAAAGTGGCAGAGGGAAG
>CM053622.1:247483909-247504895 GCA_028646595.1 Phalanger gymnotis | reverse complement strand
AAGAAATGAAAGAAAGAAAGAAAGGAAGGAAGAAAGAAAGGAAGGAAGGAAAGGAAGGAAGGAAGGAAGGAAAGGAAGGAAGGAAGGAAGGGAAGGAAGGAAGGAAGGAAAGGAAGGAAGGAAGGAAGGAAGGAAGGAAGGAAGGAAGGAAGGAAGGAAGGAAGGAAGGAAGGAAGGAAGGAAGGAAAGAAGAAAAAGAAAGAAAGAAAATCGCTTACTTTAACGAGTTTACAACTAAAAAGGGGAAGATGGCATGTAAAAGGACATTGAAAATGAAGAGAGTTAGGAGAAAATGGACTGGTGGAGAAGTTAATCAGAAAATCCCAAAGGTGTACAGCTAAGTGAGAAATTAGGAGAAGTCTGAGTTGAGCTTTCTCCTTAATGGAGGTTTGGAATTCATGAACCTGTCCTCCAGTTAGCAAGGCAGAGAAATGCCCAGGCTGAGGAGATATTACAGGATGATGAGATTATTGCAATAATGAGCTTCCTGGGGCATGATGGAGAAGTCAGTCAGAGAAGTCTCAAAGTAGTGCAGCCTGGTGAGAAATGTTTGAATGGTCGCATAATAGGGAAATGTCTTCAGATAAGTGGGCAACTAGGTGGCACAGGGGATAGAGTGCTCAGAAGACTCATCTTAGGGAGTCCAAATCTGGCTTCAGACAATTACTAACTGTGTGACCCTAGGCAAATCATTTAACCCTGTTTGCCTCAGTTTCTTTATCTCTATTTCTTCATCTTTAAAATGACCTGGAGAAGGAAATGGCAAACTACTCCAGTACCTTTGCCAAAAAAACATTATATTGAGACACAAAGAGTCAGATATGACTAAAATGACTGAAAAATAACTTTAGATAAGTGTTAGATTAGGTAGCCTATGAGATTCCTTCAAGAAAGGGATTTATAACTCTTTGAAATATTTCTCCCTGAAAAATACAAAGTGAACAGAGATAAATTAAGATGAGATACATCTGAGATGAAATACATTGCTATCTGTTTAGTTGAGACTAAAACAATATTTTTTAAATTGTAAACTCAGAATTGAGAAGAAATTTTGACACAATAGAAAACAGATCAATTGGCACTTACGTAGTAAGTAACTAATCAGTGAAAAAAATTCACTGAAATCAATTCTTGGTTCAATCAGCATATTTTGTAGAGCTGTGGTTTTGGTTGCCTATATTAATTTAATGATTTATGACCATTGTAGAGTTTCTAGGATATTTCTGATATCTATGTTCTGCACAAATATTGCCTTCAAAGAATATTATAGAATCACAGAATTTTAGATTTTGTAGGGACCTCAGTGGTCATCTCATCCAACTCATACTCTCTCCCAAAAAACCCATGACAATATGACTGACAAGTGGTCATTCAACCTCTGCTTAAAGACTTTCAGTTAGAGATAACACTGTACCTCCTGGAACAGCCTGTTCTGTTTTGTATAGCTCTAGTTAGGAAATTTTTTTCTATTGCTTTTGAGCTGAAATTTGCAGACCTTCACTCTAGGTCTAGCTCTCTATCATTCTTTCTCATATAAGTCCTCCAAATATTTGAGTGTACCTATCATACTTCCATTGATAAATAACTTTAATTCCTCCAATATCACGGAGGGACTATGTTTGTTGCCCACCTTTCCATCTTTTCAATGCTCATTCTAAACTCAAGTTCTAAGAACCGACTACAATATTGTAAACATAGTCTGACCATGACAGACTACAGTAGGCCTGTTGGTAGACACCTCCTATGTTAGATCTGTGCCATTGCAGTTCAATGCCTTAAAATGCTTTCCCTCCTCTTCCCATTAGTTTCCTTAGATTTATTTAAGACTTAGCTCAAATCCCACTTTCTGCAGGAGACCTTTTCCAGTCCTCCCAGATGCTAGAGTCTTACCCTTACATGTTGCCTTCTCTCCATTATGTATAAAGCCAGCATGGACATAAATACTTACATGTTATAAGTATAAATTAGAATGTTGGTTCCTTGAAGAAAGGAATTATTTTTGGTGTTCCCAGTTCTTAGCACAGTGTCTGACATATAATGAGGACTTAAATGTTTGATATATAATGAGCACTTAAATGAATTGATCAAAATGTTAAACATCAAGCTTATTTAGGAAGAAAAGATGCCCAAGAACAATTTGTGTCAAAGAAGGTCTGAAACTTGCTACATTTTCTGAAGAATTTTTAAATTGCCTCAATTTTGAAAATTGTTGCAAAAGGAAAGAATATTAAACAAGCATTCTCTTTGCATGTACCCTCAAAATCTTTAAAAAGTTGTTAAAATTATAACTAGATAATGTGAATTGTGTCAAATGATGGCTCTCTTTTGATGTAAAAACAATCCAATTACAGAGCCACAGAGTGACCCACAAATGTCACACTGGAAATATGTCACTTATATACTGTCTGCTTTTAGCTATTTTCTCTTGGCCATTACTATCAGTTGATGTCCACCAAGCCTCCAGATCATGTTGGGGTATAATGTATGTCATGGGGAGCATATTTTCTTTACTGGCTCTTTTCATTAAGGGCAAAAGCTTTAGAATTAACATTTTGGGAGACTTGATATTATAAAATGGGAAATTCATGTGTAATGGAGTTGGAAGTAATACACACGTAATACACACATGTAACACACACACATGCACACACACACCCCTACACACATATGTATTTTTCCCTAGCATTTTAATATCTTCCACTCTTGAAATGTGACTACTTGCCCACCTCAGCCCTCTTCCGCCACCCCCATCGGACCTTGTTGGGATGGATTCTATCCCTCTGATAGTAGTTTATGGAGTACTGAGTTGTATTAGGAATCTAAATATTTTG
The DNA here is from genome assembly GCA_028646595.1 of Phalanger gymnotis. NCBI lineage: Eukaryota > Metazoa > Chordata > Mammalia > Diprotodontia > Phalangeridae > Phalanger > Phalanger gymnotis. The sequence continues at coordinate 247,502,064 of CM053622.1, read as the reverse complement.
CATGTGAGGCCTTACATAGACAGCACAGTGAAGCTGATAGATTGTTCTACATCTTTCAGATTCTTCTAGCTAAACAGGTCTATAGAGTCAACCTTTTTTTTTTCTTCTGTAAAGATTAGTATGCAACTTTGTAAAAGAGATTAATGGGGATTGAGTCACTTCCAGGGATTCGACCAAGATAGTAAAGTAAAAGAAGTATTCAGCTGAGTTCTTCCAATATTCCCCTCCAAACAACTCTAAAATAATGCCTCAAATTGAATCCGGGAATGGCAGCGCCAGCAAAGGGTCAGAGTGAAATATTCTGCAAGCCCAAGACAACATAGGAGGTTAGAAAGAGAGATCTGTGATACAGGGTAGCAGGCTGGTCCAGAACCCACATGGATGAAACACTAGGTAGTGGTGACAAAAGCAGCAACAGCTTTGTTGAGCTCTCAAGCCAGAGACAATAAGAGGACCTGGCAACTGGTTAGAAAGAAATTACAAGGACTGTGTGCTACCACTAGATGTAGGACAAGATGCTATCTGGCAAATTCTTTGCCTATACCCACTTCTGGGTCACAGTTCAAAGCCAGAGAAAAGCATTTTATGTCAAGAGGGAGAATTCTAAATCATGGTATCACTTACAGTCCTAAGGGATCAGGAACCCTGAGAAACAGTATTATTTCTGATCCTGAGGGAGCAAGGACCCTTCCTAGGTAAAGACCAATACAGCAGTGCTCATACCTCTCTCCAGATACACTACCTTAGAAGCACTGAAACCTTCCAAGCTCCTAGTTTAGAAAATAGCAACACAAAAAGCCTGAAGCTTGAAACGGTATTCCCCTTCCCTTATGTGGTAAACAGAGCCCAAATTTAATATAAAGTTCAAAAGCAGGGAGTAAGGTGGACAAATGAGCAAGCAAGAACAACAACAAAAAGAACCTCACCATAAAAATCTACTCTGCTGACAGGGACGATCAAGATACAAACTGAGAAAAATGCAATAAAGTCAAAAAAGCTACAAGCAAAGCCTCAAAGAAAAATGTGAATTGGATATAAGTCCACCAAGAGTTCATGGAAGACCTAAATTGATTTTTAAAATAAAATATAAGTGATAGTGCAAAAATTAAGCAAATAAATGAAAGCGAAAGAAGAAAATTATGAAAAGACAATTAATAGCCTCATAAAAGAGACACACAAAAATACTGAAGAAATTAACACCTTAAAAACACTTCACTGATGAAAGTAACTCTTTAAAAAGAAAAATTAGGGGCAGCTAGGTGGTGCAGTGAGTAGAGCACTGGCCCTGGAGTCAGAAGGACCTGAGTTCAAATCCAGCCTCACACACTTGATACGTGTACTAGCTGTGTGACCTTGGGCAAATCGCTTAACCCCAATTGCTCTGCCAAAAACCAAACAACAACAATAATAAAAAGAAAAATTGGCCAAACGGAAAAGGAAGTAGAAAAATTCACTGAAGAAAAATATTCTTAAAAATTAGAATTGGGCAAGTTGAAGCTAATGACTTCAAGAGACATTAAAAAAAATTTAACACAATAAAAAGAATGAAAAAATGGAAAAAATGTGAAACATCCTATTGGAAAAGTAAATGCCTGGAAAATAGATTATGGAGGGATAATTTAAGAATTACTGGATTACCTGAAAGTCATGAACAAAGAAAGAGCCTAAACATCATATTTCAAGAAATTATCAAGGAAAACTGTACCAAAATCCTATACTCAGAGGGCAAAATAAAAATTGAAAGAATTCACTGATCCTACATAAAAGATATCCCAAAATGAAAATTCACAGGAATATAATAGTCAGATTCCAGAGTTTGAAAGTAAAAGAGAAAATACTTCAAGCAGCCAGAAAAAACCCTTCAGATACCACGGAGCCACAGTTAGTATCACTCAAAATTTAGCAGCTACCACCTTAAAGGACTGAAGGGCTTGGGATATGATATTCTGGCAAATTAAAGATCTTAGATTATAACCAAGAATAACCTACCCAGTTAAAGGAGTACAATCTATCAAGAGAAAAAATAAACAGATATTTAATGAAATAGAGGACTTTCAAGCATTGCTGATGAGAAGACCAGAGCTGATTGGAAAATTTGACTTTCAAATAAATAACTTGAGAGAAGCAGAAAAAAGGTAGACATGAAAGAGAAATCATAAGGAGCTTAATAAGGTTGAATTGTTTATCTTTATAAATAGGAAGATGATAGATGTAACTTCTAAGGACTTTATCCTTATTAGGGCAATTAGAAGGATTCTACATAGAAATAAGGTATGGGAATTGGATACAAGCCCAACAAATGGAAGAACTAAAAATGATTTTTAAAATCAAATATGAGTGATAGTGGAAAAATTAAGCAAATATATGAAAGCAAATTAGGTTATGTTGTGATGATATAAAAAATGGAGAAAAGATGGATGGTCTGGGCAACAGGGTAAGGAAGAAGAATGGGGAAAATTTTCTCATGTAAAGAAGATGTTCAAGGAAGAGCTTTTACACTGGAGGGGGAAATGGTGGGAGATTGGGGAACATATAAACCTTACTCATATCTGAATTGGTTCAAAAAGAAGATAAAGAAAATGTATATTTTTTTTCTCAGCTGAACATGGGACCTTCACAAAATTGCCCACTTATAAGGGCATAAAAACCTCACAACCAAAGGCAGAAAAAGAGAAATATTAAGTGTGTCCCTTTCAGACCATAATGTGATAAAAATTACATTCAATAAAGGGCTATGGATGCATAGATTAAAACTTAATTGTAAACTAAATGATATGATCCTAAAAAATGAAATCAAAAAATCTTAATCGATAATTTCATTAAAGAGAATGGCAATAATGAAACAACTTTCCAAAATTTGTGAGATGCAGTCAAAGCAGTACTTAGAGGAAAATTTATATCTCTAAACACTTATATCAATAAAAACAAGAAAGAACAGATCAATGAATTGGGCATTCAATAAAAAAAAACTGGAAAAAACAATTAAAAATCTCAATTAAACAACAAAAGAGACATTCTAAATATCAAAGGAGAGATTACTAAAAATAATAATAAACAACAACAGCATTGAACTAATAAAAAGTAGGAGTTGATTTTATGAAAAACCCAAGAAAAAATAATTTTAACATTAATATATAATAAAATACATCATATGTAAATTAAAAAAAAGAACAGAGAAGAAAATCAAATTGCTAGTATCAAAAATTAAAAGAGTAATTGCATTACCAATGAAGATGAAATTAAAGAAATTATTAGGACTTAGTTTGTCCAATTGTATGCCAGTAAAACTGACAGTCTAAGTGAAATGAATAAGTACTTACAAAAATGTAAACTACCCAGATTAATGGAAGAGGAAATAGAATAATTAAATAACCCCAGCTTAGAAAAAGAAATTGAACAAACCATCAATGAGCTCCCTAAGGTTGGAGAAGCCTAGAGAATCAACTAAAAATAGCTGACATAATTAACAACTTTAGCTAAGTCACAGTATATAAAATATAATCACATAAATTATTAGCGTTTCTATATATTACCAACAAAGTCCAGCAGGAAGAGATAGAAAGAGAGATTCCATTAAAATAACTGTAGACACCATAAAATGCTTGGGAGTCTACCTGCCAAGACAAACCTGGGCACTTTGAGCACAATTACAAGATACTTTTCACACAGATCAAGTCATATCTAAACAATTGGAGAAATATTAATTACTCATGGGTAGACCAAGCCAACATAATACAACGGACAATTTTACCTAAGCTAATTTACTTATTTATTGCCATGCCAAACTTCCAAAGAATTATTTTATAGAGTTAGAAAAAATCATAACAAAATTCATCTGAAAGAATTGTAAAAGGTCAAGAATATCAAGGGAATCAATGAAAAAAATGTGAAGGAAGGTGGCTTAGCCATACCAGGTCTTGAAATATATTATCAAGCAGAATTCATCAAAACTCTCTGGTACTGTCTAAGAAATAGAGTGGTGAATCAGTGGGATAGATTACACACACAATATACATAAGAAATCACCACAGTGATCTAGTATTTGATAAACACAAAGATCGAAGCTTTTGGGGGGTAATTCCTCACCATTTGACAAAAATTTTAGGAAAAACTGGAAAGCAGTTTAGCAGAAGCTAGTCATAGACTAACATCTCATACCATATACCAAAATAAGGTCATGATGGGTAAATGATTCTGACATAAATGGTAATATCATAAGTAAATTAGAGAATGGGAAAATGCATCTGTCAGATCTATGGATAAGGGAAGAGTTTATGACCAAACAAGAGACAGAGAGGGGAAAAGGAAGTGAAATAGATAATTTTGATTACATGAAATTAAAGAGCTTTTACACACACAAAAAACAATTAATGTAGCCCATTTAGAAAGAAAATAGGAAACTAGAATAATATTGTAGCAAGTTTCTCTGATAAAAGTCTTGTTTTTTCAAATATGTAGGAAATGGAGCAAAATTTATAAAAATAAGAGTCATTCTCCAGTTGATAAATGTCCAAAGGATAAGAACAGGCAGTTTTCAGAAGAAGAAATCAAAGCTGTCAATACTCATATTTTGAAAAAATGCTCTAAATCACTATTGATTAGAGAAATGCAAATTAAAATAGCTCTGAGATATCACCTCACATGTAGTAGATTGGCTAACATTACAGAAAAGAAAATGACAAATGCTGGATGGGATGGATAAAAAAATTGGGAAACTAATGCGCTATTGGTGGAGCTGTATATTAGTCCAAATATTCTGGAGAACAATTTGGAACTATGGCCAATGGGCTCTAAGACTGTGCACATACTTTGACCCAACAAAACTGTTGTATCCTTACTACATCTGTATCACAGAGATAAAAGAAAAGAAAAACAGACCTATTTGTACAAAATTATTTATAGCAGCTCTTTTTGTGGTGGCAAAGATTTGGAAATTGAGGGAATTCCCCTTAAATTGGGGAATGGCTGGACAAGTTGTGGCATATGATAGTGATGTATTACTTTTATGCTGTAAGAAACGACAAGGGGGATGGTTTTAAAAAACCTTAAAAGATATATGAACTGATGCAAAATGAAGTGAGCAGAACCAGGAGAATATTGTACATAGTGATAGCAATATTTTAAGGATGAACAACTGTGACAGACTTACCTATTCTGATCAGGACAATGATTGAAAACAATCACAAAGGAACCATGATGAAAAATGCTGTCCATTTTCAGAGAGAGATCTGATTAGCTCAATTCAGATGGACCCATACTTTTTACTTTCTTTATTTTTCTTGGGTTTTTTGTTTGTGTTTTCTTTTGCAACTGGGCTAATGTGGACATATATTTTGGAAGACTTCACATGTATAACTGATATCAAATTGCTTGCCTTCTCAAGAAGGGGAGAGGTGCAAGAGGGAGGGAGAGAATTTGTAACTCAAAATTTTTAAAAATGAATTTTTAATTTTTTTTACTTATATGTAATTGAGAAATATTTAGTGAATAATTAAATACTATAAAGGAAATTAGTAAGGGTTGTTTTAATGAAGAAAAATACTGTCATGCACTATAAAGCTTAAGTAGGCTAAGAACCCCCACAAAAATAGAACAGCTTATAGAGAAACTAAGTGCCATTATGTACTTGTTGCACATTCTTACTGGATTTGGGCAAAATAAACATTTTTTGTTAAGTGTAAGTGCTTTCCAAGTAGCTCATTTCTTTCCAATATTGAACTTGAACTAAGGGAAGGCTTCTATTAGAGCCACACCTACAACAGGTGCCCAGAACTGAAGGAAGTACAACACATATGGCCTACCCAAGTATGAATATGTCTTACTTTTCTATTTCTGGATATTAAGCCTGTCAATTAAGTCTTGGGTGGCATTAGCCTTTTTGTCACATAACAGACTTGTATTGAGCTTATACTGTATTGCCACTTCATTTTTAGCAGAAACCTTTAGCACTTTGACACCTCATTCAGCCATGGGTTCCAGGGTTGAGGTAATCTTTAGGTCAGCATCCACTCAAAACCATAGATGACAAAATTTGTTTGCTTTTGTCACCCAGGGACACATTGGTTCAAAATAAAAGGCATTTAAGCTAACAACATAGCAAATAAAGTGATAATTAAAAATCTCCCCATTGTTTCAACAATCCGACTAGCAGCTACTGTGGGGGTGCAAGAGCCACCAACAACCAGCATCCGGAAAGCTGCTAACACTCTGCAAAAGCACAGGTTCTTTTGATCTGCTTTTCTAGGGAAAGCAACGTTAAGGGGTTAACAAGCTTACTTTAATTCAGCACACAAATACAATTCACTTAGTTCAGGGGAAAAAGCCAGCCCTCTGAACTTCAGAACAAATACAGAGTACAAACATCAACAGACAGACCTTGTCTGATTCAAATTCCAATACATAGTTACCAGAGTTTAACAAAGTCCCAACAACTGGGTTTATGAGCTAGAGGTCTTCTTTGCTACAGCTCCCTGGAGTCTCCGCATCTACACCCTCACGAGTGAGAGCCCTAAACAAATTACAAACATCGACAGACAGACCAAATACAGATTTGTCGTTACCAACATCTAGGTTCAGCCAGGAGTTCATAACGAGGGCTGGCCCAGAGTCACTCGTGCCACCACTGCTGTGGGTAAGAGCTCCAAAGAAGAGAATGACAACCCCTGGTTTTATAACTTTTTCAGGGTCAGGGGTGAGTCACACATGTGACTCACCCATGTGACCTAGAATAGTCACAAAGAGGTGACTTAAACCCCCATGGTCTAAGAGCTTCTGATGTCCCAAACCTATCACTCAAACTCACCTATAAACTAGGCCCTCCCCTAGTTAGCCCCACCTGGGGCCCCACCTTGGTTACCAATTCACACCCATATAGGTTTAGCACCTAAATGGAGTTTGGGCCTGAGTCTTATCACCTAGTAAGACTCAAAGACACTTAATCATTTTAAAACAGTAAGAAAGTTTCAACTCAATTGATATTACACACATACAGACATAGAATATGTGCTTTCATGGTGGTATTCACACACTACGGGCAAGTGAATGTTTACGCAAATAGATTACAAACTCTCTGTACCAGTTCTAGCCCTGGAAAAGCTATCCCAATGAGTTTTTTGGGGAAAAAAGGTAAAATTTCCTCAGTTGTTTCATATGTGACTTGCTTTTGCTTTTAAGTTATGATCAAGAAATTATTTTGCATATTTAGCAAACGCACGCAGCAATATTTATAAAAAAGTAATGTTTGAAATATTCCGTGCCATTAGAAATAAAACAATATAACTCAAACACATCCATTAACAAGGATTGAGTCATCAGTTGTAGCAATTTCAGGGATGTTAATTTTCTGTATTTTAAAGCAGAATTGTAACTACTCCATTATACCATTCAGATGGCTATGTTTTCATAGCAAGCAATTGTGAAGTTGAAGATCCATTTGAAATCTTGAAAAGATCCTTTGAGAGCAACACTACTTCTGTCAGGTACATCTTGAGAATACTCAGCATGTTCTATATTAAAGAATGTTGGTTACTGTATTAATTAAAACTCATGTATAAAGGATAAGCTTATCTAATTAGGTTAACTGTATTCTAAAATCAACTTCCAAGGAAGGAAAAAAGAGATTTCACCTGGGATATTCTCAAAGCTCTTTAATTCCCAAGCACCCTCTTTTGTTTGTTCAGGTGCACAGTCAGAAGAACAAGATGTGTAATGATCACATTTGCATCACCATTCAAAAAGACATCCAAGTTTGCTTAAATCGACTTCAGTCTAGCTTTATTCTTAGACAAAAGGCATATGTTCTGGTTACTGTAAATATCATTCTTTATGAAAGCCAAATGACTTCTATTTTCTTCAAAGTGGATTAGAGACTATTAGTTCCTTGAGGAGTTGCTTTTTCTGTAAACTTTGCACCTACAACCAGAGTTTAGCCCAGTGCACTATATCTATAGTATATGTACACACACACACACACACACACACACACCTCACACATGTGTGTTTATATTGAAAGGTGGCTAGTCATTCATTGACCTCAAGTCATCAGGGATCAACTGGAGCTCCACACTGGCAGTCCAAATTGATTATTCCTGGAAAGGAGATTATGGGAAAATTTTAGGTTCTCAGGATCTCTAGGGAAACTGTCAAGGGAGAAGAACATTAAAAGATGGACAGCAAACAGATTAGATCCAGTGAGAGTCTGGGGGTGGGCAGAATTCTATTTTTGGAGAAGAGCATAAGTGGAAAAAAGTCTACCAGAGATTTAAAAATAAATTAATAATTAAATCACTAATTGGAAAATAATTCTTAGGAAAAGCTAAAGGAGCTGAACTTATTCTCCTAAAATTTTCTTTGAGCATTTTGGATCTTGCCTCTTCCTTTTTCACATACCTGTGCCATACTTTCTTGTATTGGTGAGTTTTCACTCCTGTTAGAGGAAATCAGAAACTGTGCATTTTTCATCTTTATATAATCAACAAAAAAATTAATGAAATGTATTTATTTCATCACATGGATTGAAATGAGAATTTTTTATTCCAGATTGTTTCTGAAGGAGAGAAATAATTGTTTCTTTTTTTATCAAGAAATGGGCTTAAATTTTAGATGAAATTTTGTTCAGTGAAAAAGACTAGCTCTGACTGCTAAGATTTTATCTTTTTAGGTAAACAACTCCTACAAACCTTTCACAGATATAGGTTTGATGGACATCATAAATTAAGGGTTGAGATGGTTAATGATTAGTGTCAATTCATAAAAACGTACAAAGAACATGATTTCCTTTACGTACTAGAATGATTTATAAAGACCTTGAAATGAGTGAAATTCTGTATACAGTAGAATGATTTCTTTCTCAATTCAATCCAAGAAACATTTATTAAGTTTCTACTATATACAGAATGCTGCCATGTGATATAGTCCTGGGTAGAGGAGGGACCTTAAATTTTTTTTTTCAAATGAAAATGGACTTTGCCCTTATGTATCTTACAGCTTGTATTCCTTTTCTTTCATGATATCTTTTTTAGAGGAAAATCCTTTTTATCTAATGCTATTTTCTTCAATTTAGTCATTTCAGATTTTTTTTTAGTTCCTATCACTGTTCTCTACCAATTTCAATGCTAAGAGAGCTAAAAAAGGGATATGTACTCATATTTCCAACTACTCATATACTAACAACTTATACTCTACTGGTTTGTGCTCAATCTACTTAAGCCAAAGCTCAATGAAGCCCTAATTTCAATGGATGTCTTCCACAAAAGACTAAGCAATTCTAGTATCGGTTATATGATATTATAAAGTAGCAGTGAAAATGGTTATAGTGCTTAGAATAGAAAGGTTAAAACTAGGAAAATATCTTAACAAAAAATAACATTATAGCTTCTACTTCCACCAAAAATACATGAAACTCCTTGGTGCCAGTTCCATAGCCCAGTTATTGGTCTGGTGCTTGGATCCTACAGGAAGCCAGAGACATTGAGATAAGAACTTGCCCATTATCACAAGAGTGCTGTCAACTCTCTGTGTGAAGTCCAATTCTCACTCTGGGAGAGCTGTAATCACCATGTCTGGATGCCAGTGCTTCTCCTTAGGGATACCACATCTTCAGGATCTGTAAACTACTGCTACTTACCACTTTCACATTGTGAAAGTGGTGAGGCCTTCCGGAAAAGGAAGAGCATGGACCATACTGAGTCCCAAGCCAGACATCAACAATGGTGCTGAAATCTTTGGGAATGTCATCTCTGCTACTAGGTGAAATGTGTCTGCCCTCTATTGATTATTTCCTATTTATTCTATATTTGTATCCATCTAACTATCTATCTATCTATCTATCTATCTATCTATCTATCTATCTATCTATCTATCTATCTATCTATCTATCTATTGTTTGTACATGCCAGCTTGCATGTTGTCTCCAGCTCCTAAAGTGCAGGGATTGTTTTTTGCCTTTCTTTGTATCCCCAGCACTTAGCACAGTGCTTGGCACATAGTAGGCACTTAAGGAATGCTTGTTGACTAAGTCTCCACTGTTTGACCTTGGCAGGATGGCACAGTATGGCCTTCAGAACACATCTGTATTCTCTGAGAGCAAAACTCTCTAAAAACTCAGCATGCTTATAATATATTCTGTGGGGTGGTCAAGCCTGGTGGTTCTATATAATTCAGGAATTCTGAGGAGTCATACTCTAGGCTGATTGGATGTCCACACTAAGTTTGGCAAGAAAATGGTAAGCCTCCAAGAACAATGAGCCACCAGGTTTCCTAAAGGTAAACAAATGTCCTAGGTTAGAAGTGAAGTCAAAGTTCCCATGCTGATCAGAGAAGGATCAAGTACATAGGTAGAATTTGGGTGAGATAGGGAGACCAAACTGTTAGTTTGTTATTTTGTCAATCAATCAACATTTTATTAAGTACTTACTGTGGGCCAGACAAATGTGCTAAGGACCAAGGATAAAAAGAAAATTTAAAGAAGGTTCTTATTCTCAAAGAGCTCACAATCTAATAAGGGGAGACAATATGAAAACAGCTATATACAGACAAGCATCATTCACGATAAATTGGGCAAAGTCTTTGAGGGAAAGAAGTAATATTAAGGAGGACTGGAAATAGTTTCTTTCAGGAGATAGTATTTTATCTGGGACTAGAAGGAAGCCAGGAAAGCCAAAAGGAAGAGATGAAGAGGGAGACAACTCTAGGCATGGGGGAAAGACAGTGAATATTCCCAGAAGAGTTTCTTATGTTTGGAACAACAAAGAGGCCAGTGTTACTGTATTGCAGGATATGGTGGTGAGAGGAGCTATGGTGTAAGGAAAATGGAAAGATAGGGGACAGGTTATGAAAGGTTTTGAATGCCAAACAGAGAATTTCATATTTGGTTCTTGAGATGATAGGGAACTAGAGGGGTTTATTGAGTGGGAGGTACCTTGTCAGAAGATAGAGAGAAAAGAAAGAAAGAAACAGAAAAGAGAAAGAAGAAAGAAAAAAAATTGAAAAGTGTTTTAAAGTAGAAAAAAAGAGAAAAAGTGAATCTTCTTCAAGAGGCTTAGAGGAATCCCAACTTTTGTCAAGATGTGGAAAATGTGAGACTGAAAAGGATAGGAAGAAAGACCATTAAACTTTTGGAACTGTGTAAGAGATTTGAAAGGCACCTAGATGTCTCAATGGAGAGAATGTAGTAGTGGTGGGGGGAAGGGGGCCTGAAGTCTGGAAGACCTGAGTTCAAATGTGACTTAGATACTTACTAGCTATGTGCCCCTGGGCAACTCACTTAACCTCTATTTGCCTCTGGAGAAGGAGATGGCAAACCACTCCAATATACTTGAAAAGAAAACCCCATGCACAGTGTTGGCCTGTTACGGCCCATGGGGTCATGAAGAATAGGACAAAAACAAGGGCCAATTAGTATTGATCAAAGGAAGAAGAGATGCGCTTCAGTGATTTACTACTCCCAAGAGTCATGTGTCAGCCTGACATAAGCAAGAAGAAAGTATGCTGTCTTCTGAAGGATATAAAAGACACACAGAGTTTCCAAAGACTTATGAAATCTGATGACCATGACATAATATTAGAATTTGCTGGGTGATTCAATCCAAACCTGGAAGGTTGCCTTGGAAAGTACTGAGTTAAGTCGAATTAGACTAAATAAACATTTATTCAGCAATTATTATGTGCCAGGCCCTGTGCTAAAGTCCTGGAGATACAAATAAAAAGAAAGACAATCCCTGTCTTCCAAGAGCTTACAATCTAATGGAGAAAAGACCACATGTTAAAGTAAGCTGCAAAGGTTTTGGCGGGTATTAGGGGGTACCCAGAATAGAGACCTGATTTTCTGTGGAGTCAAACCAAGAAGAGCTGCTGATGGAAAATGGAGAGTTAACTGGAAAGTCCTCCAAAAAGGAAGGCTTAACTACCCTTCAGCTCTCCAGTAAGACTGGAGATTCAACTGAGAGAGTTAAGAAAGTATTAAGTATCCCCAAAATAGAGTCAATCTGCATGTGGGGTTTCAGGTGATCAGCTCATCAAGGCATAATGTTCTAAAGAGTCAAACCATGAGAGCAGCTGATGAAAAATTGAGAGTTATCTGAAAGATAGTGAATTCTGTCTTACTTAGAAACTTGAGCAAAGGCAAAGTGTTCTCATGTAAGGTACTTTGTAAGGTGGCATAGTATTGGGAGTCGGCATGATCTGAGTTCAAATCCTATGTCATGCAATTACTAACTATATGACCCTGGGTAAGACACTTAACATCTGCCTCAATTTCTTCACCTGTACAATGTAATCCCCATAGTACAGGGTGTTCCTAAAGTCTGAACATATAGGAAATGTGGAGTTATTGCATCGAGTTCACATAAATCTTGCAAAGTGCATCAACCTTTGCATCACAAATGATGGAAATCATATTGAAGATGGTATTTGTTAATATTCCAATTAAATAAAATGTTGTTGAAAATTTCATTCATTTCACTTCTTGAAAATATGCATTTTTGTCTATGCGTCTGGACTTTAGGAACAGCCTGTAGTTTACCTCCTAAGGTGAGGATCAAGTGAGGAAATATGTAAATTGCAAATATCTTCATAAGTCTTATATAAATGCTAGCAAATATTATTATTATACAAATTCTAACAATTAATATATTTTCAAGTACAAGGTTGTATTATATGGTCACTGAGATGCCTTTCAATTTTAAAACTCTATGATGCCTGACTATCTGGTGACCAGGCTCCTAGTGATGAGTTTCTTCTTAAATGCTTACCTTGGTTCTTAGAAAGAGAATTAATTCATCACCAGGACTGTATTCGAAGCTTTTCCAGCTTGAGAGAGCCTTCCTTCCAGAGCTTTTGTTCCATTGTTCCAATCTTCAAGAACTCAGGGTAATGTCTATCTATAATAAGACATGAGAAAAGGTTATTTATGAACTTTGAAGTAGGTACTAGATTTCAAGGCTGTTTTCAAAGCGTTGAGAAAAAGGATGAATAGAATCCAGTGATGTCATATTCTAGCTATTTTAATGAACATGTAGAGAAGATGGCAGTATTGATAAGTGTGGCAAATGGAAACTATTCTGTATCTAGAATGATAGGATTTGGGTTTGATGCCTGGTTGTTCCATTTCCTGCCTATGTATCTTTGGATAAGTCAAATAACTTCTCTGATCCTCAGTTTTCTCATTTTTAAATGAGGAGGGAAAAGATTCTAAAGTTCCTTCCAGATATAAATGCTGTTGTCCTACAAATAAAGGATAAGTACAAAAGAGTAGCACTTTATTGTAAGAATAAAGTCAGGAAGTTTAAAATGAGATAAAACTGGGGATGAAATTAAAGACAACTGAGGTGGCAGTTTTAGCTATATTGAGGTTAAAATGAAGATGAAAGAACTGTTACCTCATGCTTAAGCTGGATGGGATGATAAATGAAGGGGAAAAGGAAAAACTGCTCTATTCACTTCCCCCAAAGAGAATGATCTTCTGAAAGGTATACAGCAAAAAAGATTTGGCAGGAAATCTGACCTCAAGGTAAGTAAGGAAATGGAAAATTGTTATTGGAGGTGGAGCCAAGATGGCAGACTGAAAACAGGGACTCACTTGAGCTCTTCCCCAAATCCCTCCAAACACCTGTTAAAAAATGTCTCTAAGCAAACTCTACAGCTATAGAATCCATGAAATGACAGAGTGAAACAAGTGTCCAGCCCAAGATGGCCTGGATGGTCACTGGGAAGTGTCTATCATATCATGCAGGGAGCGGAGCGCAACACAGTGTGGGCTGCACCAGGACAAACCAGGCTGGAGCAGATCAGGTGGAGCAGGCCTCAGGGCCCTGAATCACTGAGCTGTGGCTGTTTCCAGACTTCTCAACCCTCAAACACCAAAGACTACATAGGAGGTCAGTTGGAAAACTGTCAGACCTGCATGAGTGAAGGGTGTGGTCTGGCCCCAGATCTGAGGCAGTGGAAGAGGCTGCAGCAGTGGCAGTAGCAACAGTAATGGCTGCTTCTAGAGCACCAGGGCCACACATGGTGGGGGGAATCAAGTGTCTGATTAGAGCAGGAATGCAGGGATCTACTTGCTGGCACTGAGGCAGGATTCTCTTCCTTTGCCCTGCTTGGAACTGGGTCATAGTCCTGGTTGGCAGTCTTTGGGGGAGGAGGAGCACCGGGGTGGCAGAGCTTGTGGTGGCTGTGAAGAGGGAGTCCTCCTGGTAGCTACATGGAAGAAAGGAGTGCTTGAGATCACTCACAGACCAGAGTATAGGCCAGGAGAGGAGTAAACAACTCTCATTTGATCATACCGCCTCAGAAGAACTGAAAATTTACAGGTGCTAAGAAGTAGCTCTGCAGACAGCTGTACAAAACCCCTGAAGCTTGGGACAGTGAGCTATCCACTTTGGAAGGAGTCACACCCTGACAAAGAGCTCAAAAGTCAAGTAATTGGCTGGGAAAATGAGCAGACAGTGTAAAAGGACTCAGACTGTAGAATCTTACTTTGGTGACAAAGAAGATGAAAACATACAGCCAGAACAAGTCAATAAAGTCAAAGATCCTACGTCAAAAGCCTCCAAGACAAATATGAATTGGTCTCAGGCCATGGAAGACCTCAAAAAAGATTTGGAAAATCAAGTAAGAGAAGTAGAGGAAAAATTGGGAAGAGAAATAAGAGTGTTGGAAGAAAATCATGAGAAATGAGTCAACAGCTTGATAAAAGAGACCCAAAAAATACTGAAGAAAATAACACCTTAAAAACAGACTAAGCCAAAAGGCACAATTAGCCATATGGAAAAGGAGGTCCAAAAGATCACTGTAGAAAATAATGCCTTAAAATTAGAATGGAGCAAGTAGAAACTAGTGACTTTATGAGAAATCAAGAAATTATAAAAGAGAACCAAAAGAATGAAAGAATGGAAGACAATGTGAAATATCTCATTGGAAAAACCACTGGCCTGTTAGAATAGATCCAGGAGAGATAATTTAAAGAATATTGGACTACCTGAAAGCCAAGATAAAAAAAAGAGCCTAGACATCATCATTCAAGAAGTTCTCAAGGAAAACTGCCATGATATTCTAGAACCAGAAGGTAAAATAGAAATTGAAAGAATCTACTGATTGCCTCTTGAAAAAGATCCCAAAAGGAAAACTCCTGGGAATATTGTGGCCAAATTCCAGAGTTCTCAGGTCAAAGAGAAAATATTGCAGTCAGCCAGAAAGAAACAATTTGAGTATTGTGGAAACACAATCAAGATAACACAAGATCTGGTAGCTTCTACATTAAGGGATCAAAGGGCTTGGAATATGATATTCTGGAGATCAAAGGAGGTAGGATTAAAATCAAGAATCACCTACTCAGCAAAACCGAGTATAAAACTTCAGGGCAAAAAAATGGATTTTCAATTAAATAGAGGACTTTCAAACATTCTTGATGAAAAGATCAGAGCAGAACAGAAAATTTGACTTTTGATTTGACTGGATCTATTTTTCAGGTCAGTGGTTTTTCCAATGAGATATTTCACAGTGTCTTCCATTTTTTTCATTCCTTTGGTTCTGTTTTATAATATCTTGATTTCTCACAAAGTCACTAGCTTTCACTTGTTCTAATACAGAAATCAAGAAAGGCATGAAAAGATAAACAGGAAAGAGAAATCATAAGGGACTTACTAAAGTTGAACTGTTTACATTCCTACATTGAAAGATGATATTTGTAACTCATGAGATCTTTCTCAGTATTAGGGTAGTTGCAGGGAATATTCATAAAAATAAAATTCAAGGGTGAGAGAGGAATATATTGGGAGAAGGAGAAAGAGACAGATAGAATGGGGTAAATTATCTCATATCAAAGTGGCAAGAAAAAGCTGTTATAATGGAAGGGCCAAGTAGGTGAAAGGGAATGAGTGAACCTTACTCTCTTCAGATTTAGCTTAAGGAGGAAATAACATACACATTCAACTGGGTATCTTACCCTACAGAAAAGTAGTGGGGAAGGGGATAAGGGGAGGGAGGATGATAGAAGGGAGTACAGATTGGGGGAGAGGGTTGTCAGAAGCAAAAACTTTTGAAAAGGGACAGGTTCAAAGGAGGAAACTGAATAAAGGGGGACAGGACAAGATGGAGGGAAATATAGTTAGTCTTTCACAACATGACTATTATGGAAGTGTTTTGCATAATGATACATGTATAATCTATATTGAATTGCTTGCCTTCTCAAGGTGGATAGGGAGGGAAGAAGGGAGAGAATTTGGAACTCAAAGTTCTAAAAACAAATGTTTAAAAATTGTTTTCACTTGCAACTGGGAAATAATATACACAGGCAATGGAGTATACAAATCTATCTGGCCCTAAAAGAAAGTAAGGGGGGAGTGAGGTGACAGAAGGGAGGGCAGATTGAGGAAAGGGGCAATCAGAATAGATGCCATCTTGGGGTGGGGGGATGAGGATAGAGATGGGGAGAAAATTTGTGACTCAAAATCTTGTGGAAATGAATATTGAAAACTAAAATAAATTTAAAAAAAAGAATCTAAAGGAAAAAAAATAAAAGAAAAAGAAAATTATTATCAAAGAGTTAAAGTCACCAAGGCAGGATACTGAAAGATGTATATATAACTAATGAACCATTATATAGTTAAAAAAACCCAAAACTATACTATATATATATATATACATATATCAAAGTGATGATATTTCCAAAACTGTATGCATATGCATATAAGAATTTATGCAATGCATATATGTATACATAGGTACATATATGTACATTTGTACATATGTATATATACACATAGGTATATAAACATATTTGGTATTTGGCATTCCTTTTTTTTTTCTTGGCATTACTATTACTGCCCACACACTCTCACCAACAACTCTTGCTCAGGAAATAAAAGCTCTTTCTTGTAATAAATTATTATAATCATGAAGAACAGTGTCCTATTCTACAAGAGGTATGTTTCATCCTTAGTCTTTTGGAGCAGTAATTGGTGATTGCATTGATAAGAAGGCAAATTCTTCAACCTAAAGACCAGTGAATTTAATATCCATTCTTGGCAAAATTGAAGAACAGAGAAGACAGAGTTTAATAGAGACAAATGTAAAATACTACTCTTGGGTTCCAGAAAATCAGTTTCAACTGCCAATGATTGGGGTGGAAATTAATAGAGCTTTTGGTAAATTGTGAGCTCATGTGAACCATTCATGATGTTCAGCTAGGAAGGCTATCATCTTAGGCTTCTTAAAAGAGCCATGCTATCCAGAATAAAAGAGAAACAGTGCTTCTTTCTTCTCTCTTTGTTGGACCCCATTTAGAGTATTGGAGTTCTAGGAGAATACCAATTGACTAGAACATGTCTAGATAATTATGGCCAGAGTGGCAAGGGTACCACACCATACAAAGATCGATTGAAGGACATGGGAATGCTTAGTCTCTGTAAGGGAGGAGACTTAGTAGGGAGAGGTTAACTATCTTAAAATATTTGAAGGGCTGTATGTGGAAGAAGAGCTAGAGTTATTTTGTTGGCTCTCAATGGCAGAATTTGGAGCAATGGTTGGAACATGCAAAAAGGCAGATTAGGACTCTGTAAACATAAACACTCTCCAGACACTAAAAACTTTCCAAAAGTGAAATAGATTGCCTGGGGGAAGCAATGAATTCCTGTTTACTGAAGATCTTCGGACAGAGATTGGAGAGCTACTTTTCAGGTTTATCCCGGAAGGGATTGATTCCTGTTCATGTACATGTAGAATGAGATGAATTCTCCAGTTACTTTTAATCCAGGTCTCAGAGATTCCTTGTCCATAGGGATTTCTATCATCTCAGGATGGCTGATAAGCTGGGAGATATTGGAGGTCCAATAGAAACATGATTTATTTTATTTTTTTATTTTAATTTTTTATTATTTAATACATTTATTTTTCAGCATTGATTTTCACAGAGGTTTGAATTACAAATTTTCTCCCCATTTCTACCCTCCCCCCCACTCCAAGATGGCATATATTCTGGTTGTCCTGTTCCCCAGTCAGCCCTCCCTTCTGTCACCCCACTCTCCTCCCATTCCCTTTTCCCTTTCTTTCTTGTAGGGCAAGATAAATTTCTATGCCCCATTGCCTGTGTATTTTATTTTCTAGTTGCATGCAAAAACTTTTTTGTTTTTGTTTTTGAACATCTATTTTTTAAAACTTTG
>CM053622.1:247458536-247483409 GCA_028646595.1 Phalanger gymnotis | reverse complement strand
CTGTGCTTTGAAACAGTACAAAATATCAATGACCACAGCTCGCATCTGATAACTACCCGGGTACAGACACTTTGCTGAAGATCTTTTGAAGTAGCTATTAGTGGGAATCAAAGGTTCAGTGCATTCTTATCTTTTTCTTTGCCCTTCTAGAATATTCATAAATGATTTGGACACCTCTGCAAGTCCAGTGGGAAGAAAAAAATGCTGCCATCTGATAAACCTTTAACTGCTACAATTTAATCTCCTATTTTTTTAAATAAACTCCATCAATACCATTCATAATTAATGAAATGCAGGATGATTCCTGCATAAAGTTTTAGTCCAGGCTGCTGATCAATACTTCTGACCACGTCTGTTTCATTATTGACAACATCTACCCACATTTACTCTTATAATTAAGTTATAGTTCAACTCCTAACTTTTCTCGAGTGTTTGAAATGGCTATATGGTGTTCTTAATTTCAGCTGCTGTTTCATCTCTCTCAGTAGGTGCCTATTTTATTGTTAAAGGTCATACTCATTTGTCTGCTCCAACAAAGGCAGCCCTTAAAGTTAGCTGTGGTTTTGACAGACAGTGGTCCCCATAAGTGATGGCCTTAAGGACAGAGCTGGCACTGGGAGACAGTCACCACAGCAAGGGAAATAACAGATAACAAATCATGCCACTATTTTTCCTCCTGGCGTGATTGACGACATCACAGCGGGTGTAACTTTTCAATGTCTTCAGATTAAAACCCCTCAAACAAATGAGTTCTGAAAATACTGTCCGGGGGTGGTAAAGGGAGCTGTTGAACTGTTTTTTAAAAATAGGTTTTGTATTTTTTAAATGTACAATTTAAGGCTGATAAGTGCAATTATCTAATTTTCAGATGTTCTTTATGATCTGATGGTATAAAGCCCTGCTATAAACTGGGAGACCATTATATCAGAGAGGTAAACATTTGTACAGTGAAGAACATAGTGCTTTGCAAAGAATATCAAGTGATGTCTTAAAGAGGAAATATGGTGTTTGTCAAAGCATAATACACATCTCTGTGTATTATAGATTATTAAAAAATGGACTTCTTTTCATGATCTATTGGCTCTATTCTATCAGAAGGGTAGAGCCAAAGATAATCAAATGACAAAGCTCGGGCTATATGGGAAACATCATTTGTATTTTGTTTATACGGTCCAGTGTTAGCATACATAAAAAGTAGGGCAAAGTAAAATATGAACATTTCAGCTTTAAAAATGTTGATTACAATCTTTATGACATACTGTCTTCCCAAATAATTCCAGAGTAAACTGATTAGCTATCTAAACGCAGGTGCTGTACTTCCTAGAAAGACTATAACTTATGCTAACAGAAGTCGTTGCCATTCAACTAATATTTCAATAGAAGGCAAAACATTGTATACTCTAAGCAGAGAATTGTGTAAAATAGGAGAGGCTATGCAATTTACTATGCTTTAAGTTATCATACAATTGCCATAATTACGATAATCATCAGACAATAGCAAGAATGCTACCATAGAGCAATAGGTTAAGATACCTATTTAATCATACTCGCTTGAAATAATCTCTCAAGATGAAAGATCTAGAGCTCAAAGAACCCTTAAAAGCCACCTGCCCTAACCTCATTTTCCAAGCAAGGAAACTGAGGCCCAGGGAAGTATAATGACTTGCCCAAGGTCAAACAAATAATTAATACCATAAGTGTGATTTGAAACAGAGGTCCTTTGATTCCAGTCAGGTACTCTTTCTACTGTATCATGCTGCTAATTTATGGGAACTAATTTGGTATTTCAGAAATGCAATGCTATCATTTTATATGTGACTACCTCAGAGGACATCCTCTATCCTCAAACTCATTTATTCAGTTCAGTTCAACAAATTTATTAATCCCTCTCTATGTCAATGCGCATACTGGTCAGGTATACAAACACACACACACACAAAATCTCTTTTCCCAGAGCTTGCTTTCAGAGGGTTAGGGGATATAAGAGGTCCATAATAGGTAAATCCAAGGTATATGAAATGAATGGATGGAAAAACAGATGGGCGGGTGCATGGATGAATGAAAGAATGAATGAAAAGGCATTCATTAAGAGTTTGCTATGCTGAAAGAACTGGGGTATGTTTTCGTGATACAAATACAAAAGCAATAACTCCCCTAAAATCCATGTTTTAATTAGGGGAGACAATACCTACCAGAGGTCTCAGTTTCAAGTCATTTGGAAAGACTTATGCATATTCTTAAAAATCATTTCCACCTATGACCACACACATTTCTGATGTCGATCCATTAGATAGGGCTAAGAACTATGGAAGTTAAGGACTTTTTCTGTGTCTAAAGTAGTTGTGGGTTGTGAGGACGCAGGTACTTCAGCTTCTGCAGAGACCCAGATGGTCTAGGTCACATCTCCACAAGTGTTGCTTCCTTGCATGATGATTGCAGGGGCCAGGATAGAAGCAGGGCTGGTGATTTGCTGTTCTCACAATCTGCCATTCATGGCAGATATTCCCCTATTAATGTTGGTGGTGGCTGGGATGGTGCAAGATTTGCTTTTCTTGATGGCAGCAGAGGTAAAGCTGGAAGGAGGGCAAGTGAGAGGGAGGTAGATACTGCTATTCCTGGGCTCTTAGGCTCAGAGTCCTAGGATCTTTCATCCAGGGTCTCAGAAAAGGTGGTTTGACCCTAATGGCACATTCTGTCTCCTGTCTTGCCCTCACACAGTGTCTTGCTGCTTCCCCATCTTGTTTGGTGGCAGTTAGTTGCCACTTGGCATTGGTGATGTGGAGATGGTTGTCCCTTCTCCAAAAGAGAAAAATAAAGCCTTGAAAAGCCCTCAGTGATGGCTGCCAGGGCCGGGCAGAATATTTGACATAAATCCACATGCCTTAAACCCTTTCTGTTTTGGGAAAAGATACGAAATATAGCAATAAGATTCTCTTATGAATAGAGCCCCTGGAGGGAATGGGGGAGAAAAGTTCATGCCTTGATAATTCAGACAGAGCTTCTATTTTCACACTTCACATTGTTTCTCTTTCTTTTATCATAATTAATAAAGCATGCAAACCAAAACAATTTTGATAGATTGAATCTTTATCTAAACCAGTTGTGGCACTAATTAAAACAGGAAATGGATAAAACGGGCTTTAGGTTTAACATCTGCTCTGTCAGGCAGTGAGAGTGATATGTTTGTTTTCGGTAGTAAAACTCACGCCTCCTCATGGCATGGAGGTAATAGTGGTTTCTTCAAACCTAAACCGTGAAGTGTGAACTCCAAAAGCTTCTACCAAGAGGGAGAGATTTCAAGGGTGAGGCTGATGAGGTACTGACTCTCTGTCATCTGAGGACCAGCCTAGGTAAAATGAGAGTGTCTCATCATCAGAAGGTTGGACTAAAGGTGGTATGCAACTCAAGTGTGTTATCCACCATTTGGTAGATGGAGTGTAAACCTCTTTGGTGGAATGTTGAATACACCCACGTTGTTTTTTAATTTTTAGATTAAATGTTTATTGTATGGAATAAAACAAGCATTTCCTTAACATGATACACTAAAAAAAGATGGCTGTACATGAAACTGCAAATCTACTGTCCACAACTTGCTATTCTTTTCAAATATACAACAAAATTATCATATTAATTTCTTTTTTCTTCCCTCCCCCACCCTAGAGATGCCTACCATTAGACACAAATAGTGTATATATGTATAGATAGGTGTGTGTATATATAGTATATGTATGTACATACACATATACAACAGTATATGTATGTATATTCATATATGCACATATATATATGAGTATGTAAATGTGTGTATGAAATTTTCTATACATACTTCTATTTATCTATCCATTTTTTCTCTGGATTCAGATAGTGACTTTCTTCATATGTCCTTTATAGTTAAAATTATAAACATATACTTTTAAAATTATGGATCTCCAAAGTATAGACATATATAGAATTGTGCCAAGTAATACACCGAATGAAAATAACTATTTCCTTGTAGTAAAGAAATACAAATCCCTGCTTTCTTACTATAAAAAAATTCAGAATATTTGAAAGAAAGTTGTAGCTGGAATCTAGTTCAAATACTGGCTATGATATTTACTAGTTTTATGACTATGCTCAAGTCGCCAAAACTTTTTGAGCCTACTTTTTCATTTATAAAATAAGAAAGTTTATATTTGTAATAGTTTTACTAAAGTGCTTTGTAAATCTAAAAGGACTTCGTAAATATGAATTATTGTATAAAAGCAACAAAAACATTGCCAGTCACATATACAGACTGTATTTTCCTATTTTGTAACTCTGATATGTTTGACTTAAAAAAAAAAGAAGTACCTCCATCCTGAAGGTTTGGAATTGGTTCACTCTTTTCAATATGAAGACTGTCTTGGGAGTCCACACTAGATATTAGCCATTCCCTAAATTTCTGGGACTCTTGGGAATCCCAGCATCCCCACCTCTTTGAATGCAAAATCCTCAGGGTAGAAAAAGATTACAAGTCCCACATTCTTCAGCTAGAGATCATTCTAGATGTGAAGAAGAGCCCCTGAGATACCAGATCTTTGACTTAAAATCCCTGGGCCTTCTACATGGGGCTTTTTTGTTGTTAAGTTGTTTTAGTCATGTCCTACTTTTGGTGATTCCATTGGGGTTTTCTTGGCAAAGATACTGAAGTGGTTTTCCATTTCTTTCTCCAGCTCATTTTACAGATGAGAAAACTGAGGCAAATAAGGTTAAATGACTTACCCAGGGTCATACAGCTAGTATCTGAGGCTAGATTTGAACTCAAGAATATAAGTCTTCCTGACTCCAGGCCCAGCACTCTACACATTTCACCACCTAGTTGTCCTACCTGTAGGTATTTTTGTAAATGCCTGTAAAAAAGAATAGGCACTCTCTAAAGGTTTAATCAGTGAACCTGTAAATAATACCTACCAAATTCTCAGTTATAATAGTAAAGTCCTGAGAGAACTGACTTCATTATTTTCCCAGATTTTTCACTTCTCCCACCTGAGTAGCATCTGCTGAGGAAGATAAAATTGACACTCTATTATTTTTTTAAATGATACTTTTGGAACCTTTGCTCTTTAGCAAGGATTCATTCATTTTCAACCATCCATCCATTCATCTAAACACCATTCATTAAAGGCTTCTTCAAATTCAACTTCAAAAGACCTGTGATTATATTGATATGGGTAGTCCTTCCCCCTACTCAGATCATAGCCAAGTCTCCCCTTAATAGTTGGTCTCATAAGTGGCCATTGCTGAAAGAATTTATAACCTTGAGGCTTTGTTTGATGAGTTTCAAAACACTTTCTGTAGTTAAGCTGATCCTCTGAAGACAGACCATAGTCCATAGATGAAGGTAAAAAAGAAAGAAGGAAGAATGCAAGGAAAGAAAGATGGAAGGAAGGAGAAAGGGAGAGAGGGAGGAAAAAAGGTAGGAAGGAGAGAGGGAAGGAAGGAAACTAGGAAGGAAAGAGGAAAGAAAAGAAAGAAGGGAGGGAGGGAAAAGAAAGGAAATATGGAAGGAAGAAAAGAAGAAAGGAAAGGAGAGGAAAAGAGGGAGGGATAAAGGAAAAAAGAAAAAAAGAAGAAGAGAGGGAAAGGAGGGAGGGAAGGAAAGAAAGAAGGAAGAAAAAATATTTATTAAGTTCCTACTATGTTCCAGGCACTGTGCTAAGCATAGGGAATACAAATACGAAAGAGAGAAGGTCTTCACCCTCAAGAAACTTACATTCTAATAGAAGAAGGTCACACATAGAGAGGAGTAATACCCTGGGAAGGATGAAGTCACAAAGTTAGGGCTTATAAATTAATCCTTTTCATCTTGGTAGGACCCATCAGATTTTGTTTTCCACTGGCAGAAGCTTCAAGAATCCAAAGTTACTTCTGTTCTTTGATGACAAATCTGACTAGGACTTCAGTAGAGGACTAAAACTATGCCATGTGTAAAGCACTGGCCCGGGTGCTGAGAGAGAGCTGCCATTGAGCTTATAATCAATCAAAAGCTTTAACCCATCTGAAAATTGTTGTAGAGCACAAAGCAACTCCATCTCTCTCCTGTTTTAGACTGTGTACATTCAGCAATTCAATCCATTAAATATTTATTAAACACCTACATGCACCTGGCGAAGCTCTAGGTAGAGATAGTTATAAACTTCTGAATCTGAGATTTCATGAGAAAAAAGGAAAAATGCCAGACCAGTTTTTTCAACCTTTGAAAAGTTATATTTGATGAATATGTCTTATAACTTTACCTAGCATTTTTCATGTCTGGAGAAAGTTACAAAAAAATACGTGCCCCAGGAAAGTGTGGGTCTCATAATGAAGGGAGTTGATTCCACCATGGGGGAATGAGCTCACCTGCACTGTGACAAATGGTCAATGGAAACACTCACAAGGTAAATTCCAGTTGCTAACTAGATATCATACTCAGGTGTTTCTGGCCTGCTTGGAGAATATAAATTCTGCCAGCGTCCTCTAAATTTTGGTGCCAAAAGGCAATGACCTACTCACCCGACCCTAGTAATAGTTCTTTGTCTCATAGCAAGGTTATAGGAATCAATGTCTTTCCTTTTCCTACTCTTCCTATTTACTGAAATCACCATGCAGTTTTAGTGGCTGCCTCGGGTCTGTGTCAGCTCTAGGAATCTTTAGATTTGCAAATGAAAGCAACTTTGCAATTTCAGTTAGGCACCTGAAATGAACTTTCAGGGGGTTTGAGACAGCAGTACACTTCATGGCCTATTCTACTTTATGTTAAAAATCATCGGTTCATAAGATTTAACCATCTGTTCTCAAACTGTTTTTCAAAGAAATAAAGCATTTCAAGTAAATATGTAAATAAATAAGAAAATGTAAATAAAGCATTTTCGAGTACAATTTTTTTTAATTTGTAAAATGATAACTTATCCCCATTTTTTTAGATAAAGGAAATGAGGCATTGAGAGGTGAAGAGATCTGCTTACGACCACAATAGTTAGTGAGAAGGTGAGGGAAGATTTGATCCCAGGTCTCCTGACTCCTGAGTCCAGCACTGTATTCCCTACACCGAGCAAAAATAGTCTCTTTAATAATTCAGACAACTGAGACAAAATATCATTTGATTTGTTCCATAAAATAAAAGCTTACTGAGGCACCCCATTGAATTGCTATGTGAAATTGACCTTGGAGAGATAACCCTTTCTGGGCTTTGGTGACTATCTGAAATTCAATTATCTTTGGTCCTGCTTGTGTATAACCACCAGGAAATCTGAAGTCTGTGTTTATGCTGGTGAAATCATACTTCATATTTCCAAGATATGGTGAGTTGTGCAGTCAGCCTCCGTAGCGTTATTCCACTTCTTTTTTCCCCAAAGGAGCACACTGTTACAGCCGCCCCTGCAGCAGATTCAGAAATCGGGCCAGTCCATTATGAAGAGGCGCTAGGCTCTGCAGGCTTGCCATCTCTCACTCACGCAGCTGCATCCCTCTCAACCCTAGCTTTGTGTGCTCCTGACTGTTCTACTGGAATCATAGAATTTCAGAGATGGAAGGGTCCTTTAGATATTATCCAGCCCAACCCCCTCATTTTACAGGTGAGGGCACTCCACAAGCACCTTCCCTTCATCCCTCAACCGTGTCTTCAGATGTGGCAAGAATGGAAGCAGCAAAGAGTGCTCAGGGTGGGGGTAAGAAGAGGGGCAGGTCAAGCCAATGATTACTTCTTTTCCTCCTCGTTAGTCACCTTTGGATTACCTCCCCAAATTCCTGCACTGCTTTTCAGGGCACAAAATATCCCTCCCAGAAAAAAAGCTAGCGTTTCAGCATTCTCTATAGGACGTGATATACAGCAATGATTTAAATGCAATGGCAGGAAATGCCCATTTAGAAAATATCCACAGAACATTTAAGGCATATTAAGAAGGTTCTAAATATTAAAGACAGTTCATGATATATACAATGGCTGACTGATCAGCACATGCATGTATATTTTTCATAGACTTTCATATACTGTTTATGTACACTGAAAACAGAACCGACACACTAAATAATCAGTGTGACCTAGTGGAAAAGAGGCTGAATGTGGAGTCACTGAACCTGGGTTTAAATCCTGGATTGGTTCCTACTACATGATCTTAAAGAGGTCACTTCACTCTCTGGGCTTCAATTTCCTCTCCTATAAAATGGGAGGTTAGACTAATTGATAGCTCAGGTCCCTTCTTACTCTAAATCTATGATCCTACACATGAGGAAGGGCAGTTAGGTGGCGCAGTGGATAGAATCCTGGCCCTGGAGTCAGGGGGACATGAGTTCAAATCCAGCCTCAGACACTTACTAGCTTTGTGACCCTGGCCAGGTCACTTACCCCTGTTTGCCTCAGTTCCACATTTGTAAAATAAGCTGGAGAAGAAAATGGCAAGCCATTCCAGTAGCTTGGCCAAGAAAACCCTAAAAATGGGGTCACAGAGAGTTGGATATGACTGAACAACTGATAGCTGAGAAAACATGGTCAACATTTATGGTAATAATTTACAGTTAAACACAAAGAACTTAGTGACAATTTTTCTTTCAAATGGGAGCACAACAGAAAGAATCAGGGCTCTGGAATCCAGAGTCTTCTGTTCAAATCCCTCCTCTGTCAATTATTACCTGTGTGTCCTTAGACAAGTCACTTAACTTCTTTGGCCCTCGGTTTCCTCACCTGTAAACTGAAGGGGACAGACTAAGTTGCCCCTGAAGCGCCTTCTAACTGTAGATCTATGATCCCAAGACTGGTTGTGGCTTACATTAGTCAGAAAATAATTTCTGTGAGTAGACAAATGATTGTTATGAAAAGCTGGGCTTTTGAATTGTCAGCTAGCAACCAATGTGATCTCTCTGTTATTGTCAACTGAATCCTGTACTTCCAGAAGTCAAAGATTTCCTCGATGTAGTTATTTGGATGCTCCTAAATTGTTGTGGAATTACCTGCTGGCTCACCCTTTGTTTAGATTTGAATCTAGACAAATTGGAAACTATTTTAAAATCCTATTGTTAGCTCAAGTGGATATGCAAATATAGGTAGGTTTCTTATTTCAGACACTTGTTTTTATTTACTGCTGTGCCATCTGTCAGAAATGAAAAACAACATACGGATGGATTCTTTGTGTTTATCTAGATATTTCTGAATCAATATGTTCCCAAACAGTGCTGCCAATTCCTGAAATGTTTTGTATTGTTGGTATTGGATTTACCTCTTGGAACTGGCATGAAAAGTACTTGAAAGTATAATGAGAGTGGAGTCACTGGTCATGCAGGAGCTCTCTCATGTGCACTAACTCTAATACGGATGGAACATAAGGGAGATTTCTACTTTCTATCATTAAAATCATTAGAAACCTTAAGTAACTAGAATTCAATTTTCTCAGAAAAATAATTGATTTTCAGATGAATCTCAAGGCCATAATAAGATCCCCAAGTGCCTTTTGAAGTATCAAAGATTAAATTATATCCAGTATAGTTTAAGTATCTGACCATTTTTACCATATTCAAGTTCCATGACAATTGGTCATCCATATTCAAAATATCCAATAAATTTTACCCCCGTAGCACCTCTTCTTCTTCCCCTGACTCCCAATTCTCCAGCCTATCTGGAAAGATAGTTCTTGATTAATCTGCTTTTCTAAATGTGCTTATTATTGCTAGTTTGGTCCTCACTGATATTTGAGGATAAATTTCTGATTTCTCATCTTATTAAAATGATCTATTTTGTTATATTTGAGCCCAAGATCATATGTATGTATATACATACATTTACATACATTCATATATATGTGTGTATATATGAAGTACCACCTAGTGGTTGAATTAGTCTCTAAAATTTGTAGAGTAATGACTAAGCATAAACAAAATTGGCTCTCAGATACAAAAGAATTGTAAGTAAACCAGAGATCAGAGTTTAGCCTTTAATAACTTGTACGGCAAATACTTTAGCTTTCTTCTGGCAGGCCATTCCCCTCCAAATAGGCTTTGTTTACAAACACACACAAATTCATGGAGTGTTGTTTTCCAGACTGTTTGAATTTAGCTATCATCATAATTGTTTTGTTTTTTGTTTGTTTGTTTTACTAATACTTTCCCCAAGACAGCTTTGGATGTAGGGGGAGGGGGAAGACATTTACTCCTCTGGGTCACAAAGTAATAACTACAGTTAGTCTCAGAAACTCATAAGACCATGTGTTAATCCTTAGTCCAAGTAATTATTCTAAATGGTAATTCGAGAGAACTCAAAAAGAAATAAAACATCACACTCCATTTAATTAATTCAACAGACATTTACCAAGTGCCTACTGTGTGCAAGGCTCTTAAGATAACTAAACTCAGACCTTGGATGATCTCCAAAACTTGTTTTAAAAAATAGCTTTAATTATAACCTCCATCATTGCCTTGGGCCCTTTAAAAATTGTTTCAGTAAAAATAACTTCAATTATTTTCACAGTGCTAAATAAAAATTCCTTCAATGATATGAAATTATTCTATTTTTATATTTTAGAACAGGAGCTGTCTATACAAATTTGTAACCTTATACAGTTTATGCTAATTTTACCATAAGTTTCGTGGATATATTGGGAGCTTGTTAATAATTAAAAAAATTTTACTTCTTCAACTCACAAATAAGTATTACAGTAAATACTTGCAATCTTTATCTGACATGACATCTAACCAATACAGGCATCACAAAATAAATAATTTATGAAAAATATTTATTTAAAGAGCTGTAATTTACCTTGCATTTACCATATGCCATTCATCCAAGTAGCAATATAAAATATTCATTAGAGAAACTCATTAAAACAAACTTCTATACAATGAGGTGACGGGCCAACAAAAAACATCAATCATAGCGAGGCTTTACGTTTTTACTAGTGCATATAGGCACACTAATATTTCAAAGTAGAAAATTATGAATATTTTGCTCTGACTCAGGAATGACCATGAAGCTACAAAGACAAATTTGATCAAGGTATAACAAAGACAGGAACTGGTTTTTCTTCATTTGTTTTCATTTTAGTCAAGAAATCAGTGACAGTTCACCAAGATCTATTTTATTAATGATGAATCAACCTGAAGTAATAATTAATGGGAAATCTATAGCTAATCTTACAGGAAAAATAACTAGGCATGCAATGATGCTTAAGTCTGGTGTGACAGAATGCCGGGCAGTTATCCTTTGGCTACATGCCTTGCAAGCCAAGCGCTCATCTGGGGTAGGACTCCACTAATGTACTTTGAGACACAATTGAGGAAACCAACCGTTCCCCACACCTAAGGGTGGAAGTGGACAACATGCCAGGAATGTTGGCCATTCCCCAATGTCCCCCTCAGACCAGTCACTTTCCAAGAACAGGTAACTGATGTAGTCTCAACTATTATAAAAGCCTCAAATGCCTTAAGAAGGTGAAATATCTTGAAACGAAAGCAGTATCAAAGTTTGATTTGAATGGAGGAAGAAAAGTAACAAATCAAATTAATAAATTAACAGATTCAAACAATCAACATTGTCACTCATTGGCTTTCCATATACAATCTCATTCACTTACTCATTAGGAAGTTCTGCTAAATCTCTTGCCTCACATGGTCAGCATTTCTATTGCACTGTTGATCTGCGATTAAATGTTCTAATAAAATTAACTGGCTTTGCTAGAAACAGAACATCTGGAGCGATGTTTAATTTTATGTCAAACATATACAGGAAACACCTGTCTAGGTGAAGTAATTTTTTTAAAATGACATTAATCCATCTGTTGTGGAAATGTATGTCACAGTTGTCACATTAAAAAGTAATACCAACAAATAGAAACCCTAAATTACTTGGAACGTAAACCTTCTAAAATTAACAAAAAAAATTATCTGAACGTTATTGTACGTGTCTTATTTCATGCTGAATGAGGGGCCCTCTTCTTTAGACTCTGAGCAAGTTTCAATTACTGCACTGTAAAACTTCCAGATGTGAAATTAGTCTACATAATTAGGTGATTAAAATCGCTGATGTGGCCTATTGTCTAAGCACCTGTGCCCAAATAAGACTATAATAACCGACACCACCCATTGTTTTCTTAACAAGATAGAATCTGTATGAAGGTATAAAAAATAATAATGACAATGAAATTCTGTTTCAGATTAGAATCTTCAGCAGTGTGTTAAAATTAGCCCTGGATGTGGATGTGAGCTGGAAAGAGCATTCATAACCCAAGAACTGTCATACAAAGCCAGCTGGACAGTGTTGTGGGCTGCCCTGTTATTGTTCAGCAGCCCAATCCTCTGCTTCCAGCCGAGCAGGATGCTACGGGCGTCCTCTAAGGCTGCAGAGGAAAGGAAGCTCTGGCTTTGCTGCTGCAGCTCCCAGGGGGATGAAAGGGGAGAGCAATTCTCCCATCCCTCTATAAACCAGTGGAGGGTTTCCCTATGTGGGCTTAAGATGACCTCCTCCTGCTCCAGGGGTCAGAAAATTGGGCTTACTGTCATTATTTAGTACATTGTAAAGATAGCTGACAATCCTTTTCATAACAATTTTGTGAAGTGGGTTTTTACCAATAGCCCAGTTTTACAAATGAGGTAACTGAAGAACACAGAGGTTAAGTGACTTGACCAAAGTCCTAGAAGATGGGTTAAAGCTTTCAGAGGAAAAGGATTTATTTTTTCAATAGCAATCCTGCGGATCAACGAGTAATTACAAATATGGCCTGTTCTGTAGACTGTCTGATAACAGTTTGGAAATTACTTTTTATATTCATGTCATTCAACAAAGCATCCTATAGTGTTCAAGCCCCCACGGACAGGGGTTGGAGGAAAAGAAGACAAAACGAAGCTACTACTGCCCTCAAAGGGTATGCAGTCTAATTATCCAAAAGTAGCACCTGTTAAAGGAAAAGGGGACAACTTTCTTAAAATACACCCAGGAATATTTGTTTTTAAAAATATGTGTAGGATACAAATATATGGTGATATTGTTAATGTAGCAATCCCTAATTAATTATTGGAGGCAGTTAGGTGGTACAGTGGATAGAGTACTGAGTCTGGAGTCGGGAAGACCCGAGTTCAAATGCAGTCTCAGACACTGACTAGTAGCGTGACCTTGGGCAAGTCACTTAACTTCTGTTGGCTTCAGTTTTCTATATTGTAAAATGCGGATAATAATAGCATTTCCTTTCCAGGGTTGTTGGGGGGATCAAAGGAGAAATTTGTAAAGTGCTTAGTACAATGACTGGCTAAATAGCAGGTGCTATATAAACATTAGATGTTTACTATTACTATTACTACTAGTAGGAGTAGGTATAGTATAAATGAAAAAAAACAGCATTCACCTAAGCCTTCAGTTTTGATTCATGTGTTTACTAAACTTTCATTAATTATTAGCCATTTTCTACATACACTTGATTTTTTTGCGTACTCTTCCTTCCATTCCTTCTTTTTCTATTTCTTTTTTCCCCTAGTCATAGCAAATATCAGCAATCACAAATCTTTCAGTATACAAAGATTAACAGAAAAGAGTATTGCAGATGACTTTCAATTTCTTCTGGTGGAAATTTCAACCAGCGGGGGATTACAAAAAGGCTGATAGGAATAATAAGCAAGATAACTGAGGGATGTAGTATGTCCACAAATTAGCCAACCAGTCTCTCATCAGCTGAAAGTAGGTTGCAGTTTAATTGCCCAAGCAGAAATACCTGAGCTATTAGAAGATGGAGTCGAGGATGATATTTATGGCTTTTCACACTGAGCCACCTCTTTTTTGTTTTTCTTTCTTTCTCTTCATTCAATCATTCGATTTAGTTTAATTCAAGATGTCCTAAGAATTTACCATTCAAATGGCTCAATGCTAGGACTTGGGGGTAAAAAGAAAAAATCCCTGACCTCATGAAGCTTATAGTGATGACTTGCAACATAGTATGTGACATTTTCCCACATGATGTTGAGGAGATCACCAAATCCCTGAGAAATCCCCAAGAAACCTCTCATGCTAGAAAATAACTCAAGCTTCAGAATTTACACCTTGGAAATACTTCCTGCCCCTTTGACCTCTCTCTCTAATTATATAGCTCCTCCCAGAACCTCCACTTACAGAAAGTGGCCAGTCTAGTCCAGTCATCATTTCTTTCCAGGCTATATTCCAGATTTTTCTACTATTCCTCCATATTGGATGCCTTCATCTCACTAGCCCCCTTTTCAGCTTCCTATTTATCCCATTAGGTGTAAGCTCTTGAAATCAGTGACTGTCTTTTTAATTCGTATTTTTCTGTAATTTTTAAATTACAAATGGAAAAAGAGATACAAAAGCTCCCCGAAGAAAATAATTCTTTGTATTTTTTTGGAATTTAATTGAGTTTTTAATTTGTATTTCAGTGCTTTTTATTGCTGACATATAGTAAGCACTTAAAAATGCTGACTGATTGACTGCAATGGGGGGAAAAGATAATACTGTAACAGCAAAAAGTAAGGGAATATGTGTGATAGATTAACTTATTCGGCTAAGTTTAAAACACTCAGGGAGAGAGAGAGAGAGGGAAGGAGAGAGAGAGAGAGACAGAGACAGAGACAGAGAGAGACAGAGAGACAGAGACAGACAGAGACAGAGAGAGAAAGAGAGACAGAGAGAGAGAGACAGAGAGAGGTTACATTTGAGTAGGAGAAACTATACAGTGTTTTTGAATGTTAAGGGAGAGACTCATCCTCTTGATTATCTTTTAATTCTCCCCCTTCCAAAAGATTTACTTTGATACCTCACTCTGAGGTGACCCTTGTTTTAAAAGTTATGCCAGAGAAAGAACCAAGATGGTGGAGTAGAGGCAGCAACCCGTCGAACACTCCCAATATTCCCCTCCAAAAATCATTAAACTAACACTTCAGATCAAATTTTGGAGAGGCAGAGTCAACAAAAGGTCAGAGTTGGACATTTTTCCAGTTTAAGACAATTTAGGAAGTCAGCAGGAGAGGTCAATTACACCAGTTGGAGTTGGCCAAGAGAGAGAGGGGAGCACCATCAGTGAGTCTTGGAGATGGGCACTACCGAAGCAGCAGCAGCAGCAACAGCAACAGCTGCAGCACCAGAAGCACCAGAAATAGCAGCAGCATCATTGAAAGCGCTCAGCCAAAGGACTGTAAGGGAGTCAGAACCTGGTCAGAAAGAGATTATAGGGGACCTTTTGCCGGCACTGGAAGCAGCTGGCACAAATTAGCAGCTCTCTTGCCCATACACAATTCTGAGTTGCCGTTACAGGGCAGAGAGGGGTGCTTGTGATTGGTCACAAGGGAACAGGGGCCCTAGTCATAATTCTAAGATAAAGAGGAGAGCTAGCATTTGTAGCTGCAGGACAGCAGGGGCCCTTCTTGGGTAAAGGCCAGAGCACAGACTAGAGAGCAGTGACCACACCTCTCCAAGAATGACACAACCTTAAAAGCACCAAAAATCTGCAGACCCTCAGGTCTGAAAACAGCATCATGAAAAAGCCTAAAGCTTGGGGCAGTGCCTCCTTATCTCCAGGTAAGCAGAGTACAGCTTTGTTGGGCTAAAGTTCAAAGTCAAGAAATATGCTGGAAAAATGAGAAAGAAACAACAACTAAAAATTGACCATAAAAAGTTAATACAGTGGCAGGGAAGATCAAGACACAAACTCAGAAGACAGCAATGTGAAAAAAGGTACAAAATTTCAAAGAAAAATGCTAATTTGACCTAAGCCTAACAAGAATTCTAGAAGACTTAAAGAAAGAAGAGTGGTAAAGGAAAAATTGGGTAAAGAAATGAGAGTGATGAGGAAAAAATATGAAAAAGAGAATTAATAACTTGGTAAAGAGGCATAAAATACTAAAGAAAATAATACCTTAAAAACAGAATTGACCTAAAGGTGAAAGAGGCATAAAAATTCACTGAAGAAAAGAATTCCTTATAAAACAGAATTGGCCAAATGGAAAAAAGAGGTACAAAAGCTTACTGAAGAAAATAATTCCACAAAAATTAAATTGGACAAGTGGAAGCTAATGACACTATAAGATATTGAGAAATAAATAAAGTCAAAAGAAAAAAATAGAAGGAAATGTGAAACATCTCATTGCAAAAAAGACTGATATGGAAGATAGGTCAAAGAGAGAAAATTTAAGAATTATCGAAGAAACTGCCCTGATATTTTAGATCCAGAGAGTAAAATAGAAATTGAAAGAATCTACCAATCACCTCCTGAAAGAGATCTCAAAATGAAAACTCCTAGGAATATTATAGCCAAATTCCAGAGCTTCCAGATAAAGGAGAAAATAGTGTAAGAATCCAGAAAGAAACAATTTTTAGCAGCTTCCATGTTAAAGGAGTGGAGGACTTGCAACACGATATCCAGAAGGCAAAGGAGCTGGGATTACAACCAAGAATTACCTGCCCAGCAAAACTGAATATAATCCTTCAGGGGGGAAAAGCTATATCATGAGTCAATTATATTGGGATCATCTTCAAGATTTAAAAAAAATGAAGGAGTGGGAAAGAGATGGAAGAAGAGGGAAGGGAGAGGTGGCATGGGGAAATTTTTCTTACATAAAAGAGGCATTCAAGGAAGAGCTTTTTTGCGATGGAGGGGAAAATCAGGAGGGGCAGGTAATGCTTGAATCTCGCTTTCATAGAAATTGGTTCAGAAAAAGAAGAATATAAACACACTCAATTGGGTTTAAAAATCTGTCTTACCCAATAGGGAAATAAAAAGGGAAGGGGATAAGATTTATATGATAGGGATAACAAAAGGGAGGGCACATTAAGGGAGTCAGTGGTCAGAAGCAAAACCTACTTTTGAAGGAGGGACAGGGTAAAAAAGAGAGAGGTAAGGATAAATAGAAGAAAATGGAATAGCGGGAAATAAAGAATTGGTAGTCATTACTGTGAATGTGAATAGGATGAGCTTACCCAGAAAATGGAATTGGACAGCAGCAAGGATTAGAAACCAGAATTCAACAATATGTTGTTTATAAGAGACACACTTGAAACAGAAAGGCAGTTAAAATGAAGGGCTGGAGCAGAATTTATCATGCTTCAGGTGAAGTAAAAAAGGCAGAGATAGCAATCAGGATCTCAGACAAAGCAAAAGCAAAAATAGGCCTAATTAAAAGAGATAATTAGGCTAACTGCATTCTGCTAAAAGGTACCCTAGACAATGAAGTAATAATAAATATTTTTAGAGCAAGTTTCTCTGATAAAGGCCTAATTTTTCAAAGTTATAGGGGATGGAGTCCAATTTATCAAAAATAAATGATAACAAGAGCCATTCTCCAGTGATAAATGGTCAGAGGCTATGAATAGGTAGTTTTCAGAAGAAGAAATGATAACTATCAATAGCCATATGAAAAAATGCTCTAAATCACTATTGATTAGAAAAATGCAAATTAAAACAACTTTGTGGTACAGCTTCACAACCGTCAGAAGTGACAAATGCTACAGAAGATGAGGAAAAATGGCTACATTAATGAATTGTTGGCGAAGTAGTAAACTGGTCCAACCATGTTGGAGAACAATTTGGAGCTAGGCCCATAGGGTTATAAAACTGCATTCCCTTTGACCCAGAAATACCACTACTAGATCTATAACCCAAATGAATCAAAGGAAAAATAAAAGGACCTGTATATATAAAAATATTTATAGCAGCTCTTTTTGTTGTGGCAAAGAATTGGAAATTGAGAGGATGCTCATCAAGTGGGGAATGGCTGAACACGTCGTGGGGTACGATTGCAATGGAATACTATTGTGCTATAAAAAATGATGAGGTGAGGTGGTTTCAGGAAACAAACAAACACAAACAAAATTAAAAAAAGCATGGCAAGACCTATATGAATTGATGCAAAGGAAAGTGAGAAGATCATTGTGCGCAGTAACAACAATGTTGTAACACTGATCAACTGTGAATGGCTACCCTTATCAATACAATAATCTGGGACAATTCTAAATGACTCATGATGAAAAAATGCTATTCACTTCCTGAATGAGAACTGATGTACTTTGCGTGCAAATTGGAGTATAATTTTCTTGTTTTTTTTTTGTTATATGGCTAATATGGAAAAAATTTTCATGATTCCATACATATAATTAACTGATATAATTTTTCTTGCCTTCTCAGTAGATGGGGGAGGGGTGGAAAGGAGAGAGAATTTTTAAAAAATAAATAAATAATATATTTTTAAAAGAAAGACAAAACCCTGACTGACCATGAGTATTCAAGTTGTCTCATCAATTATGTTATTTTTATTATCACTACTACTACTGCTACTACCACTATTACTATTACTACTACTACTATTGCTGCTGATGCTGCTACTGCTACAATAGGTTTTAAAAGTACTTTGCATATTCTCTCATTTGATCTTTATAACAACACAATGAATAAAGTACTATAGATAGGTTTCTCTATTTTACATTTGGAGAAACATAAAAATGTGACTTGCTGATTGTCACACAGCTAGTAAATATGAGACAACAGAAGATTACAATTTTCTTTGATTCCAAATTCATTATTATTTTTAGAAATAACGTTCCACCTTTCTATCTATGTGTCATTAAAATCAATAAATTGTCCAAAAAAAAGTTATACCAGAAGGCACTGGCAGGTCTTATCAAATTGGAAAGCTGGCAAATCAGGGCCAGGAGACAGGCTATGTGGCTGTTGTTGATTGGAGTAGCTCACTACAATTAAGATGATTTTCAATGAGATGATGAATTTTTGTGGTTGTAGCAACTCATGACTCTCCTTTAAGGCTACAAATCATTAGATCCTAGAGCTAGAGATAAGCGGGAGCTCAGAGATCATTTAGTCCAGTCCCCTTGTTTGGTAGTTAATGAAATTAAAGCAGATAGAAGCAAAATGATTTGCCTACGATAGTAAGTATCAGAACAGGGATTTGGATTCAGGCTATGTGAGTCTAGGTTCAAGGTTCTTTCTGTGGTGTGATGCTGCTGTTCTCAAGTATGTACTAGGTTATGATCTGCATTAAGGGAGGATCATTTAAAGAATATTTATAACTTGCCTCCAACTACCTTGCCAGTCACTTAACCTCTGTCTGCCTCAGTTCTTCAATTGTAAAATGGGATAATAATAGCACCTATCTTACAGGATTGTTGTAAAGATCTCATGAGAGTAAAGGACTTAGCATAGTGCCGGGCATATAGGAAGTACTTAATAAATGCTTGTCCCTTTCCCCTTCCCTCCCTTAACCATCTTTTTCTGTTTTATAGCCTCTTTGCATACTCTAGAGTCCAACTAAAGTGGCCTTCTTATTCTCACATACAATGTTCCATCTTCTATATCCATATCTTTGGACAGGTTGTTACCCACATCCATGCTTGGAATGTACTCCCTCCTTAATTCTACCTCCAAAACTCAGTAGCTTCCTTTTGAGCTCAGCTTAAATGCCACCTTCTACGTTGGGCCAGCTGCTGGTGCCTCCTCCCAAGAAATTACCTTGTATTTACTTCTATGTTTTGTACCTGATTACAGATGTAAAAGTTGTGTTATATGGAAGATCATTTGAATGTAAGATTATTGAGGATGGAAATAATTTCATATCTGTCTTTGTTTCTCTAACACCTAGCACAATGCCTGGCTCATAGATGTTTAATCAATGTTTGTCAATTGATTTATTGAATGAGAAATCAAAGATTCTGGAAGAACTGAACTGAAATACTGTTATTCATTGCAATTTTGCTACTCGGTTCAATACAAATTTGAAACACAAAATTTTTAAGAATGTATTTTGGGGAGAGAGAGAATCAAGTTGGGCTTTTAACTTCAAGGCATTCAGCTGATAAAGAGTTTACCCTTTTCTGGAGGGTATAGCAACTCAAAATAAAACCAGTTGTCTTTATTGAGGATATGCCATGTTTGGGTGATGATTTCCAAGGCAGTACTTGGGTCACTGATTGCCAGCACTAGATTGGGAATGCCCTAAGGGACTTCTAATTATCTAAGTGATAATACTTATGAAGCAATTAAGAATTTCTAATAGCACATTAATAATTCATTTTATTTAAAAACAAATGCATATAATAAATAGTTTTTAGAGGAAGCTATGAAATCAAATACATAAGAAATATTCTGTTCCACATTTTTGTCAATAATTTGTGTGAAGGTTTAAATGGCATGTGCATCAGATATGTAAATCACATAGAGCTGGAAGGGACTACTACATCAGCAGATGACAGAATTGGGCTCTAAAAAATTCTCTACAAGCTGTCTAGTGGGCTGAAGCTAACTATATTAAATTTAGTATAAGAAAATGAGAAATTCTACTTGTGAGTTTAAAAATATCAATGGCATAAGTAAAAGATATGGAAGCCACAACTACAAAATAGTACATGGGGAGGGGTGGAGGGTGGGGTAAAAGATGTGAAAGTTTTAGTGGACTCAGCATGTCAGAAGAGTTTTATGGCAGAAAGAAAGAAAGAAAGAAAGAAAGAAAGGAAGGAAGGAAGGAAGGAAGGAAGGAAGGAAGGAAGGAAGGAAGGAAGAAAGAAAGAAAGAAAGAAAGAAAGAAAGAAAGAAAGAAAGAAAGAAAGAAAGAAAGAAAGAAAGAAAGAAAGAAAGAAAGAAAGAAGAACCTAACTTAAGGCTACTTTAAGAAGTATAAGCCCTCCTGATCCAAAGACATGATGATCTGGCTGCACCTTTCTTGATTAGACCACATCTGGTACTCCAGGCGTGTGTGGGGCTGAAGAGTGGGTGGGAATGTTACCTAGTACAGAGGAGGGGAATGAATGTTGGCTGTCCTGGACCTTTCCCCAAAATGGAGGCCCTGGGAGAAACTCATTAATGGGAGAAACTCACTAATGGGGGAAGTAGGCTGGCATTGCAGAAGGATGTTCCAGTATGAGAAGGAAGCAGGGGTGCATGGATGTTCTATATTGGGGGGATCCCAAGGGCTGAGGGAGATTCTAGATTGAGACTGCAGCAGAGACATAGTGTCATTTTTCAGCTATATTGTAGAGGGCATTCATTCGTCAGCTCCATTGTAGAGGGCATTCATTTGTCAGCTCTATTGTAGAGGACATTTATATTAAGGTATGGATTTGACTACATGACTTCTGAAAGCCCTTCCTTAGAAGTACTTTGAGTTTGAATTAAAAGTTTGTGTCCTTGTGCTCAAAAATTTATGGGGGCAGTTGTCGATTTGAAATAAAATTAGCATCCTTTGAGAAGCAGCATGGCATTTAAAGAATACTAATATTAAAATCAAAAGGCTAAGCTGGAGACCTGGCTCTAAAACTTACTGGATTAGTGATCCCCAACAAATCACTCAACATTTTTGAGCCTAAATCTCTTCATCTACAAAAGGAGGTGATAATTCTTGCATGATAAACATTGTAAATCTCAAAGAACCATATGAATTTGAGCTATTATTGCTTTAACAAGACTTTAAAAAAGGAATGGACTATGACAATTCCACCCTAGCAGCCCCTTTCTGCCATTGCTGAGCTCCTACTGGTGCAGCCATTTTGGGGAGAGGCCCAGGTTAGTCATCCTTTTTTTTCCTCTGCTCCTGAGTCTCTGGCTTTTGTCACCAGGCCCCTTAAAAGGTCCCCCTCTCCCTCTCCTGCAATGTTGCAGCTCCTTTTGTATGTTATCTTCCCCAAGCTTTGTGGGAACAGAGAGGAAAGACTGTCATTTTGCTTCCCTTTGTATCCTCAGGACTTGGCACAGTGTAATAAACACTATATAAATATTAGTTATTACTATAATCCTCATTAAATTAAATGCGACTCTCTTCAAGGCTCTGAAATTCACTTGTAACAAGAATAGCTAGCCTTTATATAGTGTGTTAAGGTTTGCAACGTATTTTACATATATTATTTCACTTGATTCTCACAACAACACTATGAGGTAGGTGCTATTATTACCTTCGCTTTACAGATGAGGAAATTGAGGCACTTCCTCAGGGATAGACAAGTAGTCAGTGTCCTAGGTGAGATTTGAACTCAGATCTTTCTGACTTCAAGTCCTACACTCTATCTCCTGCATCGCCTAGCTGCCTTGTAGGGCTCTAATATTACCATCAGACATGGCTATATTTAATCTGTTCTCAGGGCATCTCTTAGTTTCTCTAGCTGCTTTCAGCCACTGATGCTCAAGTGGACACACTGATGCCAGTCTTCCAACCTTCTATCTTTCCTTCCCTCTGGACTCAAGTTGCTCCTAAGCCTGGAGGCTCTCAAAGTTTGTCTACTTCACTGATGGAATGGGTGAACTCCTGAAATAACTTGGTGTTTCATCACCCACTAGGTATGATGGATTCTTTTTAACCAGTCCTCTCTTAATTGAGGGCAGGAGGGAGTCATTTGCCTTCATCTCATAATCCTATACTCTAGCAATCAGCACCGTACTGTCCATACCTGGAATCATCAGTTACAACAAATGGAGAAGCTTTGAATGCTGTGAATGAGTTCACTTACCTTGGTAGTATACTTTCCAGAGATGTACACATTGATAATGAGGTTGGCTCATGCATTGCCAGAGCTAGCTCAGCATTTGGGAGGCTCCGAAGGGAAGTGTGGGAGAGAAGAGGTATTAGACTGCCTACCAAACTGAAGGTCTAAGAGTCATTGTGCTGACTTCATTGTTGTATGCCTGTGAAACCTGGACAGTATACCAGCTTGATACCAGGAAAATGAGTCGCTTCCATTTGAATTGTCTTAAGAAGATTTTGAAGATCGCCTGGCAGGATAAGATACTGGATATTGAGATGCTTTCTTGAGCTAAACTGCCAAGCATTCAAACTCTACTGCAGAGAGAAGAGCTCTGATGGACTGGCCATATTGTTTGAATGCCAAACTACGTTTGCCTAACAGACTTTTATGGAGGACTCACACAAAGTAGGTACTCACTTGGTGATCAGAAGAAGTGATATAAAAACACTTTCAAGGTTTTACTGAAGAAGTTCAGAACTGATTGCGTGACTTGGGAGACACTGGCAAAGGACCGCCTAGCATGTCATGCCTGCATCAAAGAAGGTGCTGTGCTCTGTGAGCAAAGTAGAGTTAAAATAGCTAAAAAGAAATTTGAGATCTGATAGCCACAGTCAGACACATTGTAACTTGATCCTAACATAGTGATGTCCTTTCGGTTGTTTTCTAGAACAAAGGTCAACAAACAACCAATGATCAAAGTACTCTATTTTTCTAAATCAATTAAAGATCTATTTTCCTCAGATTACACCTTTGATTGGTTGATTAACGCAATGGAAGCCTGGCCCTTACGTTTTTATATTATTTAGGGTTGAGCCAGAAACTTCCACCCTTACACATAGATGACCCAACATGGTATAATTGAAAGAGCTACTATTTACTGTCAGAGAGGACTTAGTAGTAATTCTGCCTTTCTGAGTCTTGGTTTCCTCTTCTTTAAAATGTGGGTATTTGAGTACATGAGCTCTAAGTCCAAAAATTCTGAGTTTGGAAAAAAAAGACAACTGCCAAAAGTATAATGAAAAGATTATGGTTTTTCCAACACTCCCATTTCTAAGATTGTTTTATTGGATAAAAAAGGTGAGCTTCAGGACTGGGAACGAGATCTATAAGCTACCTAGTGATCTGCTTGGGATTCTAGCACTTGTTGGTTTTTCTTGTTTATCAATTTCATTAGGTAATATAGAATAAGAGTCTTTTAACTGAAGTGATAAGGGTACTTGATCCCTGGAGTCATAGTTCAATCTCGGGCTGAACTCCCTAGCAGTTGATTGGGTCATTTACTATGTGTTACATCTATTGAACCTAGCAGAATATTCTCACATAGATTAAGATATAGTCGTTTTTGGACAAAAATATCAGCATTTTACATTGGTATGTTTATCTCATTCTGTATTTACAAGGTGGTATAAAGGAGAAGAATATATGAGGACGTTGGATACCTGAAATAATAGAGTGGATCTCACAAAATGTATTAAAAAGCAACAGGAGGACAGAGGCTGCACCGAAGAAATATTTTGTCAATTTCATATTTTTTCTTAGGCCTAGACTTTTTTCTTATTTAATATTTTTAGTTTTCAGCATTGATTTCCACACGAGTTTGAATTACAACCTTTCTCACCATTTCTACCCTCCCCCCCACTCCAAGATGGCATATAGTCTGGTTGCCCCATTCCCCAGTCAGCCCTCCTTTCTGTCACCCCACTCCCCCCCATCCCCTTTTCCTTTACTTTCTTGTAGGGCAAGATAGATGTTTGTGCCCCATTGCCTATATATCTTATTTCCTAGTTGCATGCAAAAACTTTTTTTTGAACATCTGTTTTTAAAACATTGAGTTCCAAATTCTCTCCCCTTTTCCCTCCTCACCCACCCTCCCTAAGAAGGTAAGCAATTCAACATAGGCTACATGCAAATCATTATGTAAAACCCTTCCACAATACTCATGCTGTGTAAAAATAACTATATTTTGCTTTTCTATCCTATCCCCCTTTATTCAATTTTCTCCCTTGACCCTGCCCCTTTTTGAAAGTGTTTGCTTTTGATTACCTGCTCCCCCTATCTGCCCTCTCTTCTGTCATTCTCCCTTTTTTTATCTCCTTCCTCCTTCTTTCCTGTGGGGTAAGATACC
Source organism: Phalanger gymnotis (assembly GCA_028646595.1). NCBI lineage: Eukaryota > Metazoa > Chordata > Mammalia > Diprotodontia > Phalangeridae > Phalanger > Phalanger gymnotis. Next base: position 247,458,843 of record CM053622.1, on the reverse strand, counting down.
CAATTCCATCCTCAAGTCAAATCTGATGAGAGCAAGATTCACTCATTCCCCCTCACCTGCCCCCCTCTTCCTCTTCCTACAGAACTGCTTTTTCTTGCCACTTTTATGTGAGATAATTTACCCCATTCAATCTCTCCCTTTCTCCCTCCATCAATATATTTTTCTCTCCTCCCTTAATTTGATTTTATTTTTTAGATATCATCCCTTCATATTCAATTCACCCTGTGCCCTCTGTCTGTCTATATACATATATATATGTGTGTATATATATATACACACACACATACGTATGTATATATATATATAT
>CM053622.1:247442495-247458436 GCA_028646595.1 Phalanger gymnotis | reverse complement strand
GCTAGATCATGTGTTATTATGATTGTGTTTCCACAATACTCAAACTGTTTCTTTCTGGCTGCTTCAGTATTTTCTCCTTGATCTGGGATCACCTTCCAATGAGATATTTCGCATTGTCTTCCATTTTTTCATTCCTTTGGTTCTGTTTTATAATATCTTGATTTCTCACAAAGTCACTAGCTTTCACTTGCTCTAATCTAATTTTTAAGGTAGTATTATCTTCAGTGGTCTTTTGGACTTCCTTTTCCATTTGGCTAATTCTGCCTTTCAAGGCATTCTTCTCCTCTGGCTTTTTGGAGCTCTTTTGCCATTTGAGTTAGTCTATTTTTAAGGTGCCATTTTCTTCAGTATTTTTTGGGGTCTCCTTTAGCCAGTCATTGACTTGCTTTTCATGATTTTCTCACATCACTCTCATTCTCTTCCCAATTTTTCCTCTACTTCTCTTACTTGCTTTTCCAACTCCTTTTTGAGCTCTTCCATGTCCTGAGACCAGTTCATATTTTTCTTGGAGTCTTTTGATGTACGCTCTTTGATTTTGTTGACTTCATCTGGCTGTATGTTTTGGTCTTCTTTGTCACCAAAGAAAGATTCCAAAGTCTGAGTCTGAGTGTGAGTCCTTTTGTGCTGCCTGGCCATGGTCCCAGGCAACTTACTTGACCCTTGAGTTTTTCAGCAGGGTATGACTGCTTGTAGAGTAGAGAGTACTTTGTCCCAAGCTTGAGGGTGTGTGATGTTGTTTTCAGAGCTATTTCTACACAGCAAGCTATGCTACACCAGCGCTACTCCTCCCCCAAGAACTGCCAACCTGGACCCGACTCAGATCTAAGCTGGCTCTACGCTGCCGCTCTGATCTGCCACTTAATTCCTCCAACCAGGTAGGCCTGGGCCCGGAAGCAACTGCAGCTGTAGTTCTGTAGCTTCACCTCCTCTGCTCCCCCCAGCGTGGTGGCCAAACCATGAACTCCTTTCCCTCTGTCCCCTGCAGTTTTTCCCACTAACCTTCTTTGTTGTCTTTGGTGTTAGTGGGTTGAGAAGTCTGGTAACTGCCACAGCTCACTGATTCAGGGTGCTAGGGACTGTTCCACCTGGCTTCTGCTCTGGTTGATCCAGGCTCTGTGCGATAGACCTTACCCAGACACCATCCAGGCTGTCTGGGGCTGGAGCCCTGCTTCCATGCGCTATTTTGTGTGTTCTGCAGTTCTAGAATTTGTTCTGAGCCTTTTTTACAGGTGTTTGGAGGTACCTGGGGGGAGCTCAGGCAAGTCCCTGCTTTCCAGCCACCATTTTGGCTCTGCCTCCAGGCCTAGTCTTAAGAAACATGCCAATCTAACATTTATTTTAGAAAAAAGAAAGCATTTGATCCCAAAAAGTATGTATCAGACTCCCACTATGTGTTCTACATTGCATCAATTACTTTTGTTTTGGAGTATCACAGAAGTACAAGATACTGTCTCTGCCTTTGTGGAGTTTATACTTGAACTATGGGATAAAGGTAGAGCACTTAAATGAATAAATAATGAGAGACATTATAATTAAAGTGACCTCAGTCTGAGAGTTGTATAGGAGTTGAGAAAGGAAAATAACAATGTTGGCTGGAATAGCTGTTTAGGTAGAGGAGATAGACTAACATGCAGATTTTAAGGGAAGAAAAATAGATGATGCCAAAAATTTCCATGTAGATATAAAAACTATATATATGTATGTGTGTACATACATACATATATACATATCCATGTATTACTTCATTACTCCAAAGATCTGTTATTTCTTCAGTACTGGGTTTCCTTTCACTGAAACAGATCACAACTGTTCTATGGGTTAGTCAATGGTCTCCTGGAGTTTAATGGCTGAAAATGTAGCTTCCTGCTGCCAACCTAGTGGTGAGCATCTCTGAATTTCATTAGGCTATTCTTCAGACAACAGACATATGATCTGTCACTGGGCCAATACTCGAAGACCTGCCAGGACTTATACTCGCTCCACTGATATTGCCTTTGAGAACCCAGGGTGTCCTCCTAGTGACAAAGAAGCACCGGGCTAGGATTGCTGCCGAGGAAGTATAGATTTCATTATAATTAATCAGGGGATCAACAAACAATGAAATCACAGAGTAAGTTACATGTGTCCCAGTAGAATGCAAGCTCTCTGAGAGTTTTATTTTTTGCCTTTGTATTGCCAGTGCCTAAATAGTCCTGGCAAACTCTGATGAAAGATGAGATTAGAATGTTTAAGGCCACTCTGTTTGGGAATGGGCAGATATCTTTCTTTCACACATCTAGTGATTTGACTTTGGAGTATTATTTCTGAATTTCTCTTTTCTTCCTCTTAAGTAAACGCAGGAAATACTCATGTTCTATAGAGTTTGGAGACAGGAGGTGAAAGGGAAAGAAGGAAACAGGATACAGGATCAATATCTAAAGAAAATGATAGTGGCAATAAAGGAATTTGGTGACTGCTGACCAGGGTCTGGGTGTAATAGATCCCTGGGTGCAGTGCATTGGTTAAGAGTCTGGGGAGGGAGTGAAAAGACCTAGGAGGCTTAATGGCTAGAGACAGGATTCCAATGTTCACAGAAGTTTAAAAAGTAGAGAAAGAGGAAAGGTGGCTCAAGGTAGAAGACAGCAGAGTAGAAGGAAGCAATGTAACAGAATCTACAAGTCCTCCAAACAGATAGATAAAATGCATCAGACCAAATCCTGAATGGGAAATCCAGAAAAAGTCACAGTGAGTCCTTATTCTGGCCCAGATGGACATAGGTAGACAGAGAGAAATGAAGACATTGGGGAAAGAGTTGGAGAAGGAACATGCAGCCAGCATAACTTCAGTACTCAGGGAAAGGCACAAAAGCAGGTTGTTGACCCATACTGGTGGCTTCAGACCCTAACCAGGGTAGTCCAACAGGGAAAAGTGCCAACTGGCAGCTTTGTCACATACCCAATACTGGGTCACAGATTCAGAGCACAGGGAGGCATGTATACCCATTTCAGTGGTGGCATTTCCTTAGCCAGGTAGGGAGATCCCTGGCAGTGTACTGGAAAAAGAGAAAGTTCAGAAAACAGCAGCAGCAGCAGTGTGGTTAAGACCCAAAGGTCAGAGCAGGGTCTCACTTCCACCTTCTAGCCCAGCCAGTGGAGGAATAATAAAGACAGGAAATCCAGACCAAGAGGGAGCCTACAATTCTGCCACATTGAACCCACACAGCTTTCCAGCTAGCCCGTGGGGACAGAGTCTAGCAGAACTTTAAGCTTGCTCAGACCAAAACCCACGGCAGGAATTTGCAGAGCTCAGACCAGGGACAACAATCAGACTCTTCCATGGATCAAAACACACTGGGAACACTAAAAGCTTGCAAGTCCCCACTCTTTCCCTGAGATCTTGGAATAATGCTACAATTAATTCTCCAAGAAATCTACAAGAGGACTAACCCAGGCCTTCCTCCCAAAAGTGAGGCAGAGCTCAGCCCTAATATAGAGCTACAAGAGGACCAACCCAGACCTTCCCTCCAGAAGTGAGGCAGAGCCCAGCCCTAACATGAAAATCAGCCAGGATTGGAAGAAGGGGAAAACAAAAAAGAACCACACCACAATGAGCTAGTATAGTGGCAGGGATCCTTAAGGCACAAATACAAAAGAAAAAAATACTAAAAATATCTACAAGGAAAGCCTCTGAGAAAAACAGAACTTGGGCATAAACTCAACTAGAATTTGTAGAAGAAAAAAAGCAATATCTTAAAATGTTTTCATAAATGAAAGAAGACCATTTGAGGAAAAAATTAGAAAAGACACAAGAGCTAAGAAACGGAAAGGATAAAGCCCAGGGTCCAAATACAAATGAAATGGTTCCAGAAGAAGGCACTGAGGTTCCTTTACTGCCATCCATCTTTTACTTTTTAAAAATTTTTGTCTCAGGGAAAGGGTGGCCCTTCTCCTTGCTTAGCTTGAGCACTTTGTCTGTTGCTGTTATTCTATCCCCTCCCACCATTTCCTACACCAATCAATTATCTTTGTTCTCTCATCTTAAATCTCCCCCATTCTGCTGGCTCTTTCTCCAAAGCCAACAATAATAGTAGCAGTTAACATTTACACTGGGTCTACTAAGTCATTTGCTCATATCTTCTCTGTAAGATGGGTAGCTCATTATGATCCCCATCTCAACAAATATTCATGACATGCTTAGGTTGAGTCAAACACTGTACCTTTGGGTCTGGGGTTATGAAGATGAGAAATGACATAGCTCCTACCCTCAAGGAGTTCAGTATTCTTTTCTTTCCATCTCAAGGGCCAAGGTGGCCCTTCTATTTCTATGGTTCTATCCATTCTACTATGGCGATATCACATGCTCACAAGTAAATGTCATACAAAGTAGATTACAATCGTGGTGAAATTGAGAATCTGGCAAAGTGTTCTACGATAATCTGAGGAAGGAGGAAACCGTTTCAAGTAGAGGAATCAGGAAGGGCTTCTTGGAGGGCATAGTAGTTTAGCTCAGGCTTGAAGCAAGGATTTCAATGAGTAAAGATGAGAGGACATTTTAGGTACCAAGAGAGGGGTGAAGAAGGGTAAGGTAGGGTGGCCTGCACAAATACACAGAGGTAGCAGGTACAAGGAAAATTTGGAGAACAGTTGAAAAATCATTTTGTCTGGAATGAAGAATTGTTGAAGTGGGATGATGTGAGATGTTGATGAGAAATTAGATTTGAGTTAAATTGTGTATGACTCTAAATCCCAGACTGAGTAGTTTTCAACCCAAAGGCAATAGGGAGCCAGTGAAGATTTTTGAACAGTAAAGTGAAGAGTACAGGAAAGTAAATGTAGAAAAGAAAAAAAAATTGTCTTCTGTCTGAAGGAGGGACTGAAGAGGGGAAAAGTGGAAAGCAGCAAGAGGATGTCAAAGGCTAATAACAATAGTCTAAGCAAGGGGTGATAGATGTCTGAACTAGAGGGGTGGTAGTGAGTAGAGAGGAAGGGAAAGAAAACATAGTGAGGAAGTGAAATAAACCCAATTTTGCAAGTGAATGGACATGGAATGTGAGAAAGAGGGCAAAGTGAAAATATGATTATAAGTTTTAAGCTAAGGAAGCCAAATATAATGAAGCCATCAACAAAAATAGCATGTTGGAAGAAGGAGCAGATTTATAGGAAACTACATTCAGTTGAAAACATACTGAGGGGGAGATACTGGCTGAATATCCAGGGAGAAATGACCAGTAGGTAGTTGGAGCTGAAGGATTTGATTTCAGAAGATAGATTAGGGTAAAATGTAGATTTTTACAAGCCATTTATATAATGGAAAGAAATGAAAACATGGAATAGATGAAGTAATCTATGAGAAAGTACACAAAAAGAAAAGAGGAATGAGAAAATAATCTAGATTCCAGTAATAGTTTAAATGGAACAATTTTTTTAGTAAAGTAGAATGAGCCCTGACTTTGTCTTCAAATTCTGGATTTTGAGTTGCAGATACTAGCTTGGCTTAAATAACTCTATTTAAAAACTGTCCTTTTCCTGGTACGTGAATCAAGGAAACATGGCCCTCTAGCCTATAGCTATCTTTTCCTTTCCTCACACATTCTATACTCTTGTGTCCAGAAAGATGTTGTTCATCTATTAAAGTCAACCTAGTCCAAGGGACCCTTAGATAACTCTTAAGCGCATATGCTTGCTTCAGTACATGTTTTATGATAGAAGGCATAAATTCAGACATTCTGGAAAAAGTCTGGATCTAAGAGATATCCTGATTCCCTCCCTTGAGCAGTCTACTGACCAGAAAGGACTGCACCCTGAGGCCAGACCTCTAGGGATGATGATGACCTACTTAAACTCATCTCTAAATCGTTAATAAATTTCCATTTAGTCTTAACCTTCTCATCCAGTGACCCTGAACCCATAGCTGTCATTATTCAAACTCCATTCTCCATTCCCCATTGACAATTTTCTGGTTCCTTGTCTCCCTCAATCCAACCACCTCCAATATTCCACTCTAAAACTACTCACCTTATCCATTATTCTCTCTGAAATGCTTACACCATAGGTGACAAAATTGCTGGCATAAAAATTCCTTTCTCACATCTTCCATCTTCTGGCTCTCAGCTCCTTATCACACAGTCTTCCTAGCTACCATTTCCAGCACTGGTTGCACTGTCATTCCCTATCCCCACTGACAGGTCAAGGTGGGTGAGTCGGCATATTTCCTGCTCCCCATTGTCACCTGTCCCAAGCTCACCCGTCCCAAGCTCACCCTCTGCCACCATCACTCAGTAACCTCTCTTCCTTTCAGGTTCATGCAATCCATACCTATCAATCAATTAAAATTCTTGTAGCTGTTGTCTGCCTACCGGGACATTGCTCTTCTTTCCTCTATGAGTTCCATGACTGACTCACAGTCTTTCCTTTTCCTCCAACTCCTCCCCTCATTCTAAGGAACTGCAATACACAAATTGATATTTCCTCAAATACCCCAACCTCCTAGTTTCTCAATCTACTCATTTTCCATGATCTATTCCTTTGCCATACCTCAGGTAGAGGTTTATCTCCCCAGAGGATGGTGAAACCTTAATCTTACCATCACTTCCAAATGTACTACTTCAATGTTCATAGACCCTAAAAATCCCTTATCTGATCACAACTTGTCGATTTCTCTTCCCTCTGCCTTGAAACTCCAAACCCTGTTCTTCATATCCTTTGATCCTTTCACACCTCACTACTTTCCCACACCATCACCCTTGCACCAACTATACTCTTCTCAGTTTCCCGTCTCGACTCCTTGGTGAACCACTTTACCTCTAAACATTCTTCTTCTTCTTAGCCCTTTTTCCTATTGCTAATCACATCCAGACAAACCAAAACCTTATCTTACTCCCACTATCTATCCCCTGGCTTCACTCTTACTTATGTGCTGCTAAATGAAGCTGGAGAAAAACATGAAACCATGCTGACTGCATCCACTACAAATTTATTTAGCTTAATCTCAATGGAACCCTTCCTACAGTAGGGCAATCCTTTTATACTCTCCTAATTGACTCACTTTTTCACTCACTGTACCGGATTTTCAAAATCTTTGCATTCCTTTTCAAATCTCCTCTAGCTCACTTCCCCCTATTCTCTCAGCTGAGAATGTTGCCTCTTATTTCACTGAAAAGATAGAGGCCATTTGCAGAGTGCTCCTTTCTCTTCCCTTCTCCTCACCTTGCATTACTCAGATGCTTTCTGTAACTCTACCTCTGATGAACATGAAGTAGTGGCTCTTTTAGACAAATAAAACCATTCTACATGTCCAATTGATCCCATTCTATCCCATCTTCTTCAAGAGACTGTCCCCTTGATCATCCTGAATTTCTCATTTATCTTCTATAACTATCTACTGGCTGCTTCCCTATTGTCTTCAAAGCCTGCCCAGTGTCTCCTCCAAACCTCAAAAAAGCCCCTCACTTAATCTACATGTCCCTGTTAGTTATGTACCATATGTTTCCTTGCTTTTTCTGACTAAACTCCTTGAGAAAGTTGTCTACAATTGGTGCCTCCAATTCCTTTCATCTCACTCTCTTAATTCTATAGTCAGGCTTCCAACTTCATCATTCCACTGAAACTGCTCTCTCCAGAGTTACCAATGATCTTTTAATTGCCAAATCTTATGGCTGTTTCTCAATCCTCATTACTCTTGACTTTTCTAAAGCTTTTGACTTTGTCAACCAATTTATTCTCCTAGAGATTCCTTTCTCTTTAGGTTGCCTTGACACTACTCTATCCTCTGTCCTGCTGGTCTGATCACTCTTACTCAGTTTTCTTTGCTGGATATTCAGTCAGGTCATGCTTGATAGCAGTTTGTATTCCCCAGGGCTCTTTTTTGGGTCATCCTCTTTTCTCTGGATGTAATATTTCATTCAGAGCTCATCATCTCCCATCAGCTCGTTAGTTCAACTATCATCTCCATTCTTTTCAAATTTCTTTATCCAGTTTTAACTTCTAACCTGTAGTCTCACACATTCAACTGCCTATTGTATATCTCAAATTGGATGTCCCACAGACGTCCTAAATTTAAGATTCCCAAAACTAAAATCATGATCCCACCCCCCCAAAAAATCTTCCCTCTTTCTAACTCCTCTATTACTATATAAGGCACCACCATCTTTCTAGTCACCCTGCTGCGTCCTGCAACCTATTTATCTTCCTCATCTCTCTCCCTCTCTCTCCCTTCCTCCCTCCCTCTCCCTCTCTCTCCCTCCATTCCTTCCTCTCTCTCTCTCTCTCTCTCTCTCTCTCTCTCTCTCTCTCTCTCTCTCTCGCCTCTCCCTCTCTCTCTCCTCTCTCTCTCTTCCCCCTCCCCTCTCTCATCAGTCACAAATTCCTTCCAATTCAACCTTCATAAATTCTCTCGTGTACATCCTTTTACCTTCCCTGACCACAATCTGCTACCAACCCAGTACAGATCCTTACCACCTCATGTACAGATTATTGAAATGGCTTGCTGCCTGATCTGCCTGCCACAAATCTCTCCCCACTTCAGTCCATCCTCTACACAGCTGTAAAAGTAATCTTATTTATACACAGTCCAACCATATCACTGGGCTTAACAATAAAATCCAGTGATTATTGATTACCTGCAAGACAAAATATAAAATATTCTGTCTGGTGGTCAAGGCCCTTCACCATCTGGCCCCTTACTACCTTTCCTGTATATGTTACTCATTCCCATTTATTCTACAATACAATGACACCGGCTTTCTTGCTCTTCTTCACACAAAACACTCCATCTCCTAATTCCCGGTATTTTCACTTGCTATGTGTGTCCCATGCCTAGAATGTTCCCCTTCATCTCCACCTCCTGCCTTCCTTCAAATATCAGTTAAAATCCCACCTTTTACAAGAAGTTCACTCGTAATGTCACTGCCTCCCCTTTGCCATCCTGTATAGTTCTTGTTTGTATATTATTGTTTGCCTGTTGTCTCCCCAGTAGACTGTGTGCTTCTTGTGAGCGAGGACTGTTTTGTACTTGTTTTGTAATTCCAGTACTTGGCACAGTGCTTGGCACATAATGCATAGATAATAAATGCTTGTTGATTTAACTTACTTAATATGTTAAATTTGAGGTTTTATCTAGGCCAAATGTGGTTCAGGTTGGACAAGTACCTCAGGTTGGACAAGTAGTGTATAATACATCTAACAGTTAACAAAAGGATGTTTACTTAGCTATAGTATGGAAAAGACATTCAGATCAAAGAAAAGATACTTATTAGGGATACAGTCTTGATTTAGCTAAGCACAACTCTCCTTTGCTGGTGTGTGTGATCAGAAATCTGAGGGAAGAGCTATGGTTCCTTATGTTTGAACTATTTTTTTTTAAAACAAGGCAAACAGGAAGTTACTTCAATGGCCTGATTCTTAGTCCCCTAAGCCAATTAAATACTGAGGACAATTTTAATACCCTAAAAACAAAATAAAACAAAACAAAAAGCTCAAACTTGTCCTAACCAGAATGGGGTAAGGCCTTAGGAAATTGTTCCTACCACCATATATTCCAGTGGAAATGTTCAGCAAACAATCAACAATTTATAACTTTACCTTAGGGGGTTGATCAGAAATAGAGATATTTCAAAACTCCTGTTCTGATAATGTTGAAGAAGAATTGTAGTAGATGAATTGAGGCAATTCATGGGGGAAAGGGAAATCAGCAAGCACCCTCAATCCCATCCTCACTTTCCACTTTTTGAGTTTCAACACAGTTGACCTGCTAATTTGTATCCCTGAGTTGCGAACAGCTAGGGGGCCATCATGTCAGGGGAGGAACTACCTGGGAAGGTCTAATGCATGTTGAAGAGAGGGAAGTAACCAGATTAAGCCCATATTTGGGAAGTCAGAAGATTCTTGGAGTTTGCAATAGTGTAAACAAGTGAGTCTCAAGATCCAGTAAGACAAAGATGTAGTAGAAAGAGTATTGTATTTCGTAAGTCCTGACCTCACCACTAATCATTTATGTGACAATAGGTAAGTAATTTAACCACATTGTCCTCAATTTAGAATGAAGATAATCATATATTCACTATCTAATCCGTGTGACTATTAGAAAATATGAAATGTGGATTATTATTATAAAGGGTTTGTTAATTCTCCAATGGCTGGTCAATATGCAGAATTGCATTTTATGTATGCACAGGGAACTGAAAACCCTCACTGTCAGGCTTTCCTGACCTCTGAACCTGATACATCTGAAGGATTAGATAATGGCTCAGAAGGTACCATCCAGGGTGAAGCCATGACTGATCTCTGTGTCCTACACTTCAGGCAGCTTGATAGCATGTCTAGGCACGTAAGAGAAGATACATTCACAGGTTCAAAGGAAAATGTAAAGAGAAGTCAATCGGTTAAACAATAAGCTTTTATTAAATGGTTACTAAGCATCAGGAACTGAGATAACCTCTGAGGATACATAGGAAAAAGGTAAAAAAGTCCTTGCCCTCAAGAAGCTTACATTCTAATGGAAGAAGCAATATGTACACATATAGATGTCTTCTGAATGTGTGCAAAATGAATACAAATCTCCAATCTTGAGCTTTGATAGATATATCTCAGTCAGAAGGGGGCATGATGGACACCACCCTTTACCATTCTGGCCTGTCAGCACAATTGGGGGAGGGGGTAATGATAGTAGCAGCCAGAAAATTACTGCGCTGTTAGGATTCAGGTTGAGTCAGATAGCTCCATGGCATTCCCTACATTTTGCTTCCTTATATAGCTCAGACAATTGACATGAATTTCTGTTCCACAAACCAATTTTCCATTTATCTCAACTCCATTCTGTGATATTACTCAACCTAGATTTTTCCTTCAGAGATGCTTTTTTTCTGATTCTGACCCCTGATCCTGGCCTCTGCTGTCCCAGGCAAAGACTGGCTTTCCCAACCCAGGTGTTTTCCTAATTATCAAGCCCCCCTCCAAAATGTTGGCTGGATGTTGAATGAGACCATAGAGAGCTCTGCTGTGATGAGGTCTCTTCTGTCTACTCTCTCCCTTGTTCAACACTATAAAGTTTTATTTAAGCAAGTATCAGGAGGCTAGTCTCAAAGTCTGGCAGTGACACCCTGCTAATTCCTGCTCTTTTGTAACAGCTGAGGGCAGTCCCAAAGTAGAAGAAAGACAAGTGTAGCTACTACTTCCCAGCCCTCGTGGCTAAGCTGCCTTGCTTTCCTTGCTGTGCTGGAGCATTTTGGGCTTTAGCTTCAAGCTTGAAACATACTGTATACCAGCAGATGTGTCACTTTTGACAAGTGTGATGGTAGACATATTTTTTTCTGATATGTGTATCAGTACGGACCAGCTGAAAAAGGTGCTATTCATTTATTTTTGTATCCTTCAAATAAGTGTTAAAAGGCATACTTAAAGGCTCTATCTATACAGTGAGAAAAGACTAGTCAGTTGCATCCCACATTTTGTCAATTATCTAACTGTTTTGACTGACCTTTAAAAATTAAATGGTAGAATATAGGATTAAAAGATAGTTAATGAACATGTAAGAAAAGAAAACAGTGATCACAAAGAGCCAATATGGCTTCATCAAGAACAACTCATGGCAGGCAATAATGTACATATGTGCACGTGAATGGCTGTACACATGTTATCTAGGAAGGATTACTCTGGTGAAAGTGCTCCAGACATCTATAGTTGAGCATATGATGTTTAACATTTTTGTCAGTGATTTAGATAAAAGGCACTGATGAAATGAAATGCTTAACAAATTTGCAGGTGATTCAAAGCTGTGAGGCATTAATCAATCAATTAGTAAACATTTATTAAGCACCTGCTATGTACTCAGCACTGTGCTAATCACTAACACTCTAGATGACAGTCAGCATTAAAAAAGATATTGACAAGCTAAAATGTTGTCCTGAACATAGGAAGATGAAATTTAATGCAAATGCAGTCTCCTGCTTGGCTTAAACAAATCAAGTTTACACTGAAAGATGGAGGAAAGTGGCCCAATGAGTCTGAAAAAAGATTTAGGCTAGGAGTATGAAGCTGAAGTCTAGAAAGTTAATGTAACATTTAGACAGGAGCAAGAGATGCAAAGTGCACAGAAGCAGGGAAGTTACAGTTCCCTTCTACTCTCTATGGGCCAGAACACATCTCGAGTACTAGGTCAGTTGGGTGCGCCATATTTTAGAAGGATATTGAGAAGCCAGAGAATGTTCAGAGTAAAGCAAGCAGGATAGCAAAGGGCCATTTGAAGAGTGGTTGAAGTAACTGGAAAGGTTTGTTCCAGAAAAGAGAAAACGTAGGAAAGCATTATGATTGCCTTGATGTATTTGAAGGGTTGTCATATGAAGAGGGATAAGACTTGTTCTGATTGCCATCAGAGAGCAAAATTCCCTGGGTTTTCATGACAACTGATTTTCTTCTACAACTTAACTTTCTAATCCTATTTGCTCATAAAATATTCCATCTCTCACCTTCATACCACATCTAGCCATAGGAACACTTTAATGTCGGCTATAGATGAGGATAGGGGTAGAGACTGGATCTGTCATTTCATTGGCCATAGACATAGCCATAATTAAATGACTTTTAATACACTATTCCCTAAGTCTGCAATGCCTTCACATCATTTCCTACTCTTAATGTCCTTCTAGTTCTTCAAGGCTTAAATAATACCTCCTCTGTGATATCTTCCCTAATGACCTCCATCCAATCTGGAATAAATCATTTCTTCATTGTATCTTTTACTATTTTGTATTCCTTTATGCACTGATCTTATTCAAATTTATATTACATTAAAAAATATCTAATCATCAGACTGTAAGCTCCTTGAGAGTACAGACTATGCCTTATTTATATTCCCTTTCTCCAAGAGTTTGGAACTTTAATTCATGTTACAGTTTCTTAATATATGTATGCCCAAGTATAAGACAATACGAATGTTTGCTGTTTGCATTGTTTTTTGAAATAAGTAAAATGCTTCTATTCTCTGTTTTTTTTTACTAAATTTTCATTCATTTTTAATATTTTGGAGTATTTTTCATGTCTCCTCTGTTCCTGTCTTTGCCAAAGCTAGCTAACATTTTGCCACTAGTTGAGGAAAAATAAATAGTTGCCTCTCTCTTCCTTAAATGTGGCAGTTGACAATTGGGATCTTTCTAGGTAGCATCAGAGATCTTAAATACATGTAGCTATTTTTAGTACTGAAGCATCCAAGAAAATTCATAACACACAGAGCATGATATTGGGAAAACGAAGGCAGTGTAATGATCTAAGAAAAAAGGCATTCCAGAAAGAAGGATTCCTAACAGAAACTGTGGATAACTCATTATAGAGAGATTTCTTCATTGCACTGAGAATGATGTTAAATATAACTTGTTTACATTCTCAGGAATTAACAAGAAGTATGTTTTTAATGATAAAGTATCAGTTCTTGAATATATGCAATTTAGAAGATTTTTGACAAGAAATCAAGATCATAAGTGGTATTGAATACTAGTAAAATTCCTACATGGTCTACTTTCTAACATTCATTTGCCTATTCTTAAATAATATTTGCCACAATAATAAAGAATAGAATGTGATACAAGACTCATTTCTTCCAATGGTACAGTTTCTATTCTAAATACGTTCTCTGTTTGCAAAGGTAACACTCTCCCCCAAGAAAGTAGTTTCAGAGTCACTATTTAACGTGTGAAAACCATCTATTTTAATTAACTTTTTCATTATTTTATTCATTCATGTATTTGTTTTCTTTATATTTGTTCATTCATTTATTTATTTCCTTGCTTGTTTGCTTTCTTGATTTATTTATTTTACAAGACTGATGATTTCATTGGTGTCCAAATTTACAGATAAGGAACTTACTCTACTAATTCAAACTGGTGCCTTCTCTGGAACCTATAAAATTTATTTGTCACTTGCAGTTTTTTATGATATGTTTTGTTTCTGCCTTCTGTATCTTCACAAATTACTTCTCCTTTGTGAGGGGTCTCCTTGTAACAAAGTAAAACAGTTAAGTAAAACTAATAATATGAGGATCTCATCTGAAAGAGCATGGAACATTTTCCATCTGTCACTCACTTTCCAATTTTTTAAATGAACAGAAATCTATTTTCTTTCCCTCCCTTCTTTCACCCTGTTGGGAAAAAAAGAAAAAAAAATGTTTTAACGAATTTCATAGTCAAGCACAACAAATTCTGCCAATGGTTCTCCCTCTCTTTCTCTCTCTCCCTCTCTCTATCTCTCTCTCTCTCTCTCAACATATATACATACCTATATACATACATATGTATATACACATACACACATTTATGTTGCATTCTATATCTATCATCTTTCTGTAACAATTTTTCATTATTGGCCTTCTGGAATCATGAATGGTAATGTACTTATAATAGTTGTCATAGCTTCCAAAGTTTGTTTTTACAGAATTGTCGTATAAGTCATTCTTCCAATTATGCTCATTTCAATTTTCACCTTGTAAATTTACATCATGTAAAAGTACTCCAAATTTTTCATCTTTATGATATTGATGTTCCAACAGGAACCATTCTTCTACTTTATGCTCATCTCACTCAGCAACAGTTCATGTCTTTCTATGTCTTTTTGAAATCACCAATGACTTCATTTTTTGCATCATAATAGTACATCATATTAGTATACCACAACTTATTCAGCCATTCCACAATTGATGGATATCCTCTCTTAGTTTCTAGTTTTTGTTACCACAAACACACATATTTATACTATATATGGATACACATATACACCGTATATATATAATATATATGTATATACTCATGTATGTACCTATATGTACACTATACACACATATACATATATACATAATATCTATCTATACATACTATATATATGTATACACACACATGCAGATTTTTTTACTCTTTTTTTGGTTATAGGACTAGCAGTGATATAGGTGGATCAAAGCTGGGTATAGCTGTGTATAGTTATTAGGGAGCTAGATGGCACAGTGCCATCCTGATTGTGTGCCAGGCCTGATTGACTTCAGCTAGAAGATTGAAAGACTCATCTTCCTGAGTTCAAATACAGCCTCTGACACTTACTAGCATCTGTGTGACCCTGGGCAAGTCATTTAATCTTTTTGTCTCAGTTTCCTCATTTCTAAAATGAGCTGGAATAGGAAATGGAAAACCACTTCAATATCTTTGCCAAGAAAACCCCAAATGGGATCATTAGAAATTAGCCACAACTGAAATGACTGAACAACAGCAACATAAATTGCTTTCCAAAATAGTTGGACACATTCTCAGGTAAACTAACTATGCATCAATCTGTCTGTTTTCTCACAGTCCATTATCAGTTATCATTTTCCATTTTGGTCATCTCTCCCACTTTGATGGGTGTAAGGTAGAATCTCCATCTTTCTTTAATTTGCATTTCTCTAACTAGTGGCAATTTGGGGCATTTTTTTCAAAGGGTTATAGCATTTATATTAAAAGATTGTCTGGGAGCACCTGAAATGTTAAATGACTTGCCCAGGGTCACACAGACACCTGATGCTGTGTGGGAGAGGTGGATTATGAATCAGGTCTTCTGATTCCGAGGCAAGTCAAGCTCTCTTTCCATTACACTATGATGTCTCTGCATGTTATTTTTTCATGGCTTTTCAAAAATAAGCAATGTGGGACAGTAGGTGGGGGGGGTGGCCTTGGAGTCATGAAGATCTGAATTCAAACCTTGACTCTAATTCACACAAGTTTTGTCACCACAAGGCATGTCCCTTCACTTCTCAGTTGCCCAAGGGAACTCTCGAGGATATAAGTTACAGATGAATTGCTCATCATCGATGGGGAGAATTTTTGAGTAAGGGATGAAATTATCAATGAAATTCTGGGTCCATAACCCATCTGTTTCCCTCATTCCATAAACAAACAAATAAAGATATAAAGTTTCACATGATTTCTTTATTATTATTTGACTCACAAAGCAGCA
>CM053622.1:247422595-247441995 GCA_028646595.1 Phalanger gymnotis | reverse complement strand
TGTCACTCAAACTCATGTCTAAACTAAGCCCTCCCCTGAGGCAAGGAGGCACCAAGGACACCCAAATCTTGGGCCTGGGGCTTAGCACTTAACAAGATTCAATGAAATAGCTGAATCACTCAAAGCAAACAAAAGCCAAACTCTTCAAGGGCACTTGTTGAACTAAGTGCTAAGGAGCCCATTTTGCCTTACCGACACAGTTGAGGATATAAGGAATGAAAACAAAACACTGAGAATCACAAAAGATCAGTTTTTTAGAATGCTGCAAAATTATAACGACTAAGTTTAGACACAAAGACATGTCTTTCTAAGTTTTTTTTTTTATAACAGGGAAATAAGATTAATGAATTAATGAAAAAAAATATTAAGCACCTGAGTGTGAAAATAAAAAAGCAACACAGTTCAAGGAGCTCATTCCCAAAAAGCAGAGAAAACATACATAGGAGATTTCAGTTGTAAATTAGATGGAAAGTCCCAGTGGTCTTATAGTTTTGTGACAAAGCAGATGGTTATGATTCTTCTTTCTCATCATTTCCATTGATTAAAACATTTCTATTTGTGATGTTGAATCATTTGATGATCCTAAGCAATTTGATGGTAAGAAGTTCCTTTTCTGGGTCTTCAATAGCTGTGCATACAGAGGTGGTTGACAGGTCAATATCCCCCAAGTTGGCACACTTCACATAATAGAAGACTTTTTTTTAATATTTTGATTACTTTTGCTGAAATTTTTTCCTTTCTTTTTAAAAATTTCTGTATTGTGAGGGATGACATCCTAGGAGGTTGAAGGATGAATGATCCATTAGAAAATGTGACTGATAAAAAACCAAAGAGTAAATTAATTTAAAAATTAAAAAAATAAAGTTTAGATAGAGTGGTTAGGATAACGGGTTCAAGGCTAAGCTTATTTTTAGGATTCAGAGACCTGAGTAAGTTTGAAGTTACATGAGAAGGAGCCAGAGGCCAAACAAGGAAAAGAAATAGGAAAATCTATTGAACAAGATAGGAAAAAATGGGAAAAAGAAATGTGTAGAGAACTTAAATACCCGTAATTTATAAATAGATATAGTTGTATCATTTATATGATACATGGCATATCTGCCTGCTTTTATCTCTAGCCTCTAGCACAGTGCCCAAGAGGTGAAGAAATTTTTTCAGGATCATCTGGGAAATATGTGTTCTAGGTGGAATATAAAGCCAGTTCTTCTAGACTGAGAGGCCCAGTTTTATTCCCTGTGCCATGCTACCTCTTATGGAGTATGATATATTTTTGATTATACTTATGCTCATGCTCAAACTCATACTTATTCATACTCATAATCATAGCCATGCTCATATTCATATTCATATTTACTCTAGGAAGAGAAGCACAAACTTTAATAAATGGTAATGAAGAAGCAGGAGGCAGCTAGGTGGTGCAGTGAATCAAGAAGACTTGAGTTCAAATCTAGCCTCAGACACTTATTAGCTATGTAACCCTGGGCAAGTCACTTAACCTCTATTTGCCTTAATCCACTGGAGAAAGAAATGACAAATCACTCTAGTATCTTTACCAACAAAACTCCATGGACAGTATGATGCACAGGGTCACTAAGAATTGGACACAACTGAATGACTGAACAACAGTGGAGAACCAATGATTTTTGAGCAAAATAGTGACATGACTTGATCTACATAATAAAGATTTTTTATTTTTAAAAGTTAATATTTTATTTTTTCCCCAATTACATTAATTTTTTAAAAAAATTTTGAGTTCCAAATTCTTTCCTCTCCCTCCCTCACTTCTCTCCCTCATTGAGAAGGCAAGCAGTTTGATATAGGTTATCCATGTGTAGTCATTCAAAACATTTTTCCACATTAGTCATGTTATGAAAGAAAACACAGACAAAAAAACCCTAAGAAAAATAGAGTGAAGAAAAAATATGCTTCAGTGTGCATTCAGACTCCATCAGTTCTTCCTCTGGAGATGGATAGCATTTTTCATCATAAGACCTTCAGAATTATCTTGGATCTTTGTATTGCTGAGAATAGCTAAGTCATTCACAGTTGATCATAATGCAACATTGTTACTGTGTACAGCATTCTCCTGGTTCTGCTCACTTCAATTTGCATCAATTCATGTAAGTCTTTCCAGGTTTTTCTGAGAGCAACCTACTTGTCATTTCTTATAGCATAAATAGTATTCTATCACAATTATATACAAGAACTTGTTCAACCATTTCCCAATTAATAGATATCCCCTTAATTTCTAATTCTTTGCTACCACTAAAAGAACTGCTATAAATGGATTTTTTTTCCCTATAAGTGGTAAGGAGAATAGACCAGATGGATGAATACAATTGAAAAGGATTCTGTAATGGTCCTGATACATTATAGTATGTATCTGTAACACAAGGGGATAGAAAAATGGTATCATCATCATCATCATCATCATCATCATCATCATCATCAACTAATACACATCTTGAAATAAATCTTATACTTTGTTATTATTCTAAATTTTCTTCTTAAGATAAAATAATAGATTAAATGCTTTCCAGGCTGAAAAAAGAAATTAATATTCTTTTTACATAGACTTCAGTTGCCTTAATGAATATGATTGCCAAAAGAATGATCAGGATGTAAAATTATATTGTTTCTCTTCCCCAATATAAAAAATAAGTTGGTTGGACAAATTATTAGGAATTGCGCAGTAGATATGTTCCCTTCTACTTCAATCAAGACAATACTTTGCAGCTGAATTTTTCATTAGTTAAAACATGTAGTGATTATGGGCTTTAAATTTCCGTACCTAAGGCTCAGCTCAAATTCCACAGCCTAACCTAGGCCATACCTGATACTCAAAGTTATTTGGATTCTCCTTTCATGTCTGCATCCTCCAAATTAATTTACATTTATTATATACATACATATGTATATACATAGTATTTGATTATCTGTATATGTTTCCTCCAGTAGAATATTAGAATATTGTTAACACTAATTCTTGAAAGATTTCTAACTCAATAGACAGTCTTCAAGAGGCATGAAAAAGTATTTCCCCATTATCATTCTTGTGGCAACAAATATAAGACACTCCTGTCCCCTCCTATTTATTCCTCTTGTTCTCTCTGTCTTGCTGTCTCTCTGTCTCTGTCTCTCTTCACCTTTGTATTCTTAGCACACTGGAAAATGCATGACATATAAGAGATAACATAGTAAATGCTTGTTGAATTAAATTGAATTGAAATATTATCCTTTAAAAGAGTAGCTCTTGAGTTTTGTTGTGCCATGGACCCCTGGCACTCTGGTCAAGCCTAAAGGCCCCTTCTCAGAATGTTTTTAAATACATAAAATGAAAGATATGATTATAGAGAAAACCAATTAGGTTGAAATGTATTTGTCAAAATATTTTTGAAAAAAGTTTATAGACCCCAGGAAAAGCCTCAGGAAGCCTACAAGTGTGTTCTGGATGATTATATGCCATAACTACTTTGGTCTCTGCCTGCCTTAGCCAGGTCTCAAATCAAGGGAGAAGAGATGGGAAAAGAAGGTACTTTTCAAGGACTTGAGATCCAGTTCAGAGGGAGGGTCTGACTGAGGCTACAAGTTCATTACCGTGCATGAAAACAAAACAAAACAAAACAAAACAGCTCTGGCTAAATTGTAGTCTTAAGTTTTGGGATATTTACAGGAAGTTATGAATTACCCCTATTAGTTTTGTAAATCTGAAGTCAATCAGAAGAAGAGCAAGCAATATTCTGAAAACCAAGATACTGAGTAGAGATTATATTTCATGTTTTGTTTTAAATTTAGGACTCTTATAGTTTGAAAGGCAGAGAGGGAGAGATTTACGCCTCTTCGTGTAACAAGTCTTCTTAAATATGAGTCTCATGGTCCCCTATGCAACAGGAGAAGAGGGACAAAGCACCATATAACCAAGGACATGTGCAGAAAGGTCAGTAGAAGCCACAATGCTGCTTCTGCCAGAGGATTTACAAGCCCCAGAGTGAGTACTGAGATAGGCCTGCTGGCCTATCTCCTTTGCAAGGAGAGTAGGAATAAAGCAGGTTTAGAAAGGAAATCTCTCTAAATACATATCCTTGCTTAAATGTATGGCTATTGTACAAATCTGGCAGAAACGCATGTAAAGAGGTAGAAGAGAAGGAACTAAATTAAATAAAAGGGCAGATCTCCCCATGTTTTTTTTTAGTTTTATTTTGTTTTTAAATCAGGGAAGGTCTTAGCCACCGATGATAATGAGGAAAAACTGACAAATTCCATGGAAGATGTATTGTGAGTAGTCCAAACATGTTTCCTCTATTGTTAGAAATGAAATTCAACAAATATTTAAATACCTATTATGTGTGAGGCATGGAGGACAAAATTTTCCAAATGCTCTTATGTCGAGATGACATTATGCTAATTGCATTGAGTCCTAGAATGTATAGAGACATCAGAGCAATTTGAAAATGATAGTTCTATCCAGCCACACTGGAAAAATACATGAAGAATACATATGTTTGAGGCTATGACAAGGAACTAGAAGGGTAGCCTATTTGATCTATACAAATTACCCCCCCCCCATACACACACACACACACACACACACATACACACACACGCACAACACTAGAAGTTTACACTAATCCTTCAAGGATTTCTGACTCAATAGACAATCTTCAAGAATTGTGAAAGAGTAATTCCCCATTGTCTTCTTTGTGACAACAAATAAAACATTTCTGTCCCCTCCTATATATTTCCTTTGCTCTTTTTGTCTTTTCCTTGCTGTCTCTCCTGTCTCTGTCTCTTTTTCTCTGTCCCTCTCTTTTTCTTTCTTCTCAGAGATGTAGATATGTGAATGAATTAAATGATACTTGTTAAATCCCTACTATGTTCTAGGCACTATAATAGACAATAAGGATACAGATACAAATGTGAAACATCTCTTGCCCTTAAGAACCTTACATTCAAATAAAGTGAGACAATGCATATAAGGGAATGGTGGTCAGGTAAGGTAGTTTTGTTCTGGGAAGTCTCAGGGATTACCAGGGGAGGCACAGGGCATTAAACTCTCATATCCTTTCTGATAACAATTGATTTCCAGTAATATTGATTTAGTACTATTCCCAGGAAAAGGGGTAGAATGTGATGTGTGTGAGGATAAAGTATGGGTGTTGCAGGAGCACATATGGCAAGCTGACCAATTAGGCCCCGGTTTCTTGGTAGATAATTGGATTGGAGGTTAAGAACTGTCTGGAGCCAGCTAGACATAGTGGTTTTGAAACTTACCAATCAGATGGCTTAGCCACAGGGAAAAGTTTCAAGATTGAGTGGATTCCATTCTCCATGCATGGTTTCTATTTAGAGGTTAGTTGGTCATAGTCCTCTATGCCCTAGTAGACAGTTCATGAAAGTTGATATGTCCAAATGGTCAATGTGTTAATGAACCTCTCCAAACTCATTTAGATTTGTCTTCGTATTACCAATAGATATATTGAATCAATTTATCAATCATGAAACACTGATTACGAATTCATATAAGTAACCCAGACACCAATGGGAAAAAATGTAACATGTTAATTCAGTGCAGGAAGAGACATAAAATATATGATCAAAGAGAAAACATGATTCTAAGATGAGGTGGGATGGTCACGTAGCAAGAATAAGAACAGATATCAATAGAGAGGCAGCTAGGTGGTAGAGTGGATGGGTGATACAAGTGGACTTGGTGTCCTAAAGACCCAAGTTCAAATATAGCCTTAGACACTTGTTAGTTGTGTGACCCCGGGCGAGTCTCTCAACTTCTCTGTGCCCCAGTCAAATTTTCTATTCAGCTGCGATCTTTTCATCAGGAATGCTTAAAAGTCCTCTATTTCATTGAATGTCTATTTTTTCCCCTGAAGGATTACACTCAGTTGTGCTGCGTAGGTGATTCTTGGTTGTAATCCTAGCTCCTTTGCCCTCTGAAATATCAGATTCCAAGCGCTCTGATTCTTTAATGTAGAAGCTTCTAAATCTTGTGTTATCCTGACTGTGACCCATGATACTTTGATTGTTTCTCTCTCAGTGCTTGTGTTATTTTTTCCTTAACCAGGGAACTGTGGAATTTGTCTATAATATTCCTGGGACTTTTCATTTTGGGATTTCTTTCAGGAGGTGATCGGTGGATGTTTAAATTTCTATTTTACCTCTGGTTCTAGAATATCAAAGCAGTTTTCCTTGATAATTTCCTGAAAGATGATTCATAAGCTCTTTTTTTTACCATGGCTTTTAGGGAATCCAATAACTTTTAAATTATCTCTCCTGGATCTATTTTCCAGGTCATTCATTTTTCTAATGGGATTTTTCACAGTCTTCTATTTTTCATTCTTTTTGGTTTTGTTTAATTGTTTCTTGATGTCTCGTAGAGTCATTAGTTTCCACTTGCTCAACTCTAGATTTTAAGGAATTATTTTCTTCAGTGATGTTTTGTGTCTCTTTTTCCATTTGGCCAATTCTACTTTCCAAGGAGTTCTTTTCTTCAGTGAATTTTTGTACCTCTGTTTCTATTTGGCCAATTCTGTTGTTCAAGGCATTCTTCTCCTTATTGGATTTTGTATTTCTTCTACTACTTGACCTATTCTGTTTTTTTTAGGTTCTTTTCTTCACATTTTTGTTTTGGTGCTTCTTTTATAAAGCTGTTGACTCTTTTTTCATGATTTTCTTACATCTTACATCTCATTTCTCTTCCCAATTTTTCCTCTACCTCTCTTACTTGATTTTTAAAATCCTTTTTGAGCTCTTCCATGACCTGAGACCAATTCATATTTTTCTTGGAGGATTTGGATGTAGGAATTGTGACTTTGCTATCTTCTTCTGAGTGTATGTTTTTGATCTTCCTTGTCACCATATTAACTTTCTATAGTCAGAATTTTTTTATGTTGTTTGCTCATTTTCCCAGTCTGTTTCTTGACTTTCAGTTCTTTGCTAAAGTGGGGTTCTGCTTCCAGGGTGGAGGGTGCATTGTCCCAAGTTTCAGGTTATTTTGTGCAGCTGTTTTCAGAGATAATTCTGTGGAACTATACGTTTTCAGTTCTTGCAAGATGGTATGATCTAGAGAAAAATTATTCTTCTGGTCTGTTTTTGGTCTGTGAGTGACCACAAACACTCTTTTCTGGCATGGAACTGTGAGAAGGGTCCCTGTTCCACTGTGGCCCAAGCTCTGAGGTACTGCTTCTTGCCCTAGGACTGCTACCCAGGACAACAACCTAGATCTGAGTATGAGCAAAGCAACAGAGTCCTGCCTCCTGTGCCAGCAAAGAGACCCTTGCAATCTCTTTCTGGCCAGTTGCCATCTGTGGGCTGAGAGTTCTGGAAGTAACCACTGCAGCTGCTGATTCCTTCAGTTCCCAAAGCCTGCTCCTGGTTTGCTGAGGCTTGGTTTGTGCTGGCATGGCAAGTACAGGACTGTGCTTCACTCTCACCCTGGTGCAACAGACTTTTTCTGCCAAACTTTTAAATTATATTGGACTGAAAAATTGTTTCACCCTATCCTTTCATGGGTTCTGCCACTCCAAGATTTGTTTTAGGGCATTATTTAAAGGGCTTTGGAGGGCTTTGAGGGAAACCTCAGGCAAATCCTTGCCTTCTCTCTGCCATCTTGACTGCACCCTGAAATGTGAATATATTGCATCAAAATCGTAACTGTGTGTAATTTTGCACGGAGCAAATTTTGTTGAACTGAGATTAGAGCGAGAGGTGCCACAATTGACAGTCATACTAGAGGGGGTACCTTTGGCTAGCCCTGAGAGGACTGGGGGGAGCTCAGGTCATAGGAGAAGAAACATGGGATCTCCATATTACACACTATCAGAGGAATATGAGATGAGACTGAGGATCAATGGCAGTCACTGTTTGCAGGTGATTGTGCACTCAATGCAGCCTCTGAAGCTGAGATGAAACAAAGTATGGATCAATTCTCTGCTGCTTGTGCTAATTTTGGCCTAACAATCAACACCAAGAAAACACAAGTGCTCCATCAGCCACCACCACACCACCCATATGTGGAACCATCAGTTACAGCAAATGGAGAAGTTTTGAATGCTGTGGATGAGTCACCTTGGTAGTGTACTTTCCAGGGATGTAAACATTGATAATGAGGTTGACACATGCATTGCCAGGGCCAGCTTAGTGTCCAAAAGAAAGTGTGGGAGAGAAGAGGTATTAGGGTGTCTATGAAATTGAACGTCTACAGAGCCATGATGCTGACCTCACTGTTGTATGCCTGTGAAACCTGGACAGTCTACCAGCGCCATGCTAAGAAACCAAATCACTTCCATTTGAATTGTCTTAGGGAGATTCTGAGGATCACCTAGCAGGATAAGGTACCAGACACAGATGTCCTTACTCAAATTAAACTGCCGAGCATTCAGACTGTGCTTTGGAGAACGCAACTCCATGGGCTGGCCACGTTGTTTGAATGCAAAATGTATGCTTACCAAAAAGACTGTTTGATGGAGGACTCACAGAAGGCAAGCGTTCACAGGATGGTCAGAAGAAACCATACAAGGACACTCTCAAAACCTCTCTTAAGAACTTTGGAATTGGTTGCGTGACATGGGAGACACTGGCACAGGACTGCTCAGCGTGGCATGCCCACATCAGAGAAGGTGCTGTGCTCTATGAGCAAAGCAGAATTGAAAGAGCTCAAAGGAAACGCAGGATGCACAAATTTAGAGTATACCCCAAATGTTCACACAGACTAATGGTGCACAACCTGTGGTAGAACATACAAGCTCATATTGGTCTGATCAGCCATAGTCAGACACATTGAAACTTGACTCTAGCATAGTGATGTCATGTTGGTCCTTTTGAAGAACGAAAGACAACAACCAACCAACCAAACTGCCCTGGAACAAATCTTCATTCACTCTGTACTAGTTATGGCTTTGTGTCAATGAATCAATTTATCAATCATGAAACACTGATTATGTACCAGGTGCCACTGCTTGTCAGTGGGGATGATGAAGAGGCCAAAATGAAACAATCCCTGCCATTAAGGAACTTATATTCTATCAAGCAAATGCTCTCTGTATGATAGTGATTTCTATTATGCTTTATTTTGGATGACAATTGGTTTCATTATATGAATCTACCTTGTTTACTAGTTGGAAAAAAGAATTCTGAGCAAAATTCTACACTCATTTTCTAATATTTGTTTGGTTCTACTGCAGGAGCGAATGAGCACCATTATTTTCCCCTCTTAAATTGAGGCTTTTGTCCTTCATTGTTAAAAAAATGTGTGAATAAGCATTGTTAAAAAAAAATGCTTAAAGGCAAAATATATTCAGGTAAAATATATTTATCAAAAATTAGTATCTAAAATTCAAAATTGGTTAGAACTTTTCAGCACATTTACAGACATAAATTCCTAGACACATTTTGACATTTGTTTTGGAGGTAGGATCTAAAATCTAATGTATGTATTACAAATAATGATCTAATTGAATATAACTTTGTGAAAGTTCCAAAGGTCTTTGAAAATACAGTGAATTTTTTCTTTGATTTTTATAGATCAGATGAGGGGAAGCTACTGCTAACCCCCCAAATTCTACCTTTCTCCTTGACATTTTCACTTATGGAACGTCTACCTCTGCTCAACAGAAAGCTAGATCATGGAGAAAGAGGACTCTGAGGAGGTCTATAAGGCTCCACAGAGTCAATGGCAGCTGAGCTGATGGGTATATAAACTTTCCAAATGAGCAACAATTCTGCCAGGAGACATGGCCCTGCTGTCAGATACAGACACTAAAGGTTCCTGGGTCGATTAGAGTGCAGGCTTCTTCATTTCAAATCAGGACCTTCTGTGATAGCCTGGGACTTTTTAAGGCCTAACGGGGCCTGCATTAGGGGCAGGGCCAACTAGAAAAGACCTGAGCTGCCCGGGATCAAAGGGTATTATTTGCTTCGGGAATTCATTTGAACATCAGTCTAAGTGGGAATGCTTCTTACTCTTGCATAAAACCCTGGTCCAAGCCTGCGTTGTCTGTTTGATCCAATCTTAAATCCTGCTTGTCAGAGAGATATATATTCCAACCTATGTCTTATCTATGAATGTGACTTGTCTAGACTTGTAGCTGTGACCTATCTCAACTCTGGCCTGTCTCATCAAATCTCCTGCTTTAAGTATAGCCTTCAACCATGACTGACTTTAATTCAGTCCAGCTACCTGTGCACTCAGTAGGAGCCCTGATACACTATTGTATCTGGGACACTCCTCAGTCACCAACCCGGCCCAATAATACTTTGCTCAAGAGAGAAACCTTCCCAACACAGATATAAATCTCTCCTCTAAAGACTGCTGCTGCAGAGACACAGAGTTATGGCCGAAGTAGTGACCAGTCCCAAGCAATGGTAACAACAGACAAGTGGTAGGTGATTAAAATAACAGGAGCCAGAGGGGTTCTGTTGAAATGAAGGACAGCTTTTGTTAGAATGAAGCAAGAGTTTTTGAATACATTGCCTTTGGTGACTGACTTCACTATCTTACCCTCAGCAAGGCCTTGTCTCTATGATCTATGTAACAGGGGAGAAACTACTTTTATGAAACAAGTAAAAGGCAATTTCTACCTAATATTCTTAACTTGTGAATTAAAGTGAATATTCATAAGTTTTTTTCAGGTGATAACTCAGCCATGAGCCAGCAAAGAAGAAATTTGCATTCTGCTTTTTAGATGGGGAAATTAAAGAAAAATAAGATAGAGTGATAGATTTTATGTGCTGTGGTGGAAGAAATGAAGTGTCCGCTTAAATATCTACTTGTGTATTACCACGGTTTGGGGGGATGTGAGTTTTATTCCAACATCACTTACTCAAATGCATTTGGGATCTCGATGACTTGCGATCTCAATGAAGTTTCCTTGAAAGATACAGACCACGACATATCAATGCCTACCCATCCTGTATAACTTTTGTCTGTGTATTTCTATGTTTTCCATAAAGCATCCACCCCAAATGTTGGAGGCCTTCCTCATTTTATCTTGATAGCAACCTGGCTACCCACTTATCATCCTTCCTTCCTGTCATGTGACCAACCTATGTTAAAATTGTATTTTGTTCTGGTAGCTTTGAGCATCCTCCCTTCTAGTCAGTATAGTAAGTAAGTTTATAAGTAGCCAGTTTAACATGGTAATAGCAGGAAATACAACTGTAAAGGGGAATCTGGAAGATGTGTAGAAACCATCTCAATGATCAAAGGAGCATAATTTACAAATTATGTCATATTTTAAACCAAAACTCACATTCTGGTAATAAGTGATAAACCAGAAAAATCCATCTTGGTGTTGCTATTAGGGCCTTTTAGTTCTATGGCATAGAAATTCCAGACAAATTCCAGGACTCCATTCCAGACCAACAGAACTTCAAAAGGGTCCTGATAACTTGGAGATATAATTTTGAAGTTTTACCAATGACTTTGAGGTAATTTGCATATGTTTAATGAACTAACTTCAAGGTGGCACAAAACCCTATATAAATGAGAGGTCGAAGTCCTGCCCTTTAAGAACTCATCCATCTCAGTGGGGTCCAAGCTGCCCAGTGCTCTCAACTTGGGGCCGTGGCTACATGAGAGATGTTCTCTGCCTCCGCCATGTCCCAACAACTTCTCCACACTGCTTGTCTTACTTCACCATTTCACCACCTGTTCCCACACTACCTCTGTATTTCTCCCCATTTTTCATCACTATCTCTGTGCTTTATTAAAGTATGATTGCAGCCCCATTTCCTGCTGCCAATCATGGTTTTTTCTACTGAGTGCCCAAAGAACTGGGCATACCTGTCTTCATGTCATAAATTTATTAATTAATTCTTAATTCACAGCCCTTCTCCCATTCCAGTCATTTTTTTTAATTTAATAAGAGAAAATTCCTATCATATCGATCATAGGAAATATGGTAAGAAATTTCTCTTTTACGATTAAAAATTCTCCACTAAGATGTTTCATTGAATTGGGTAAAATATTTTGAATAAAACTTGAAACTAGAATCATTCTATAGAATTTCTTAGTTTGATTATATCTATTATCTATATGTTATATTATCTATTATCTATATCTATTTTAGTTTGTGTATCAATTTTTCTGAGATTACTACCCTTTATTTCAATAGCTTCTGTAACACCATGTACCTAAAGAAGTTGTCGTGTACACACATACACAAATATACACACACATACACACACATGTACTTCAAATGTCTGAAACTTGGAAAAAGTAAGATGAATTATTGAACATTACTTTCTTCTCTCTGGACAGACAAAAGTATTATAGATTTTGGGGGGCATTTCTCTGTCTTTGTCTGCTATCAGTTTCTACCACAGACACTGACATTTCCTAAAGCCCAGAAAACTTTAGGATATTTTATGGATAAATCTTTATTTGTATACACTGAGTATCTGAATCTACCTACAGCATATTCACATTAATAACTTTTTAAATTTAGAAATATGAAGGAAAAAAAACAGTGTCTGAATGCTTCTAACTCTTACCCATTGAGGTAAAAACAAGTTGAAGTGACTTTTCCTCACTCATATAAAAGAGCTCTTTTTTCAAATAGCATTCTTTCCTGAGAATGCTGTTTTTATGAATTTATGTCATGGTAATAGACAGCCAGCATTTGAATAATGCTTTAAGATTTGCAAAGCACTTTGCACATATTATCTCATTTGATCCTAACAACAACCATGTGAGGTAGATGACATTGTTATCCCCATTTCACAGATGAGGAAACTTAAAGAAAAAGGCACAATGTGGTTAAGGGACTTGCCCAGGTCACACAGCTATTAAGTATCTGAGGAAGAAATACAACTCAGGGCTCCTTGACTCAATGTCTGACACTAGCCACTGTAAGACTTAGTGCAGGGAAATGAAAGATAACATCCCCAACCTCCTTTTCCCCAGAAATGGGGAAATTTAGACATAGAGAGGTTAAGTGAAATGATTTAAATCATATAATGAAAGTTTGTTTGCTCCACACATTTCTGGGGTGTGTGGCTATGATCAAAACATATTCTTTTAATTGTTGCCTATTATATTATCTCTTATACAATATCACCAAAAGTTTTATTTAGAACTTGTGCAAATGTCATATACTTTATTCTCAAGGGACCAATGCTAAAAATTAATGCTGCTTTCCTTATTTTCTTAAAGTTGAAAAATTTATTTTTTAATGTGCCTCAGAAACTATTCTCAGGGGAAAAAACATCAAAATTTTTGTCAAGGGTAGCCAGAATCGCTAGGGCAGGGGGGAACCTTTGTAGTGGCAGGAGCTATGGCAATATTTTGGAGGAACGAACTCAATAAGAAAGTGAATCTAAAGCTCAATCTTATTTTTGTATTCTCAATTGTATCCAACCTCTGATTAGATATTCAAAAACAGAAATCAGATTTATAGACATTTGGCAATGGGCACCGTAGGAACTGAAGTTAGAAAAGGCATGACATTGAGAATTGATCTTATTGTACATGAATTCTAGTCAATTTACAATTTACACATTTACAGAAATAATTCACTGTTAGATTGTACTGACCTTTGGAAATCAATCTACTGCACAAATGCCCTGAACAACAATGTCTTTCTATATGTGAAGTAATACATTCCAAAGTTTTGGCAACCCACTCTTTTAATGATATTCCCATGTTGTCTGGACTAATTTTCAAATTAGAAAAAATAGCTAAAAACATCTTGGAAAAGGCATCTTTTCCTCTTGTCATGTAGAAAATGGAACAATACCAACCTTTACTGCAATATCTTAACTACTCTCATGGTTGGTTGATTCACAAATATGAAAAATAATTAAATAAAATGTCAAAGGAACTTTTTATCCTTTAGGAAAAAAAGTGACTAATGCTGATGACAGATAACTAAAAGACACCCAGAGAAGCTGACACTTTCAATGACTTTTTTTAGGCACAGTCTTTACTAGTGAACTATGAACCTGAAGCTGGAATGGGGGCAATGTTGTATGGTGGGCAGAGTGCTAATCTTGGAGTCAGGAAGATTTAAATCCAGTCTCAAATGTTTTCTATTTGTAATCTTGGGCAAGTCCTCAATTTCCTTATTTGTAAAATGATGAGGCCATTCTCAATGATGTCTGTCTAAGATCCCTTACAGCTCTAAATCTTGAGTTCGATGTTTCCGTGCTCCCACATAGATCATAGGGAGAAAAGAGTACAAATAATTAGGAAGCCATAATGAAAAGTTATTTAAATAAACCCCATCTATTTTTCCAACGGCTGCTCTGGGTTTATGCCCTTTCAATGACACGTTGAGTCTTCCAGAGAACTGAGTTTAGGGAGGGCCTAGAATAAAATTTATTTTGTTTAAAACAAATCCAAAAAAGTAAGATTAACCGTAACGATTTCACATAATTCAATAATAATAAAAGATAACTTTAAGAGAAACAAATAGGGACACTGCACTCTTCTTGAAAGTGCCATAGTTAAGGAATCATGTGTTTTGGCCCAGATCTGTGATTCATTCAGTTCATGGACCTCCCAGTGTGGAATTTCCACTACGACTGCAGATTCACACTTTCTTGGCAATATACAATCTTAGAAATTTGCCTTAGGGCTTTGCAGACGCCGCCACTGGGAGACCTCGTCTGGGTTCCCTGCGCCCGATGCCGATCCCTGCCGCCGATTCCTCTGCCGTCGCGCCCAGCCCAGGCATCTGTGGCCATGGCCAACCCCAGCGTGTACTTCGACATCGCTGTCGATAACGACCCCTGGGCCGGATTACTTTTGAGCTCTTTGCAGACAAGGTTCCAAAGACAGCAGAAAACTTCCGTGCTCTCAGCACTGGAGAGAAGGGATTTGGTTACAAGGGATCTTGCTTCCACAGAATCATTCCTGGGTTCATGTGCCAGGGTGGAGAATTAACATGCCATAATGGCACTGGTGACAAGTCAATCTATGGGGAGAAATTTGCTGATGAGAACTTCATCCTGAAGCATACTGGCCCTGGCATCTTGTCCATGGCAAATGCTGGACCCAACACAAATGGCTCCCAATTTTTCATCTGTACTTCTGAGACTGATTGGTTGGATGGCAAGCATGTGGTCTTTGGCCAAGTGAAAGAAGGCATGAACATTGTGGAAGCCATGGAGCATTTCGGTTCTCGGTATGGCAAGACCAGCAAGAAGATCACTGTTGCTGACTGTGGTCAACTCTCATAAGACTTTTTGTTTTGTTTTTTGTCTTAACCATCAAACCATTCCTCTGTAGCTGGAGAGAGCACCCCCAAAACCCCATCTGCTCTTATACCCTGTAACCCTTGTGCTCTCACTTGCTGCAATTCTCTTTGAATTTCATTTTCCTTTTTCCTTCCACAAGTCTGGCTAGACAACAGAGTTAAGTTTATGATTATGAAATAAAAACTAAACTTCAAAAAAAAATTGCTTTGGGCATTGCTAAGACTTTCTCAGGGTTGCAAGGCAGTATCTGTTAGAGGCAAGACTTAAAACTGTCTTTCTGACTCCAGAATCATTTCTTTCCACTATGCCACATATGAAACATTATTAATTTTAAGTATATATTCACCAAATTGCCCGGTGTCTTATTAAAGGAAAAACTACTAAAGTAAGAAAGTTTTGATTATGACAATCATTTTAAATGACCTTATTGTTCCTCTTTCAAAACTCAATAAATGTTAAAGAAAGATAAGCAAGGGAATTATAGCTCTGAACCAAATTTTGAAAGAAGAAAGTTTTCAATTTAAAGAGACTTCTTGTAATCATGGAATAGAAATATTAAATAGGCTGCTGATATTTCAGCCTCCTACGGTCCCATCACAATAATTGGTCATGTTCTAGGGCATAAAGAACCCATAAATGAATTTATAAAGGTTGTTTAGGCAGCTAGGTGGTTCAGTGGAAGAGGGCTAGGGCTGGAGTCAGGAAGACCTGAGTTCAAATTGTGCCTTAGACATTTACTAGCTGTGCGACCTTGGACAAATTGTTTAACCTCTGTTTACCTTAATCTACTTGAGAAGGAAATGGCAAACCACTCTAGTATCTTTTCCTAGAAAACCCCATGGAGAATACGGTCCACCTGGTCACAAGAGTCAGACATGACTAAACAACAACAGAAGAAAAATTAATTATGTCCTTACAGATGGTTAGTAATAAAATTATTATGAATAAAGGCAACACAAAGAAAAGATGTGCATTTAAATATAAACAAGCATCATCATACCAAATAATCAGTAAGTTAAAGAAGAGAGTGATAAAAATGAGAAAATATACCAAAATATATAAGAAACAGCTAAAGTAGGCCTTAGCAGTATTTCTATCTCTGTAAACATGCTTTAACATTTCAATGAATCTGTGATTTCATTAATTGCTGTACTCTTTCCATTCCATCCATGCTTTCTTATAGACAGTGATTTTTGTCCATGAACTCTCAACAGTTTTTGACAGCATCCATCCAGTGTGCTTGCATGTTTTTATCTAGCTCTCTTGACACTGGCATTGATACTAATGGAGTATGTGGAGTCTCTATTAAATATTTCTTTCCCTTGCTATATGACAGACAGGCCACTTCCATTTACATGCTTTACACAAACTCTCAAGCACAATATTTCCTTGGTAACATATTGTAGCCCAGTCATTCCTTCCTTTGCCTTTGGGGTGACTGGCAACTTTAATTCCTTAGAAACTACCATGATTCACAGTTATAGAGTCAAGTTGAGTCAACAAGCATTTTGTAAAACAATTACTGTTTGACAGACACTCCACTAAGCCTTGAGAATAAAAATACAAGTAGAGCAAAAGACAGTCCCAATCAAGGAGCTTACATCAAGGAGACAAGACATAAAAGGGAGCTGAAAGGCAAGATAGATGGGAGGAGATGAAGATACTCAATCCAGAGACATAGTACACAAAGTCCTGTGAAGATGAGTCCAGTATAGCCTAGAGAAGAGTGAAGACACAGATAGTCTGAGCCTCTTCCTTAAAACGAATGTACTGGGAGGAACCAGCTGATCAGAGAGACAGAGGCCACAGGGGAGGAGGATACTTCTGACGTAAGAAATAGTCCTGGGGTAGAGTAAGCTTCCACTGGAGAAAGCTTTCTATGGCATGATAAAAAATGTTCTGTAGAGATGAGTCAGCAGCGTAGCCTGGAGAGGAATGTAAGAAGAATATAACATCACTGGAAGACTATTGGCATTAAAACTATGAGCTTTTGTTCCCAAGAGAAATTTGGCATCATTAAAGACTTGCATGACTTACTAAAGGCTATCCAGACTTTCTCCTTCTTATGAAATTCTAGGCCAAGATCATTCTCCATTCAGTATGTTTGTGTAAGATAATCTGTCTAGATCTAATGGCCCAACTCTACGGGTTGTTTATCTATCTGCACATCACAGTCTAAACAGTAAGAATTCTTTATATATTTTATTTTCCCATGTAGATTAGTTATTTTGAGTTATTATGAGCCTCATTTAGAATGTGAATCTCGTTTAACACAGTCGTCCACAATGAGGGGCATGCAGGGGACATCACCTCATTAAGAGAACCTTAGGAAAGCTTATATGAACTGATGTAGAGAAAAGAAAATCTATCAACATTACTAATAAATGATAACTTGTATTTATATAATACTTTACCATTTATAAAGTGCTTTTATAAACATTATCTTTAATATTTTTGACTGGACTGTTATTTCATCAGCATAGGGAACATTTTGATAAGTTTCCTCTAACGATGTATTTAGCACCTACTCCACAGCTTCAACAGTAGTCTGGGGCATTGAGAGTTCAAGTGATTTGCCCAGAGGCACATAGCCAGGATATAGCAGAGACAGGCCATAAACTTGGGTCTTCCTCTACCCAAGGGCAGGTTTCTATACACCATACTATTACATAACGTATTCTACATTATTATTATTGATTTTGTTCTCATAACAATCACGTAAAGCAGGCAAAGGGAGAATTATATCTCCCAAGTGACAGATGAAACTGAGTCTCAGAGATGTGAAGTAACATGTCCAAGGTCACACAGCTAGCCCTTTCTCCTCAATATAAGACTCATAAATTCTTTAGGAGATGACACACTCAGAG
Organism: Phalanger gymnotis; assembly: GCA_028646595.1. Lineage (NCBI taxonomy): Eukaryota > Metazoa > Chordata > Mammalia > Diprotodontia > Phalangeridae > Phalanger > Phalanger gymnotis. The sequence continues at coordinate 247,423,918 of CM053622.1, read as the reverse complement.
TCCGTGCAAACAAAATACAGAGTGTTTCTAAAGTCTGGACACATAGACAAAAATGCCTATTTTCAAGAAATGAAATGAATGAAATTTTCAACCATATTTTATTTAATTGGAATATTAACAAATAACACCTTTAATATGATTTCCACTATTTGTGATGCAAAGGTTGATGAGCTTTGCAAGATTCATGTGAACTTGATGCAATAACTCTACATTTTCATCAGTTTTCTTATGTGGGGGGACACCCTGTACATATTGAGGGAATTCCTAATCATTTGCAGGATGTTCTGGAAGAACATATTCTGACATTAATGAAATCATGGAAGAGTAACCTTTTGCATGCTTAGAAGGATAGAGAGAATCATTATAGAATCATGGAACGCATGGTCCTGAGGGTCAGGAGACTTGGATTTTAGTTACTCTTCAATCAATTTTGATTGGTATTTCATCTTAAAGTGAGGATATAAGTCTCTCTGAGTCTCACTCCAATTCTGGTATGTTAGGGATATGGGGGCAATTGATTTCTGTTCAGTAGAAGTAAGGAAAGAATCTGAGTGGGATTTGGTAAGACAACACTTAAATGGTGACTATGTTGTTGTCAGAAGAAATTGTTTTTGTGATCCATTCCTGCATATATTTTAGCACACATTACATTTCCTTTTAAAGTCTTATTCTCATACTTGTATATAAAGCATACAAGTAAAGGTTCCTCCTCAAAAAGTGTAGTGAAAGTATTATTATTTGTATTTTGCAAGCAAAGACATTGAGGCTTTGAGTGGTGACATGATTTATGCATTTGTTGCTGTTCAGTCATTTCAGTTGTGTCTGATTCTTCATGATCCCATTTTGGGGGTTTTCTTAGCAAAGATACTGAAGTGGTTTGCCATTCCCTTCTCCATGACTTCTCTGTTGAGATACAGCTAGTAAGTGTCTAGGAAGAATTCAAACCTATCTCTCTTGATTCCAGATGCAGCAATCTGTTCATGACACCATTGCCTCTCAAGGTGATACTCTTTTCTTAAAAGTGGGAGAGCAGTGTTGCTCACTACTTGAGAAATGCTTTGAACTATACCAAAATAATTTAGCAAAGAGTTCAAGATTAGGTGACCATGAGACTAGAATATGAATATAAATTAAAATTTAGCAATATTAAAATTAAGAAAAATGTTTTAGGAATAGGATAGGTACACAAGATGGAGAAGTCAACGACTATAGCAATCTACTCTTTGATAAACCCAAAGAGGCCAGCTTCTGGGCTAAGAATTCACTATTCCACAAAAACTGCTGGGAAAATTGGAAAATGGTAGGGCAGAAACTAGGCATAGA
>CM053622.1:247398359-247422095 GCA_028646595.1 Phalanger gymnotis | reverse complement strand
CCTGAAAGCCATGATCAAAAAAAGACCCTAGACATCATCTTTCAAGAAATTATCAAGGAAAACTTCCCTGATGTTCTAGAACCAGAGGGCAAAATAGAAATTGAAACCGATTGCCTCTTGAAAAAAGATCCCCAAAAGAAAACTCCTAGGAATATTGTCACCGAATGGCAGAGTTCCCAGGTCAAGGAGAAAATACTGAAAGCAGCCAGAAAGAAACAATTTGAGTATTGTGGAAACACAATCAAGATAATACAACATTTAGCAGCTTCTACATTAAGGGATCAAAGGGCTTAGAATATGATATTCTGGAGGTCAATGGAGCTAGAATTAAAACCAAGAATCACTTATCCAGCAAAACTGAGTATAATGCTCCAAGGCAAAATACAGATTTTCAATAAAACAGAAGACTTTCAAGCATTCTCAATGAAAAGACCAGACCTGAAAACAAAGTTTGACTTTCAAATACAAGAATCAAGAGAAGCGTGAAAAGGTAAACAAGAAAAAGAAATCACAAAGGACTTACTAAAGTTGAACTGTTTTGTTTATATTCCTTCATGGAAAGATGATGTTTGTAATTCATGAGACTTTTCTCAGTATTAGGGTAGTTGAAGGGAATATACATATATAAAGACAGAGGGCACAGGGTGAGTTGAATATGAAGAGATGATATCCAAAAAATAAAATTCAGGGGTGAGAGAGGAATATATTGAGAGAGGGAGAAAGGGAGAGATAGAATGGGGTAAAATATCTCACATAAAAGTGGCAAGAAAAAGCAGTTCTGTTGGAAAGGAAGAGAGGGCAGGTGAGGGGTAATGAGTGAATCTTGCTCTCATAGGTTTTGCCTTGAGGAGGGAATAACATACACACTCAATTGGGTATCTTACCCCATAGGAAAGTAGGAGGAAGGGGATAAGAAAGGGGGGATGATAGAAGGGAGAGCAGATCAGGGGAGGAGGTAATCAAAAACAAACACTTTTGAAAAGGGACAGGGTCAAGGGAGAAAATTGAATAAAGGGGGACAGGATAGGATGGAGGGAAATATAGTTAGTCTTTCTCAACATGACTATTATAGAAGTGTTTGCATAATGATACAAGTGTGGTCTGTGTTGTATTATTTGCCTTCTTAGGGAGGGTGGGTGGGAAGGAAAGAGGGGAGAGAATTTGGAACTCAAAATTCTAAAAGCAGATACTCAAAAAAAGTTGTTTTTGCATGCAACTGGGAAATAAGATATACAGGCAATGGGGTATAGACATCTATCTTGCCCTACAGGAAAGTAAGGGAAAAAGGGATGGGGGGGAGTGGGTTGACAGAAAGGAGGGCTGACTGGGTAATGGGGCAATAAGAATATATGCCATCTTGGAGGGGGAGGGGAGAAATGAGGAGAAAATTTGTAACTCAAAATCTTGTGGAAATTAATGTTGAAAACTAAATTATTAAATAAAATAAGAATTTAAAAATCATAGAATAAGTAGAATTGGAAGAGAATGGCAATGGCTTGGTGAATACAATAAATACAATACAATAAATACAATAAAACAAAGATGACTTTGTCTGATGCCTTTGCAACATTCCATTTAAAATGGGGGAAAAGGTTCAGCATTGGCCTCTTGCTTTGAATTATTTAGATAGGATTTACCTTCCACTATATAGGTGATGATAGGAAGAGGGTTTCATTGAGTCTATATGTGGCTCACATTTAACAGTTCAAACTGATCTTACCTAAATTGTTTATCAATAACTGTTGATCTTGCCATGGACAACTGCTGTCCAAATTACTCTGCAGATGGCAAGGATTGTGCCAGTTAAATCACTATTACTAAACCAAAATTCCTCCAGCAGAATAGAATCAGTTGTGCATACCAACTAACAATTAGTACTTAATTTTAAATATATGTATTCTGTAAATATGTCATAATCCAACTCTGATGCTCTTTCCTACCTTAGAAGTGACCCTTGTATTTTCAACCAAAGGCCACGCCAGTTTAGCTGAAGCTCTGACAAATTTGCCCAAGACAAAAAAATTGAAATATGATTCTGCCTGTGGGCTGTATGTTCCTCGTCTGAAAAAGCACCCTAGCTAAATTCATACAATTTTCACCATCCTGGCCAAAGAATGATCATTTTTTTTTGGCCAAAGCAATCTTTGAAAACCATCTACCAACTCAGAGAAGGATGGTGATCTGTATCAGTAAACAGACTATCTGTGCTGCTGAAACCATAGATCTGTAAAGAACTGATGAACCATTCGATTTTTTAAAATGAAACATACATTTAAGAATATAATTTCATTTCTAGGTGGTCCTTGTGGTTTACAGAAGTACAATTAAGGGCTCTCTTGATTTTGAAAATGTCGTGGCGCAGAGTTGAGGGTTTATAAGGAAATGGGCATGAGGACCTTTTTAAAAGCAGACTAATCTTATATGCATACAGACACTCAAACATGTTGAGATGGGCTCAGTTTCTAGACTAAAATTTAAACTTTAATCAGTTTTAGTAATTATAAGTAAAAAGCTAGGTGTTGCTGAAAGTGATAGGTATAGTGTGTCTTTGAAGAAGCTGACCTAGAATGAGAACAAATGCATGTAATCCTTATCACTCTGTTTGAACTTTATTTCTGACTATCTGGAAAGAAATATTTCCTGTAGAGATATAAAGATGTTATCAGCTCTTCCTCCTTTAAAAGCATTTTTTTAGTATGTATTGAAAGCATACTAAAATCAAAAGGAAAAGTCCAGATGGGAAGCCACTACCCAACATAAGCTTATAAAGGACTAATAGACAGGAAAATGCATTGTAATTGCTAAATGCTATAATGAAATATGTTAATCCATGTTACAAGGACTAGAGAGTCAGGATCCATATGGATGAAACAAATTTTGTCAATGAAGATTTTTTTTGGTCACCTGGGTCATCAAAGAATGAGACAATGGGACTTGGTTTAAACCACATGTACAAAACAAACCATATGTCAGAAAGGCCCTCTCTTCTCAGAGCAAAAGCCAATGATAAAAACAAATGAAAGAGGATCTTCACAAGCAGCTTTTAATTTAATGACACCATTTTATCCCCTTTTCAATCTTTTCATTGACTTATTGAGTGGCATCCTAGCTTTGAGGTCTCAAGTATTTGGGTGTCAGGCAACAAAAGAATTTTAAGATTGTTGCTAGTTGTCCTCAGGATCTGGATCATAACAGATGCTGGTGGGGCTGATATAGCCTTCTGCTCATCACCTTCATCAGTTCTTGACACTTCTAATCCTGACCAACCAGGAAAGAAATTGGAAGTTCAGAATTATTTCTTTCACAGAAGTTTTCTGAGCCAGTTTTACTAAAAAGCAACTAAAAGTTTATTTTGAAAAACCACAGTGCTCATGCAGAGGCTGTTAAATGAACATTTGTATTCAAATAGCTGACTGATTATGCAAAACAAGTCTGCCTGTTGTGGTACACATTCTGTGCAGAAAATTGCTGTGTTAGTTGGGCTGCATTTCCTGTCAAGGAAAAGTATGCATCTGCTTCCAGCTAAAAGTCTAAAAGCCCAATTTACTAAAAATTAGTGATCCATCAGATTGATAGGCACAAGGCAATCTACGCTGTTGGCGCCTTGGAATTTCTTGCATCAGTCACCAGATCATGATTTACTAATAGGGTTTCGGGGCTTGCAAAATAGCACAACTCTAACCACATATTAATATTTAATCTGGCGTTTTAAGTGCACCTAACAAAAGACCCGAGAGCTGCTGACAGGAACCTAAATTGTGAATTTCTTAAAAGGGAATTTAGCCACTCCATAGTGGTTTCAAGTACCAAAGTGAAATAAAGGAAATACACGTTAAGCTTCTCATATGGACCTTACAGCCAAAGTTCCTCACTTTTCTCGAAATACATACATATATAGCATATCTATGCAAATATATACACACATAATAATGCACATGTATATATGTGTATATACATATATATGTGTCATACATACATAGATACATGTATAATCCATATTTATATAATACATGCATACATACACATATACAAACATACACATATATCACAAAGACCATTACTGGTAAAATTTCAAAGATCTACCTGTTTACCTGACTGTGCCATAATCTACAATTACATTATGGCAGATGGATCTTTGTTTAATAAATTTTATATTATGTGTAATTACTAAATCTCCATAAATCCTTATTCCATTTGGCACTTCCAAAATGTCACTAAATGAGGTTCCAAATAGAATATAAATCATTATCATTTTATTATGATTTTAAGTAAATGGTCCCCTGCCCAGGTGGCGTATTGAAGAGGTCCTTCAGTGAGCGGATTGGTCTTTTGGTATGTTTAGGCATTGTTTCAACTATCAAGGTAATAGTTAAGAACAAGTTCTTTGGAGTTATTTTCTTCATGTGCCCAATGAGATAGTGTTGATAAAGGGATGATTTGGTCTGCTGACGCCATCAAATAAATGTCCTAATCCGACCTAACATACATGCTGTACCCACAGCAGAAGTTTTGCATTTCCTTCATTTGTTACCAAAAAATGCCATAATTGATGAAAAATGTTCCCAATGCCACCTGTAATAACAGAATGTTTATTAGTGCACAAATGAGGGTTATAAATGATGTTGCTTATCTATGGAACAAAACACAAAAGACAACTTATTAGCAAAAGACAAATGGCTCAGCAAGTTTTCGATGAGATGCTAGGTTTGTCATGGGGGGAAGCACATTTTATTTACACAGACCAATGCTTTTATAATCCATTTAAAATAATATACTTGCCACTAGGTGGCTATTTCTGATCAGATCATTTTACCATTTTAATTACATTTTTAATATCCTGGCTGCATAAACAAAGATAAATTACAAACCTTGCACAATCTGGCTGCTAGCTCAGGCTGAATCAGTCATAATATGAGCTTTTGTTTGTGCCTCCTCTAATTAGATTCTGAAATCCAAGTTTTCCCAATCAATAATTTTAATTTCAGAATCGCCTTTTGATTTCGCATTTCGTGTTTGTTTGGGAAAATGATCAGCAGGACAAAGCTGATAATTTATGCAGAAACAATCTCTCAGCAGAGCTCCACACACACTCCTTGCCATCAGCAGAAGCCTGCAGACCAAGCTTGACACAGGTCTAATTAGCATGCAGATATGTGTCGCCTCATTGGCAATTCAAATTGCTTTTTTTATAATGTACCTCAAATTGTGCTACTCAAACATTGTATTTGATTTCCAAAGCCCCCTGGGCATCCTACAATGTCTCCCTTCATCTTGGGTATGAAGCCTTTATTGAACAATCTGCTCCGACTCTGGCTGTCTTTGCGAAAGCACCCAAACATTGTCACCCTGGGATCCGCTGGGCTTCTTGTCAGGCAGCAACTGGTTCTCCTCTGGAATTCCGGGTGCCACCTTGGTAGCTTGGGTGATGACGATGTGTTCTTGCCTTGTGAGTGCCTTCTCCCACTGTGGCTGTCCTAGAGAGGGCTTCATTCCTGTGCCACTAGCTCTCAGAAGGCGGAGGCTGTCTATGGAGCACACATTAATATGCGGCACAGAGCTACCTCTCAGAATGCCAGTCTTCCATTCTTCATTAAACAAAATGGCCGGATTGCGGTGATTGTTTTTCCCCCTTTTCCTCCCAAGCACACTCACACCCACACGTAGCTTCTCACATTGGCTCTTTTCTTTCTCAGGCACATGCACTACACATGCACACACACAGAGAGAGACACTCACATACACATACACACACAACCCTAGTCACATTCATACATACATGCACCCGGCATTTTCTATCTAGCCTAACATTGTCAGGTGGGGTGAGTTATGTGTGAAAAGTTGCCTGCTTCATTCATGACACAAGGGGAGATCCCTGCCAACATCAGGGCCTTTTTTTCCCCCTGCCATGCAGCAACAAGTGGCAGAATCAATGGTGTACAGTTATTCAGCAATGTAATTCGTTTCACTGGCTTTGGCTCCTGGCCAGATCCGCCATCTGTCTCTCTCTCTCTCTCTCTCTCTCTCTCTCTCTCTCTCTCTCTCTCTCTCTCTCTTGCTTGAATTTGTCCTACATTTCGTAATGTTACGTGCTTGCCATCCCTATTCTATGTCAGAGGTACAGCACAAGTCTCACCCCCATTCCGATGCGGAGTTCTTGGAGTTCGGTGGCACTCGGGATATTCCACTTCAGTGCCATGGCAAGAAAAGGGTAAGGAGAAATAAAGGAAAAAAAAAACACAAAGGGATAACTGCAAAAGAGGATGGTGTTCTCATATCCAATTGCTACTGCTTCAGCTCTTTATTCAAAGCCTTGAGATGGATCTGCCTCACTCGGGAACTTTTCCTGCTTCGTTAGAGTATCTTCGTCTTCTTTATCAGATGCTGGCACTCTACGCTAGTACACAGCTCAATGGAGTGCCTGTTCTTGGATGCTTGCAGAACCCTGCCACCAAGCAACCTCCTGCACTGGAAATCGGGTGACGACTCCAGGATCTTATGCGTGCTTGCTGTTTGAAGCTGCAGAAAAGTGAATAATCAATTAAGTATTGATTTCTTGTAAGATTTGGTAAATTTCAAAGGCAAGACAAAGAGGATGGCTTAAGGAAAGCACTGCAGGGACTTGGCGTAAATTAGACAACTAACAGCAGTGCAGGATAAAATAACACCTCAACTGAAGATTTCCTTGGAAGAATTAGCACCAGCTATTAGAAGACAATGGTGGATTTAATCAAAACGGCAGGCATGTGAGAGTTTTTTAACTGTGGACTTGAAAGAGAAGCTAATTATAACCACCTTTTTAAAAAAAACTGGAGCTAATTTGGCTGAATGGATGCAAATGTGTTTTATTTATGAAGAAACAAGCCTTGCTGCATTGACTTGGGGATCACCGCACCTGCTAAGCTTTGCAGCTTCTTTAACCTACAGTACATTTTTATTTACTGAGAAGGTATTTATTGATATGTAAACAACAGCTAACCATGCAAAAGATTCATCAGAACAATGTACTATACAGTCTAGGAGAGCTAATCATAATTTTTCAGCTTCTCAGGTTTTCCCCTTTCTTGGTGCTTTGCAACCTTTGCGTGTGATGGGTGATGGTAAACAATAAATGAAGGCTATACTAAACTGTTGTGATTTCCAATGTGTAGTTTATTAATTGTAGCTTTCTTAAAGTGATGTTTCTGAATTATTGTAAGAGTAAATTTTTGAGGAAAGGAGGAAAATTGTTGAAGTGGCTCACCTATTGCATTTGCTGTCTTCTCTCAGATCGGAATGCATAGGTTCTACCACACGGATGAGCTCTGTAATTATGAAAGAATGTTCAAATTTTCTGACAAATGGGGGGATTGGCTTTACAATGGGCACAATGTGGTATAATCAGTAATAGGAGGTTTATTGTGTTTTAACTGTGGAGAATGTTCTTGAGTAGTTAACTCCTTCTCTGCTCACTATGGGAAACAAATGTATCTAATAAGTGGGGGGGGCGAGGAGAGAAGAAGGAAAGATTGTATGAAAATTATGTTTTCCTGCTTTGCATTCTCTCCTATAAACCTTTAGTGTATTCTAGCTACCTCCTTCTATTTCTTTTATTTTTCCTCTATCATTCTCCTTTTCTTTTCATCATATTTTTTGCTGTCTTGCAATCTACATTCCCCGAGCAACCACAGGAACCAAGTTACATTAAGCTTCAACACAAAGACCTTGTAAGAATAATGAATCCTCATTTGCATCGACATTTGTATTCAGATTTGCCAGGCTATAAACTTGGCAGATCAAGCGGAATATTAAGTAGAGGCTTCCATGGTAAATTGTGGCTCTTGAAATTGCTAAGCTCCCCCCCCCCTTTCTCCTCTATCTGTGGTGGCAGGTAAAGTCTCATGACTAGTGGAGAAGCACATTGGTCTCCTTCCTCTTTAAGTATATGATGTCAGTTTCCAGTTAAGGAAGATGTGATTGTACCAGTAGTAAGCATTTTAACTGAAGGTGGGGTATGACATGTGACTACGGCATCACTTGTGCCTAGGGACCATAAGCAAGACCCCTTAAAGCAAATAAATACTGTTATAAATGCAAATGAAGCTCAGTGTAGGCTGAGGGTTAAATTTTCAGTATTATTCAAGAAATATTCAAATGCACTATCACAAATATGCTGGCATAATAAGGATCATTTTATTAAGTATTTGTGGAATGAGTGTAAGGCTACAGCTATTGACAACGGCAGAATTAATTTCATAATTCTAGTTTATTATGGTCTGGCAAGACAGTCACATACTAAAACATTGGTCAGTTAGAAGCAGGTCCTTCTCTGTTAATGAAATATCATACATTGACATAGCTTAATCTCTTAGGTATTCCTCATTTTTCCAAAGGTTTTTCCTTAAAATTTATAAGAAATGGTCCAAAAGATCCTCTCATTCAAAAGCTGTGTAGGTAAGGCAGGAAATATCTAGCTGAAAAGGATGCTGAGTCATAGAAATTGTGGTCTGCACATTTCTAAATAACTGACTATTGGGAGAAAATTCATATATGACTATTTTTTTTCATTTTATCTAAATGCTTTAGCATCACTTGGGCAGGTCTTAAGTTTAAAACAGGACCAATTTTCAAGTCTTCTTCCCTCTTTCTTGATTCCTTTCTTATTCTTGTTCAATTAAGACAATCTTCTATAATATGAGTGTAAGATGATTAGTGTTATACTATTTCTACAGGGAATATTAGAAATGATGCTCATTTTGAAATTGTTTTATTTAAAATCTTAAAATTATGGAATAGCACCTGGGAGTGGAGGAAAATATGCTGTGAGTCCTCTCTTTATAAATTGTGAATCTGCTTGGTTTTTTTTGGTAGAACTCCTTTTAGTCATCTGATTGATGTCCAAAAGAGTAATTTAGTCATTTCTTATTGGCTTAAATAATATTCTCTTTTGCTTTTTGAATAGTTTCAAATGTGAAATTATAGGTGTGTGACCTGGGGAAATATTGAGGAAGGTTTTTTTTAAAAAGATATACAGGACCTCTAAGAAAAAGTATTTTGGATTAGGAAGCAATTTCCTATGCCTATGCCTCCTTCCCAAAAAAGCAAAGCTCTTACTGCATGTGATGCCTACTGCTTGTAGGCATCAGTTGGTTTAATTCATCAAAAGAAATATATTACACAAAAGGTTTTGAATGTCTTAACTTTAATGGAATGGGGAGGAAGAGAGGAAGTATAGTGAAAATGAAGAATGTATTTATCTTTTATTTTTTGTTGTATAATGTCATGAATGACAAAAGAACATAGATAGTGATTTAACAATTTGTTTCAGATGATATTGCACCTATAACAAGTATAGAAAGTTCAAGTAATGCTCTTAATTGGCAGGATATTGCTGTTTCATCCACTGTTTTGTGTGGCTAAGAAAGGGTCATTGTGATTATTTGTAAATTACCTTAGTTGCATCATTAGGAGACAGGTCTACGCACTATTTAAATGTAAGGCTTTGGGGAGTGGGGTGCTCGATAATAGAACAGTATGATGAAGTACAACCATCAACTGTATAACACAGTGTATTCAAAGGTGAGAAACTGATGTATTACTTTGAAACAAAGTTGTTAATACATGTCAGACAAAGACACCCGCACATCATTTATTCATTTTGTTTATTTGCTATCCCTCTTGAATCTGAAATTCAATCTAAGATGCCTTCCAGTGGTATTTTGACCAATCTAATTGGGGGTTGGGGGTGGAAGGTAAGGATGGGAATCTCTATTTTACTGAGAAAGGCAGCAATCGAACTACTTAGTATGAATATTATATTCAAGATGGCATGTGGGGAGGAAGGCAGACAATAAATTTCTTCTTTTGTTGACAGAACGCTTAGAACACATCCACCATCACTACCACCCCCCACAGACGCATTTCATTTTGAAGAAGTCCCTATTAATAAATGCTAATGACTGTTGATTGGATTGGTACATGTATTTACTGTGTATTGTTTGCCCAATCTACCCTTGATGATCACAGATACTAGTTCTCTATCTGAAAGAAAATCTGTAGCAGAGTTCATCTCCTCTCTAAATGGCATGAGTAAGAATTCTAGTCAAAGGGCTCTTTGTGGTAAAGTTTTTTAAAATCTAGAGAGAAAAGCAGTAAAATAAATACAGTTGTATTACTTCCTGGCTGCCTTTCCGACATCCTTTCATGATGACTCACTTTTCAGAAAATTAACTGCAGTCTCTTCCTTCTTAAAGAATTCCAATTGAACCTGGCAGTGCGTTCCAAAAAGGGAATAAAAGCCTAAGAGAGAGAGGAGAAAGGGAAAGGGAGAGAATGTAAGGAGAGATAGGAAGAGACAGGCAGAGAAAGAGACAGAAACAGAGAGGCAGAGACAGAGTAAAAAAAAAACAGATAGTGACAGATATATAGACAGAAAGACAGGCAGAGAGAGAGAGAGAAAAAGGAAGAGAGAAGAAAAAAAGGAAGGAAGGAAGTAGAAAAATGAAAATCTAGAAAAGGAAGAAGAAAGCAGACTCATGTGCCAAACCAAAGGTTGTAAAAATCATTTTCATTTTGAAAGGGAGAGGACTGGAAGTGAACAGCCTCAGGGCAATTCCAATGTGTACTACGGCTGTTTATGTTTAGTGGTCTGTTGGGTGAGTAGTTATAATGCTTAGGACCTAAGGCCTTCTGCTACTATCTGGCTAGGCAAATTGCTGCAGGCACAGCAATGCCCCAAGGCCAGCATTAGATCTATTAATTCTCATCAGCCCTTGTGCCTTATAGAATGGGAAAGAGGTTGAGCTGTGCCTTCAGACACTGGTGCTTCATTGAATCAAAAACGAACTGTTTCATTGGTTAGACTTACAAGCTGGCCAAAGGCTTAACTGTGGTCGTCATGGTCTTAGATTGATGATCTCAGATCCACAACACACGAATCTCCTGTTTGTCCAGTATAAAAGTCCTTTCTTGGAAAAAAAAAACCCAGCACTTCTTGCTTGTACAGAAAACAGCATTGTTTCCTTACTCTATTTTTAAATTTCTGTTGTTATCCTGAAAGTAATGTACAATTTCTGGGATCATGGAAGTATGTTCTTCCTCCCCTTTCCTCTACCTGCTTAAACTTGGGTCAACAGCTGAGAAAAGCTAGAATAAACACTTAAGTTATATGACAATTTATGATAGGAAACGAAAGCTATACAATTTGAAATTTGGTTTAACAGTAAAATTAATAGATAAGTGAAATATATGGAGAACTCATAAAATCAAGATAATTGATTTTTTAAAAAAAAAAATTTGGATGAAGAAGAAAATGTCCCCCATATTATCCCTTAGAGTTTCTATGTTCTAGCTAAATTTCATGGTCCTAATCAAATCTTAACTCTTTTTATTATTGAAAAGTCATAATAGGAGTCAGCCAACATATAACAGTAAACTTTAGCAACATTTAAGCACTTGTTCATTCACGCATATTGGAAACAATGTCTTTTCTTGCAGTATCTGACAGTTTCATAAAGTTCTAAATATTATAAATATTTATTTGATCACTCAGTAACATGGATAAATTGGTGCAAAAGTTTTGGTTATACTTAAGCCCTCTAAAATACATATTTTTATCACATGTATTAATAAAAAAAATTAAGTAAATTTCCCATAGCAATCATGGGCCTACAGGTATCATAAAGCATACCATTCTGCTCTGTATTCTTTAATCATTAACCTGTTACACAGTCCAGATGAGCCATCTCATTAGCATATAGTATTTATGAGCCATCCTCCTCAGCTTTGACCACAGTTATTCTGCCTTAAGTCACTGTATGAGTTCCTGTTGCCCTGTTTGTTAGAGCTAAATGCCATGTCCTCTGACAGTGACTACACATATAAATTGCTGAAACTGAAATTAATTAAAAATTTCACCTCGTATTTTAGTGAATTATTATTTTAAATCATGTCTTCCAAACTGATTAATTTTTTTTCTGCTGCACCAACTGGAATCAAATTGGCATGACTTCCAAATCCAAAACCTTTCATATTCTTGTCCTCCATAATCAAATTTTGCTAATCTTCAATTTCAGTCAGCATTCACTAAATATCTGCTAATGTAGAACATTGTGTTAAGCAGTGAGAGTTAAATACATATTAAGTAAAACAGACCCTTATCCTCATAGAGTTCACAATTTAGTACAGGGATAAAATACATACACAAATAACCCTACAACAAAATAATAGCTGATGAAATTGTAAGAGGTACAAGGCAACAATTATATGAGGGTAAATGGGAAAAGATTATTTTTTTTAAAATTATATGTATTTTTTAGAATTTTCAAGGAATCATTTAAACTCTTCCAGAAGATTTTCACCAAAGAAGTCCTTGGTGTAACTATCAGTGGTATCTATATGTACCACATGAAGCCATAGGTGATTAAAAAATCCACTTACTTAATGCCTTGCAGTCTATAGAGCTCACATCCAAGATGAAGGAAGCCTTCCTCAGGGAGATAACTTCTGAATGGGACTTTAAAGATTAGTAGGATTTCAGTCACTAAAGGTGAAGAGCATAATTCCAAGCATAGGAAGCATCATAAGGGGAAAAAAGATGTAGGTGGAAAAGCGTGAGATATGTATGAAGGATGGTGAGCGAGTCATCCAGTTTGGCTAGAGTATAAAAATGCAAATATGGAAGAATATTTAACTCATAGGCACTACCAAATAGGTATCTATGTGGCACAGTGAATAGAGCAATGGTCTTGGAGTCAGGAAGACCTGAGCTCAAATCAGACCTTAGACAATTACTAACCATGTGACCCTGAGCAAGTCACTTAACCTTGTTAGCCACAGTTAGCTCATCTGTAAAACGAGCTGAAGAGGGAAATGACTGGCCATTCTGGTATCTTTGCCAAGAAAAACTTAAAAGAGGTTACAAAGAGTCAGACATGATTAAAAACAACTAAATACAATTGAATTGAATATCATCCTTTTTATGAATAATATTTTATTTCTCGCAATTATAATTTTATATAATTACATTTCTTACAATTATATGTAATTATAATTATAATTTTTAGCATTCATTTTTTCAGATTTTGAGTTCTAATTATCTCTTTCCTTCTACCTCTCTTTGAGAGGGTAAATAATCTGATATAGTTTGTATGTGTGTAGTTTTGCAAAAATCATTTTCTTATTAGCTATCTTGAACAGACCACTCTCCAAAAATCCCCACAAAAACATGCAAAAAAGTGAAAAATAGTATGCTTCAATCTGCATTCAGATTCTAGCCATTCTTTCTCTGGAGAGAGATAGCATTTGTCATCATGAGTCCTCTAGAATTGTCTTCGATCATTGTATTGCTGAACATACATTTACAGTTGATCATTCTTTCAATATTGCTTTTACTGTGCACACTGTTCTGGTTTTGCACACTTCTCTTTGCATCAGTTCATTTAAGTCTTTCTAGGTTTTTCTAAAATGATCCTGATTGTCATTTCTTATACCATAGTAGTGTTCCATTACAATCATATATCGTAACTTCTTCAGCCATTCCTTAATTGATGGGCATCCTCTCAATTTCCAGTTCTTTGCCACCACAAAAAGAGCTGTTATGTTTTTGTACAAATTGGTTCCCCGCTTTTTAATCTCTTTAGGATATAGATCTAATAGTATTATTGCTGGATCAAAGAGAATGTATGGTTTTATAGATCTTTGGGCATAGTTCCAAATTGTTCTCCACAATGGTTGGATCAGTTCACAACTCTACCAACAATGTATTAGTGTCTCAATTTTCCCATATCACATTGAAGATCATCTTAAGTATCAGGTTGAATAGTTTGAATTTTGGAATTACTTCCAAAGGAAGTAATTAAAATTTTTGTGCAAAGAAATGGCATAATCTGATCTATATATAAAAAATTAATTTGGCAGAAGTGTAAAGCATAAGGGGAAAGAAAGGGAAGAAAGCATGAAGAGGAAAACATCAGTAAGCTATTCTAAAAGTCCAGCTATATACTCAGAAAGTCATTAGTAATGAGGATAGTGCAACTAAAAAGGCGAGAGGGAAGATGAAGAAGATGAAAAAAGAGACTATCGTGACAGTTATAACAGGACCTGGCAACTAATTGGGTGTGGTGTAGTGAAGAAGAGAAAAAAAGGTAACAAAATGTTGCATATGCATAGTTTACTGGATGGCTGGTGTTGACATCGAAAGAAAGAGGAAAGTCAGAAGAGCAGACTTTGGATAAAAATAAGAGCAGTTTGGGACATGTGAAGTTTGAGGTTGCTATAGATCTTCTAGGTGTCTATAACCTGTAGAAAGTTTGAAATGCAATTTAAAGCTTAAGAGAAGGGTTGAGCTCTCAACGAAGATTTGGAAGTCAATAGCACTTAGCCTAGTACATGACTTAGAGTTGTTATTGTTATTCAGTCATGTCTGACTCTTTGTTGCCCCTGTTGGTCTCCCTGGAAAAGATACTGGAGTGGTTTGCCATTTTCTTCTCCTGTTCTCATTTTACAGATGAGGAAACTGAAGCAAACAAGGTGAAGTGATGTGCCCGGGATCACACAGCTAGTAAGTGTGGAAGGCTAGATTTGACTCCTGGACAGGTGCTCTAGCCACTGCACCACATAGCTGCCCTGACCTAGAGTAGGAAAATATTTATTATCTAACTGACAAAGATAACCAAAATTGTTCACAAATAACATGAAATAAATGAGCTTTCAAGGGGGAGAGAAAAGAATTCTAGGACCCAGAATAAAACATTCAGGAGCACCAATGTTAGAGTGTTGGAAAGATTGAAAAGAGGGGTCAAGAAAAGTAGAGAAGGAATTGCTATAAAAGTACTAGAGTAGGAAATCCAGGAGATGCAGCATCTTGAAAGAAAAGCCAGAAGATGGGACAGCTAGGTGGCTCAGTGAATATAGCACTGGTTCCGGAGTCAGGAGGACCTAAGTTAAAATCTGGCCTCAGATACTTGACACTTACTAGCTGTGTGACCCCAATTGCCTTGCCTTTCCCCTCCAAAAAAAGACAGAAGAGTGGGTCTAAAATGGAGAGGTCAAGATCGTCAAAAGCTACAGAAAAGTCAAGTAGAACTGAAAAAAATCACCTTTGGATCTAGAGCAGCTAGATGTTTCAGTGGTTAGAGCACTGGACCTGGAGTCAGGAAAACCTGAGTTCAACTCCTGCCTCAGACACCTATTAGTTACATAACCCTGGAAAAGTCACTTAATCTCTGTTTGCTTCAATTTCCCCAAGTACGAATATGGATAAATGAGCACCTACCTTGTAGGGTAGTTGTGAGAAACGAAAGAAAAAATAATTGCAAAGCTCTTAAGACAATGTCTAGAATACAGTAAATACTATGTACATCTTAACTATTATTAATCGGAATTATTTGAATATGACAGTAAATTAGTCATTGATAACCTAAAAGAGAATAATTTCAGTTGGTTGCTGCCTTTCATTACTGAAGATGACCAAAATGACATCACTATGTTGGAGTCAAGATACAGTGCATCCAGCCGTGGCTATCAGAAGAATAAGAACTCAGAATGCTCTACCACAGGCTGGGTACAAATAGCCCAAAAGAATTTTTGGAGGGGAGATGTCTCTAAATTTGTGCATGTCATGTTTCTTTTGAGCTACTGCAATTCTGCTTCACTCATAGAGCACGATGCCTTCTTTGATGCAGGCAACACCATACTCGATGGTCCAGTGACATGTCTCCCAATTGATTCCAAAATTCTTCAGAGAGACCTTGAGAATGTCCTTGTAGCCCTTCTTCCTACCTCCATATGAGCACTTGCCTTGTGTGAGTTCTTTGTAAAATAGTTATTTAGGGAAACCTACATTTGGCATTCAGGCTATATGACCAACTATTAGAGTTGTACTCTCTGCAGCAGAGCACTACGGAGGAAGTCCAACTGTGAAGGACTGAAGAAATAGTGAATAATGAGGAAGTAGAGGAAATAAACAGAAAAATTGGAGAGGGGAGGAGTTGAGGTGACCAAAAGGAGAGTTGCATGAGATGGAGGCAGTATGGGTGAGTAAAAAAGAGGACTGTCTCTAGAGTTAGAGAAACTAGGATTGAATTCTGATGTTTATGGTATCTTTTTTTAAGCAATTTTAAAAGTAATTTAATTAATCTTTCTAAGTCTCAAATTATTCATCTATAAAATTAAGGGATTGGAGTAGATAGCCTATATGGTCCTTTCTTGTTACAGATTTTCCCCCCTATGTTCTCATAATAGTAACAAGCTGGGGCAGAAAGCAAAGGAAAGGCTGGGTTTTATTTGTTTGTTTGCTTTGGTTTGTTTTGTTTTCAATTTTGGGATTGTTATATTATATAATTAAAAATTATTTGCATGAAGAAGACAGTGGAAAAGGAGAAATGGAAGATTCATTAAAATGAATATATTCTTATTCTCTTATGAAAACCAGCTTACAAGTAGGTTGAGTAGGCACCTGCTTAAGTGGTATAGCTTTTGGAATGCCAGGAAGACTCTCCACCTCCATTCTTCCCCCACCACCTCTAAATACCTTTCTTAGGCTGATGTGTGCTGCATTAATTCTCCAGCTCAATCCAAGTAAATCTATTTTCTTCTCAATTTTCTAAATTTTTCCAATTGTGGCTTCTCTCATATTGATCCCTAGCTATGAATTATCTTGCTTACTTAATCCTGCAACAGCTCTTATTTGCATCCTTTAACCTTTAAATATTGCCCCCATGGTGTGGAGGTGACCCTGGGTTTCCTAAGGCTTAGGAGTCTGTGGGTCCCAAGCTAAGGGGCTATGAAATTATAGAAAGATTGTGATTTTTATTGGTGGAAGGAGAAAAACAAAGAAAGAAAGAAAGAAAGAAAGAAAGAAAGAAAGAAAGAAAGAAAGAAAGAAAGAAAGAAAGAAAGAAAGAAAGAAAGAAAGAGAAGAAAGAAAGAGAGAAAGAAAGAGAGAGAAAGAAAGGAGAGAGAGAAAGAAAGAAAGAAAGAGAGAGAGAGAGAGAAAGAAAGAGGGGAAGGAAGGCAGGCAGGCAGGCAGGTTTTTAAAGAATTTCCATAAGATCTTTGTCTTACCACATAAGGCCCTAACAAGTTAAGTACAAGGCAGACACAAGCAGTTTCAATTTCAGAAATTTCATTAACGTAGATAGTAATCTTAGAACTCCCATTCAATAAAACCTGTTCATAATAGGACCATTTTGTTTCTTTGTTTTGTCCCCTTTGTGTCCCCAAAACCTAGCATAGTACTTCAAACATGGTAGGTATTTAGGAAATGCTTGTTAAATTGAAATGAAAACTTCTATTCATTTGCATCTTTTCCATAACATTGTGGTTTTCATAAAACATTTTTATGTCAATCAATATTACCTCTATGAATGGCCTTGTGAATTAGCTTATCTATAAACATATTTAACAGTAGATGTGCTTGCTCAGGGAGACCCATTCAAATTACTTTATAAATTGTGGCACAATTTAACACTTTTAATCTTTTTAGTTTGATTAGGTCACCATTATTGTCTATTTTTAGCTTGTAAGAGTGTGAAATGTTATATTAAAAAATTCTTATAAATATTATATGAATATCACAACCCCGAGCTGGAGAAGATTAAGGTCTTCTCAACCCCCTGGTCTTCAATTCATTGAGGACTTTTCCTCTATTGCTAAAAAAAAGTAAAAAGGAAGAAGAATATAGCATCTTTCTGGAGAAAAGCGCCTTTTAAAACTACCACAATATATTTAAAACTGAAAATGAAATTCTTATTCTACTATTTGTTTTCTAAAATTATATATAAATATTTTTTCAAGTATAAAAATAGTACATTTCTGTTTTTATAAGAAAACTTTTAAAGAAAATTGGATTAAAATATGAAAATTACGTGGATTATTATTGAATAAAATCATAACAAATATAGAAACAGAGAAAAGAAATTCATGAAAATCTAATGATAAAATCAAATAAAAAATCTTGTGTTCTCTTAATAACACAAGAATAACAGTCTCACATAATTTATAGTAACAATGAGAGAGAGAGAAGGAAAAAAGGAAAAATAGGACAAAATGGTGTATAAACTACTTAATTAACAGACAATATATTACAACACTCTGATGAATCTTATCTCATCATTCTGGGTACTCCTTTCAGTGATGCAGATAACAATTGATCACTTCCCACTTAATTTTTTGAGATTCATGCCTGTAGTCTTCCATAAAAATGCCAGAGGGATTTCACCCAATGTGCCAGAGCCTTCCTCTAAATCTTCTGACATTGTAGGGATATCATTGAAGTACTCAGGTTATACAACTGTTACCACTAACTTTTGCTGTATGAGAACCCATCATTTTTTCTCTATTTTTTTCTGGTGAAACACGTTATGCCTCTCCTATAAAATTCCTTGCTTGTGGTATGTTTAAAATGTGTTGGGACCCACTTGCATCCACCCACCATGCACTTCCATTGCCCTTTGAACATTCCTTAACTTCAATTCTTTAGAGACTGTATTATTTTCTGATTGATAGCAGTACCATATCATCCAAAGAATTTCCATGTTAAAAAATAAAGCAAGACTTTGTTTCAGAGAGAAATTCAGAGTCATTGAAAGTACTTTGCAATTTTCCAAAAAGCAATCAACTCTACTTTCCTGTACCTGATGAATTCTAGACCCAACTTATGATCCCTTTGCAGTGGCAGTCCAAAATATATGCAAGCTTAGTGGGTTGTCCATCCAACTGTCTGGCATAAACTAGAGAAGAAGCATTCTTCATCTTCTTGATTTTATCTGCATGGAAAATTAGGTTCAACTCAGGTTTAATTAGTTCTCATTTAAGAGGCTTTGTCTTTATTGTTCCTGGGCTTGATGTGATCAACATGATGCCATCTATCTATTGTCAACAAGTCAATAAGCATTTACTGAGTGCTACGTATGTGCCAGACACTGTGCTAAGTGCTGGGAAGACAATTACAAGCAGAACCAAAGCCAGTCTCATCCTTCAAAGGTCTTTCATTCTAAAAGAGGAAAACAATACATAAAATAGGAATATCTGAAGGACCTCACTATTTAAACTAAGCTCAGATGATGGCGCTTAATGAATTCATTTACAAAACGTGTGATGTGTTTACATAAAAGGGTGTCTGCTACATGTATATATTTCTTTAATGACATGGTTTTGATGTATGTTAGTATTGTTTTTATTTTCTATCAGTACAAAAAACCTTTTTAATGAGACAAATATTTTCTTTTTCTCTTCTGGATGAGCTCTTAAATTTTCAGGGTCTTTGGTCGTTCAGCATTAAGTATAAAATTCCACAGGGATTAAGCCAAAAAATCACAATTAGAGAATCCTACTCATTCGTCCAGTATATTGAAAGCGATTTAAAGACTGGGGACTATTTGCTGCCTTACACATAGTAGCAATACAGTTATCCTTTCCACATCTTTACTTTCTATTGCAGTTTCAATGTATCTTGGGTCAACATAAGAAATTAAATGAGAATTTTTAGGGATTTTTACAGAAGCCACAGATGGCAAGCAAAGGCTAGCAGATGACACAGAAAAAGTTTAGAAACTCAGAAATGCATAAAATATATTCATAGTATTGTATAATATCAAACTAAACTTTACAATAAGGTAAAAACTTCATAAAATAAAAAGAAAAATACTCAAACATTTTCTCCGGTACAAAGGGATGGCCAAAATTTTTTATGTGGATTTTCTAGATTATGGGGGAGCTGTACCCCTGAACCCTGCAATGTGAAAGGGATAACTATAATTGTTTGTTGAATCAAATTGAACTGAAGTGATCATCAGCATCAACAAGATAGGCTGTTGTGGATGGTATCTCAAAGGAGGTACCGGAAACAATTAAACTACCATTAGTAAAAGGACAAAAAGTGAGTATGCTTTCCAAAATTCTCAGAGAATTTTACAGCTAGATAGGTACCTTAAAAGTCATTCAGTTCAGTGTCAGTGAGTCCTAACTGAGTATGACAATCCCTTGCCAACATATATATATATATATATGGAATATATATAATAAAGAGATCATACATATATATATGTGTGTGTATACATATAATGTGTGTGTATATATGTGTGTGTGTGTATATATATATGTGTGTCTGTGTGTATGTGTGTGTATGTAAATACATACATGCACACATACAAACATATACATATATATACCTACACATACATACATATATAAACTTGCACATAATAGCAGTTGTTCTATTATTATTAGTTAATTGATAAAATGCCTAATAACAAAAACAGACTATGAATTCAGCAGCACAATTTAGATTATATTAATCACAGTAATCTACTGGGATTTAAAAAATAATGTTACACGTATGTTGGGGACATTTTGGTATAAAGAAAATATATTTACTTATTTATACTGGGACAATCTGAATATTTTGTTGTAATTAAGGATCAAATTTGCAATGTTCCATGTGCACATAAAGTCGTAGACATCTTGCAATAATTCTGTGCTCCCTGGGTCCCTACCTCCAGGGCCAGAGCCTACAGGAGAACAACTACTGACATGGTCCAGCGCCATTATTTTACAGAAAAGGAAGCAATGACTTAGAGAGGCTGTGACTCGCACAGGGTCACACAAGTAGTAAAGAATAATGGTATTCAAACACAGGATTTCTGTTTCCAAATACAGGGATCTTTGCATCATACCGTTGTGCTTTCAGGTATGGTGCAGTAAACAGGTCTGGTACACAGGGAGCTTTGAATGGAATTGTTACTGATGTTCAAGGTAATACTATCTTTCTACAATTCTCAAAGTACTTTGAATTCAATTCAATTATAAATGTCTCTTAAGCACTTATTACATGCAAGGCACTATGGTAATTAGTAAAGTGTGGTTAATGATGATAATAACACCAAGCAAATTTTGCCAGAGTCACCCATTGGCAGCAAGAAAGAGATCATCTTTCCCAAACTCCACTGCTCACTTTCCCTTTTGATCTTTTTTCTTCTTGAAAATGTTTTAACAAAAGCTAAAATATTACAATGAATAAATAGAAATGAAAACAAGAAGTACATGCAGAGTATACATTGGCAATAATGAAAAAAATTTCCTCAAGAGATTAACATTCTGTGAGAGAGAAAAAAAAAAGCAGGTAAACAAATGGAAGACAATTTGAAGCAATAGAGAGCATTAAGAAAGGGGATGAAGAGAAACTTCCAGTAGAATGTAGCAACTGAGCTAAGGCATAAAAGAAGCTAAGTATTGTAAGAGGCAGAGGTGAGGAGGGAGCTCATTCCAGGCAAGGAGGAAAATCTGGGCAAAGACACACTGGTAGGAGATGGAGTGCAAGGTTTGAGGAAAATAATCTTGACTCGAGTATAGAGTGCATGAACTTTTGAAAAGTAAAATAAGTCCAGAAAGACAGGTTGGAGCTGGACTCTGAAGGACTTTAAATGCCAAGCTGAGGAGTTTGTGTTTCATTGTATAGCAATGATTAGCCTCTGGAGTTTTTTGGTTAGGGCAGTGACCTATGCTTTAGGAAGACTATTTCAGTTGCTTTATAGAATATAGCGAGACTAGAATTAAGGAAACCAGTTAGAAAACTATTGTTACAGCATGAATGGGAATCAATGAGGCCCTGAACTAAGGATGGTAAAGATGTGAATAGAGAGAAGGGAATAGATGCAGTATATAGATATGGATGCATGTATATAGACGCTATATATAGATATATGTGTGGGTGCATATATGTCTATATATGTCTATATGTGTGTGTGTGTGTGTGTGTGTGTGTATCTGTGTGTGTGTATGATAGAATCACTAAGACTTGGTACCGGATTGGATATGGGATGGAAGGGAAGAGTCAATGATAACACTTCCCTCACAACAACCTAGAGGTAGAGAGTACAAAAGTATTTGTTCCTGTTTTGTAGATTAAGAAAAGAAGGCAGAGAAATCGTGTGATGACCAAGATAACAGTTGATAAATGTCAAAATTTTCACTCATGTCTTGGTCTTCAGACTCAAGAACCAGTGCTTTTTCTCTAAGGACAAATAAGCTTTTATCATCTCAGGACCTGTAGAAAATAAGGTAAGTCTATTAAAGTCCTTCACTGTTTCAGAGACCACAGGTATAAAGCTACATCTAGGTAAGTTAACTTAGTATTTTTTTCTCTCTCAAAATACAGACAAATATCCTAAAGACTTACTTGGTCAAGAGGACTAAGGATCAAAGCATTGATGTAGCTTCCTTGTTGCCTAAGAATAAAAGCCCAGCACAGAAAGACTCAGACATACCTCAGATTTGACTTTCAAAATAGGCGTATCTTAGTGTTCCAGCATTCTAATTCTGTATCCTTACTGAATATTTTACTATGCTATTAAATAAAATCTATTTTTCACAATTAGATGATCAGAAAGTATCTCATTTTCTTCCATTCCTGAGTCTGACCATCAGACTGCTTATAGTCAAGCCTGGACCACAGCACACAGGTAGTGAGCGCCAGAGGAAGATTTGTAATCTTATGACTCCAGAAGAAACTCTTCCACTTTGTGAGAACTGGCCCTTTTTTTGATCTTTTCACAAACAAATAAAAGTTATTCTATGGTATAATGACTAGAAAGTATCTTGCTTTATTTGACTCCTCATACATATGAGCCACCATACCTGGAGAATAACTACAAATCAAAACTAAGTAGTGTGACCCAGGCAAAAATGAAGTCTCTTATTGTATGATCTGTTTGTGTTGCTTCCTGTTGGCCAGAAAAATATTAACTAAATTCCTAGTTTTTGTTGATCTGTTCTGTGGATCCTATGCCATAGTTTCAGGGTGTTTTGCCATTTTACCTGAGTAGAAATTGAGGCTATGAAAATCATTCCTTTCTGAGAACTTATCCCTACTGGCATATAAATGAATCCAGCCAAGAACAACAGCTAAGCAATGAGGGGAACATTAATATACTCCACTCTTCTAGCTAACATTCCTTTCTTTAGTGCTACTTAGTGATTTAGTAAATTAAAAAAATTTGTTTAGTAAATTTATTATAGTACTAAAGTAATTAGATCATTACATAATAATAGTTCTCCCTTTACCACTTACCCAAATTAAGGTAGTATAGATCAGTAGAAATGATACTGATTTTGGAGTAAGACATTCATTGTTCAGTCATTTTCCAATTGTATATGACTCCACTTGGGGTTTTCTTGGCAAAAATATTGGAGTGGTTTGCCATTTCCTTCTGCAGCTCATTTTACAGAGTGAGGCAAATAGGGTCAAGAGACTTGCCCAGGGTCACACAGCTAGTAAGAGTTTGAGGCCAAATTTGAACTCAGGAAAATATCCGGGCCTGGCACTCTATGCACTGTGCCACCTAGCTACGTCAAAATCTTCTTCTGCCCCTCACTTCCTGTGTTCCCTTGGGCATAGGTTCAATTATTTAACATTATTTAAGTTACAGAACTGAAATATGCTATTACATCATATTATTTTACATTTCTGGACCTTGATGTCCTCATCCTCAAGGTCCTTAGACTAGCTGGCTTCAAAGTTCCAAGATACCTTTCTAGTGCAGCTCTTCCATCCTTCTAGGATGAAAACATTTGTCAACCTTACATAATGCATTCATAATTTGCCATGCTAAAACATTTTTTTTAACTAGGCATTGAATTAATTTATACATTTTCTCATGACTCATGAGAAAGATGAAACAGAACCAAAAAAAAAATAAACACAACCCAACAACAAATACAAAAGAGAGAAGAAAAAAAATGGAGGGGAAAAAAGGCGAGAAT
>CM053622.1:247358771-247397859 GCA_028646595.1 Phalanger gymnotis | reverse complement strand
AACCGCAAACTCAGTCCCGCAGCTTTTCCCACTAACCTTCTCTGTTGTCTTTGCTGTTTGTAGGTTGTGAGGTCTGGTAAATGCCACAGCTCAGGAATTCAGGATGCTAGGGCACTCTCTGCTGGGCTCCTGGTCTGGTCAGTCTGCGGTCCACACCACGCACGCTGGGCTCTGCTTGGCTCAGCTCCACTCCCTCACCTGGGAGCTGGGAGCTCCATGAGGGACAGACCTTACACAGAGACCATCCAGGCTGTCCTGGGCTGGAGCCCTGCTTTCCTCTGCCACTTTATGGGTTCTGAAGCTCTAGAATTGGTTCAGAGCCATTTTTTTATAGGTTTTTGGAGGGACTTGGTGGGGATCTCACGCCAGTCACTGCTTTCCAGCTGCCATCTTGGCTCTGCCCCCCTACCTTTCTAGTCTTATTTCATACTGCTGTTGCTATGCACTGTCTATGCCTGTCAGACTAGCCAGATAATTATTTCCCATGCCTGACAATTTACTTCCTGCCTCCAGGCCTTTTCATAGAAGGTTCCTTATGTTCAGCATGCATACTCTCTTTACATTTGCTTCTTGGAATTTCTAGCTACCTTTAAGACACCTTCAAGAGTCAACTCTTAGATCAGGCCTTTCCTTATCTCCCAATAGTTAAAACTTTTCCATACTTGCAATGACTTTTTATTATTTTGTTTAGTTATTTACATCTAACATATAGTAAGAACAAGAGAACATTTCCTCCCAACACTTTGGAGGCATAAGCTCCCTTGTCTGACATTAGTTTCTGGGGAGAATGGGCTCATGCTTAGCATAGTTTCTACATGTCATTGGTTTCATCAGGTTCATGTCCAAAGGCAGCATTCCTAATGGGTGAGTCCTCTTCTCATTTCAGATACCTTTGGGCCAAGTGTCAAAGGTTACTACTACTTGATTGTTGGGGCATCAAGGCTGGGATGGCTGCAAAACCCAACATGGATTTATCTCAGATGGCTCACTCTCCTCATTTTTTGAAACTCACAAGGTTATAATCTCCAGATTAATCTTTTATTTATTTGCCTTAAATGAAAGAACAAATGTGAGGCAGGTAAAGAACTAAGGCCTATATTCCTGAGGCCATAAATCAGCCCAAGAAAGAGAGGGCAAAAGGCCTCTCCTCCTATGGTACTGTCTTTCATCAAATGTCATCAATAAAGAAGACAAATCAAGAGTAGAGGTTCAACCAAGAGAGTAACTGAGGCCAACTAAAGCCTTTTGAAGGAGCTTCTGGCTCTGGTTCTACGACTGTAAACAATAGACTGTCATTCACCAAATGTTTATTAATATAAACCAATTATAGAATAATTATTATTTTCTAAAGCCTTTCCGAGGCATGTTTATTTCATGACATAATGAATTCAAGAAATAGTCTCCACACTTCCTGAATCAGCTGAGCATATTGATGCACTCTGTGCAGCCTCATGAAGGCTGGCCTTATTGGCTAGTCTCCCATTACAAAGGCATTCGGTAAATGCTTGTTGAATAAATAGATGAATGAATGAATAAATGTGGAATGGGGGCTTGCTAAGAAAATATTTCCACATGAAGAATGCTAGGGAGCTGCTTCTTGGAGAATCGTGACAATGTACAAGTAAAGAACCTTAGAGTAATAAACTGGGGGGCATGTGTAACATTCTGTAACTGGTTAGTTTGGTCAACTGTATGACTGATTGGCTGTGGAGGTATTTAAAAAGACCCACCACCTTCAGCTACCATCTCCTGACATCAGCTTAATTGGAGGGTATGATGACTAGTGAAGAGATAGAAGCTTCTCAGGGCTCCTAGATATCCTGCTTTTCCAAAGCCTGGGTTTCACAGTCAGTGCAACCCTGATACCCTGAGGAGCTGGAAATGACCTTTTGAGAGCGGCCTTCAGTAACTCAGCTCAGTGGTATCTGAGGTCTAGGTTCACTTAGCAGTTAGGCTGAATTGGAACATGAACTTGGTGGAAACAATGCTGTACAAGAAATGAGCTAACTTTTGCTCTGAATCCCTTCTTGTCCTACCACAACCCAGAATGAGAACCTATATGGATCCTGAAGTACTGTGTACATTTTCACGTTTGGTTTTGCTGAACTTTGAAATAAATATCATTTTATAAAATCTGCTTTGATTTTAAGTGGTTAAATAGAATTGGGGGTGATAGTCATTTATTCCCTAATACGGGGGCGACACAGCTGTGGGGCCTCAAGCCATGGCAGAAAAAAAAATACCTACAACCCCACTCTGAATACCTGAGAACTGTGAGGGGGAAATGTAACAGACCTAATCCTGAATAAATATTTTAAATGATTTTTTTTAAAAAGATTAGACTCAGAAAACAAAAATAGCACTTTCTTTAAGGAGCATGTTTCCCTATGTGTACAACACTCAGTATATGTATTTTTTTTTCTTAAAAGCACATTCATAATCCATTTCATACTCATCCACACCCCTTTACCCAAGCACTTAAGTAATACAAAAAGAAAGAATAGGCATCTGCTTGCTAATGATGAAAGCCTTGCAAACTTACAGATTAAATCTATAAAAATGAACAGCTATAATGGCAACTGCCTTAGTCTAAGAATGTGGCAACTTCCTTAAATGATTTCTTAATTAAGACTATCTTACATTTGCATAGCCCTTTTCCATTGTGTTATCTCATTAAATCCACATAATAGCCCTGTGAAGTAGTCAGGGCAGATATCAGCTAACTCTGAGTTTTTTTTTTTGGGGGGTGAATTATCTGAGATGGAGAGATGAAAAGTCACATAGATCCTGGAACTGGCCCAGAGCCCACTAGAAACCACGTGCCCTAAGCCTTGTTCTTCCTCAATAGTATTATGCTGCTTTTGTTGGGAGTTTTTGTTTTTAGAACACATACCCCACATTTGTTTTTGCTGTTGTTGTTGTTAACCGAGGGAATATCCAAAGAACTGAGTCAAAACAGGGAATAGTTATACCTTTTGAGTTTTCTAAAAAAATATATACTCAACATTAATTCGCTCCATATTTGAATTGAACAAAGCTTATATCCCTTCTCATACTCTTGATTGTTGCCGTTGTGGTTGTTCAGTGGTTCAGTTGTTTCCTACTCTTCATGACTATGTATAGGTTTTTTTTTTTGTCTAAGTTACTGGAGCAGTTTGCCATTTCCCTCTCCAGTGGATTAAGACAAACAGAGATTAAATAATTTGCCCACGGCCATATAGCTAGTGAGTGTTTGAGGCTGAATTTGAACTCAAGTCTTCCTAACTCCAGGCCCAGCACTCTCTCCATTGAACCACCTAGCTGCCTCATCATCTTGGTTATGTATTCCCATTTGTCATAATTCCATAAGTATACCCTTATCTATTGATGGAAGAGAAGGGAAACAAGTCAAGAATGTCTCTTTTTCATAGACTCAGTCAGTCAACAAACATCTATTAAGCATTTACTATGTGCCAGGCACTGGGCTGAGTGTTGGGATACAAAGAAAGAGAAAAACATTGTCCCTTTGTCTAAAGGTAGATGAAATTAAAATTATCTATGACATAAATGTTTCAAAAAATCTTATACTTCCATACTGGTATTAGAACCTGTTTGGGTAGAAGTATTTCTTTTTGTTTCCCATTTCCTTTATGTTGTGACACTCGTCTCCTCTTATCTAAAACATAAACATTTTAAACTGATGGATTCTGAGGATGCTTGTTTCACTAGCTGTAGCTAATATTTTTTTTCACATCATGTAACCTATTTCCAAATCAAATCATTAAAAACATAAAGATGTTGCTGAAAAATTACTTTCAGAAAACAAAGGTACTGGCTTCTTAAAAGGTGGACTGAGTTTTGCTTTGAAATGCTTTGAAATCTCCCTGGGTTTTTCTATTTAGGAGTTAAAAAAAAAAGCCGTAACACCACACAATCTGAATGAAGTTGCCAGATCAGTTTAATGTAAATTGGGGTAAATCATTGACAAATAAATTAAATAGGCATGATCTGAATATTGAGCTTTGGCAGGCATCACAGTCTATTGTAGCCAAGCCAGATTCATTTCTCTGTACAAAAATGTTATGTTGTTCTTGTTAAGCAGTCATCCATCTAAGTGACTTCAAGGCCCTTAAGACCCGAATAGTCTCAGCTCATCTATCAGCCTCCTGCATTCAGTCAAATCCACTACAATAGGAAAAGAGTGGGGCAGCAGAAAACAACATTCACTAACACATATTCAACAAATATTTGTTAGCTGCCCACTATGTGTACAAAATCGTGCTAAGCACCAGGCACAGATAGCAAGCCTAGATAAGTCACTATTATCTTCTTCCTTAGAGTTCACAGTTTAGTAAAGGAAACGAAAAGCTAAAATAGATACATGTGATAAATAATAATGTATGTTAAGAACATCAGGGTGTTGAAAATCTAAATGCTCGACAGAGAGATGGACTTGAGCTGCACAGTGACTTATAAGTATATGCATGCATATATATATATATATATATATATATATAGGTATGTATCTGTTTACATAAAAATTTACATATATGTATATATTTGTGTATATTGCAGATTTATACATGTATGTGTCTGCATATACGTACACTAACACATAAGTTGATCTAGATTGATGTCCTATGTCAATTTTATCCTAATTAATAAAGCTGCTTGATATAATTGACACCCAGATATGGAATAAGGGAATTTTATGGAACAGGAAAGTAAATACAAGTTAGAAAATGAAATTTTCAGTTTTGCTCTTGATCCACTTGTTGAACTATAGGATGATTTCATTTGAATCTCATTAATTTTACAGTTTTCTAGTTCACAAAATGCAATAATGTCTTTAGATCATTCCCACAGAGAAAAGCTATCAGAATACAACAAAAATGATTAGTTGAATTTCCATTCCTAAGTGAATAGTTAAGCCAACTCTTTCAAGTGCTTATGGTTCTCAGCTAAGAGGCTCTGCAATGTTTCAGGAATTTGATGCAGTAAGGACAGTCATGTCTATGTCATCTACATCTATATATCTATCTACATATAGATATATAGATATAGATATATAGATATAGATATAGATATATAAACATTTGGAGGAAGGATCTCACCATTTTGGGGGAATTATTGGATCTCCTCCATGATCATTTCTATCTCCAATCTCTGCATCAAATAAAAAAATAAATCAAGATTGAAACACTTAAAAATAGGTAAGCAAAGTCTCACAATACTCAAATTAGAATATATACATATGCCAAATATGTAAATTTATTTCTTATATGGAAAGTATATTATTGGTTATAGATACAAATATAAGAAACAATTATTTTTCATGTGCACATATACATACTTACACATACATTCATCTCTGTCTTCTCAAGTACTCCACAGAGAGGTAGGAGGCTTGAGGTACAGATTGATATATCTCTTTCTGAATGTATATATTCATGTACATGCATATATATATATGTATATATATATCATATACAGATAGACATGTATTTTATTCATATTGATATGTGTGTATATACATATATTCAGTTTGATATATTCTGATTGATATATGCATATACATGTATGTACATAAATAGATAGTATATGTTGGTCTAGATTGGTATAAACAAAATGTATGCATATACACACATATATACATATATATAAAATGTGAATATAAATATCAATTGGTACCTCAAGATCCCCACTTCTCTGATGAACAGAACTGTCAGTGAGCATGGCTGATGAACATACACTTTCCTGTGTTGTGGTTTGCCGAATATGAATGATTAGATAGTCCTCAAACAATGCCTATTGTGATCTTTCAATACATACAATATAATTTTGTTATGAATAAATCATTCCAATTCTCCAAACTATACTATAGAGTTGGTTGGACAATCTATAAAGCTCATTCAATCATATGTATGTTGGACATTCATTGCAAATAGACAAAGAATTGAGCCTAAGAGAGGAGGGGAGTGTGTTGGATTGCATTTGAAAAACTGTAAGATTCTTTTAATAATCCTACACTTCTCTCAGAGATAAAGGGCTGTTTCGAATACTAATCTTCCTTTGGGGTTGCTACATGTCAATCAGACATTGAACACCATATTCCCCAAAGAACTGAAAAAACAAGTACTACTCAAAAGGAAATGGAAAGGCATATGGTGGGTGTGACTAGATTGTAACTTAATATGAACAAGGAATTATGAAGAAGTAGAGTGTTGTTAAAGAAATGTATGAGCAAAAATGATGAGTTGGTTATGTGTCTAAAACGAGAGGTAATGAATGGACAGTCTGTGTGGTTTATCAATATCCTCAAAATGTCAAGAGAAAATAAGGAAGGCCTCCAGCACATTAGGATGAATCTCTTAGTTATACCAATGGGAGGACATAGAGAGCAGATAGGCTGGCCAGGCATGGATGGGTTGCAATCTACATCCATGGTTCAGTATCCACATTGATGGGGTTAGAGATTAATTTGAGTACTAAATATTTAAGATCTAATATAAAAACAAGTTTAATGTGCAACAATTCATGTGATTGTATCTGCATATAATGATCTGTGACATAATAATATCGAAACAATAGCTCCAAAAAAGAGAAATGAAAGAAAACAATGTATTTAGACACTATATACACAAAATATCTTTGAACTGAGTCAAGCTTTATTTTAGGTGATACACAAGAAAACCTCATTAAGCTAATTATCTTCAATTAATTGCCTTTTTATATCAGTCACTATCAGATAAATTTCCTTTCATTCCACACCTAAAATTGAAACCTCTTTTGTGACAAAGAAAAAAAAACATATTTAGATAA
This sequence comes from Phalanger gymnotis, assembly GCA_028646595.1. NCBI lineage: Eukaryota > Metazoa > Chordata > Mammalia > Diprotodontia > Phalangeridae > Phalanger > Phalanger gymnotis. The sequence continues at coordinate 247,391,058 of CM053622.1, read as the reverse complement.
AAATAACAAATATAGTAATCACATCTAACAATACAGACATACAGAATTCTACCCATTTAGCATCCTGAATCTCTGCCAAGAAGATTGAGGTAATCAAAGCATGTTCCTTTATCTGTTCTCTTGGAGGCTTGATTATTATAGTTAATCAGAATTCAGCTTTTGTTTGGGGTTCTTTAAAGCTATGTTAATGTAGTTGCTATGTATTTTCTTCTAGTATTAATTAATTGTGCATCAATGTATATAAATCTGTCCATGTTTCTTGGGATTCCTTATATTCAAAACTTCTTATTGAACAAAAAAATTCCATTATATTAATACATTACATTAATATACACTTCGCTTAGCTATTTGTCCATCAATGAGACTTAACATTTTTAGTTCTTTGTTACCACAGGTGTGCTTCCATGAATATTTCTGTACATATTGGCACTTTCTCTCTGTCTTTGAGTTTCTTAGCATATGTGTCCAGTAGTGGGATTGTGGAGTCGAAAGAAAAGAATATTTTAGTCACTTTTCTCTTATAATTCCAGATTGTTTTCCAGAACTGTTGGAATAATTTAAATCACCACCAATGATACATTAGTATATCTGACTTCCAAAAGCCCTTCCAACAGTACCAATTGGCACTTTTTGTCATCTTTGACAACTTACTAATTATGAAATAAAAACTTAGAATTCTCTGGTTTTCATTTCTCTTATTAGTATTTATATTGAGCATGACTTCAAATGATTATTAATAAACCTGCCACTCTGAAGAACGTCTTACATATGTGTGTGTGTGTGTGTGTGTGTGTGTGCACGCGCACATGTGTGTTCAATTGCCTTTGCATTTTGGATGTCAGACTTTTAGTCAAGGCAAGGCAAAGCAAGTCAATAACCAATTGTTAAGTGCTTAAAATGTGCCAAGCACTGTGATAAGTGCTGGAAATATATATACAAATTAAAAAGGAAAGTCCCTGCCAGGAGGTAGCTTACATTCTAATGGGCAAAGGCAGCACATAAAGTGGACTTTAAAAATTAGGGGAGGAAAAAAAAGGGAGACAAAGGTACCCACTGTAGAGGAATGTTAAATAAAGTCCCATGGAGAGTCAGAAGAGCAATTTGAAGAGGAAGGAGATCATTGTTTGGCCTAGGATTCCTCCTTTCGGTGAAGAGTTATGAGAAAACAGCCAATCAGAAAAAGAGGCTGCAGGGGTGGAGGGTATTTCCAATGGGAGAAGTAGACAAAGAATAGAGTGGGCTTCCATTTAAAGAAGTTTCTATGGCACGGAAGAGTAGGTCCTGTGGAGATGAGTAAGTGCTGTAACCAGGAGATGAATGGAAAACTATTTTTTTCATTGATATTTCATGCTAAAATTTTTTCTCTCTATACACTGTTCCTGGGAAGTAGGTCGCTCGCTGGATAGTATGCCAGGTCTGGATTCAGGAAGACTCATCTTCCTGAGTTGAAATCCAGCTTCAGATACTTACTAGCTGTGTGACCATGGACAAGTTACTTAAATCGATTTGCCTGAGTTTCTTCATTTGCAAAATGAGCTGGAGAAGGAAAGAGCAAATCACATCAGTATCTCTGTTAAGAAAATCTCCAATGGGGTCACTAAGACTGAAAATGACTGAAAGACTGGTCCTGCTCTTATGCTCTCTAATTTTGTTTGTGCCTTTCAATTTTATAAGATCAAAATGGTCTTTTTAGCCTTTTACAATCGCCTTTACCCTTTGTTTTATTGAAAATCTTTAACAAACAAAGATACTTCCTTCTGTTCTTTTACTTTATTTTGTCAGGGTATGATCTTTTGTATTTAGATTTCACATCCATCTGGGGCCTATGGTGGTATATTGTATAAGAATTTTCCAAAACTATTTTTCAGTTTTCTTCTACATTCTTGTAATTTATGATGTTGGCCTTATGAAACACTGGACTCAACATTTCATCTAGTGGCTTCTTTCCTTTTTCTTTCCTTTATTTTTGTCACAGCAAAGAGTTCAATGATTTCAAACTTGGGGTATGGTAATCTAAAGTTTCCTTTGTTCTTCTTTTATTCATTATTTCCTTTAAGTGTATAGGCATTTTGTTCTTACAAATGAATTTCGTTATTACTATCTCATTCTATGAAGCATAATTGTAGTAATTTGATCGGGATAACATCAAAACTTTTGTTTAACTTAGGTGATATAACCATTTATATTACATGGGCATAGTCTGGCATAGCCTGACTATGAGCATTGAATATTCCTTGAATTACTTGTTTGTCTTTATTTTTGTGGATTATTTTAATTTGCCTTTATATAAAATCTTGTACATGTCTTGAGAGATTTACTCCTTGGCATTGTATAAATATTGTAAATAATCAGAATGGAATTATTTGTGTCACTATTTTCTCCTGTTTTTTTTTGATGGAACACTAAATAAAGGCTCATAATTTTTGTAGGTTTATTTTTTAATTTAATATTTTATTTTTTCCCAATTATGTGCAAATTTTTTTTAACATTTGTTATTTAAAATTTTTGAGTTTCAAATTCTCTCGTTCCCTTCCTCTCCTTCCCTGCCCCTTTGAGAAAGCAAGCAATTTCATATAGGTTACACATGTGTAGTCATGCAAAATATTTCCATGTTAGACATGTTGTGAAAGAAAACAGAAAAAACCCCAAGAAAAATAAAGTAAATAAAAATATGCTTCTATCTGTATTCAGACTCCACTAGTTCTTTCTCTAGAGATAGACAGCATTTTTCTTCATAAATTCTTCAGAATTGTCTTAGATCATAGTATCGCTGAGAATAGCTAAGTCATCCACAGTTGATTATCATACAATATTACTGTTACTGTATACAATGTCCTCTTGATTCCGCTCATTTCACTTTGCATCAGTTCCCACAAGTCTTTCCAGGTTTTTTGATAGCATTCTGTTCATCATTTTTTATAGTGAAATAACATCCCGTCACAATCATATGTAACAGTTTGTTCAATCATTCCCCAATTGATGGACATCCCTTCAATTTCTAATTCTTTGTCATCACTAACAGAGCTGCTATAAATATTTGTGTACACATAGGTCTTTTCCCTGTGTCTTTGGGATATAGACCTATTACTGTATTACTGTATCAAAAGATATGCACAGTTTTATAGCTTTTGGGTATAGTTTCACATGTTCTCCAGAATTGTTGGACCAATTTACAACAGCACTAATAGTGCTCTGTGTCCCAGTTTTTCGATATTCCCTCCAGCATTTGTCATTTTCTTTTTCTCTCATGTTAGCCATTCTAGTAGATGTGAGGTGGTAATTCAAAGTTGCTTTAATTTGTATTTCTCTATTTACGTATTTCTCTATTGTATTTATTGTATTTATGTATTTCTCTATTGTATTTATGTATTACTGTATTTGTGTATTTCTCTATGTATTTCTCTATTGTATTTCTCTGATTATTTTATTAGGACCAATGTTTTTCCCCCTTTTTCTACTTCCTTATTCAGAAATCAATTAGTGTGGGAAATCTTTGTAAAAACTCACCCAGCCACGATGGATGAGGTCTAATCAAAGATAGTAAAAGAAATTCTAAATTTAGGCTAATGAGTGCCTTCCTGTTCAATGTGTTTGTTCAGACAGGTCTGGGGAAGTGTTGATTCCCTCTTGTGTCAGGGTGATATGGAAATTGCTAATTCTCTTAGACCAAGATTTGGGCTATGCAAGTCACATACACCAAGAACCTCATTTTAATATAGCCCACCTCCTATTGTAATATTCATTCTCTCATTAATTGTTAACAAATTATAGTTGATTCCCCACCCACCCACGCACCCACACTAACAAGCGAACACCCACCATTTAAAGGGCACATAAAGTGTGAGCTTACATCCATCAAGAAACTTTGATCAAAGAGAGATAGCCAAATGACCATCCTTTTATTATTAAATGGTCTGGTTTTATTAATAAAATGATTAGATTATCCAGAAGTTATATCTCTTGGAATTTTTTAATCATCATACTATGCTTTCTCATGTTTTTAGTAGTAATGGGTGTTGTATTTTGTCAAAAGCTTTTTCTGCATCTTTTGATATGATCATATGATTTTTGCTATTTTTCTAAATGATCTGGTCAATTATGCTTATGGTTTTTTTTAATATTGAACCAACTCTGCATTCCTGATATAATCCCACCCTGGCCATAATGTATAATCTTTGTGATATATTGTTTTAATCTAGTTCCTAGTATTTTATTTAATATTTTTATCAATATTCATTGGGGAAATTGGTCTGTAGTATTCTTCCTGTGTTTTTTTATCTCCCTGGTTTAAGTATCAAAACCATATTTGTGTCATAGAAGGAAATAGGTAGGATTCCTTTACCTATTTTAAAAAGTAGTTTACATAACATTGGAATTAATTGTTCTTTAAATGTTTGGTAGAATTCACTTGTAAATCCATCAAGTCCTTGGGTATATATTCTTAGGGAACTCATTTATTGCTTGTTCAATTTCTTTCTCTAAAATTAATTTGTTTAAGTATTCTATTTCCTCCTCTGTTAATTTAAGTAATTTGTACTTTTGTAAATCTTTATCCATTTCACTTAGATTGTTAGAGGTATTGGCATATAATTGGGTAAAAATGTTCTTAATAATTGCTTTAATTTCCTCTTTATTGGTCATGCATTGACCCTTTTTTTTAATTTTTGATACTGGTAATTTCGTTTTCTTTCTTTTACAAAATCAAATTAATCAATGGTTTGTATATTTTATTGTTTCTTTTTTCAAATAACCAGTTCTTAGTTTTATTTATTAGTTAAATAGTTTTCTTACTTTCAATTTTACCGATCTCTCCTTTGAGTTTCGGGATTTCTATTTTAGTGTTTAATTGGTTTTTTTAATGTGTTCTTTTTCTAGTTGTTTTTAGTTTCACATTGATCTTCTCTTTCTGTTTTTTTTTTATTGATGTTAGCATTTGGATACATGTTTTTTCCTAAGTCCTGCTTTAGCTTTATGCCATAAATTTTGGTATGCTGTCTCATTGCTGTCATTAACTTTAATGAAATTACTGTTTGTTTCTATGATTTGTTCTTTGATCCATTCATTCTTTAGCATTGGAGTTTTTAATTTTCAATTTTTTTATGCTTCCAAGGCTCTTTATTGAATGTAATTTTTATTGCATTATGGTTCCAAAAGTGTGCATTAACATATCTGCTTTTCTGCATTTATTTGTGAGGTTTTTAATGTCCTAAATGGTCAATTTTTTATGAAAGTTCAATATACAGCTGAGAAAAGGACATACGTTATCTATTTCCATTCAATTTTCTACAGAGAACTAGCATATCTAAATTCTCTAAAATTCCATTTATCTCCCTAACTTCTGTCTTCTTTATTTCATGGTGAGATTTATCTAGTACTGAAGGGGAAAATGAGGTCACCCATTAGTATACTTTTACTGTCTACTTCCTCCCATAACTCATTTCATTTTCCTCTAGGCATTTGAATGCTACACCATTTGGTGCATATATGTTTAGAATTTATATTACTCATTGCCTATGGTACCTTTTAAGAAAATCTAATTTACCTGATTATCTCTTCTAATTAGGTTAATTTTTGTTTTCCTTTGTCTGAGATCATGACTGCTACTGCTGCCTTTTTTACTTTAGCTTAAGCATAGTAGTTTCTGCTCATGCTCCTCATTATAACTCAGTGTGTTAAAACTTTTTGTTTTAAGTTTCTTGTAAACAATATATTTTTGGCTTCCATTTTCTAATCCTTTCTGTGATCCTCTTTCATTTTCTGTGTGAGTTCATCCCATTCACATTTACAGTTATGATGATTAATTCTGTATTTTCCTCCATTCTATTTTCTTCTGTTTAATAGTCTCTCTCTCTCTCTGTCTCTTTCTCTCAACATTGTCCTTCCTTAAAAGACTTTTGCTTCTGACCAATTCCACCCTTAGTCTACCCTCCCTCTTATCACTGCCTCCTTTCTTTTATCACCTTTGTTTTCTACTTCTGTGTTGGGTAAGATTGATTTAAATATGTGGGACTTCTTAATGTTTTCTTCCCTGTTTGAAGCAGTTTAGATAAGAGTGAGATTCAAGTTTTTCCCACTCACCTCCATTTTTCCCACCACAGTAAAAGCTTTTCCTTGTGTGCTCTTCTAAAATGTGAGTTTTCCCCATTCTTTCTCTCCATCCCCTCTTCTCCCAGTGCATTCCTCTTTCTCTCCTCTTCAGTTTTTTTGAGATCATGCCAACATAATAATCTTACACACATTTTCTCCCTCTATGTAGACTCTTTCTCATTCCCTAATTAAAATAGGAATTTCATCTATCATCTTCCCACATGGGGATGTAAATAATTTAACATTATTAAATCCCTTCTGATTTCTTTCATGTTTTCCTTTTTGTGCTTCTCTTGAACCTTGTTTTAGATGGTCATTTTCTATTCAGCTCTTGCCTTTTCATCGAGAATGCTTAAAGTCTTCTAATTCATTAAAAATCCATTTTCTCCCCGGAAAGATTACATTTAATTTTTCTGGGTAGGTTATTCTTTATTGTAATCCAAAATTCTTTAACTTCCAGAATACCATATTCTAAGGTTTCCATTCTTCATGTGGTAGCTCCTAAATATTGGGTTATCTGGACTGTGGCTCTAAATTGCTTGAATAGATTCTTTCTGGCTCCTTTCAGTATTTTCTCTTTGACCTGGAAGCTCTGGAATATCAACATAATTTTCATTTTGTGATCTTTTTCAGGGCATGATCAGCAGATTCTTTTAATTTCTATTTTGCCCTTTGGTTCAAAAATATTGGGACATTTCCCTTCATAATTTCACAAAATATAATGTATAGGCTCTTTTTTGCATCATGGCTTTTGGAGAGTCCAATAGTTCTTAAATTATCTCTTTTCAATCTATTTTATAGGTCAGTTTCTTTTCAAATGAGGTCTTTCACATTTTCTTCTTTTTTTCATTCTTTTGACTTATTTCTTGTTTCTTGTCTCATGGTATCATTAGCTTCCACTTGCCCAATTCTAATTTTTAAGGACTTTTTTCTCCAGTGAGCTTTTTTTTGCCTCTTTCATCATTTCATCTATTTTTAAATAGTTATTTTCTCCAATTTTTTCACACCTCTTTTTACAAGCTTATCTATTCTCTTTTCTTAATTTTCTTATATCACTCATTTCTTTTCCTGATATTTCCTCTACCACTTAATTTTTAAAAATAATTTTCCTGCCTTTTTTAACTCATCAATGAATTCTTATTGCACTTCTGTCCAATCTGCATTTTTTTCTTTAAAGCTTTTAATGGAGCTGTTTTCATGTCATTATCTTCCGAATTTGTATCTCAATCTTCCCTGTTACCATAGCAGATTTTTATAATCAAATTCTTTTTTTGTTGTTTGCTCATTGTTTTCCTGTTGGTTTCTTAACTTTGGACTTTATGTTAAATTTGGACTCTACTCACTTGAGGTAGGGTAGGGGCACTGTCCCAAGTTTTAGGATTTTTCAAGCCTCTGTTTTTACTGTTAGTTCTGGGTTTTTATAAGTTTTTGGTGATTCCAAGGTTGTGTGATCTGGGGAGAGGTGTGACCACTGCTCTCTTGGTCTGTGCTTTGCTCACCACTCAGGAAAGGCCCTTGATCCCTTGCAGCAACTGCTAACACTCCTCTCTACTCTGTAACTGCTACCCAGAACTTGGTAAGGACAATGGAGTTACCAAACAGCTCCCAGTTCTATGGCCAGTGCTAGTATAGGAGTCCCCTGTAATATCTTTCTGACTAGTTGTATAATTGCCTTGCTATCTCTGGGCTGAGAGCTCCCAAAACTGTTGCTGCTACTGTAACACCTACCTCCTAGCCCCACAGGTAGCGTTGACACTGTACTTCAGGTAAGCTCAGTGCTACCAACTTCTCCTTCTAACTTTCTAAGTTGTCTTGGGCTGGAAAAATATTTCACCCTGACCTTTTGTTGGCTATGCTGATCCAGAATTCTATTTGAGACATTATTTTAAAGTTGTTCAAAGGGGAATGTTGGAAGTGCTTCCTCTATTCTGCAACATTGATTCTGCACTGATTCCACTAGTTCTTTAACAATAACTTTTAGCATTATTTATTGTAGTCCATATTGTTCTATAGTCTACAAGTACTCTTTAAATGGAAGCTTTGGGAAGAGATCTTTGTCCTACTTTCCAGTTTTCCAATCAGAAGGAGAAATAGTATTGAAAGTACTGAAGAGGTGACCTATAGTCATTAAATTTGGGCAAAAACCAAAATTTCCCACCCATATCATCTTGATCAGTTTTTTTTTCTCTAAGCCCCACTGTTTCCCCCCTTCCCTGTATGAGGAGAATTTCTCAATATTGCCTCACCAACAAACATATTGACTTATTACAGAACGCGATTTTTCCCCCTGAAATATTTATTTCCTTCTTCACATCCCTATCCAGGTTTTGGCCACCTTATATCTTTTGTCACTTACATTTTTTTTTGCCCATAAATATTTTCTTTGTTGTTTTACTGTCTTTTGCTAAGAGTATTTTTAAAGAAAAAGATATAATTAAATCCTTTACTTATATAACCTCAGGTTGTTTTAGATTCATGAAAACACTCATTTTATTTCTTAGTCTTTTATTTCTCTCTGACCTTGTACATCTTTCTTCTGTTTGATGAGTTTGCCAGTTGAATATCTTACTCACCTCTGGCTTCTTTTGAATGATTCAAATTCTTCCCTTTTTCTGAACATAAATTTTAAAAATTAATTATTAAGCTAAGCTTTGCAGGATATATTATTCTGAGGGTGCAAATTGATCTTTGCTTTTCAGCATTTCATATTCCAATAATTCCTTTGATGTTGCAACTCTAAAGTTTTATCCTGATCTTCCTTTGTTAGTAAACTTGGGGTTTATTCATGCTGGCATTCCATAAAGTATTCACAATACACAGCTGTATTGTGAAGACTATTTCCTTACTTCTATAAACATATTGGAAATATATTTTAAATATTTTGGATATTATTTTTGTATGGTTTCCTAAAGTATAGTATTAAGAGTTTTTTTATTCCATTTTCTTCTCAAAGACCTCTAATTCTTAGATTAGTCCTTTGGGTTCTCTGTTCATATTCAGTTTTCATGCTTTGCATTGCCAGCTTCTAATCTTGTTATCTTTTTATTTCATTCACTTAATTATCTTTCCTGTTTCTGCATTTCAATTCTGTCAGTCTCTTTTTCAAATAATTTGTGATTTTGCAAAGGGTTTGTCTTTTGTTCTAAATTTTCTATTCCTTTATTTAAAAATTTGGATTTTTTCTTGAAAGTGGAAATATTTATTTTTATTTCTCTGAACTCTTCATTTACTTCTATTGCTATTCTCAACCATTCTAGACAGTTTTAGATTTGTTCCATTTTCAGTTCTGAGAGTCTTATAAGAATCACAGGGTTATTTTTTCCTTCCTTAGGAGATTTTTTTTTACTTGATTTCTTTCACTAAAGAACATTTATTCATTGTATTAGATATTTTACTACTTATTTTTCTCACATTTGCTCCTTTGTCAGCTTTTATCAATCATTATCAGTCTCCTTGTTGTTTTCCCTGTGGTTTCCTTGCTGTATCAGTGTTTCTTATTGTCAATCCATTACTTGCAACAGATCCTACACTATCGTTCTATACTCTCCCCCCTCTAACTCTTGATGCTCATTCTTTTCTTTCCAAACCATAGGTCTTAAGCAACATTGGTGTTCCTTAAGGAGTGGGAAAAATGTTGGATCTTTATTCTAGGGAGACTGAGAAGCCAATGGAAATTGTCTAATTCTTCACCTTTTCCAGTATTACTCTCCTGAGTTTCATTTTCCTTTCAACTTAAACTTTCTTCTGTCTCTAGTTTGTCTCTTAGGTCTGCTAGATTCAGAGGTCCCAACCCACAAAGAGATAGGTCCCCTTGGCCTCTGTTGAAGAAAAACTCTAAGAAACCTTTAAATCTGGAATTTTACTTTGCTCTCCAAATATCAGCCATTTGCCTACTTTATCCTATTCTGTATTAGTTGCAATGGGATGATGCTTCTAGGCCCTTCTTTCTTCCATAATCACCAACATTTTTTTATTCTTATGCTCTCTTCTTGGGTTGGTCAGATTCATTGTCACCAACAACTGAGGGGGTAGAGAGATTCTTTTCATAACAGTAGTGCAGAAAACCTTAAGGCTCCTGAATTTCTGCTTCATTTTTACATGGACACCATCCTTTTCTACAGCTACCATGTGTCCTCTGAATGGTTTTCTGGGAGATCTGATTCATAGTACTCAGCCTGTGCAGGGGAAAATGGTATTGTTAAAGCACTTTTAAGGGGTTAATCCTGAGATCTAATGCCTAAAATATGCAGCAGCTATAAGGCACTATCTATGGACCCATGGCAACAAGGGCTAAGTAAGGGAAGTGGCAAGGATGGTGTTTTGTTTTGCTGTTGTTGTTTTTCTGTACAACTTACATTAAGGTATTCTGTTTCATAGAAAAATGTCAACTGTCAGCTAATCCAAGTTCCTCATTGTACAGATGTAGAAACTGAGAGTGTAATCATCCAAGGTTACCCAGGTAGTAAATGAGAGATCTAGGATTCTGCCTTGAGTCCTCTGTTTCCAGAACAGGAAGAAGTACTCTTTCTACTTTATTTTGCTGCTTCATCACTCCATTTTGTTGTTTATCACGGATTCTTGGACATATTTATTATTGATCTGAGGGTATTCAGGGTATCGCAATGTAACCTTCCTTTCACTCTGCCATTTTGATTTGGAATAATGATCCTAGATGTTATGTGAACAAATTTCCTCAGCAAACTAATTGTAAAAAATATTTTGATTACTTAGTAAAAATTATCATTGTCCTTTGGGAATTATCTGAGACAAGCTATGAAACATCTTCAAACTCATGTTGAATGTGTGATATAGAGACTCAATGCATGAGGTCAATGGATATAGCATTTCCCTTTTAATTTGTCAATTGGCAATTTGTCCTTTTCCATACTTACATAATTTCAGTGATCAGAGATTGAAGGAAACTGTGGTATGGTAGAAAGTATGACAACTCCACCATCAGTGTGTGTGTGTTTGAATCCTTAGTGGATAGAGCACTGGGATTGGAATCAAGACCTGACTTCAAATCTAGCCTCAGACAGTTACTGGATGTATAATAATGAGCAAGTTCCTTAACCTCACTTGGCCTCAATTTCCATATTTGTAAACTGGGGAATATAATAGCAACTACCTCACAGGGTTGTGAGGATCAAATGACACAAAATACGTACACAGTTTGCCAAACTTTAAAGTGTTACATAAATGTTAGTTATTATTATGATTACTATTACTTTTGTGTAGTTAGTACCAGTGTGACCTTAGGCAAGTCACTCTGCTCAGTACTTCAGCTGGAAGCTATGTCTCTAAACTGAGGTCCTTGGCAGAAAGCTCCCTCCTCTTCAATTCACATCACTAATATGTCTTCCACAACTTTCTTCTTCACTGATGACTTATATAAAGTGTAATCCCTCCTCCTTGCCAAAGCAAACCCTTCTACATAATAAGTGATCCTTTTCCATCATATCTTCTCCAGCAGATTGGTCCATCTAACATTTTTTTCACTAGAGTACAATTTCTCCCTATTAGCTGCTTATCATTCTCTAACAGTGCTCAGAGCTCAGCCCATATGTCCAACATCTTCTGCCAGATGGATCGGCATTCTTCCAGCTCTGTTCCATCACTGCATTAAATTGACCAGCTCCTTGCTAAGTCTCTGAATCACAACCCCTCTATCTTCTTCCTAAACATGGTGACATTCTAGTCTTTGATAGAGTCCTGACACTACCAGGGACTATTGCACAGGGAAGAGACAGGGCCTTACTGCTAACCATGTCAAGGGTGTTCATGTAGGTACTACAGGCATGAAGGTCATTTCTGACATGCATGTACCAAAGTAGCTCACAGGAGACCCATTGGACATGCGAGTAGATGGAGAGATTCCATCAAAGAGAGCCTCTGCCATCCTTGAGAGGTTCTGTAGGCCAGGGCCTAAGGAAACAAATATGGCCTCACCCAAATCTACTTTCCTCAGGTGCTTGAAGAGCTGACTGGCTCTACTCCTTATAACCTTCTTCTCTAGGAGCCATGGTGTGTGACAAATGGAAAGAAGCACTTAAATTAAAGGGAATAGTTCCTGCGAGATAGCACAGTGCTGGAGACATGAGTCCATAAAGCCTACCTTGACCTTAGGCCAATCAGAACCGAATTCACTGAAGTTACTCAGCATCTTGACACAGAGGAAGAAATCTTTCTCCTAAGCACAGCAAAGTGTACCACCATTCCCATCTGTTCTTTGTTTTTCACCAGAAAGGCATAAGGCACACGACCCCGGACATTTTCTACCCCATGTAGCAGGAGGTTCTCTGGGAAGTGAACAAAATAATCCTATATTTTTCTGTATTGGATGCCAAGCCAGTCAAGGTCTGAGAGAAGTCATGGAACTCATGTCTGAGTTTAGAAAATTCTTTATTACTTCTGTAACATAGACTAGAGCCAAAAGAAGGATACCTTCCTGCTTCAGTTCAAAAAGGCCAAGGCCCTAATGGAGAAAAGAGATGGTTTCCTCTCAGGATTTATAAGCTTTTTCACTCTTTTAGTGAGATACCTTCTGATCCAAAGTTCCTTCTACTATGGTTTTAGCTGACATTTGACAGTGATATCTACCTGGGGATTCTTATACAGATCTGAGGATTTTGTGTAGGAGTCAGGTTGTGTAGCAATCAAGTGTGTGCCAAGTCATGATTTTTATACCTTGGTGACCTCTCTTATATTCTCTTTCTTTCTTCTGACATTGCTAACACTGTGGTACAAGGCCCTCTTCATCTCATTCCTCATTTGTTCCAATACAATGTTGGTTGGTATATCCTTGTCTCAGGTCTTCCCCCATATTGGTCCATTCTCCACTCAGCTGTCAAATTATTATTTCTAAAGTATAAATACAACCATGCCACCCCTCTATTCAAGATATTCTAGTAGCTACCTATTATTTTCTGATTCAAATATAAAACAATTTGTTTGCCATTTAAGACCCTTTATAACCTGGCCCCCTTCTACCTTTCCATCTTCTTCTACTTTATGCCCCCTGTAGACAGGAGGCTGTGACTCTGGCCTCCTCACTTTCCCTTGTGTGGGATGCTCCGTTGCTACACTGGGCATCTTCACTGAATGTACCCCATGCATAGATTTTTCTCTTTCCTCCCCACTATCCATTAGATTCCTTGATTTCCTCCAAGTCTTAGCTAAAATCTTACCTTCTACAAGAAGCTTTTCTTAGAACTCCTTACTCTTAGTGCTTTCCTTCTGAGATTATTACCAATTTATCCTGCATATATCCTCTTTTTGCATAGTTGTTCTATGTTGCATACCTCTTCAGACTTGAACACTTGAGACCCACTCTTTGTATACTTGGCACTTAGTACAGTGCCTGGTACATAGAAAATACTTAATAATTATTTGTTGATTTGACTTAACTATTTAGGTTTATTTCCTGGCATTATATTTTCTTTTCCTTTTTGCCATGGGGAGTAGGGAGGAGGAAGATGCAATATGTCATTGTTAATTAAAAATAATGTAATTTAATTTAAAAAGAAAAATGAATAAAGCAAGAGGTAGCCTCAGATTATTTCTATGGTTCTTTTCAGTTCTAAGTCACAGGTATTTATATCTTACCTCTGTCTTTGAGTAGGATCATAGGGTCAGAGAAGTATATCAGGAAAGGACCTCAAAGGCCATATAGCCCAACCCTCTCAATTTACAAATAAACTCAGCACCAGGAAGTTTAGGCAAATTGAAAAAGTTCAACTAGGTGGGATTTAAATCCAGATGTCTTAATTCTAGGATCAGCAATCTTTCTATCATACCACCCTGTTTCCAGGAACATTTCTTCCATATTTCTTTTTGGGGATGGGAATTGTTTTTTTCAATATCATCCTTTAATGTTAGTATTATCCAAGTTTCTACACTGAACCCTTTATTCTCAACATTGTGCATTTGATTTTGTGATGACCTCAACTATAGAAATGGCTTCAATTAACTTTTGTATACAGTTGAAACCATTTCTTAGAATACGGATGGGGGTAGTGACAAGAGGCAAAGGGAGAAAAGAGTAGGAAAAGAAAGCAAATGTACATTCTTTCTTGCCTGGGGTCAATTGCTACATGTGGTAGCAGCAGAGGTATAGAGGGACTACCTGCCTTCACAATTTTCACGAATTATTATTTTTGGTTCTTCTCCAGTTTTCTCCAGAGTTTCATCAGCTGACTAGTCTTCATTCTTATTGTAGACCACTCAAACTTGAGGTGACTTTTAGAACTGAAAGAAATATATATAGGGGCAGTGTGGTACATTAAGAAGTTTGGAATTGGAAAAAAGGGCCATGATTTATATTCCAGGTCTGTGACTTAAACCCTGTGTAACTTTAGAAAAAAAACCACTTCATTTTCCTTCTCTGGAGCTCAGTGTCTCCATTGGCATAATAGGTAGAGAGAAGGACAGAAATTCATCAAAATCTGGCTTAGAACCCTGTCAGGAAATATATTAGCCATTGCACAATCTGACCCAGTGACTTTGGCCTCCTTGCTCTTTCTTGAATAAGACACATCATATCCTGACTTCAGGCATTTTCATTGGCTGTCCCCAGTTCCTGGAATATTCTCCCTTCTCATCTCCACCTCCAAGTTTTTCTGGTTTCCTTCAAGTCTCCAATGAAATCTTATCTTTTTTAGGAATCCTTTCCTGGTCCCTCTTAGTGTCTTCCCGCTGTTGGTTATTTCAAATTTACCCAATATTTAGATGGTCTACATGTAGTTGTTTGCATGTGTCTCCCCCAGTAGGCTGAGTTCCTGGAGAGCAGGAACTCTTGTTTTTGTATCCCCAGAGTTTAGTATAGTGCCTGAATAGCAGGTAACAAATGTTTATTGATTTAGTCTCTGATATTCAGTGTGCCCATGTGCAAAATGGGGATAATAAGAGCACTTTCCTGATAGTATGGTTGTGAAGATCAATTAAAATAATGCATATAAATCTATTTTCAAACCTTCACACAAACATACATATGAATCATTGTTATTATACTATGCAATGAAGGGGTTGAAGTAGATGTCATTCATGTTTCATTCCAGTTCTAAATTTATGATCGTTTCAATTTAGTGTCCCCTGTATCTTAGTGTCGTTCCTCAATCCTGTTTCCAAATTACTTCTTATCATTGCTTTATCTATAGCATCCATTTCCCTAAATTAAATTTTTTTTCTATCCCCTCTTCAATAATAACAGATTGAACATGTGACTCGATCAATCATTTTCCAGAAGTTTTTCAATGGTAGTAATAACTAATCATTTGATCGCTACATAATCATAGGAACCATCTCATCAGATCAACTGTGCTCAGATTCAACTGACTGTTCATTAATCATCCTGGCAACAGTTGATTCAAGTATGACATGTGGCTATGATTTTAACTTTTCCCCCTTAATCGAGATCTCAGGAGAAATATCACACTCAAACTAAGAATAAAAATTAGACCCTAAAAATAACAAGATAATTTATAAAAATGAAATGACTTTCTACAAGGCTTTCTTCTTTATTCTATCTTTCTGTTGAAAGAAAATTTAACAAGGATGTTTCTGTTTATTAGTCATGATTTTTAAAACTTTAGAAATGGAAAATCAGATAAACTTCAATTGCTTCAAAACATGATGGTTCAAATCTAACATTCCACATGTGTTCTCTGTTTTGAAAAGAAAATGATGTGTAATCCTTTAAAGGCATTTTTGGTTTAAAGAAACAAAAACTGAGAAGGCTCAAAAACACACTTTGACCAACTTTTTTTTCAGCACCTTTGAACATCTGATCATTGCTGATTGCCTTATGATCTCTTATCATTTAATGTATATATTTTGCAAAACTATAAGAACTTGGAGTACTTATGTACAAAGGGATATACCTAGAAATTTAAACTCATTTTCAGAACTAATGGCCTGTATATTGTGGACAAATGAACAAACCTGTGTTATGAATATTTAAAATTCTTTCTAATAGTTTAAGGTTTAAAGAATCAGTGAATTATCATTAATGAGCTAGAGATACTCACTGTCATAATCTTTATTGTGTCACTAGTATAGTCCCATCACTATGCTTAGTTATGGCTTATTGATGTGGTAATATTCTATTTTTAAACAAATCCAAACCTTTTAGAAGACATGCTCATAAAAGGATGTTTAGTATTGATTCAGGTTTTGGTCATAATATTATAGCATAAATTTCTGTATTACATGTTTCATTCTTAATCAAAGAAATTGAACATTTATTTGAACAGCTTTGTTTTAGCAAAACTTCAGATATTAAAAAAAAATTAAAGCAAGCTTTTCTAATTCAATCAGTTGTTTGAAAATAATTTTTCTTTTCCAAATAATGAAATGCTGCTTGGTTTTAGGAAGCCTGCTTATTAATGGGTACAAAAATAAATCTATTTCATGAAACAGTATGAAACTGCACATAAGCATGTATATGTATTTGTAAAATATATATTTCTTGACATTTAATTTGAAATACAGACAACCAAGTTGAATTCTTTTGACAGTATAGCTTGTAATGATGGGAAAATGCATTCCCTTCTCAAGACAAATTTCATCAAAATTAAGAGTGTTAAACAAAAAAGTTTCTTAAGACCAAATTTCAACTTTTAAACAACTAAAAATAATAGGAAAGATGATAGTTTAAGAATATAATTTGTAGTAGATGAAAGAAACATGTTGTTGATGGAGAATTTCTTGTGGAGAGAATGTTTGAGGTATCAGAAGGTAATGCAAGAATTAAAAAAAAAATTTGTAGAATATGGCTTAAATTTTGCTTTGGTGATATTCATTAAAGACAATTTCACCTTTATGCATTTAATAACTGATAGAAGTAATGAAGCTTATAAACTGGAAGCCTGTACTGAAAGATATTTCCCTTCCTGGGTAGTCTCCATCTTGTCCTTCCTCCTTTTCCTTCTTCCTCTTCTCCTTGAAAAAAAAAAGTAAAACAAAGCATGGGTTATGTCTGAAAAAATAAATCTTGAAAGATTTTGGATAAGTGGCAAAAGCCTCTTGTTCCCTCCTGGAACCAAAATAAACTTCAAAAGGACACTGCAATTAGGACCAGTGTTAACACAGTAGTAGGTCATGAAATTCACTAAAAGTCAAGTTGGTTAGTGTTATACTCCTACCTGTACATCAGCCCATTTAAAGAAAAAATGATTAGATAGATAAATGAATGACTAGGAATAGATATGGTTTCATTTCATTCTTTTGCCTGTAAATACTGGAAGCACTAGCATAATCAGCATAGCTATATAGCCATTGAATTCCCATAGAGATAATGAGACTTGCCAGGGAATTAGAAGCAAACTGTATTTTGTATTTTACATATGTGTAACATCAACTTCAATGGCCCCTATTATAGAGATAATTGATATACCTATTTTATCTTTAAGAGAGAATAGAAATTTGAGAAATCATCAGTCTTTCTGGGGACACTATTAGCTATGATAGCTAGTGAAAAGGTGTGGACAGAAAGGACTAATAGAACTTCTTTCCTGAGAGAATAGCTTTAAATTCTTATCTTGCAAAGTAACATTATGAAGAGCATTAGTGAAAAGAGGCTTTAAGTTGGCATTAAGAGAGATCTTGTGTTACCAGAATTGACAAGAAATCATGAATAGCAATGATCAGTGGTAACTCTGGAGGTGAATTCTCTCACAGCTCATACATTGTGCTTAATTATTTATGTCCTTATTTTATTGTTTATTTCACTGTCAATAAATTATATATTCAGTAATCATGATATTTTTTAAACATAAGATCTTAGGGTTTTGACTTAAGATGAGCAAAAGCAAAAAAAGGATTTCTCCATTCTATTTAATAAATAAGATTTTGTAGACTGGGGTAAGGACTCAGAATATTTCAATTTTAGTAATTGATGAGAAGACGTCAGAACAGATTTTGAATCTTGGATGAGACTGAATAAGGAAATGACCCAAGTAACAAATTGGGAGGTAGAGATTTGATGTGGTTGTCGTGAGGGTTATTGCTCCTCAGACCTGTTACATGTTTTCTACAGGTTCATCTGGGATTTGACTGTAAGAACTATCCATAAAACCTGTTATATATGTATATTTGCAATGAATTAACAGAAATCATGTTAATTGATTATCCTTTCAGCCAATTTTGCTCTTAGGGATCATGAAGGAAGACTGCATGCTTATTATATGACCCTAGGGACAAATGGCTTAGCCATGCCCTGTGAAGAACTGGAATAAATCTGTGGTACTTCTGTCTGAATTCAAAGTTAGTTGTCTTTAGATGGAGGCTGGGGGGAGGTGTTTATTAAAATGTATTATCCTCTCTTTAGCAGATACAATTAAGATGAGCCACTTCAAGGAAAAACATAACTTTTTATTATCAAAAGGAATAAGTATGAATTAAATGCAATATCATACAGATTATAACAAGGAATATACAATTTGAAGACAGAAAAAATACAACTTTTTGGTATATCTGCCATAATTGCTTACTTGAATTGCTATATCTATATTAAGCTAAGGCTACTTGGACTCAGGCTTCCAGCCAAGACAAGAACATTCTCCTAGGTCCTCCTTAATTGGTTGAGAGAATGCTGACATAATGCTGAACACTTGTGTGAAGGGCAGTGTTGATGGCAATGCTTTGGAGAAGAGAGACATTCTTTATCTCTTTCTTTGATAGAGATACTTGGAGTTCCACACTCTCCTCGAGACTGATGTCAGGGAGGCAAAACAGAAAGATGCTATTTTAGGCAGGCAGAAGAAGTCAACTCTTCATTATATCCCCAATTTTCAATATACTTCCTGAAAGATTTTAGGGAATTGAGTGTAACTGGGAACTGTATCTTAAGTGAGCAACATTTCATCTTGCTTCCATTTAAAAGGATCGTTAATTTTTCTTTATTTTCTGGTATATTCTACCATATAGTTTTGTAAACTATGGCCTATGGGCCAAATTTGACCCACTGCCTGATTTTGTGTGGTCTATGAATTAATAATGGTTGTAAAAAACATTATGGCAGTAGTTTGCTGATCCCTGATTTAACCTACAGAACTATGATTTCTTTTAGCTATCTACTTGCATTCTCGCAATTCATCATTTGTGATGGTCCTTTTTGTAACCAGCATTGGTGGGAAGGGGCCAAGCCAGTGGACATAAGCTTAAAAGTATCCTCTCCCTCTTAAGAGAGAGCTGTCAGGAAGGTGAAATTCTGTTCTAAGCTACTTATGTACTGAAAACATCAATATTTATAGGAGGGGTTAATTTTTTTTCTATGCCAATTGTGCTCTGAAAACTTCAATATTTGTGGGAGGAGGCAGATAGATATTTTCATCTGATACCCTGAGAAAAACACAGTGGCCAGCTTCATGGTCCCTTATCTTGTTCTCCTCAAGGCAGGAATGATAATCTTCCATGAAGAGTGTTGGGCAAGATTCCAGAGATAGATATTAAGGCCTCCCATCAAGCTGCCTTTCTATATGTTTAGATTTGCCATGTGCACATACCTAACCTATGCTGGCAGCACACACCTTACATAATTGCTTCCTATAGTTTCAGCCCTGCCCCAGATTTTGGAATAAAGACTATCCCTGGACAAGAGATTTAGGGTGTCCCCAAATCAATAACTCACTAGTTTAACTAAAGCATGCCTTGTTTCTGGTACTACTGACCTTAGCAATCTAATAACTCAGTAACTAAGTACTTATCTTAGTCTCCCATAATCAAATATTTGGTCTATAATTCAGCTCTCTTGTAATTGGGCTCCCTGTAACTAAGTCTCTGCCTAGTCTGTCCTTACATTTAGGAAACCAAAACCCCCTGTAACTGGTCCTCTTGCACTTGGTGTCAAACTTTTCTGAAGAGCCTAACTCATCTACATCTCCAACAATTACCTTCAGCTTGAGATTTTCTTGATCTCTTATCAGGTCCCTACTTGGATAGACATCCCAAATCTTCCAAATAGCCTGGACCTTTGAGGGATAGTAGTTGTGTACTACCTGTCCTTTCCTCAATAGACTAATCTCACAGAACTATTTTTAAACTCCTGTGTGTCCATCGCTCAAATAACAAATCTCCCTTACATTGTCACCTTATTCTGAACATCTAGCCTTTCCCCACATCATGGATTTTCTTTGCCCTTAAGTCCTTCTCTTCCTTACTCCACACTTCTACTGCTTCTGGAATCACAGTCCTGATGCAGGGCTAAGCTCAGTTAAGTAGTTCCTTTCCCTGACTAATAATTGGCTTTCCCAATGATGGCCCTGATCCTTGGCCATCCATGATACTACGCCATGGTACCAGATAATAAAGTAGTAATAATAACAATATCGATAATAACAAATAGCAGCTGGCATTTATGTAGCACTTTAAGATTGTAAAGTACTTTCCCTCATAGCAGCCCTGGGACATAGGTCCTATGATTAGCTTCAGTTTATAGGCTAGGAAACTGACACTGAAAGGTAAATGACTAGTCCAGGGTCACACAGCTATTAAGTTGTTTGAAGCCCGATTTGAACTCATAGCTTCTTGACTCCAGGTCCAGAGTTCTATCCTTTGCATCACCTAGTTTTAGATGTCTAAAAATAGAGTGCTCACTACATCCCCTCCTGATTCCAACTTGTGGTCAAAGCTTATGAAGAAATCAGAGCTAGAGAACCACTTTCCATTGTGTAGCTGAACTCTGGAGAGCAGCATGTTAGTCCCAGTCCTGAGAACTGAATGAATAAATCTTGTCCGTCTTCCTGTCCTGTCCTTCCAGCAAAATGATGGTGGTGACTTTATTGTTCCCATGGATGTCATTTGTTCAATCAAACCAAAGTCATCAAACATATGAGCACATCTCTTATCTACACACACGTTTTACTTCATGATTTGCTTGTGTTTCTCTGGTTCCTTTTCTTCGATCAGACCTTTCCCAACTGTGAAGACAAAAGGCTAGGGCAAGTGGCAGCTCATCATAGCTTAGTTTTCTTAAATAGACTGACTTTTAAGGATTTTTTTCTTTTTATAAAATGAGTCCCTCCCTTTCTTTCTTTTAAACATAATATATTTTGATAAAACATTTCAAAATGATTTATATAAAGACTAGACAGTGACAAAGGAAAACCTGTTTTTTAAAGAGACTGTTAGGATTCTTAAGTATGATTTTATGTTATGTTAGAGCCAAACTGGGTTTCTTTGGTCTCACATATCTGGAGTCTTAATAGGAGACAATGGGGAAATTAAATCCAATATGGTAACTATTTGCTTTTTACTCCTTTTTTCTCCCAGATGACATGATTTACTTAAAGAGAGGTAAAACTGCATAGCAAAATGTGGTTGTGTTTATTGCTTTCTTCAATGATATATGCAATTTATAGTTTTTTCAATGAAATGCATGAAAAGGATTGCTAACTTATCCCAATGACCTTAACTATACCTGTAAGAAATAAACATCATGGAAGCATGGAGTGAGGTGGGGTGATAGAACAGGCATCTATATTGGGATAGAATAATAGGAACCATTCAGTAGGCAGATTTAATGTGAAAGGCAAAAAGAAAGAAGGAAAAGCTAAGACTGCACAATGTTAAGACTAGCCTCCTTTTCATAATAAACATTAATAATAAAAATCCCACCTGTAGGCCAAATCATTCTGTTCTGAATGTGGTCGATGTGACACTCAGCCATTACCTCTGATGCTGTCTTGGACAACATATGAATAGCTATTTTAATCATATTTTTTATCAGCCCAACATTCATTGTACGAACAATTTAGGGTATTCGGCAAAAAAATAGAGTGTTTTCACATTTTTCAAAAACAAAAGAAAAAAGGTATCATTCATATATATGTACGTGTGTATATGTATATATATTTGTATATATGTGTGCATATGCACATATATGTATATACAATGTATGTGTGTATATATGTGTGTATACATAGATGCGCGCACACACACATATATTTATATATATATATACATATACATATATATATATATATACATACACACACACACATATATATATATATATATATCACCACCATCAATAGAAAACAGGCAGATATGGTAGGATATGAGAAGGCATAATTGCATGCTTTGATATTTATGATGAAAGACCTAAGCTGAAAGAAAAATGACAAAAATGCTATCTTAGCCCTTTATGAAACAAAGAAAACCTGAAGGTCGCGCAATAGTAATTTTCATCATTCCTTCCAAAGCCTTGGCAAGCTTTGAAAATTCATATGTAATAGCAGCTAGATTTTCTAAGTGAAAATACTTTGAAATCATCTTGGGATACATAGTCTATAAAAGAAACCTTCATATTTCAACCATAAGAAAAGTGAAATTATATTACAGAGCATTAAATTGACTGTATTTTAAATTATTGTATTGTCTTAGGTGCACAAAATCTTGCAGTGTCTGATTGTGGCTTTTTTAGTTTTTTAAAAGGAGGAACATTTCATTTAAAAATCAACGGCCACTCTTTCCAAGTGAGATTTACTTACTTCACAAAATAGAATATATTCACCTAAATATCCTGAAATTTATTTGTTTACAAATAGATTTATCAACATTGAAGTATAGCTCAAGTATTTTGAAAAGTATTTGAATTAAAAAAAAATTCCATAAGAGTAGGTACTCAGAACATATAAATGTCATTTTGTGCTATGCGATTCAAAGTAAAATGTAATGAGAAAGGATTCTAAAATATTTTTAAAAGATGCTCAATGTTCACCTCATTTGAATTGATTTTCAAAAGAGCTAGAATTTTTTACCTGCTAGAAAGCTTCTTCCTTTTTTTCTTAGATTCAGGCATTTACACTGCAAAATATGGTGTTCTTTTCCCAGCCTACTTAAACCAGAATTTAGTTCCACTATGCTTCCCAACCTTGTGTTGTCCAATTAGAGCAAAATGCAAATAAAGAGATCTCACGGAACAAATGATCTAATTAACTGGGAGAGCTCAATCTGGATGTCTGACTAAAACAATGCTTCACTTAGAGAGAGAGAATAAGTCTCAAGTCTCTCTTTTGTTCCTTTTTATCTCATTCTCAGTATATGCTTGGCTTTCCCTTGTTCATTCTCTCAGCAGGAACATTTGCTCTTTGTCCTCCTTTGTCTGGAGTTTATACAGAATTACACAGAAAGTGAAAATAAATCAGTAATTTTTCATTTGATTTTACTCCTATTCTGTCAAATTTCCTTTCTCACCATCGATTGCTGTTATCTAGAACCAAACTGGAAAATTAAAAAATAAAGTTTTGTTGGGAACACAAGGAGAATTTGTGGGGAAAAGGACAAATTATTCTCACTTACACACAAAGACTACGTTGTGAAGGTATCCAAAACATCTGGACAATATACTGGCTTCCCTGAAACATCTGTTTTCTCTAGTCCATCATTCTTATGAAAGTGCCATGCTTAATATTTAGTTTTCAAAAAGTTCTTTCCCTCCACTCTTGCATGGATTTTTGACTGTTTAATTTTTTGGATAGTTTCTTTCAGAAGGCACTTATTTTTTTTTTTAAAGAAAAGTCAAAAATAGAGTCTAAATTCACCTGAGGCATCACCTAGATGAAAATGCAGAAATAGATACACTTACTAAGGCACTGAAAGCCACTTGCTCTAGATTGAACAACTGTCCACCAATAAAATAATTTTAAAACTGCCGAGTAGAGAAACATGTGTGCTATTGTATTAGGAATCAAGCAGGAAGCTAAATCTTTAAATTCACTTCAGTGACTCTGGCATTTAGTAACCCTAAAGGAAATATTTCTGAGGCCAGCTCTACACAATGACAAAACAAGTCGATTAGATCAATTCAGTTAAACTACTGGTCATTTCAGTGGAAAAAAAATCAATCAAGCCAGTTAGGTAAGGTTGTGCCTACATGACAACTCAAAAATATTTTGGAAATGGAAGAAAAAAAGTGATTTGGCACTTGCTCAGGGAGGTACATGAGGCTTTTGCCATTAGGATGCCTGAATCAGATTGATCAGTTTTCTCCTCTGCGATAGGCTTTTGTTCTTGCTTCTGGTTAGTCTAGTAGCTGAGTTTTGAAAAAGTAATTGACAGTTATATAAATATAATTATTGAACTTAAGCTGCCTGGACCATTCTTAAGGCTTTACATCTGCCTCAAAACCCAGAAAAGAAGTTTTCCCCCAATTATGAATCCAGCTTATATTTCCAGATTAATTTCACCTGACTCCAATTCAAACACCCTCCATTCCAGCCAAACTTATGTTCTTGTTGTTCTCAGTATATGACATACCATTTCCTTCCTCCATGCGTTTCAATTGACCAACCAACCAATTAATCGATAAGCATTTGTGAAGTCCTTCTATGTGCCAAGCATTGTGCTAGGTGTTAGAGATTCAAAGATAAAAGTGAGACAATTCCTGCTTTCAAAAAGCTTGCCTTCTATAATCTACTTTACACCAGCTTTCTTTCCCTCAAGACCGGAATTCCCATCCTTCTCACCTCAGCCTCTTGGAATCCTTTGCTCCCCTTAAAGTTTAGGTCAACCAGCATGTCCTTTTGTATAGGAAACTTTCCCATTAACCTACTTGGTAGTGCTGAAACTTTCTTCCAACACCCCTTGGTACTTTAGTATAGAATAAATATTCAAGTATCTATGTGTGCACAGTTGTCCTCCACAGTAGAATATAAGCTCCTTGAGGGTAGAGCCTGTTTTAATTTTTTTCTTTGAATTTTTAATCTTTAGGACCACACCTGACATTTAATAAATACCTGTATTAAATTTTGTATATGATCATCTACCCATAGCAATGTTTCCTTGTCATGAGAATAGTTTGTTGTTGTCATAAATGACATCCCACAAAGTTCTTGGCCAAAATATTTGAGTAGGGGTTCTCTCTTGTTAGTCCTTGGATTTATTGGCTGGTCAAAAAGTCGGTCCAATATGGACATCGTGGTCACAAAAACTAACAATTGTAAACAAAAAGTGTTTATCTTGCACAAGGTTTTCAAAGACAACAAATGTTATCTCATTTGATGCACACAGCAACCCTGGGAAGTAGATGCTGTTATTATTCTCACTTTACAGATGAAGAAACTAAGTCTCAGCTGATAAGTGCCCGAGGCAGGATTTGAGCTGACTAAAGGCATTATGGACAGGGACCAAACATATTTTCTTATTGATATAGGGAATTCCCAGATGCAGAAACTCACTTTACCAATGCATTCATCAGGTTCTCAGCAACTTGCACTTTCCAAAATGTTGCCTAAAGCACTGAGTGGTAGTAACTTGATTTTATCAATGTCTCTAATAAAATTTGGCCCTACAACTGAATCCAATACAGTTGTGATCTGACCAGTGTGGAGCACAGGAAGATGATCCTGGATGTTATCCCTCTCTTAATGTATCTTTTAAAAATAAATTCTTGAGGGAGGAAGGGGCTATCACATCAGACTGTTTGCTTATATTGAATTTAGAATACACAAAATTTCCAGACTTTTTGAAAGGCAAACTGTGGTCTAGCTCCACTCCTTCTACCTGTGTGTAGCACAAAATCTTGGACATGAATGTAACTCAACAAATGTTTGTTGAACTGATTTGAATTGCAGTCAAACAATTGTTGAATACATTTGACTCTATAATATATTTAAGATATATTCTTTACTTTTTTATATCAGATTAATATTTATGAAACTTCATATTCCAAATTGTCTCCTTTTCATTTAAAATTCTTTCCTAAGCCTACTCACTTTTGGCAAAGTTTTCTAGTAAGTAAAGTGAAATCATGATGATTACTTTTCCCCAAAAGATGAAAATGAGAAATGAATATCTGAATACAGATCCACTGTTATTTTATCCTGCTATCTGATAGGTCTTCAGGTTCTGTGCCCAGAGGGAGCTAAGACACTAAGCTCTGAAGTCCCAGGGCCTGTGACTTCTAATCTCTACTCTGGGCATTTTCTGCCCTGCTCCCACCCTACTTGTTCCATTCAGCATCTTTGTGACTTCCTCAACCAAAACATCCTTCCCTGGCAGCCATCCCCCTGTATATGTTATCTTTCCCATTAGACTTCAGGTTTCTTGGGAGCAGGTATTATTTTAGTTTTGTATCCTTTGTACCCTTGTTTAGCAGTACTTAATATATGCAGTTTTATTTGTTCATTCATTCACTTATTTACCAACTCACTTCTTCATCTTTATGATATTAGATTTAAGCTAAAATTTGAATTTTTCATTTTGTTGGTAACAAAAACCTATATTAATAATAATAATAATAGGCATTTAGATAACGTTTTACCTTTACATATGTTTTCTCACTTGAACCTCACAACAAATTTGTACAGTAAGGTCTAGAGCTGTATCATCCCCATCTTATGAGTGAGGAATCTTAGTCTCAGAAAGGTGTTATGGAGTCCATTGTTCCACAGCTAGTGAATGTTAGAGGCAAGATCTGAACATCAATCTTCCTGATTCAAATCCAGCACTCCATTCTATTCATTTATCCTATCATGTCTCATATAAAAACCATTCTAATTAATGAAATAAAGCTTTAATATACAGGATTGCTGGTTTGTTCTCTGTGTTGACCAGCTAGTGTAGAAAGAGGCTTCATCCTTAATCTTTACTAATTAAACACACACACACACACACACCTCAAAGGGCTTGCAAAAGGGCAACAATATACACATAACTATGTAAAAACAAGATATGTAACACATAAGGGAAAGAAAATCTCAGAGTTATGGGTGCAGGGTAAGGGGGGGAGATATCCCATTGAAGGTGAGATTTGAGCTGAGTTTTGAAGGTTACCAGAAGTTGGAGAGAAGCAGAGAGAGAATTCTAGGCATGGGATGGTGAATGTTGCTGAATAATGCCATTCATGGAAAGGAATAAAGTATAAGATGACAAAAGTAGGAAGAATTCAGGTTGTCAAAGATTTAAGTGTCAAAGAAATTATTTTGTATTTGATCCTGATGGTAATAGGGAGCACTGGAATTTATTAAGGGGAGGGTGCTGATATAATCAAAACTATGCTGTAGGAAAATCACTTTGGCAGCTGAATAAAGGATGGACTGGAATGAGGGGAACCTTGAGGCAGGGGAGATTAATTAAAATGCTGTTGTAATATTCCAGGTATGAGGAAATAAGGTTTGTCTTAGGGTGGCAGCTATGGAAATGCAGATAAGGGATGCTGTGAAGGTAGAAAGAATATGGATTTGATATCTCTCATTAGGTGCATGTGATAACCACCATTAGTAAGGAATCCCTATTCTATTTGGACAATACACAAAGCCTCCTCCATGATACTAATTGTTTAAACAAATTTATGTTGTTCTAGTTTATGCCTCCCTTGATGTCGATACTTAATGAACTGCTGAATAGTTATTCTTGTAGTTTCATTTGTCAGTGAACCTTGTTTGATTTTAAAATGTACATTAAAATACCTTTGTTTGAGAAGAGTCTTGAGGCCACTTCTACCAAGTCAATTTTTTTTTTTTTGAAATCAACAAAAGTTGACATGTAATGGAAACTATCACCATAAAATAGAGAGAGAAAGAAATTCCCAGGTTCTTGTCTACATGTAGGTAAGGATAGTGGTCCTGGAAAGGAGAAATAGATGGGTGGAAAAATATATGGAGAAGGGTTGCCTCTTGTAATGGTAAGTAGGGTGGGACTTTTTTTTTTGCTCTTTTCTCTTTTAGAATGCTAAAGTAATCAAGTACTTTTGATTAAGTCTTACTAGGTGCAAAGTCCTAAGCCCACACCCTTTTGCTGATTAGATGTGAAGCCTTCAGGCCCTAAGAAAGGTGTATCAACTCAGAGGTTGGCATTTTGTTTGGGGCTCTCACTCACTGGAAGAGTGTTGGTGTGGAAACTCTGTGTAGCTATTGTTAAGAACTCCCCCCTGCCCCTGCCACGCATACACACCCTGGCTTTGAAGAAAACCCAGAGGTTGGTGCTTCACTTTTTGGTAACTGTGTATGTGATGTCTGTTGAATTATGTTAATTCATCTGTTGATGTTTACTGTTTGTAATTTCTATTTGTATTTTCTCTGAAGTTCAGGGTGCTGGCTTTTCCCCCTGAACTAAGTAAATGATATATGTATGTTTGATTAAAGTGAGATTGTTAACTCCTTAAAGTTGCTTTCCTTAGAAAAGCATATCAAAGAACCTGTGCTGGCAGCTCTTGTTGCTGGTCTTGTTGGGTCTTACACTGCAACAGCAGCTGCTAGCTACATTGTTGTTACACCTCTTAATATTCCATCTCAATATCCTAGAGCCCTTACTCCAAATAATTGGTTAAACTATGAAGCCCATCATTCTATATCACTCCTCCTTGTCACAACCAAACTCATAGAAAAGCTACCTATACTCCCTGCTTCCGTTTCCTCTCCTCTCACTTCTCAGTCCCAACAATGAAGCTTTTGACCTTACCACTTAACAAAAATTGTTCTCTCCA
Organism: Phalanger gymnotis; assembly: GCA_028646595.1. Taxonomy (NCBI): domain Eukaryota; kingdom Metazoa; phylum Chordata; class Mammalia; order Diprotodontia; family Phalangeridae; genus Phalanger; species Phalanger gymnotis. The sequence goes on along the minus strand of CM053622.1, from coordinate 247,362,548 downwards.
AGGTAGCAAAGAACCCTTAATTGCCAATTCTGTTGGCCTTTCCCCATTTTTCATCTTTTATGGCCTCTCTGTAACTTTTGATAGTACTGGCCACAATGTAAAGGTTCCCACCCTCTGCTTTCTTGACAATATTGTCTCTCCTCATTGCTCCTTATTCTTCTTTTCTGGATTACCGACCATTTGTCTAACTGTTGGTGTGCCCCACAGATTTGTTGTGAGTTCTTTTCTCTTAACTCTCTCTAGCCAATTTCCATTATCTAATCAGCTCCCATAAGTCAATTCTCAGCTCTATGCAGATGACTCAACATACTTAGCCCTAATATCTCTTCTGTGGTCTCCTCCCAATTTCAAGTGATTTAACTCAAAAGATAGTGTGATATAGTGAAAAGAACAATGAATCTGGAGCCAGGAGGCTTGGATTCACATCCTGTTACTACCTGATGCTGAGATATTTGACTAGCTGCTTTTCTGCTCTGGAATTCAATTTCCTTGCTCCTGGTAGAACAAATCTTTAAATTGAAGGGATTCACCTAAATGACCCCTTCTAAATCTATAATCTGATGAACTTCTCTAAGAAATGGTAATAGAGTCTCTGTTATTCACTTTTGCCCTATCCTACCCAGCCTCTTTTTTAGGGACAAGAGTTTTTAGCATGGTATAGTGGGAAAAAAAAAAAAACAACACTGCCTCTGGAGTCAGATGACCTAGGTTCTAATCCTGCTTCTTGTACTGCTTGTGTGAATTTCATGATCTCTGAGGTCCCCTGCAAGTTTGAATCTATGATCCTATGATTAAATAAGAGCTGCTATAGTAATACAAGCAATTTTCTCCATCTTTATCCTTTCTTCTATTTTGGTATTGATTTTGACCTTTGTACTAACCAGTCAATGTGACTACAGATAGCTGATTCTACAATGACTCCCACATCGGTAACCAGTCATTTCCTGTCTAGTCAATTTCGTTTTTATGATTTTTTGTGCTTTCAACATTCAGCACCTTCCAACTCTCTTAAAAAATGTATTTATGTACAGTTTTGAGGTTACTTAGTAGTCTATAGGTATTTGGCCTCTTTCATTTTTTTTAATTCCAAAATAACTGTTTGATCTTGGTTTTTTTGCATCTTTTTCTGTGCCCACCATTTCATTCAAGTTGCCTAATATAAAGGCAGATATTGCCTTAGCTCAGAAAAACTTGTCATATTCTTCATATAATTTATCTACTTTCAAATAACTCCTATACAAAAGATGTTGGAATATCTCTACCCCTTACCCCATGCTTCGGTTGCCCTGTATCTGCTTTGTGTGTGTTTTTTTGGCACATTGTCACCTGTTGTTTCTCTTTTTGTGTTGTAAGCTACTGGAAAGCAGGGAGTATTCTGTCTTTCTCTTTGAATCTCCAGTGCTTAGCATAGAGCTTGGTGTATAATAGGTGTTTAATAAATGTCTGCTTGATTTATTGGCTATTTTCATGGTGGTCTATTTGCTTTTTTTTCATTATAAAGAAATATATTTATTTGAGATTTTTCCTGTGCTGTAATCCAAAGAACTTCAAGAGAACCCCCAAAAAATAAATAAATAAAAGTAAGAACTTCAGTGAAAAAGTACTAAGATCCCAAAGCATATCTAATAAGAAAGAGAATGGTTTAATTGTGGAAATTTCTAGACTTTCTGATCATTGGTTTTAAATTTTATTTTTTTATTCTGAAGTTAAGAAAGAAAATAAGCATTTCAGTAACATAGTAGAATAGAAAAAAAAAGATAATCGTACATGAAAATACATGTACTTTTTTGTACTTCATGTACAATCATGTAACTTCCTTTTTTTCTTCTCTCCCCCCACCCTAGAGGTGGCTACCTTATGCTCATCATGAGTCCCACTATGCCAGATGACCAAGTGTGACATACAATTTCATTTCTTGTTGCCTTGGGGAACACAGTAACAAAAAGTACTTGATTGGTTTCTCTAAGTAGAACATATGGGCCATCCTTCACTTTAAAGACAACTTCTTTATCTCTTTTTTATGATGTAAATAGTGGAAATGGATTTTAGTTTCAGACAAATTTAATGCTCATAGTCTAAGAATTGTGTAAGTCTTAGCAACCACTCACTTTCTGTTGGTCTACCATTCTGCCACTGTCCCTAATAGGATTGATCACATAGGACTGAGGACCATTTGTTATTATTTTATCTGTTTCATTGGTCACCATTGCCTATGTTATTTTTGTTTGTTTGTTTTTCTTTGGTTTCTTGGAGGGGGGAAGGCAGGGCAATTGGGGTTGAGTGATTTGCCCAAGGTCAAACAGCTAGTAAGTGTGTCAAACATCTGAGGCCAGGTATGAACTCAGGTTCTCCTGATGCCAGGGCAGGTCCTCTACTCACTGCACCACCTAGCTGCCCCAGTGGCCTACATTATGAATAATGAATAATGCTGATCTATTAAACAACCTCCATCCTTAGTTGGATTAGTTCACAGAATGCAGCATGGTCTATTACTGGGTCTATATGCAAAGCCTTTACAGCTTGGTAGAGCCTGCCCTGAGTTTGTACTACACCGATTTGGTGTTTGAGAACTCTAACTTACCTATAGGCTATGAAAGACATCTGCATGAACAAGGCATTTAATGAAAGTTTTTTGAATGAATGAATAAATGCGAAACACCTTAGAAAATGAGAAGATGGTGTCAGTCTAATGTGTTGTCTAGTGAAGGAATTTTTCTCAGGTTTCTGGGTAGGTCTCAGCATTCTGAAGTAAAAACAATATTGTGCATCATTCCTGTAAGGCAACTCAAGAGATCCCCTGCTATGTGCACTTTTGATACAAAGATTAATTTCCCATCATAAAGAAGTTATAAGCCACTTTGGTAATTAAATTTAGGCTATTATTGATATATTATAGAATGCTGTATTTACTTTGTCTAAACCAGGTGACAGAATATTATCTGCTTTCCAGGATTGTTGGATATGACTTATTTTAAAGCTCATAGTGAATTCAATAGAGTAGAATTTAGTTCCATTTGAAATGTTTTTTTTCCTTATATGTATTTACTTTCCATGGCTATAAAATTTAGTGATCTGCCAACATTAGAAATGATGACTTTTGAAATAACATTTGATTTTCACAATCCTAGTAGTGAATGAGAGAATATTATTAGGAAAATCCTTTTGTATAGTATTACAAGTATTTTACCAAAAGAATTATGTCCCTCTGATTTAACCAACTCCTTACTTATTACGTTCATTTATAGAGATACTGGATTCTATTCACCAAAGTAGTATAGTGATTTTTTTAATAGAATCAGATAAATTACTATTCTACTATTGGATTTTAATTAAGATGTTGGACTAATGAATGTGAAGTAGAGATGATCCATTTCTTTTAAAAGGATCCTTATTCAGGCTGAATAGTAGAGAAGAGTAATTTTGAGGCCTTTGTAACAACAGATAATGTCACAGAATAAAATAATCTTATAAGTACAATTGGCAACTGAGTCAAAATCCTGAATCATCCACAGATTATATGACAAGGATCATGTTACTTGATTTTCTGTGGTTTCTGTGTAACTGTAAGATGGAATATGCTATTTACATATTCCACAAAGAGCTTTAAGATAGAGATTTGAATTTATCAAGAGTTTTTTTGAGATTACACACTTCACTCAAAGATATACGGGTCAGATGCTTTCAGGGGAGTACTCAATTCTTTGCTTATCAAAAGCTTTGAGAAGTGCTTTTGCCATATTCAGGCCACTACTTAGCTCATTGATGCAAAAGTCAAAT
>CM053622.1:247341271-247353771 GCA_028646595.1 Phalanger gymnotis | reverse complement strand
ATACTCACTTGAACAAGTTGACTAGGATGTTTCTAAATGAGACAAAAACAGCCAACTGAAATATGAAAACTGTGGCTGGGCTGTGCAGTCCATGAGTATACATAGGATGTCCCAGAAATCTGAATGTAGTTTTAAGCTTTACATAGCTTAAATGCAATAAGAATATATATATATATATACATAATATATATACACACATACATGTATCATACACACACATATATGTATCATGTATATACACACATATATGTATCATGTGTTCACACATATATACAGAATTTAAGCTATATATAAATATATTTTATATAAATATAAAACAATAATAAATGTATAGATATATAAATATACATTTATAAGCTATATATAAAAGCTATACATATAAGCTTTAAATAGAATAAAACTGTGCTAAGGCTTTTGAGATACTTTGTATTCCCAATTCATTCTTTATGTTGCCAAATAATTGACTGAGTTGCTTTTTTCTATGAATTAATTGTCAGAACTGTTTCTATTGTTTATCAACACAATCAGGAGCAAAGCCAGGATAGGAGCTGAAATCCGGCTCCGTAGGCTTGGGCTCCTTCTACTATGTTATGCTGCTGCTCCTCTAGAAAATAACACTGGCCCACCTGTAGTTGCCTAGGTGATCTTTGTATTCTTAGGATCCTGACCAAAATGAAGGAAATCCAGCAATCTGTTTTCAGGAAAATATATATATATATATATATATATATTCCCTTGAAGAGACTGCTTGGCTACCAAATACCTGTTCTGATGAGATTTTGTAGAAATCAAGCGAGCCTGCCATGGGCTTCTAAAAACTGGAAAAAAATACATTTTTATTTGAATTTAAAACAACAACGACAAATAACACAAACAAACAAATTGGTTTTCTGGGGGCCTGGTTGGTTCTGAGTGCCTCTGCAGGGGCCTGAGGCTGATGCTGTATATTAAACAAAAAGAAATACTCTAACAAAAGCAGCAGGTGAATAATATAAACAGAGCAGGCGAACGCTGAGCCAACTTTCCCAAACAAATCTTCCAATACACCATAGTGATTATTTGCAATATTCCTGTTGTTCTTGACACAGCTTGCTTCCTCCAAATGAGGGTACATCACTGAGGTGTCTGAAGAAGAGACTTGGGGTACTTAGGACTAGTCAGAAATGTGGAGTAAAAACCAGGACAGAAAACTCTACAGCTCGACATGTCAAAATATCACCTGAAGGTGATGGATCCAATACGGGAAAGAGAAAATAGAATGAAAAACCTATTTTTCTGATGCCCAGATATTCTAGATTTGTGTGTTCAATTAAAATTGGTCTTTAGGAAGGGGCCTAGTAGATCAAAATTTAATTTTATCCTTAGTATCATCACTTTAGGGCTAGAAGGAAACTTTAAGACCATCTGGGACCATAGAAGTAAAGCTAGAAGGAACCTCAGAGGCCAAAAGGTCTAAGTCCCACATTTTATAGATGAGGAAACTGAGTCCCCTAAAAGGGAAATCACTTTCCCAAGCTTGCATGGATAGTAATGACAGAGATAGCCCTTGAATCCAGGTTTTCTAATTTGAAAGGTTTTCGTTGCACTAGGCTACGTTTCTGTTACTCTGTACCTGTTCGAAATTTCCTGTTTCATTTCTTGACTAAGATTTTATGGAAATAGGCAAGGGATTAAAATAAATTTGATAGTGTCAATGTCCATATTTAGTTCTGTTGTGAAAAAAAATCTATTACTCCATGGTGAGGATAAGAGGATTAAGTCAATTATTTGGAAATAGGTGGATTAGACCTCATAGACCTACGGTTTTTGTAAGAAACTATGGATTATTCTCATAGATGTGAATAAAAAAGGTAAGTTAAATTTGATATTACATGAACAATTTCAGTTCCAAGTGAAAGCTTGTGATAGGCTTAGAATGAATTTTGACTTTGCTCTAGAGGAAACTGATTTTACTGCATTTTTAAATACAATGAACTAATGAACATTTTCTCAGCTGGCATTTTCCCCATGGGTATAAAGCCTCATGAAACTTCACCAAAAGTGAGAACATTTCGTTAAAAACGATATCCCAAATTGACAACTAAATTCGTAATTTCCTTGAATGATTACTGGATGAAAATTGGTTCCTTTCTCAAATGTATTAGTATCACATTGAAGCTGACTTTTTTCTTAAAATTGAGGTGAATTACATCTCATACGAACTTACTTTCATAGCATTGTTTTTCATCTCTCTCTCTCTCCTAGAAGCACCACACATTAAATTATCCAGCCTACACATTAAGTGGGAAGTAGCATTAAAGGAAAGGCAAGTGATTCTAGAGTAGGAAGAATTCTAAGCAAATCATAAGATATTTCCAGATCATTTTAACTAGGATGGAAGAGACCTCAAGGACCACTGAGTCCAACCCCTTCATTTTATTCAGGAGAAAACAGGTCCAGTGAGGTTAAATGATTTTTCTAAGTTCACACATGTCGTAGAAAGGACTTGAAATGGTGTCATCTGACTGTAGAGATTGTGTTTATGCCCTATCAAAAGGCTTAAAAACTTTTAAGGCTTAAATCTTAAAGCAAATCTGAGCAGTTATTACTTAATTTTGTCTTTCCCACAAAATGAAGTATAGCTTTTTATTTTCCACTAGATAAAGTCTGAATTTCTCATTCTAGTTACAGAGAAAAACTATACTATAACTGCTCAACAAGATAGGGTCCACATATACCCAGAATCTTGGAGCTGAAAGAGACTTCAGAGGTTATCTAATCCAAATCCTTCAATTTACAAATGAGGAAACTGAGACCCTGAGAGGCTAAGCTATTTGCCTCACAAATAAATGTATTTAGTAGAGTAAATGTAATGAGAAGCCAGGTCTTCTGATACTTTAGACAGTGGCTTTCAACTACATCAGGGTTCTATATATTCACAAATTTTAAGATTTTTCTCAGAAAGATAAGTTGTATGACAGAAAGAAGTAGGCTTGTCATATTGGGAGAATGAGAATGTGGATATCAAGAGTGCTTCATTGATATTCTGGAGCTATCAGGAGAAAGAGGAAGGCCTCCAGCACATTGGATAGACCTCTTCCAGGGAACAGTTAGGAGCTCATGCATTAAAGTCACACAGGATTAGGGGGAGGGGAGGATGGTTAGGCTGTGTATGCATTGTTGAAGAGAACTCCCAAATCAATGAGATCATAGATTCATTTGATTATTGAGAGTTCACAAAGAAAAAGAAATCCAAGTTAATTTTAGATAAGGGTCTCAAGAACCTGTGGCAGTTCCCTGGTCCCTTTTGTCTTCTATACTGTCTTTCTTGGTGATCTCACTAATTCATATGGATTCAATCACCATCCAGTCATTTTCTACCTCCCAAGCTCCAATCTCACATCACCAACTGCCTAATAGATATTCCCAGATAGTTGCTCAATGATATCTCTAACTCGACATGCCAGAATGACGCTTTCATTGTCATTACCCCTCCAAACCCATGATCTTCCTAACTTCTCTATTTCAGCTGAAGGTACCACCATTTTTTCTGGTTGCCCAGGTTCACAACCTGAACCATCCCTGACTTTTCATTTTCCCTAATGGCTGAAAAATTGATTTTCCTAAAGCACAGGTCTTACCATGTACCTTTCATACTCCAGAAATTCTAGGGGTTCCCTCAGACCTATCTGATCAATTGAAAACACCTCTGTTTGACGCTTAAACACTTGGCAATCTCTCTATTGCTGACCTTTCTAGGCTTCTCATACATCACTCTACTTCACATGATCTGACTCAGCCAAGATGGCCCATCCATGACATTCCATTTCTTGTTTCTCTATCTACCAGGCTTGGAATAACCTCCCTCCTCATATTCTCATCTAAGAAATCTTAGTTTTCTTCAAGTGTTGCATCCTGTAGGATATCTCCCCTGATTCTCTCAGAAGTAATTTTCCTCCTTCCACAAAGTTATTTTGCACTTATTTGGCACATATTTTGTATTTATATGTATCTGTAACTGCTTTTTTCCCTAAAAGAGATTTAAGTTCCTTGAGGACAAAGACTCTTTGTGTCTTTTCTTTCTTTGGTTTGGTATCCTTGGTTAGTATGATGTCCAGCACACAAGAGATATTTAATAAATGCTTGCTGAATTAATGAGTAATTGTTATGAGACTCAACCTCAAAATTAGATACAGATTCAGTGGGAATTTAATTTTAAGGTATATTTTCTTCAATATTTTTGTGTCTCCTTTACCAAGCTATTGACTCATTTTTCATGATTTTCTTGCATCACTCTCATTTCCCTTCTCAATTTTTCCTCTTACCTTTCTTACTTGGTTTTCGAAATCCTTTTTGAGCTCTTCCATGGCCTGAGACTAATTCATATTTTTCTTAGAGGCTTTGGATGTAGGAGCTTTGACTTTGTTTATCTTTTTTCTGAGCATGTGTTTTGATCTTCCTTGTCACCATAATAGCCTTCTATAGTCAGAGTTCTCTTTTTTCTTTTGTTGTTTGCTCATTTCCCCAGCCTATTACTTGACTTTTAACTCTTTATCGAAGTAGGGCTCTGCTTCTAGGGTGCAGAGTACACTGTTCTAAGCTTCAGGGGTTTTGTGAAGCTATTTTCAGAGACATCCTTAGGGACCTGTAAGTCTTCAGTTCTTCCAAAGTGGTATGATCAAAGGAGAGGTGTTTACTCCTCTCCTGTTTTGTGCTTTGGTCTCTGAGCAACCACAAGCACTCTTTTCTGCCCTGGAACTGTGAGGAAGGTTGCCCCTCTGAGGCATCCTTAAGCTCTGCCATGCTAGTCCTCCTCCTAGCCCTGGGGCTGCCACACAGGACTGCAACCTGGATCAGAGTATGGGCAAAGCAGCAGAGTCCCGTCTTGGTGCTAGCAAAGAGACCCTTGTAATCTTCTTCTGAGCACTTGTTTGATCCCCTTATTATAGTCTGTGGGCAGAGAGCTCTAGAAGCAGCCACTGCTGCTGTAGTCGCCACTTCTGCTGCTGCTGCTGGTGGTTCAGTCACTCACATGCTCCTGGTTTGCTGGGTCTGTGGCTGTGCTGGCACAGCCTGTGCTGGACTGTGTCCCTCTCTCACCTAGGTGTGACAGACCTTTCCTGCTGATCTTCTAAGTTGTCTTTGGCACCTGTGAGCTGAGAGGTCTGGAAACAGCCACTGCTGCCAGTGATTCAGTAGCCTTGAGGCCTGCTCTGGGGTTGCTGGAGCCCAGTATGTGCTGGGTGGCATGCACTAAACTGTACTCTTCTCTTACCCTCATACAGCAGACCTTTTCTGCTGACCTTCCAAGCTGTCTTGGGCTAAAAATTTTGATCCCATCTTTTCATGGGTTCTGCTGCTCTAGAATTTGTTTAGAGTCATTTTTTAAAAGTTTTTGGAGGGGGTTTGAAGAGAGCTCATGAGAGTTCCAGCCTTTACTCAGCAACTTGGATCTGTCCCAGGGAATTCAATTTTAATTAAGCCCTTTGAAAGATGTAAGTGGAAGGATATTTCTGGAGGCCTTCACAAGAAGAACTTGAAGACATTTGGGTTATAGGTGTTACCTGTTTAATAATACCATAGCCATCACAGATTGTGATTTTATTACCTCAGAGGAGTATTCTATTTCTTTAGGAGGCATTGCTAGGTAATCCAAACTTAGGGTGCACCAACATTTGTAGCTTTCTATCAGACTCCATTTAACTTTTCAAATCATATTTCTTGCAACTAACCAATATGAATCCTCCATTCTAGTCAAGGCATTAAGGGCTTCACACATCATCTAATTATCCCTATCTCAGGGCCTCTACTCATATTATTTTTTTGCTCCTAGAATTTTTTCCCCACTTCACCTCTCTACATACCGCAAATGATGACAAATCCAACTCAAGGGCTATTTCCTTCATGAGGCCTTCCTTATAGCAATCAATAGCTTGACTTAACCTGTAGCACTCTCTCGCTTTCCCCCATAATTTAATGCTTGATTATATGTTGACCCGTAATTTTCTCTAATTGTTTCACGAGTTCTGTTGGAAAGAAAGCACAGTCTTTTTCACCACCAGAACTGTGAATAAGACTGCTTCCAAAAGTGGTATAGACCCAGTGGTATAGAATGTATAGACCCAGGTGATAATATGTATTAGGATCATAGAATTTAGAGCCAGAGGAGGACTTCGGAGATTATCTGCGCTAGCATTTCCTAAGCTATGGGTTACAACCGGCCTTTGGGGTTGTGTAACTGAATGCGGGGGTTGGGAAAAGTTTGGCAACAGCAAAAGGTTTCTGAATGAGCAACAACCAAAAATCAATTCAAAATCAAACACATAATAAACCTGAGATGTTTCTGCCAGTGCTTGCCCATGTTGCATCACTCAACTTCACTGCGGCTTGGTTCTGAATACACAACATGCGCACAACTGTGCATGTTGTCATGCCACACAATGTCAACAAACACTGCCAGAAACACCTTGGCTCAGATTTGAGACTATTCTGCTATGAATTACAGTGTTTTTACTGAAAATACAAGATCATTAAATAAATTTTGGCTTGGGATTAGGACAAAATTTCCAACAATTTCTGAAATGGCCCTAAACATACTACTGCCATTTTGTAATATGTATTTATGTGAAGTGGCATTCTCAGCATTGACAATTATAAAATCAAATTATCTATCACCTCTGAAAAATGTTGAAGATGCTCTATGTCCTGCAGTATCAAATATTCCACCGAGATTTAATTCTTTATGTAAAAATAAGCATGCACATCTATCTCATTAGTATTCAAATTTGTTTCTATCTTTAATAAATGGTAATATATATATATATATACATATATATATACCAAAGAATTGTTTTAAAAATAAATTTCTTTATGATTTATTATCAGTAAATGTTTGATTTGTGTACTTATTTTATATACCCAAGGTTGTGTAAAATTTTCTTAGGCAAAAAGGGTCATGAGTGGAAAAAGTTTAAGAAGCCCTGATGAAGACTATCATTTTACAGATGAAGTAAAAAGGCCTAAGAAAACAAAGCTTATTATCCAAGGTAGTAAATGGCAGAAATGGGATTAAAATACACATTCTCTGATTCTAGACTCTTTGAACTCAACTGCACTGCCTCCTTTGTGTCCAATAACTTATGTTCCCAAGGATTTCTTCTTGAAAAGAAAGCCATACATTTAAGAAGCTTGGCTATCTTGCTTTGAAGACCTTAAATTGCTATAAAAATGTAATCATCATCACCACCATCATCATCCAATTCCTTGCTAAATTTTACTTTTTCTACCTGCACATCTTTCACACATAACCCTTTGTCTCTACCCACAGGGCTACAACTTCAGTTCAGCCTCTCATGGGGAGCTCTCTCCAAGATTACTGCAATGGCTTTTTATACTTAGCTGCCAAAGTAATTTTTCTCAACCACAGATCTGACCTTATCACTCCCCTATAGGACAAAATTTTAGCTCCTTTGTTTGTCTTTTAAAAGCGTTCATAATCTGACCCCAATCTATCTTTTTAGCCTCATTATATATAACTTCTCCTCCCATTCTATGTGATCCGGTCAAACTAGCCTTCTCTGTTCTTCACTTAGCATTCCATCTTCCATCCACATGCCTAGAATGCACTCCACCCTAACTTGTACATCAAACAACCACTACCTTTTGTCAAGATGTAGATCATGCACTTTTATACAAAGCATTTTCTGATTCACCACCCCCAAATACTAGTGCCCTCATACCCTACTTCCCTATTTATTTTGTATTGATTCATATATTAAATATAGTGTGTATGTATTATATACACATATGAATATGGATATGGAAGTGTGTGTGTGTGTGTGTGTGTGTGTGTGTGTACATGTGAGTGTACATACTGCCTCCTCTGATAGAACGCAAACTCCTTGAGAGTAGGGATTACTTTTGTTTACATTTTTTTGTTTTTGCTTTCCCAGAACTCAGCAGGGTTCTTGAGAGGCTCTGACCTCTTCAAGTGACAAGTTAGAAAAGACCAGAGAAGTACTATTCAATCTTTTCCAAAGGCCATTCTACAATTTAGACACATTGCTGCAAGTATCCCCTACTTAGATTTTGATCCAGTCTGTCCAATGAATACACATATAGCTAACCACAATTCAAAAAAAGTATTATTAAATCAACCAATAAGCATTTATTAAGCACCTGCATAGTACAGGTATTGTGCTACACATTGAAAATTCAAATATAAAACTAAAAAATTAAGCAATCCCTATTCAGAAGGAACTTATATTCTGACCTTGTCACTTCATGGCCACATTAGATAATAAGGAAACCACTTGCTAACAAACTATTCAAATAAATTTCTCATTTCTTTAGGTCAAGAACTATGTAATATTTTCTTATATCCACATAGTGTTAACTACAGCTCTCAGTACATGTGAGGTGCTCAACTGATACTTTCTGTCTTGTCACTAGGTAGGACCGTATACATTTTCTGGTAGAAGAGGATTATAAGGTCCCTCCGACCTTATATTGACCAAATATTAGGTGATTTTGCAAAGATGCTGCTAGTTTTTTAGATATCTTAGCATTCCTAGTTATTAGGCTAAAGTAGATAACACATTACCTGACAGCATTGATTCCAAAGGAAGACAAAAATGCAGTCATTTCTTGACATTCACATGTTTTATATTCTCGGTTTTGGTTATTTGTAGGTTAGCCATCAATAATTAAATAGGAATTTTTGGAGATTTGTGGCATACTGTGGAAAATCACAGATGAAGTGCATATGTAAAGAAAACTTTAAAAAATAGTAAGTCATCAATGCATAAATGTCATATATTATTAATCTATTTTATAATTTATATACATAAATTTATTATACACTGTTATATTTTGTTAAAAGTTTCAGTATGCTTATACACTCCTTTGGAAATTCCTCCTCTTTGTCCACTATCCAGACTCAGTCACATGGTTTTCTCCCATGGTGATCTTTGTATCTTGTGCTTTTCATAGGAGAAGGAAATCCTTAAAGCAGTTGCTGCAGCTACACCTGCACTGTGATAACTCTGCAAGACTCTGCAGTGTGCAAAATACTAATCTCTCTCCCTTGCAACTTTTTTTATGGGCGTAGTGTGTTGTTTTACTTGTTTTTGGTGTTAAATCAATACGATCAGAATCATTATTAAATATTCTTATTATTAAAAATAAAGGTTTAGGGTAGGGCCCAAAGTTATTTAGTTTTTTTCACATTCATAGTGATCCTGTGCTTCTAAATCGTGAGAATGTCAAGGGACAACTGTAGGACTATTAAATAAACTGCATTTTGTTTTACCAAAACATTTTAAAGAGGAAGAATCAAGATTGTATCTTTGCAGCAAATCTAAGGAAGAAAGAATAAATAACATGAGGTAAGACCTCTAGAGGCCAATTTAAATGGAAACTGAAAAGCAAAGACTTCAATTGGCCTCCTATCCATAAACATAGCTTTGGATTTATTATAATTTCTTTTAAAGCCAGAGTATCCCAAACTGATTTATGACCAGAGTAATAACTAGATTGAAATATCAGAATGGGTTGTAAAAGGAACATTATCCACATACAATACCAATTTTTGTTCCTGGTTGTGTGTAGCTACAATATGATAGTAAGGAAAGGACATTTCATGAAACTCCAGGAAGTGGTTTGGTTAGTAATGGTAAAGATGTGAGCAAAAATGGACAGACTATTTTATCATATTGGATTCAGGAAAGATTCTATATACACTCATGAATCTCTCTATCAAGACCACCTTTAATAGGGAATAGTAAATAGTTATTGCCCCCAAGTCTTCCAATAGTCTGAAATTTAACCTTGTTCTTTATCAAATGCCATCTTAGCATCTCGGGACATCTGCAAGGTATTATTCTTAACCTTGTCTGACCAATGCATTAGATTTCCATCCTCATGAAATTGAGGAAATATTGGACCTTTATGTAACAACCTGCTTAAAAGCTGCCCTTATAGCTCCAAGCTCAAGGCAGATTGAGTTTGAATAATCCTGTTTACAGTGGAATAGCAACTGCTTTTTTTTTCTTCAGGCCTAGTAAAACCATGATTTAGCTTCTTTTTCTGTCACGCTGTAAAACAAAATGGCCCTTATAAAGTACCTTAGAGATGCCTCTAGAAATATTACCTCATCTACATGCCTTGGACTATATAATTAAATAGAAATTGTATGTCTTCAGTATAAAACTTCCTTTCATTAAAGCTAGTCCTAGAATAGGACTCCTGAGAAAATATGAATTTCAGTTACTGAATCCACTGAAAGTGAGTTGAAAGAGACCTTTCAAAACATATCTTGAAACCTAAGCATAAATAATTTAATTAGAAGAAAAAGTTTTTGAAACATTGCTTTTGTAAAATTAAATATAATATGCCTATTAATGAAATGAAGTTTTACAAAATGGAAAGGCCATTTTTATTTTTACAAAAATTCAGATACTCAAAAAGATTTATTGTCTCATCCCACTCTGCAGATTTCAGCTCAGTCATGCCTTCCTCTCCTATGTAACTCTTTCTCAGGTCTTCCTATAATTTTACCTCAGAGGGCACATTCAACATGGTAGAGACCCACTGTTCCTCATGAAATCTTAAGGATATCAATGGAGTAAATGAGATCCCAATTGGTTATGGCAAATTCTCATCAGATGACCATCCCATTTGATCTTTCACTCTTATATTTTCTATGACATTATCCATTCAATTTAATTATTATGGTTTTTTAAAATTCATTTAACAAACATTTGTTTCCTCTCCCTCTCATCTTCCCAATTTAAAAGAAAAGCAGTAAAAAATCCTGCTAACAAATACAAATAGTCAAGGAATTACCACATACTCTATGACCAAAATCATTTTTTTCTCATTTCAGCTTCTTGGATCCATTACCTCTATGGCAGGAGGAGAGTAGCATAGATTATAATCAGTCACCCTATGTCATTATTGATTATTGAATTGATCTGAGATCTTGTTATTCAAAGTTGTTTTCTTAACAATGTAGTTATTATATAAATCATCCTTCTGTTTCTGTACATTTCACTTCTCATTACTTTATGTAAGACTTCTCAGGTTTTTCTGAGCCCATCCCTTTCTTAATTTCTTAGTGTACAATTGTGTACCACTACATTTATTTATCATAATTTGGCCAGTCATTTTTCAATCAACAGAACAAGTTTTCTCTCATTCTTCAGCTTTATTTACCACATCACGCCCCTCCCCAGACATCACCCATTTTTCAGCTCCCCTTTTATGTATACCTTGCCCCCATTAGAATATAAACTCTCTGAGGTCAAGGACTGCCTTTCTTTTTGTAGTATTTATGTTCCCTAACATTTAGCACAGTGCCTGGCACATATGAAGTACTTAACAAATGCTTATCGCCATTGACTCTCACAGCTATGAACAACTGGAAGAATATTGACATGATGAAATGGGCCCAGGAATCAAAGGTCTTTTTACCCTAAAAAAAAAACCAAAACCAAAACAAAAAAATATTTCTGTAAGTGATAATTTTTGTCTAATCTTTGAATTTTCCTACCCTAAAAACAACATACCACAAAAGCCACAAATTGTCAGGGCATATGTTGAATCTGACATACCTATGGTGTCATATAAAACTTTCAGTGTCAGTAGTAAAAGCCAAAGTAAAATTCCTCAGCACATACAAATCATTAGCTTAGAAGTGGAAATTCAACATGACTAACAATGCCTACTGGAACTGCAGCTAAAGGGTAATTGCTTGTCATGAATTATAACTAGTAGAGAAATATTCCTACTCACAGGCAGAATAATCACATATTGCCTAAACAAACAAACAAACAAAAAAAAAACAAAGCCAAAACCAAAACATGTAGAGCTGGACAGGACATTATTTTTCTTTATTTTAGTCCTTCATTCTCATTTTACAGATGAGAAAATTCAGACCTGTGGAAGTTAAATGATTTGTCAATGGTCTCATGGCTACATATTAACAAGATTCAGGTAATCTAACTCAGAGTCTTGACTTAGAGTCCTTACTTAATTACCATAATAAAGAATCATTACTTTTTGAATAAGTCAGAAAATCCACAAGCATTTGTTTATGCATACTATGTGTCAGGCACTGTGCTAAGATACTGGAGAGATAAAGAAAGGTAAAAGATAATCCCTGCTCAGTCACTGTCTAATGGGGAGGCAACATATGTACAACTATGGAAAAAAAAGCTAGGTACAAGATAAATCTGAGATAATTGACACAGGAATTGACACATTAACATTAAGGGGGATTGGGAAAGTCTTCCTGTAGAAGTTAAGATTTTAGATGGAACTCGTAGGAAGCCAGGAGGGAAAGATATGTAGGAAGAATATTCCAGGCAGTGACGGTGGAGTTTTTTGTATGAGGAACAATAGCAAGGAGCCAATGTCGCTGGATCTCAGAATATGTAGGACATCGCACTGTGTAAGAAGACTAGAAAGGTAGTGTGTGTGTGTGTGTGTGTGTGTGTGTGTGTGTGTGTGTGTGTGTGTGT
>CM053622.1:247326536-247340771 GCA_028646595.1 Phalanger gymnotis | reverse complement strand
GGGTAGAGGGAAGGAGGCAAAGTAAGGAGACCATGAAAAGTCTCATGGAGGCCTGAGCCTCAGCAATATAAAGCAAAGAGCTCACCAATCAGAACAAGGGGATGCAAAGGATTAAGTCTGAGTTTCTGGTGGAGTGGAGTAGAGATGGATGGAGAAAATTGCCAGCATTGGGAGACTGCAGGAATTCTTTCAAAGATCAAAAAAAAGGAAGAGAAAAGAAGGTGAAAAACAGTTCATCAAAACTAGCAGATATATTTATTGTATCTGACATTATCTTCAATGACATCATCTTCAATGTTCAAACCCATAGTATCCCAATGATTCAAAGAAGGGAGGGAAATACACTTTGTCATGTCTTCTTTGGGGCCATTACACCAAGATAGGTCATTATAATCATATGGTGCTTATTTTTATTTTTTTTCTGTTCTTTTAATTGATAGTGTTGCCATCATACGTCTTGTTGTTTGTTTCATTTTTATTTATTTTTTGCTTCTTCTTCATTATGTTTCCTCAGTTTGTTTAAATGTCCTTGTGCTTCTCTGCAATCTTCATATTGTTTCTTGATTGGAATAGTCATGTTTCATCACATCTATGTACCATAATATGTTTAGCTATTCTTTAATTGATTGGACTTTGCTTTAGTTCTTTAGTACTATAAAAATAATGCCATGAATACTGTGGTGTATATTGGTCTTGTTTCTTGGACCACATTTGGGTATGTGAACCTCTTACAGATTATAATCTCATACTTTACCAAGAATATTAAGGCCATTCACTATGAGCTCTTTCTTTTCCTCTTCTCAGCATCCTGTAGCCCCTTAGCATTATGCCCCATTTTTCCCCATTTACTCTCAACCCTTGACATGTCACCTTCTCATGTGCTTTGGCAGATTGTCTGAACTATCAACCACTTTCTCTCAATAATCTTAGCTGTCTCCCTATCTAATGACTCCTTCCCTGTTGCCAGCAATTCCCCCACCAAGTCTTTTCCATTCCCCTCACATTAGACCCTACCTTCTCTCTCCAGGGAATATACCATTCCTCCCTTTCATAGACAAATTCCTAAGAGTAGGGAAAATTGTCTACAAGCCTTGGTCCCATTTCTTCTCTTTTCCCTCACTTCTGTCATTCCTACCTCATCACCCATCTGAGTGTACTCTCTCCAAAGTCACTGAGATGTGAATCACCAAATTTGATGGCTTTTTTCCTCCTCAGTTCTAATGTTTATTGAGTTCTATGAAGAACAACTATTTATTATGCCCTTCTCCAGACACTCTTTCCTCTATTTGTGTGTGTGTGTGTGTGTGTGTGTGTGTGTGTGTGTGTGTGTGTGATACTACTCCTTCTGGCTCTACTCTGACTTCTGACTTCCATTTCTCATCCTCCTTTATTGGATCATAATCCATATAACCCCCTAACAGTGCATGTATCCCAAGGCCTGCTCCTAAGTCCTATTCTCTCTTTTCACTTGGTAACCTCATCTGTCATCTCTATACAGACAATTTCCAGACATAGAATGTAAGCTCCTTGTGGGCAGCAACTCATTCACTTTTGACTTTATTTCCCCAGACCACACTTTGCGCTACAATACCTGATATATGATAGGTACCTAATAAATGCTTGTTGATTGCTTGAAAAATCCCTAGAAATCAGATCTCTGGGTCAAAGCTTATGAACATTTTAAAAATCACTATCTCAATATAATTCCAGATTGTCCTTTTGAATAGTCATACCAATTCCCAGCTCTACAAACAGTGTATTTGATTCTAATAGGCAGCTAGGTAGTGCAGTAGATATATAGAGTGCTGGGCCTGGATTAAGGAATACTTGAGTTCAAATCTGGCCTCAGATACTTGCTAGCTATGTGAACTTGGGCAAATCAACCAGTGTGCCTTAGTT
This sequence comes from Phalanger gymnotis, assembly GCA_028646595.1. Taxonomy (NCBI): domain Eukaryota; kingdom Metazoa; phylum Chordata; class Mammalia; order Diprotodontia; family Phalangeridae; genus Phalanger; species Phalanger gymnotis. The sequence continues at coordinate 247,338,872 of CM053622.1, read as the reverse complement.
TTCTCAGCTATAGATGAGAATGATAATTATAATGACAACAACACCTATCTCTCAAAGGTTGTTTTGAGGATCAAATGAAATAATAATTGTAAAGAAGTTAGCACAGTGGCTGGCACAAAGTGCTATGAAAATGTACTTGTTATTGACGTTAATATGGTGCTATAAAATGTACTTCTCCTCCTCTTCCTCCTCCTCTTCCTTCTTCATTTGCTTATCTCTCAAGAACTTCTCCAATTTTTATAATCTTTGCCAATTTTCTGTGTCTAGTCAAAGGACTTAGATTTGCTACACATCTTTGAGAAAATTTTAGTTGATTTTAGAAGACCATCTAAATCATAAGAACAGAATCTTTTGATATATCATCTTTCAGGCCTTATTTGGCTTTAAGCTCCCTGAGACAAACTTGGTATATATTCAACACTCAATAAATACTTGTTGATTGATTGATTAAAGTACTTGTGACAAGGGATTTTCTGTACCTGACAACATTTTCCGTTGTGAACTAAGAATTGCATAAAACAGTTGTTTATTTTAAATCCAATGTCAGTCAAATCTGACACTTCTAAACAAATGTTTGGCAACAATGTTAGTGTAAGAACAATTAATTACTATTGATGTGATTAAGATAATTTTTCATGGCTAGATGTCATTTTAATCATACCTTACCAGACGCACTTCATACAATCCCACCACAGCTCTCTTCTCACATGAGATTCCCCTCTTTGGCTATTAGCAGGCATTTTACTTTATTTTGCTTCTGCCACTATAATAGTGATATGAACAAATTTAAAAAATTAATCTAACACTTTTGATTTTACAGAACAACAAATCAGAACAGGAGCTTCTTGAGGGCAGGGTTGACATGCAGTAGGTGCTCAGTGAATGTTTCTGGAGTTGTACTGCAGGGTTGAGAACATGACTTGACTGATACCTCACAACCTTCCTCCCCATACCCCAACTGAATTAGATAATATTCAGGTGTCGGGTAAATAGTGTTAAGACCTTGTAACCAAGGTTTTTGAGAACTAGGAATTCATCTTAGCAATGATGCAGGGTGCAGCGGGATTGTTGAGCTATAGTTTTGATATTTTTCCTGTTGTCATTATCTTCTTAGTGTTCTTCCTGCCCAATAATTCTGCCATTTTTACCAAATTCAATCTTTTGGTCCATCTTAATCAATATCTTTTTCAGTCGTTAGGAACATTTTTGAAAATCTGACTGTACCCACTGAAGTTCCTACATGAGACTAACCACAAATGTGGTTGCTTGCAATCCAAATAAGAACATTGTTTCTATCTTTTTAGACATTATTCCAAATTCAGGGGTTTGGGGGAATTGTCCTTTTTCATTTCAAGGGGCTAGACCACAGATTTTTGTTTGAGTGTCTTTTTCTAATATTTGTGGACTTATTTACGTCCTCTTAGCCAAGAAGTATGGAATTAAATTATTTACATCAGCATGAGCATCTTTTTGCAAATCAAATGGAGAACTCTTTTCAAATATACACATATATATACACACACACTTTATGTATGTACTTCATATATATGCATATATATATATATTTCTCATATGAATGTATGTATATATAGATGCATTTATTAGAAATCATGAAAATTTTGTGGAGATCTCCAAAACTCCCTAATTTAGGCTACAAGATTAAAGAAATTTCTTTTCAAAACATTTTTCTTCTTTTCAAACTTGTACTCTTTCTGGTCAGCTTAAGAAGTTAGTACATAAATTATAAAAATTGATGCTTAGAAACATAATATTCACAAAATTTCAATCTTTGATAGGTTAAATATTTTTTTCCACACAATTATTTTGAAAGTAGAAACAAACATGAAATGGGAAAGGGACAACAGAACTCTCATGCAGACCAGTCATAATACTTTTTCAGTAGTTTAACCAAGGTAAATTAATTGCCACAATAAGGAGATCAAAAGAACCCAGAAAACCTCTTAATCACCAAAGTTGTGATTTACTTGCCAAATGAAGAGAGATGGCTGCCTGAGACAATGCTGAGCTAGAATATAAACTTCTTCATAAAATCTATGAAGAAGTATCATGGATGATTATGAGCAATATTGTTCTTTAAAGCATAGAGGAGTGAATAATAAAACCAGTTTTAGGACACATTGGTAAGACAACCAGATAAGCAAAATCATCTCTAGGGCATTTAAGGATGAAAATAAAAGGAGTGAAACACTCAAAAGAGTGAAAAGCTCAAAGGAGTGAAACAAACAAAGGAGTGAATCAGGAAACTCCTGATCAAATGAATCTTCCCCAATCCATTTGGTGAAATTGTAGAATTTAAAGGGAAGGGAGAAGACAATGAGGTGCTACAGTTTTGTACCTTTCACTGTTTTAGTGGTTTCATTCCCAGCCAGTAAAGAGAGTGAAAACTTAAGTAGTTTATACCCTACATCACCTATTCACAGAATGTAAAGAGTATGAAACTGGCTCATCAAAGTCTAAAGTGGGAAGTGAACTCTTTACAATAATATAGGCTTTAAGGTAGGTTAAGTGGCTTTCTCAGGGACACACAGCTAGTTAGGCTTGAAACAGAATTTGAAGTTGGGTGACATATCTCTCTCTTGAATGGGCTGCCTCCAAGTGTGAATGGCATATGTCTATTTTATACCGTTTGTAAAATAGATCACTATACAGCTGTGAATGCAACCAATCAAAATAGAAAAGAGTCAAACAGCCTTTGTTACTAGATCCCTGGAATCCTATAATTTCATCAACTGTATTAAGGGTTCTCATTTCATCATGGATTCCCTTATCAACCTCCTCACTATTAAAGAGAAATGTGGAAAATATATTTAAATAATAAAATATATAAATAATTATTTTAAAAGGAACATACAAAAAAAGTTATAACAAACTGCTTCCTTTATCATGGACAGTAGAAGAACCACCCTTGAACTCTACCATCTCAGTTCTGAATATATTTAGAGGCAAAGTAGAGATGTACTTACAAAGAACAGAAACAGGAAAAACTGCTATGTTAGACCAAATATATACATAAAAGATCCATGCTCATCTTGACACAGTGGTCAAGTTATCAAGGCATCATTGTATAAAGTATTTGAAAGAGGGGAAGATGTTAAAGACACAAAAGGAAATCTCAGACTTTATTAATTCTGAAAAAGGTCTCTGAAAGGACATCAACATCTACCAATTTATATGCCTAAGCTCCTGTCAGATAACATTGTGATGATGTTATCAGGCCCTGAAACACTGCAGCAAGCCTTGGAACATCTCCTGTAATTATTCAAAGGAGTTTGATCTGATGGTTCACACAGGAAAGACAAAGTAAATGAATAATGGTTATTGCACTGATCAAAATATACATTTGGATGGACAACGTCATCCATCAGTTTGTGTGTGTGTACACACACACACCTACATATATACACAAATACATATATGTGTATATATACCTTCATATACATGCATGTATATACACATACATATGTATATGTATACATATGTATGTCTGTATATGTATGCATATGTGTGTGTGTGTGTGTGTGTGTATGTTACAGGTGGACAATGAGTTACAGTACAGATGGACAATGAGTTGGGCCCAGAGTTGAACAAGAGGAGAAAGGGCTAGATTGCCTTTGGGGAATTATAAAGCCCTTTAAACAACCCTAAACTTCCCATGAAAGCAAAGGCCCATCTGTATGCTACTGATATTCTACCAGTGTTTCTTCATGGTGAGCAAAATATGGTATATACTTGTCTCTGAAGAATTAAAAATTAGTATTGAATAGAAGGTAATAGATAGAAGCAGGATGGGTGTGAACAGGTTGCAATATCTAGCCAATGAGAAATGAAGAACTGGTATAAAAGATATCATCAAGGAATTATACGATATGAAGAAAAGATGAGTCGGTCATGTGATGGTGAGAGTTGTGGGAAAATATGACAGGTGTCAAAGTATCCCATTTCTATCCTCTCAATGTCAAGAGGAAGTGAAGAAGGCCCATTGTACATTAACTATAACCCATATGGAAAATTCTAGATGGATTTGGACAAGAGTTACATAGGATAGCAAACATAGATGGATTGAATTCTGCATTGTTGGGAGAGAAACTTCCAAACTGATGAGATCACAGCTCCTTCAGAGTATTCAAATAAAGACAAAAAAATCTTTCTTCAAGAAATTTAGAAAAAAACTTTCTAATAATGAGCACCATCCTAAAGTAAAATGGGTTGCTTTTGGAAGTATGTTTCACAGCAATGGAGCTATCCCTGTGGAGGCTAGATGACCCCTAGTTGGGGATCTTGTAGAAGAGATTTCAATTTAGGTATGGGCTAGATTAGATAACCAATCAGGTCTCAGATTAGAGTCTAATTTCCTCAATGGCATTAGTTTTTTCTTGCCCTTTGGGCTTATATCAAGTATTTTGTTTTGCATCTTGAATTCCTACCCATCTCTGAAAAACATCTGAATTTGAGAATATAATAGCTTTTCTTCAATTTAAATACTAGAATTTTATGGCTACATTATATACTCTATTACTTAAGATACCACCTCAGGGCAAGGCAATTCTAGGGTCTCTACCTCCAGCTTCTTTGATTCTGCTCTAGGTGCATTTTAAAAGGAAATATGTTAGTTGCATATCTTAATGAGTCATTCACACAATTTTTTAGACTTAGTGACATGTGTTCTGACCTGAGAAGATTCTTGGTATGCACAAATCCCACTCATTCTGTAGAAACAATTCAGCAGTTGATAACATATGAGACTTCTTTCAAATTTAATTCACATCCATGTCCTGTGTTTAGCTCCTTTAAACCCACAAAATCTACTTTGGCAAGCTTCATTAAACCAAAAGTAACCCTAGGTGTAAGGAAGGAAAAAGAAAACAGCCATTTGAAAATAGTTGTTGTGTTTAATATTTTTGTCACCATCTGACAGGAAAAAAAAAACCATGTATCATTTAAACTTGGGTAAGAGGGATGCTATGTCCCAACACATAAAAATTACAAATTTATTTACATTGGGTTGTCTTTTTTTTTAAAAATCACCAAGATTTTTGTTTTATAAAGCTTCTCTCAAAAGCAAAAACTAAGTACCCCACTAAGAGAAGCTCCCAAACTCGTATCAAAACTCAGTTTATATTCCCAGAGTTGTCTAACTAGCTGTGTATATGGTCTTGGATTATAGACAGGGAAAAATCAATACACTGCTGTCTCAAAGGCACCAATATGGATTATGAATCACAGCTAGGAAGTTGTCAGTGATTTCAGCTGCCAACAGTGTTTCAGCAAAGATATTTGCTACCTCGTATTCTTTTAATGTTTAGCTTTCATATATGAAATAGAACAGGTCACTTTTTGACAAAAACATAAGAGAATTTTAAGTAGCAATATGGGAGCGCCAAAGATAGTTGTATCTCTGACTGATCAAATACAAAATAGACTTTCCCCTCTTTCTCCCACAGTATGAAAAAGGAAAAGACCTCATGTAGAGGCCTTCTACTGATGCCAGTTCTTCAGGTTTCTCACTTCTTTTTGTCCATATGTCTTACATGAACATAGCCAAGTCTACAGGAGCTCTATACACCATTTAAATGAGACACGCTATCATGGTATTTTAGAGCAATGAAGGTCCTTAAAGATCATTTAGTCCAATTCCTGGATTTATAGATATGGAAACCGAGGCCCAGAGTGAGTAAAGGACTTGCCCCAAATTCACACAACTGGCAAGTGCTAGAATTTTGACTTGAACCCACATTTTCTAACTCCTGGCTCAGGGCTCTGATTTCATTCTGTCACAGAATATTCCTATACATTCAAGAACAATTAAGTTAGACTGCTTTTTCATGGGAATGGACATACATAGAAAATCTTTTTTATTACCTTGATATTTAATATTAGAGAGAATGATTCTGAAAAGTCTTTTAAACTTTTCTGAATTTAAACTAAGCATTTATATTTTACATGAAGAACCAATATTGAGTAAATATGTGTGTTTACATATAATATGTATATGTGTATATCTGCAAGTTCAAAATATGTTAGTCTAAGAAAAATATCAGGCATGTAGGTGGTACAGTGGATAGCGTGCTAGGTCTGAATTCAGGAAGATCTGAGTTCAAAATCTGGCCTCAGATACTTACTAGTGTGTGACCCTAGGCAAGTTACTTGACCCTGTTTGTCTCAATTTCCTTATCTATCAAATGAGCTGGAGAAGGAAATGGCAAACCATTCCAGGATTTTTGCCAAGAAAATCCCATGAAGAGTCAGACATCACTGAAATCATTGAACAGCACAAAGAAAAATAAATCGGTATTATCCTGACATACGAGAAAAGACAGCATGATTGGACTCAAATCTTATGATCAGAGGATGATAGATTTAGAGTTGGAAGAGAACTTAGAGGGTATGTAGTGCAGAGCTCTCATTTTAAAACTGAGTAAACTGAGGATCAAAAAAGTCGGGGAATAACCACTGTTACACAGGTACCAAGTAGCAGAGTCAAGATTCAAATGTGGACCTTCTGATGTTGAATAGAGAGAGCTTTCCCCACTCCACATTACCTTTCAAATCTGTTCATAAGGAACAGATCAGAAATCAAACTAAAATGGAGAGAAGAGCAATTAGTATGTCTAGGGAAAAAATGGATGCGTTCATGAGGACAAGCCTATTAAATCAACCAAAGAAATGACAGAAATGACAACCATCATTGCAGAGTCAGGATGCAATTTCTTTGAGAAATCAGGGTACAAAGGAAGTCACTGAGTACTGGAAAAGGGCAAATGTTGCAACTACCTTTTAAAAAGGGAAGAAAAAAGTGGGGGTGATTCTAGAAAATGTATATCAGGCAGCTATAGACACTTGGGAAGATACTAGAGCAGATTATCAAACAATCCATTTGCAATCACCTAGAAAAGTATGAAACTACATAGCAATCAGCATGTCTTTGTGAAGAGCAAATTACTCCAGATCAATTTAATTTTCATCCATGCCAGAGAAGGCTACATTGGTAAAGGGGAAGTAATAGATATAATCCATCTTTATTTCAATAAGGCTTTTGATTCCAACTCATGCAAGATTCTTATTAATAAACTAGGACACTCTTGCTTCCACTACACTATTGTTAGATGTGTGAATGATCATCATTGTAGGATTGTATATTTAAAACTGAAAGATACCTTGGAGGTCACCTAGTCTAATCTCATTTTACAGAAGAAACTAAAGCTTAAAGAAATTAAATGACTGGCCCAAGGTCATGTAGATTCAATACCAGGTCCTCTAACTTTGAGTTCATTGCACCATGATGCCCTTCAATTAGCTTGAAAGTTACATTCATATGATAGTAATCAGTGACTCAGGATCAACCTGGAAGTGGGTGCAAAGAAAGGGGATAATAATTCACATCCTACCAGAATAGTATAAGGACCTATTCTATTTAATATATAAATTGATGAATCTTTTGAGTTTTTTACATTAACTAAAACTGAAAATGGGATGGGATGAAATATAACAGGGAGAAGGGTAAAGTAGCAGCTTTAGGCACCCTGAATTTCATCTTATGCTCCCCACTGTAAATGTAAGTTTGGAAAACCACAGGTACGGTAGATAAGTTAAAGACTTCAAGGTCATAGTTGTTCAGAAGCTGAATATGAATCAAAAAAATGTGTTGCTAAAAAAAGATGCAACATGATTCTGGAATGTTTTATAAGATAACACACATGAAACAATGATGCAGGCCAGTTAGACCAGGCCCCTTCTCAGTGGAACAGGTGACATGCAGATACATAGAGTAAAGTAACTGATAGCTATCAATTAAGAGCAGCATAGGAATTCTCCTAACCTCTGTATCAGGCTTATCTGACCTAATGATTGGAATACTCAAAAATGGCTTGTGGCTTACTCATCCCCATTGGAGCCTCCTACTCCCTCTAATCTACCAGTATAAAACCTCATAACTCACAGCTCTCTAACAAATGCAGGCCAGCCTGTGGTCAGGCTATGAGGTAGACAGAGTAGATTTCCTAGAAACAATTATATACACAGTCTTATTTCCCCAAGCTGTACAAAGAGGGTGACCAGTGGCTAGATCTGAAGTAGATGTTCATATGTTTCCTTATATCCTTGATGTATGAGTAATAATGCCTATGCGGTTTGGATATTAGTCAATAAACCCAGTAGTTTTTGTAATGTGGGTGTGGCTTGGTTTCTTTTCATCAAAACAGTGAACCTGAATTCACATTCTAAATGAAGTCTCATTCTCAATTCTGAATCAGACAGATAGGAGGAACAATCCATCCTCTCTAGTTTGCATTAGTCGAAATCATATTAAAGTGCCATGTGCAGTTATGCTCAGCATGCTTTAAAATAAGTATTTAGTGAAATTGGAGAGAGTTCACAGAAGAGGAGCAACAATTACTAAAGAGATAGAAGGCAGGACCTGTGAGAAAAGGTGAAAGCAATAGGGTGGCTTAACCAAGACAAGACAAAAGTTAAGGGGAAATTGGATTGCTGTCCTTAAGTAGGTAAAGGCTTTTTGTGAGGATACTGATTGTTTTTTTTTTGTTTCTGTGAAAGTCAATTAAAAAGCTTATATTCAAAGGAAGGGCCTTGGGTTGGATATACAGAAGATATTCTTGATTGACAGAATTCTATATCTCCAGTCACCAAAAGAAGTCGCAAATAATATTTTTCCTGTGCTACATGTCACATGTGACCAGAATTCTCATTCCAAAAACTTTCTGATTCCTATCCATAACTAATCACAGACTTCCATCTCTGAAGACTGCCCACTTCATTCCTGTCCTTTTCAGTCAATTCAAACAAGTGAAAAATGGAGAAATACATCTGGATGAGTGGAGGCATGTGGGGATGAGTTAGGATGGGCAAGGGAGGAAGCATCTTAAATGCATTTTGGCATCAACTGCTAAAAGCAGGTGGAGAGATCTGTTTTCTGTTCCATGAAATACATTGCCATCCTAACTCTAGACCAAACATACTGATAGGCTGAAGGCTACAAGGGAGTAGAAGTGAAAGAGAGTCAGGTGCTGTGTATCAGATGTGCCAGAATTAAAGTCCAGAAAGATATGTGCAAAAAAGGAGGAAAAAAAACACCCAACTGGTCAATTCCATAAGATCCATTCATGGGCACGTTCATTCAATTTAATTCAATTCAACAAGAATCTGTTAAGCCCCTGCTATGTACGTGCAAGGCATTGTCCTAGATTCTTAGATCTCAGAGGAAGAAATCTAAGCTACTGATAGTCATATTTAAAAATGTTCTAAATCACCAATAATTAGAAAAATGTAAATTTAGAAAAGCTCTGAGATTCCATCTCACTCACACTAGATTGGAAAAGCTGACAAAAACAGAAAACGGAAAATGCTGGAGGGGTTGTAGGAAAACAGGTACTTCCATGTACTGTTGGTGGAGATGTAAGCGGGTCCAGCCATTTTGAAAGCAATATGAAATTATGTCTCCAAAATGATACCACTACTAGATCTACACCAAAAAAGAGATCAAAGAACGAAGAAAAGGGCCCATTTCTACAAAAAATTTTTCTAATAGATCTTTTTGAGGCAGCAAAGAATGGAAGCGATCTTATATTGGAGCATGGTTGAATACGTTATGGTATATAAATGTGATAGAATACTATTGTACTGTAAGAAAAAATAGAAACCCCAGGCAAACTGGAATGCACAACACTTTTTTCACTTGTTAGAGGGGCTTAATTGAAAGTTTTTGAAGTTATTAAACATTTTCTTAATTGCTATGGTTAGAATCCTGCAGTTAAAGTGAAACCCATATCTTCCTTCTTATTTAAAATAAGCAGGTGCATTTTTAAGTAACAGTACAATTTTCCCCCCTGTACCAAATGATCCAAATATATTTTAGAGCAAGGTGGTTAGAAATGTGAGGTTGCTCTCTTTCCAATCTGCACAAAGCAATAATAATAATGTTGGATGATTTCTTTGGCAGTAAAGATGAAATGCTAGTACTCAAAATGTACATTTCATCAGAAAGATAGAAAGAGGAGAGAGAGACAGAGACAGAGAGACAGAGACAGAGAGAGAGAGAGAGAGAGAGAGAGAGAGAGAGAGAGAGAGAGAGAGAATAGAATTAAGAACAATGTACATTATTCTTCCCTTACAAGAGATTTCACTAAATTCTATTTTTCCCCCTCAGAGACCTATCAAATGTCTTAAAATCAAAAGACAAAATTACAGAATCAAGCCTAAAGGGCAGGAACTTCATCCACATGTAGCCCATTTGTTTAGTCCACTGTTATGTTTTTACAGCTACTTATTACTTATGTGACCTTGGGCAAGTCAAGTAAACTTTTTGGGCCTCAGTTCTTCATAAAATTAGGGAGCCGTATTAGATTTTCCCTAGGGTTCCTCTAGCTCTAAATCTATTATCCTTTGAACTGGGGTTGATAATGGTGATTGCAAAGGTGTATCATTACTCAATCATTTCTGACTGACATAAAAAATAAAAAGTATATCTCACATCTTTCCATAAGAGCCTATGATAAACTCTCAGTTATCTTCTTATGATTCGGACACCCTTTTATATATTAAAAATTTCAGGCTAACTTCCTTTGTTGTTGCAGAATCATTTTGCGTCATGTTTGACTCTTGTCTAATGCCATTTAGGATTTTCTTTGGCAGAGATACTGGAGAGGTCCACCATTTCCTTCTCCAGCTCATTTTATAGATGAGGAAACTTAGGTAAACAGGGTTAAATAACTTGCCCAGGATTGCATAGCTAGTAAGTATCATGAGCCAGATTTGAACTCATGAAGAGGAATCTTTCAGATTCCAAGCCCATTGCTCCATCCATTGGGCAATCTAGCTTACCTCAATCTTCTTCTGCAAGTTCTTAGGCTTTCCAATCTTAGTGAACTTCACCCAACCCAATTATAATTTTATAATAAATGACTATAATGACATTTAGAATAAATGACAACAAATTATAAATGAAATTTTGAATTTCTTACTTTGGAAGATTTCCCATACTACTACTTTGTATAATTGGAAATTTTGGAATTATTTGTGCTTTGTATGTGCTTTGATTTTTTTTAGTGAAGAGAATATAGGGCTATATACTGAATAAGCCAGGTTCACTGCAGAGCATTTTAAAGTGATGAAAACCATTGAACTTATAAAATTGGCTCCTAGCCAAATGACTCTGCCAAAAGCATGAGCTATGGCAAATCAAACTAGCCAAATTTTATGGATTTGATATGATTTATCCATGGTTTTTCTGTTGCAAACCAAACATGGGGGGAACCTTTCATCACAGGACCTCAACTATTTAATAAATGTAAACTCAACCCTTAAAATGTTACATAATAAGTGGGTTGGTGTGTTTGTCTGGGGTGGGGAGGAAGGGAGAGGTGATTGGGGTTATCTCAATTTTATAAGAATTTAAGAGGTTAAGAAACTTGCTAAATGCCAGATAAGTCTGTGGAAAACTGCTACAGGCCTCAAATTTCCTGAATTGAACACAGAAGAAACATGTGGTTTTTATCATTAGTTGTGTCCTATATTAGCCCATCCATGGCACAGATTCTAAATGCAACTGAGGAAAAAACCCTAACATAATATTGACAAAGATGATACATTTATAATTTTAAAATTGGATTTATTCATTTCTATTCTGATGTCAAAACATACAGCATTCTCTTTGCACCTTTGACAAAAGAAAAATAAATTTTGCAGAACCAAAAAGTGGGGTCAGGGGGAGTTGGTGATGGTGGTGATTAAAAATGCTCTGTAGTTATAAGTGGATTGCAAGCTCATTATGTGTCAACAGTGTGCAAGTAAACTTATACAATTTTAGGCTCCTTCTATATGGAGAGTCTCATATACTTCGTGATACAGAACTACATAGGCATTTTGACAATTATTATCTACATTGGTATTATTGCTTTACTGATACAAAGGCCCTAGCAGAGGGGAAGGTTATAGAATGGCTTGGCTCCTTGCTATGACATTGTGTTTTAATTTCTTTGCTGTTACATTGAAGTGGACCTACTGGTTTTGGGGTCCAGGTCTAGGGAGGTGAAAATCCTATTGTTCTCCTTATGCCCTTCAGGCCCCATCAGGAGTGCTGTGTTCAGTTCTAGGCACCACATTTTAGGAAAGGTGTTGATAAGCTGTGGAGTATCTGGTATCAAGGAGACCATATAGTGAAGAGCTTAATGATTAAGTCACACAAAGATCTGATGAATAAATGTGGATATTTAGCACGGAAAAAATAAAAAGGGAACATAATAATTTCTTCCTTCCTCGCTCCCTCCTTCCCTCCCACCCTCCCTTCCTACCTTCCTTCCTTCT
>CM053622.1:247298525-247326436 GCA_028646595.1 Phalanger gymnotis | reverse complement strand
CTTTCTTTCTTTCTTTCTTTCTTTCTTTCTTTCTTTCTTTCTTTCTTTCTTTCTTTCTTTCTTCCTTTCTTCTTTGTTTCTTCCTTTCTTTTTTCGTCCTTCCTTCCTTCCTTCCTTCCTTTCTTTGTTTGCTTGTTTGTTTCTTTCTTTCTTCCTTCCTTCTTTGTTTTTTCCTTCCTTCCTTCCTTCTTTGTTTTTTCCTTCCTTCCTTCCTTCCTTCCTTCCTTCCTTCCTTCCTTCCTTCCTTCCTTCCTTCCTTCCTTCCTTCCTTTCTTTCTTTCTTTCTTTCTTTCTTTCTTTCTTTCTTTCTTTCTTTCTTTCTTTCTTTCTTCCTTCCTTCCTTCCTTCCTTCCTTCCTTCCTTCCTTCCTTCCTTCCTTTCTTCCTTTCTTCCTTTCCTTCTTCCCTTCCTGCTTTCTTTTTCTTTCTTTCTTATTTGCCATGATGTTAGATTGAAAAATATTTAAACTTGTTCTCATTGGCCCCAGAAGACAAAACTAGAGACATTGTGTGGAAGTTGAAAGGATTAAGTGGAATGAGCTATCTCTGGAGATAAAAGGTTCCCCCTCATGTGGGTGGGAAGGAGGTTTTCAAGCAATAGATGATCAGGGATGTTCTAATGAAGATGTTTGTTTAGGTGTGGATTGGGTTAGATGACTTCTGAATTCCCTGATGTTCTGAGATTCTGTTATTTTATGATAATGGACTTCCCTCCTCACTACCTAATATGGCTTCCAAAACATTTTTTTCTCCTTCAAAAACATTGCTAAAATTAACTTCATCTGAATCTAATCATGACCTTGCTAGATATTTCTTCAGTGCGTATGCAGTTAATTTGTACCATTTTATGATGTATCTGCTACCATATTGTTTTGCAACTATACTTAGGTCAATTTTTATCTGTTTATTCTTCTTAGCCAGATTGTAAGTTAGTCTGTAGTGTCTGAGTCTTCATGACCACATCAATTTTTGTTTGTTTGGCAAAGATACTAGAGTGGCTTGCCATTTCCTTCTTGAGCTAATTTTATAGATTAGGATACTGAAGCAAACAGGGTTAAGTGACTTGCCCAGGGTCACAGAGGCAGTAAATGTCTGAGGCTGGATTTGAGCTCAGGTCTTCTTGATCCTAGGCCTGGCACTCTATCCATTGTACCACCTAGCTGCCCACAGGTGAGGGAGACTCATCTTCATGAGTTCCTCTGTGATCCATGGTAAGTCACTTAACCCTGTTTGCCTCCGTTCATCATCTACAATGCTCTGGAGAAGGAAATGGCAAACCACTCCAGTATCTTTGCCAAGAAAACGCCAGATGGATTCATGAAAAGGTGGACATCATTGGAAAACAACCACTAACTGTGAATTATGTTGTCACTTAGCTTTTCTGAAACCTGTTTTCCTCATCTGTAATATGGGGCTACGTTATTCAACCCTTGGCTTTTCTGGGAAAGAAACTTATGTTCTTTCTTTTGTATTTCCCTCCTCTAATAGTATTTAATAGAATATTCTGAAAAAATAAAGAATAATACTTGAATCCCTGTGGTAGAAAGTCCCTTTTGTTTTTGTTGATGGGCATTGTATATTATTAATGTGCTATGTTTCAAGCATTTTGATTTTGTAAAATTTCAAAGATGGGATTCTGGAAAAAAAACATTTCTTTTGAGGGTACATGAGTGATGGAGTCATAAAAATAGAGTTTTGGGAAATGGGCAGTGATGGCAATCCAAGCTCTAAATCAATTAATATTTATTAAGTGCCTACTAGTGTTAGGTTTTATGTTTGGCAGTGAATTAGTTAGTTGATAAAAGAATCTTTGTTCTGCAAGATATGGTAGATAAAATTTGTCTAACCCTTATCTAAAGAATGAATCAATCCTTAATCATAAAATTATTGATGAGTGTCACCAATCTTTGAATACCTCTACTGACAGGGATCTCATTACCTACTAAGGATAAAATTCCTTTTATTTTTCCCTCTTTCAATCAATATTTACTTGAAAGGATTTATACTTCCTTCACCTTCATGGTCACTGTCTTCTGGACTTCATACTATTTGTGTTCTTTCTAATAGCACATTTTTCCAGGAGGACCACTGTTCTGTCCCAATTCTTGTTTATTTTTACTACTCTAGTTCTCCCTGAGGTGCTATTTTGTTGTGTTTCTGGGGGAAATCTAGAGAGCTCCAGATGGCTCTGGAGGAGAAAATGAGGCTGGTGACTTTGCACAGCCTTCCCTCATTTAAATCCAATTCCCTTGCATGTCATGACATCACCTCCTTGATGTCAGGGTTCTCTTTGAGAACAAAGTACAAACAGCAGTAAGGACCTTGAGTCAACAAAGGACTTTGAGTCCAAGTCAAATGAGAATCACTTAAAGGAACTGGGAAAACTTGTATAAATTAATCCTCAGAGGGGACATGGAAATTGCATTCAAGTATTTGAAAGGCTGTTGTGTAAAGGAAAGGTTATATTTGTTCCATTTGGCCCCACAAAGCAGAATTGGGAGCAACGGTAGAAATAACAAAGAAGCAATTTAGGCTTGATGTTAGAAAAAAATCAATAATGTTTAGAACTATTAAAAAGTATAATATGTTGCTTTGAGAATGGATGGGTTTCCCTTTCCTTAAGGTCTTCAAAGTTTGGATGACCACTTGTCAGAAAATTATAGTAAGAATTTCTTTTGTAAGTGGATTGGGTGAGATGGGTAACTGAGGCCTCTTTCAGCTTTCTAATTAATCATATGTTAAAATACTTTGGGAAGACAAGAGTGTGCCTTTCCTTAGTCACAGACCCCATAACCAGAGATAAAGCAAAAAATGAGATTCTAAGAGAGCCTGAGCATCCTGATATCGTTGGCAGCCAAAACCTACTTTAGGCTAGACACTTCAGAGATTAAGTTAGGCTCAAATGTAATTAAGATTATGGTAACTGACTTTTGAGGCAGGAGCTAAAGAATGACTCAGTGAATTGGAAGGAACAAGAACTCGATATGCACTTAAAATTTATGGAAACCAAGGTTTGGTTGAAAGACTTCTAAAATTATAGTATTTCCCCACTTTAATTAATTTCAAATCTCTGTTTCCTTGTAGGTATATACTTTAATATTTAAATGAATCTATGATTCCATAAATGTAGGTGCTCTGATGAACTGGTTAGATTATAACCATCTATGCCTTCTCTGGCAATATGAACATCATTCATGTTGTTCCATAAATTCTTCACGAGGGGACCATACAACATGCTCAAGGCCTTTTTATGATATAGGCATAAATAGTAAAAAAAAAATGTAGAAAACACCAACAATACTTGTACACCAACAGAGTAAAAGAAATTTGGGAAGTCATTTCCCTTTCTGCAAAGAGATCTGAATAAGAAGAAGACAGGTTACAGAAAGGGCAGAGGCACACTTACCCAAGGAAATTGAGACAAAGTAGAAGACAGTCCCATATGGAGCCTTTATGCTACCAAAAAAACGGTCAAGATTTTAACTCCAATAGGAAGCCTGAGGTGGCATCACACTTACCCTAAAAGGAAGTTTGACATTGGTGAGCCAGTGGAAAAGACAATCAATGAAATTCATCAGAGGCAATCAGTCAACACTCATTTATTAAGTGCCAAACTTGGCTACTGTGCCAAGTGATGGAGAAAAAGTGAACAAAACAATACTTGCCCTCAAAGAGCTTATATTCCAACAGAGAATACAAGAAGTACATATATGAACCTGTTTAGACTATAAATGGAAAGGAGAATAATTTTCAGTGAGGTTGGAAAGATAAGGTAATTGACAGGATGTCAAAGGCTTTAAAAGCTAAACAGTAGAATTTCTATTTTTATCCTGGAGGCAATAAGAAACCACTGGAGTTTACTGAGAATAGGAATGATGTGGTCAGTTACCTTATTAGGTAAAATAAGATTACAAAAAATACACAAGATGCAATGGTTTTAAAATTCTTATCCAATACAAGGCAGTTATGAATAAAACTTCTATCATTTGTACCAATCATGGCCAGTTGATTCTTCTGTTCTATTCCAAAATATTGCCATGTAAAATGAGGCATTAGAAAAGGTCCCATTAAAAAATTTGCCTTAGAAAAAAGTCCATGAGCCAAGCTTCATCACAGACCAAAGACCTGCCATAAGTTCCATTACTATAAGATATTTTTTCAAACCAAGAATGCCTTGATAAAACTTTCAATGCACATATAGCAAGACTATGAAATAGAACCCAATTCTACAAAGAACATGGAAAAGACAACCCTATACTGAGGCAGTGAATGAAGCCTTTGACTCTGAACAAAGCATATGAAACTCACTCAAGGAAGGGGTTACCAATAACTTCAAGGGTCAGTCTCATCCCAGTCTCAATCTTGACAATTACAAATGTCAACGTAGTCAAGATCCAATGCTATTTCTCTATTCAACACCAAGGGAGTAGAGAAAATAACTAATAAAAATCACTGGAGAGAAAACATAATGATGTTATGATAATTTTGAAAACAGTACATATTTATACAGTATGCTAATGTTTAGAAAATATTTTTCTCATATATAATAAATCTGTGAGGAAGTATAAGGATTATCGTACCCATTTTACAGATGAAAAAATTAGACTTAAAAAGGCTGACTTGCCTATGGCTACACAGGTAGTAATGGACACATACATGGATTCTATTACTGTCTAAAGAATTTGAATCATCTTTTTGGCACCACCCCACTTCTGCATCCTTACCCTTCATACTTACACAACTATAATTCTTAGTGCTATCAGCTGCAGTGTAGTCTATAGTTTTGCGGTATTAATGTGATTAAAGATCTTCCCTGACTATTAATCACATTAACAGGTCTCAGGTGGAGCTAGTTAAGGGAAGCTTGATTAGGAGAGGCTTGTTTGTAGGAAGGGTCACACCATTTTGCTAATTATGTCACAAGGGTTGTGAAGCCCTCAGGCTCTAAAAAGGGTATACATACTCTGAAGGTATCCAGCCATTAAGCTCTTTCTCAGAGCTACTGGAGGAGAGGACCCAAGCAAGTAGACAGTTGGGATTTGTGAGTGAGTGTTTACAGGAAGGCCCTAGCAGAGGGAAAGGTTATGGGATGCATTGGCTCCCTGCTGTGATATTGTGTTTTAAGTTCCTTGCTGTTATGATAAAGTGGGCTTACTGGTTTGGGTATATAATTGCTGTTATGTTGAATTGGAGTTATTGGTTTTGGGGTTTGATTCTCTGGCGTCTGAATAAATGTTTTATTTCTCCTGCCTTCTATATAGAGAGTCTCTTATATTCTGCAATACAGAACTATACAGGTATATTCATGGTCACCATCGATATTGTGATACTTGCCTTACTGATATGTCTGAAATAAGAACAGTAGCCAGGTCACTGACTGTTTCGCAAAAGCACAAGCATCCCCGATGAACTAAGTATGTACTTGTTGATACAACTTCTATAGTATCAACAGAACAAACCCATAGAATTCTTGGCTTTTACTATAGGAAAAATGGGGCAAATATGCTTCTTCTACTGCCTTGCTACATCATCCTCTTCAGACTCCAATGAGCTCTTTTTATATAAGCTAATTTATTCTTAGTTTTCAACATTCACTTCCATAAGGTTTACATTTTCTCCTGCCCCCTTCATTTCCCCTCCCCAAGATGGCATGCAATCTGATATAGGATTTACATAAACATTCTTATTAAACATATTTGGTCATGTTGTATAAAAGAATAAGAATAAATGGGAGGAACTGTGAGAAAGAAAAAAAAAAACAAAAAAAGAAAATAGTCTGCTTTTCTCTGCATTCAGACTCCATATTTTTGTCTCTAGATTTGGATGGCAGTTTTCATCATGAGTCTTCTGGAATTGTTTTAGATCCTTGCATTGCTGATAATGGCTAAGTCTATCAAAATCAGTCATCGTATACTGTGGCTGTTACTGTGTACAATTTTCTCCTGGTTCCGTTCTCTTCACTCAGCATCAATTCCTATAAGTCTTTCCAGGTTTTTCTGAAGTCTGCCTGTTCATCATTTCTTATAGCACAATAGTATTCCATTACATTCAAATACCACAACTTGTTCAGACATTCCCCAATTGATGGGCATCCTCTCAATTTCTAGTTCTTGGCCACCACAAAAAGAGTTGCCATAAATATTTTTGTACCTGGGGGTCCTTTTCCCATTTCTATGATTTCTTTGGGATACAGCCTTAGAAGTGGTATTGCTGATTCAATTCAATGAGTTCTAAAGGCCAATCCCAATGGAGCTATAGAGAGGATAAGCCATCACTTAAAACCCCTTTTCTGAGCTTCAAAGTCACCTAATCCCACAAGCCAGGATTATTTTATTTTTTTTTTATGAAACCTGTTCCTCCTTATAATTTCACTATTTCTGTCGATGGTGCCTTAATTTACTTTTTATCCCATGTTTGAAACTTTGGAGTTTTTTCTTGCTCCTCTTCTCATATTTAAACAGTCACCAATTCCTGTCTGAGGCAAGGCAACATCCTATCTGTAATGTCTCTTGCTTCAATCTCCTTTCTATTCTTATGAACACCCTCTAGCATAGTCTTCATTACAAATCATATGACAGCATCCTAACATGTTTTCACCTTCATTCTCACTCTTCCAAAAGCCATCGTTCATGCTGCCACCAGATTAAACTGCTATAGATATAGCCCTATTCATGCTATTGGTTAGGTACTCAAATATGTCAATGGTATATAATTATCTACTAAGTAAAATTGAAAACTTCCCCAACAGAGTGCCACCGTACTTGTCTAAGGTTATTACTGTTAATTCTCCTCCACAAAAATGTTTCAGCCACAACAAATTATTGTTGGTCTTTTGAACAGGGTCTGTACTTTTCCAGCAGTTAGAATTTACTCACATCGTTTCTGAAAATTTTACTATCTTCCTCCATCTGTTTTGCCCAACCTTGTAAGACCAACTCAGATGATTCCTGATTCCCTATATCATAACAACTTTTTCCCTTAGATTTTACATGTCATTTTAGTTTAGATCTAAAACATTTAATGTTTCTTATTATGCATGGTACAAATATGTGTGTTTCTTATCCCAGAGTACCAATGGGACAGAGTGGATAGAGATCTGGCCTTGGCCCTGGGTGAGTCACTCTACCACTCAGTGCCCCAGGCTCCTCCTTCAGTCTATGAAAGAAGGTGCTAGACTACATACGTAAACTAGTTCTCTATTCCAGTGAAATAAGAGATCCTGTCCCTATCCTTAGTCTCTTAGGGAACCATAGGCTCCATGAAGACAAGAACTTTGTCTTACTTCAGCTTTGTATTATCCCCAGTGCCAATGCTCTGAAGATAGTAAGAACCTATTATAAATGCTCATGGATTTCGTCACTTGTTGATTGCCCCCACATCAAAATAAGCAGAGAAAAAAAGCTGATTTGCAGCCCAGAAATCTACAAATAACATGAAATCTCAGGACTCCAAGTGGGAAAGGATCTCTGAGATCATCTTGTCCCATCTTCTCATTTCATAAATGAAGAAATTGAGGTCCATGGTTTAAATGTCCGTGGTCCTACAGATGGTAAGGAGCAAAAACCAGGTCAAACCTGGGGCCTCTGACTCTACATCAAGTGTTTCTCTCATAATCTTACACTGGTTCTCTTCTGAACCTAGGTTGGAAAGCCTGTAGATTTCTATAAAAGCATTTTTAACTAGACTTACCTGTGATTTCATTTTAGGGAATTCCTAATGAAGGAAATCCCTCTGATCAGCTCTGCGAATTATAGTCTTAGGGAGTTGTCTGGGGCACTGAGAAATTAGGAGCCATGCCCAGAATCATACAACCAGTCTGTGTCAAGTGCAGGACCTAAACCCAGTTCTTCCTGACTTCAAGGCCATCTCCCCATTCTCTCTGCCTTGTTGCCTTTCTTCATAACAGAGTGGGAAAGTATTCTTCAAAGAATACACTGGGTGTGTGTGTGAGGCATGATACAGGAGGTTCCTAAGTACCCAGATAGATACTAAAGGAGAAGAACTGTAAGTAAATCCAGGTAGTTCCAAACTTAGGGCTGGGAAGCTATTGAGATTTCCACTCAGACAAAATAACTCTCTAAAGGTCTATGATTATCCAGTCCCTTATGCATGGGTTGGAAAATTGGCCATATTATGTTTCAAAATATTTCTTGCAGGGCCTTCTTTACAAATGCTTCCTCTCTTGTGTCCAGGTCTTTCTGAACACATCCACAGTCAAGATTTGTGATGGATGAAACACACAGACTGCTCTGGATTAAAATCAGCGTATGCAGAAATCCAGTCATTCATTCAGTCCGTTGTATTTACCAAGTGCTTACTATGTGCCAGACCCTTATTGGAAAGCCATCACCTTTTAGTCTTTTAATTGTCCGTGCTTAAGCCACAGAATCAATGGCTGGGTGTTTCATAGCTCTGCTGTTATGGTATCTAGATCATTTCTACTAGAGTCTCAGTAAAGAGCCCATTTACTTTCCCTGTGAGCTTCTATAAACTGAAATGCATCTAGGGAATTAATTGCCAAATGGAGAAGCAATGTCAATGGCAAATTGAAAAAAATACAAATAGAAAGTATGAAGTTTATATTACAATGTTTACGCATCAAGTTTATATCAGATTGTTTTTTAAACAGCTCCACCTAACTAGTAATCATATATACACACACAGACATACATGCATATATATATGTGTATATATATATATATGTATATATACACATATCCTAGACTTTGAAATCTAGATGAATAAACTGGTGAATTTTGCATTTCCCAACTGCAAGCATTGAAATTCCAGCCTTAATATTGCAGTGCTGAAAGCTTTTGCATTTTGTAATATGGACTAGGCATGTGAGCATCTATGTAGAGGCACATACCATTTTAAATATCCACAAATTTCCCTAAAGTCCCAAGTGGTTTCCTTGGCAACGAGGCTGCTGAAATCTAAAAGGATAAGGCAGGCTGGATATTGCCTATCATTCTCCTTCTGTAGGTTATTTTAAATAGCTGCAATTTTCTTTGCACATCTCAAAAAATCCACAGTAGTAGCCAAGAAGCCTAATATGAGAGGCATTAGAGAATAGTACATCAGAGTCTAATTTGTATGGGCAAATTATTGCTTTTGCTATTCACTGATTTGTAGCACGCCATTTTCATGTACCAAATTATAGAACCAAAAAAAAGCAAACCATAAATACATCAGAATAATTTTTAGATAGAATAGGATAAAATATCTGCAAATAGCTTTTGACAATAGAGACAGTGATTAATAATGGTGACATATCCCTGAAACTTCTTTTCAATTCACCAGGAATAGCATGTGTATAATGAAGTCAGACTTTGCCACGTTGGATAGAAGAAAATTCACATTGCCAAGCTGAACAAGGCATACTTATTGTAACCCTTTGGGAACACGTCTTCAAATGCCCAACAGCTATGTTTTGTGAGTTATTTGTTAAATCCTCTTATTTACATAGTATTATTATTATGTTGGCTATTTGGTGTTTTTTTTCTCAACCTACCTTTCATTGTACTTCCTCTGGCTGGTATGGTGACATAAAATATACACAGCAGATTTAATCAATCATCGAAATGCCACTTATTGGTAAATCTTAACATCTTATCTGGTGGATTATGTTACAGCGGGTAGAGCCACATCTATCTTTCTTCCATCATAAAGAACATCCAAGTATGAAAATGGGTGGGAAGAAGTATTGGCAGCTGCAAGAAAATTAAAAGTAGTTACTGATCAATAGGTTTAGAGGCCATTGATAGAAAATACTGAATTGGAGTTTCCTTGTTGCTATCCCTGCCCCACTCCATCATCAACAATAACCATCTACTATATCCCACATCTCCCCTCAAAATCAAACCAATCATGATAAGAAGAAAGATGAAACCAACCCCTATAAGTAGAGACTCTTGACCTTTCTCTGTGTGTATGTGTACTAGTTCTCTTTGGTTGTCAGGTGAAGCCTATGAGCCCTACTCAGAATAATGTTCTTAAATGAATAAAATAAATTATGTGGGATCAAAAAGGAAACAAATTACAATGAAACAGAGTTATCAAAATATTAAATAAAATTAGTCAAACAAATTCACAGTCCCTAGGTTAAGAATCTATATGCTAGAGGTTCCACCCTTAGTGCATCTTTTCAACTTAAGAAGAAATGTGTTGTTAGAAGGTTCCAAAGAAATCTGCTCTATCTACCAATTTCCCTGGCTGTACAGTCTCCCAAAGAATCCAGGGTGTATTGAGACTTAATAGAAATGATGGCTTTGCTCTGTAGAAGTGGTCATATTATTCTTACTTATTATCTAAACTTTTCAATCTTGAATTCATGGCCTTCTATTAGTCCCTCCCATTTCTTAGTCCATCACAACTACATATCTTGCCTCTCCCCAAAAGACCAAGCTAACCTATCTGTGGTACAAACCCAATTTGTTAAATTCTGGATCTCCATCTGATGATTTTCTCTGCCTATGGACTATGAGCTTGGTCTCTTCAACAAGACCATAATGTACTTCATACCACAAACTTGAACTCTATCTTCTGTCTCTTTTTCTCTTTCCCAAATTTCCCTAGTGCAGTTTGCACCAGATTGAAAGTGGTCAATAGCTTTTGGTGAATGAATTAATATAGTAAAAGTCATTCTTTTGACTTCATTGACTTTGTGACTTCAATTGCCTCTGCAGCGTTCTTTAATAAGGACTCACGGACATAAAAACAGATGCTAAAGAGAGAAGAGCTAAGTGAGCAATACAAGATTTTTCTGCATCACATCTGAGAAGGTAGCCATCTGGAAACTCTCATTGGGGCATCGTCAGTTTCTTCTTTTTACCTTTACTAGGTACTGTGAATTTAGTTGCTTTGTTGCTGCTACATGCTCCTCATATTTCTTAGTGGATCACCTCTGATAGGAACTCCTGTGCCCAGAACCTCCATGGGACTGAACCAAAGACTTTGGGTCATAAACTTGATACCAAGAATACTAATTCCAGCAGGACCTCAATACTCTTTGAGTAGTCCTGAGTCCCAGATTCTATCCAAGCTAATTCCCAACAACATCTGAGATTTTGTATCTAGTTATGTGTGCATGCATGCAAATATACATGTGTTTATAGGTATGTATTTACATATATGCAATTATTAAAATTAACCATGAAAAGTCCTTAAATCATTCACAACATTTAATCTAATATTTTAAACAAATTTTGTAAGCAAACAAAAAAAGAGGCTAAGAAAACAGTCTGTATCAGAGACCAGATGGATCTGAGGTGGTAGCCAGCCAACTAACTAATGCAAATTTTATTTTTTTATAATGTCTAGCTAAGCTATTGATCATAAGAGTAGTAACAACTAGAACTTCTATTTATATAGAAAAAAACAAACAAAGAAACTAGGAATAGACCTAGAACTGGCAGGAAACATGATTAGGAAAAAATACTCCTAAAAGAGCTTCATGTACAAATGTGATTATATTAAAGGGTTATCACATCACCATCATGTAACTGCACCTTTTTCCTGCTTCACCTTGAAGCAATAGAAGACACAAAGAAGTCAAAGGGAACAAAGCAGGAGCATTCCAGTTAACTGAGAATACTCTAAAGGACCACTAAGGATGCCCCTTATGTTAACTCAACCATGTTAAGCAGCACGAATAGACTGTGAGTATAATGTAGAGGAAATTATAGCATCATACTCAGCATGGTTAGATGTTTGTGTTATGCAAAACATACACGAATTGAGCCAACTGAAGCAGTATCAGATTTGTCTCTCATCCTGTGCTTACTCCAAGGCATATTCTTCTTGACTTTGAGCACTGGCTGGAATGGCTTTTGCTGGTACAAATCCTCTCTCTCTGATCTGTTTCTCTATATCTGCATCTCTGTTTCTCTCCCTCCCACTTGCCTTCTCTCTTATCTTTCTCCTCCCTCTCTACTCTGTCTTCTCTCTCTTCCCTCTTTATTCTTCCTCTCTTCTCTCTCTTCTTTCCCCTCTCATTCTTTTCTCATACCTCTTTCTTCTCCTCCTCCTTTCTTTATAATGTACAATTAAGGGGCATCAGAGTCCTTTTAAGCACAGGCCAAGTGTCCATTTGGATACTGTGGCTGGGATACTCAGTCAAGTATGAGTTAGGCTAGGTAGCTCCTGAGATCTTTCCAATTCTGATAATATGTGATTCTGTGATATTTTTTTCCTTCAAAATCCAAACACCACCTTCAGTGTATTAAAGCATTATTCACTCTTCAAGTATAGAAATGACAAGGTATATCTGAACACAGGTTCCCTTCATTTGTACGTTAGCTAAGTTCAAGACTGCAGAATAAAAAAGACTGAAAAAAATCATTCACAACATACTGCTTTATGTAACATGCAGCACATGTTGGCACTTTAATGGTTTTGACTAAAATATAAATAAGCTATTCTATGTAGTCTAATCAGTATCCACTCCAAATAATCTTTTTTTATCAGAGGATGCATTTCTAAAGTACACATTACATATATTACCATTTAAAATGCCTCCTTATTCAGTATGTAGTGCACTTGTGGATAGACATATTCACTCTTCCATAACTTGAGGACTCATAGATGCACAGAACTCATTAAAAAGAGACTTTGAGTCAAGGGAACACTGTCTAAGAGGTTAAATCATGACATGAACCAAAAATATTCTATTTTTAACCCACTCTGTAATTTCCAACAATCTAAGGAAAGGGACCCATAATTAACAGTAACCTTGAGTGTTCTTTCAGACTGAAATATTTCATTGCTTATAAAATGCTTCTATATTTTTAAAAATCCATTTTCTGAAAAAAAAACCCTGTGATAGAGTTTTTTTTTTTTTAAAAATGCAATAAGTGCTTCACTGCCATTACTGAACTTCTTCTGACAAAACTGGTTTTCATATTTGGATGCTATTTCATTTTGGGCTCATGCAGTTTCTCTTACCAAGTTATCATATTGCTTATTTGGAACATTGGAGATCTTGGGCTCACTGACTCAAAAGCAGAAGGAATATAATCTTAGTTACAAAGATGAGATCCTTTTAAAGTGTGTTTTTCTGTATTTCATTATGAACTGATGAGGTCATTTCCTCCCTTGAATTTTTTAAAGTCTCAGAATTCATAGAGTTCTGTAAACAAACCCATTTGAAACCAATGAATAATGTCATAAAGTATATGAGCAATTTGGGAGAGGTATCTAGTTCATTTTATATTCCTGGCATGGTCCTATAATATACATGAAAGTATGGTTTATTAATAAAAATATATTCAGAGAAGAACTGGATAGAAAAGGAGGCTATAATTGGGTTGGAAAGCCTTTCATCTCTAGGTCATTAGCAACCAGTGCTCCAATCTCCAGTGAACAAAATATTTACCATCTATCAATAATATCCTAAAGAATGAAGCTATGAGCCTATTTTACAACACAGGGAAAATGATAGTTTGCTTAAGTTCATTTGATAACATAGCAGTTAAGGTGGGAAGACAAAAACAGGTCCTGTGACTTATAATCTAGCTTATTACCTCCACAATACTACATCTCCTCCATTCATTAGTGCCTGGCATTAGTGTAGATAAGATCTTTGAGATCAGTTGTGCATTTAAAGCAAATTATGAGCATTTTCATCTCAACTTTACAATTGCTTTCTTCCCACCTTTTGTAGATTCTAAGAGAACAAATGACATGCTATAAATATGAATGGAGTTGTTTTTAAATTAAAGGACCTAGTATTACTAGTATTAAAATCATCAGCAGGAAGGGAATTACATAGGGAATTCCAGGAGTGAAACTTTCCTTCAGTAATATATTGGCAACTAATCTATAACTTGTAATAGTGGTTTTCAAATTATTATTATTTATTATTATTATTGCTCAAGGCATAACATTATTCTTTGTCATAAGGAATCATAGCAAATTTCTGGAGAAGTCTTAGAGTGTGACTTGTCCACTTGAACCAAGATCCTTCTAACTATGAAGCTGAACTTTTATCACTACATCACTATTATTTTTAATGTTTCTATTAAGTCCAACTTTTCATTAAAAACAATGACTTGACTAGACAAAAATACTAAATAGCTTCTTCAACAACTAAGATTGTTAGGCAAAGAACCAAGAGTAAGAATTTAGGTCTGAATTGCCTTTCTCATGTCTGTCTCAACTGAATAAGACAAAATCAAGATGGTGGAAGATTTTAAGCACTGTCAGGAAAAACTGCATGAAGCAGTGCAGGAAATGGTTTTAAGGATTGGTGACAGAGCTCAAACATCTCAAAGGCACTTAAAAATAAAATAGGAAGGAAGATAACAAATAAATGAAAGACAGAAAAGATCTGTAAAGATTATGCATACATACATGTATACAATGTATATACACACGTATATACATGAAAAGCGGTATTTGTATTGTTCATACATGTGTATATACATATGCACATTTGTATTCACACATGTGTATATATATTATGTGCATATATGTGTATGTGTATATATTTACATATGTTTTGTTCAATACCAAGAGCAGTGGAATCAAACAATTGGGACTCTATCATCACAGTATGTGGTGGGATTCTACAGGAAATGAAAAATCACTGAAGGAAACAAAGAAGGAAACTAGATGGCAATGGATGGAATACTTTACCTAGAGTCAGGAAGATGGTTTCAAATTCTGCTTCAGACAATTACTAGCTATGTGACTCCAACCACTCTCTGCCCACTGTAAAATGGGAATAATGGTTGTATCTATCTTTCAGGGTTGTTGTGAGGATCAAGTGATATAATATATGTAAAGTGATTTGCAGACTTTAGAGTGCTGTATGAATGTTAACTAATTTACTAATGATACCTGAATAGCAGCTAAACTAGACCAAACATGCACAGAGGAGTTCTGTGGAAGAGGAAACACAGTTTTAAAGGTATTGAGGAATGACTTCTATGGCTATTTTGAGGTGAATATTCCAAAGATGTACATAAAAACTGCATAAATTGGGGAGTGGTTAAAAAATTACATATGAATATAATGAAACAATGAATATAATGGATCCAAGGAAGCAAGGAAAGATTTATATGAACTCTTGCAAAGTGAAGTAAGCCGAGCAAAGGAAACAATATACACAATGACAACAACCATGTAAAAGAAAAGAAAACCAACACAAAACAATTGGAAATAAATATAAAATTATATAAAAAAATTTTAGCTTCAAAAAAGAGATTTGAGAAGGTAGCCCCTTCACTCTTTTGCAGAGATGTAATGTCCACAAGTGTGGTTCTGGCATATACATTGTCAATTTTTTTTGACCTGTTGATTAGCTTTCATTTTTTTTCTTTTCCTCCTGCTCATTTAAAAAAAATGTTATATGGGATAATTCACTGTGAGGAGGAAAAGATACACACAAAGGGAAAATTAGGTGATGTAAAAACAAAAGAGCAATAAAATTTGCTAAAAATGAAAGTAGAAGGTGCTGCTTTACTTACTATACTTTTCAAAAAAATATTTGTTATTTTCTTATGAAGTCATTGGCTCCTATTTGGTTCATTCTGGTTTTAAAGGAGTTTATTGTTTAGGCAAAGTTTTGTACCTCTTGTGCCAAGTTGTAAAGTCTCATTCTAATTCATTTTTCTATAGCTCTTGTTTCTTTTCCATTTGTTTCTTTAAGTACTCTCATTCCATTTGTGAAAAAAATTTTAAACTTAAAAAAATACCTCTTTTACATCTTTTTCAGGAATTTTGGTTGAGTTTGTGCCAAAGTTGTATTTTTCTCTGGAGTACTGCTTGTATATTTTCTTCTTCATCTGTGTTTGTTTCCTCTTTTGAATACCTCTGCTACTATAATAGCTCATTTTGGTAGTGTTTTCTTTTTCCTTTTTTTGCTTGTTTCCTCCTGACTTCAGACTTGGTGTTACTCTTGGTCTCTGCTATACTTCTGGAGGGAAAGTCTGGGCTTGTCCTGTTGCTGCTTTCGTGAGGTATTGTATAATGTGTAATTCCTGGATGTCAGGGACAGGCTAGGGATCTGCAAATTTCCAGTGTTCCCAGATCAGTCTGATCCAGGGCAAAATCTCATCATCATCCCCTTGATCTGAGCTCTGCAAGTTCTTGACCTAGGTTTTAGTCTGAGCAAGAGTAGGCTGATGTCGTACCCTGCCTCCATTAGCTGGAAAACTCTGTTGGATCTGAGTGACAGAAGTGTGGGCCCCTTTCTGATCTAGATTCCTGTCTTGTTTATTCCTGAGAAGGCTAGGCTAAATACCGGGAGTCTGAGCCAAACTGCTACTGCTGCTCCTGGCTTCTGAATTTTCTCCTTTTTTTCCTTTAGTACACAGTTCAGGGATCCCTACCCTGGAATCCCACTCCCCTGTACAAGTCCCTTTTTCAGTCCCTCCTAAATCTGTGACATACAACTGAGTAGTGGGCAAAAAAAACTTCCAGTTGGCACCTGCCCCTGTCACGGTACCCCGCATATGGTTCTGGGCTTCTTCAGTATAATGTATTTCTGCTCTGACCCATCCCTAGTTCCTGCTGACCTCCCTGTCTATTTCCCTATGCCAAGCTCATCTGGACAAATGACTCACTGTGACATTTTCTGGATTCTCCCATCAGATATCAACCTACTGTCTTTTCTAGATCTGTTTGGAGAAGTTTGTGGAGTGGCACTCACCACACTACTTCCTACTACTCTGCCACCTTGGCTCCTCCTTTCTTGTGTATTGATTGATTATTAAGAAAAAAAATCAATCTAGCACAGTTAAATGCTGTCTTAAAGCAATATCATGCACATGTCAGAATTATTAATTACTATTTGAAAGATAAAACAGATAACCTTGTTAGGGTAACTTTTTGGCCACTAATATCAAGTAAGGCATAAAACAGGGAAATATATACTTACTGAATGCGTTTCCACTGCAATGGAGAACACACAGAGTCTAAGTTGAGAAGCAATTCCATATATATAGTAAAGTGCTCCAAATGGTCCTATTTGCAAATTACACTTTGCTGATTATAGCAAGACCTGGAGCACTGCAGTCTCCCACATGAGATCTGTATTCACTCAAAAGAGTTTGCCTTAACTATCCACATGGAAGAATATCTATTATTCCCAAAATGATATGCATATTGAATGGACATACCATAAGACAAAGATTAGCAATGGATGGTGATTTAAATTCTGAATTGAATAGAAAGCAGAGAGTAGGTCAGATTACCTTAGACAGATTGCAAGGTTCTTTTGATGAATTGACCTTTCTCCCTAAAACAAAGACTCTTTTTTTGTTTGTTTTTGGTAAACCAATAATTTTACAGTTGTGGGTAGCAATGTCATGTATTGAAAGTCCCCCATCACAATTCTTTAAATCCCCCTTGTAGTTTCATCGACTTAAATTTTTCAGAGACCACAAAGGTTATCTAATTTAACAATCAGATAAAGTTAGGTGGTATAGTGGATAGAATGCTGGGCTGGAGTCAGGAAGACCTGAATTCAAGTTTGATCTCTGACAATTAACTAGCAGTGTGAGAATCACTTAAACTGCCTTAATTTCTTCAGTTGTAAAATGGGGAATAGTAATAGAACCTACCTCCCAGAGTTGCTTTGAGGCTCAAATGAAGTATTTGTAAAATGCTTAGCATATTTCCTGGCACATAGCAAATGCTCAATAAATGTTTGCTTCTTTCATTCTCTCCAGTAATATAAAATTGAAGCCCTTAGATGCCTAAGATCAAACAGGTAGTAAATGTTAGAATTAAGATCAGAATCCAGATCCTCTGTCTTCATAACTATTACTCTTCCCATGCCTCAGACATCTATTTTCTTGTGAACCCTGCTGGAATTTCTTGCTATTATTTGATTATCCTTCCTAGGTATTTCACAGATTTTGTTGCTTTGCTTAATTTTTCATAGGGGATTTTCAAGTAGCTTTCACTGACACATGAATCCAGTCTGTCATTTTTATTGTAGATCTAGACTTCAATAGAATGGCTTGAATTTTTGCCTAACTAAAGTGTGCACCACAACACCAGTTATTACGGTCCTCAAATCTTGTATCCTATTAAAGATCACATGGTGAATAGGCCTAGAAATGAAGCTGCCCAATAACCTGTACTACAGCTCCCTCCAGGTGTAAGCCTAGATCGTTATTGTTCGTGTTTTAACTATTGCTGTTCCCAGATGAATTTTAGGCCACAGGATAGTAAATCAAAGTTCTTTCACTGGCATTAGATGATCAATAATAAATGCATTTGTTACTATTCAAAATGATTATGTGTTTATAAACATGCTTCTATCAAACTGCAAATAAAGGGGGGGGGGGATGTTATGCCAGGCATCTAAAATAGGACCTGAATGACTGCATTAAACAGTTAACCCAAACACATAAACATTTTGATTTTTAGATTTCAGCCAATTCGAATGATCTAGAAGAACAACAAATTCTGAAATTGCTTTAAACATGATAAATATTACTTCCTTTCCACAGCACAAAATTTTTTTAAAAAATGAAATTTTAAAAATATTTCTCAAATTTTCAAATAGTTCATCTTTAGATTGGAAAAATACCAAAATTATTTTTATTAAATAATGAAATGTAAAAATTTTGGAACATAAAATTTCAGAGTTTTTATATCTTCAATAATTCATACATTTATGAAAATGTTACACTTTGCTAATACCAATAATAACACGCATCCACATAGCACTTCAAGATTTAGCCAATTAACAAACATTGTCATACGAGGTACTTTGCTAAGTGTTGGGGATAAAAAGACAAAAGATAATTCTCAAAGAGCTCACAGTCTAGTGGGGTAGACAACATGTAAAAATCTGGGCACAAACAAGTTATAGACAGGATAAATTGGATATAATCAACAGAGGAAAGACAGTAGTATTAAGGGGAGATTGGGAAAGGCTTAGTATTTTATCTGGGATTGAAGGAAGCCAGGAAACAGTGTTGAGGAAAAAGAGTATTCTTAGTATAGGGGGAGCCAATGAAAATATCTGGAGTTGGGAGATGAAGTGTCTTGTGAGAGGAAATCAAGGCAGTCAGTATCATACATTCTATAATCACTGGTTTGTAGAGTACCTTGGTTGATAACATGTAAGAAGACTGGAAAAATAGGAGAAGGTCAAGTCATGAAGAACTTTTAATGCCAAACAGAGGATGTCATATTTCATCATGGGGTAATAAGGAACCACTGAAGTTTATTGAATGGGGTGCCGGGGTGAAGTTGATATAGTCAGACCAGTAGTGACCAAAGTACTTGCATGACTGTAGCACTTTTGACAATAACAGGAAAATTAAGAAAAGAGGAGTATTTGAAGAGAAAGATAATCACTTCAATTTTCGATACATTGAGTTTAAGATAACTTTGGGGCATATAGTTGGAGATGTCCAATAGGCATTTGGAAACGTAAGAATGGAGATTAGAGACAGGTTAGAGCTACAAAAATAGGTCTGATAATCATCAGTATAGAGATGATAATTGATGATAATTGAATCCATCTCCCAGGTCATCAAACAAAACAGTACAGAGGAAGAAGAAAAGAGAATCCAGGACAGAATTTTCAAGTATATCCACTATTAATGGGCATGAACTGGATAAAGATTCAACAAAGAAACAGAAAGAGCAGCCAGACAGATAGGAGAAGAACCAGGAGAGAGTATTATCATGAAAACCTACAAAGAAGAGAACAAAAGTGTAATCAATAGTGTCAAAAGTTGCAGGAAGTTCAAGAAGGATGAAGAGTGAAAAACAAAACAAAACATTAGATTTGACAATTAAGAGATTAAGGGGGGCAAGGACTATAGAGCACAGGAGAATGTGGAGGTTAATTAGTTCACCAAGAGGTCGAGGTGGGGAAAGTGCAGGGTTGATGGCCTGGGAAAGGACTGAGAGATGGAATGTTTGGAGGTCATGGTAAAGATGAAGAATTGAGTTTGGGATTACAAAGCAAAGTGAAAAATGGAATGACAATAGACTGTGATCAGATCAGGGAATTTCAGAGTTCTGAAATGTGCAAGTGGAACATTGATGAATGACAAGATCAAAGATATGGCCATTTCTGAGTGTAGCTGAGGTGAGATGGAGGAGTGGATCATGTGTAATTAATAAATTAGGGATGTTAAGATGTTTGAGGCATGTGTGTGTGTATGTGGGTGTGTGTATATATATGCATATATATACACACATATACATACATATATGGTATATATATATACTACACATCTATCTATATCTATCTGTCTATCTATGTATCTATCTATGTATCTATGTATCTATCTATCTAGTATGAGGGCAAGCATTAGGAAGGAAAGACCAGTGAGCTTGGTCCCAGACTCATTATGAAAAAGGGATGTGTCCTGGAGGTCAGTACACAAAAATTATCAGAATGTTGATTAGGTAGTAAATATGGTTTGAGTGGATCTTAAAGGATAAAATGTTACTGAGTGGCAGAGGGAGAACCTGGAAATGATACTGGGAAGCATTGTGTATTCCATCTCATTCACCTTGACCATTTAATTGTGTGGGGGCAAGTAGGTGGCACAGTAAATAGAGCACCAGCCCTGGAGTAAGAGTATCTGAGTTCAAATCCAGCCTCAGATACTTGGCATTTACTAGCTATGTGACCCTGGGCAAGTCACTCAATCCCGACTGCCTCACTGAAAAAAGAAAAAAAAGTAAAATGAGTAAAAGCACAACCAGGACTGGAAAGAGTGACTAGGGAAGATGAGTCATTAGGAAGAAGGTGGATGGAATGGGAAAGGAAAAGCTTTAATATGCAAGCTAGTAAACTTGTTACCTGTGGAGTAGGCATTTTAAAGAGCACACTTTAAAGAGGTTAATAGCTTTACTGTGGTGTATCATTGTGTGTGTGTGCATGTGTGTGTGCATGTGTGTGTATATGTGTATCTACACACATAGGTGTAGTGAAGGGTTTGCAGGTTGGAGAGGGATTTGAGAGGAATGAAAATAAGGAAATAGGCAGTGAAGGATGGGAAACAGGTTTTGAATAACGACAGCTCAGGATTCAGAATCATTGGTATAGGGAGGATATGAAGGAGTATAGAGTTGGGTTGTTAATCATTGAGAGGTATCATGTTTGAGAGAAAAAGTTTATCAGTTATTTATCAATCAACCAATAAATAAACATTCATTAAGCACCTTCTTTGCCAAGTACAGTACTGTGTTGGGGATACAAAAAGAGGCAAAAGGTAAGTCCCTTAAGGTATTCACTATCTAATTGGGTAGATAACAAACAAATATGTTGAAATAAGCTACGTTCAGAATAAATAGAACATAATTAACAAAGGGAAGGCATTCCTTCATTCATGCTATTAAGATAGAAATTTGAATCACATAGACATATACCAAAGTTCTAAATTAGGCAGTTAACATGCAACAGAAAAAATTGTCATTAACAATTTTATTAGCAATAATATAATGACTAGTTATAATAATAAACTATTTTAATAAGATATGTACTTTAAAAAATATTAAGTATTTACCATGTGCCAGATCCCATGCTGAGAACTGAAGCTATGAAGAAAAAGCAAAAAATAGTCTCTGCTCTTAAGGGAGCTAATATCCTAAGACGTGTTAAATAAATCTGTACGTATAAGACATATATAGATTAGGTGGAAGCTAGCCATAGAGCAAAAAGCATTAAGAGTTATGAGGACCAGGAATGGCATCCTGGAGATAGTGCTTGATTCTAATCTTTTAATTTAATATTTTATTTTTCCCCAATTACATGCAAAAACAATTTTTAACATTCATTAAAAAAAAACTTTTGAGTTCCAAATCCTCTCTCCCTTATCCCAATTGAGGTGAGCAATTTGATATACATTATACATATATAGTCATGAAAAATATATATCCATATTAGTCATGTTGTGAAAGAAAATACAAACACCTCCCCCCGCCAAGAAAAATAAAGAAAGTAAAGAAAAAGTATGCTTTGATCTGCATTCAGACTCTATCACTTCTTTCTATCTAGGTGAACAGCACTTTTCATCATAAGACTCTGGGAATTATCTTAGGCCATTATATTCTGAGAGTAGCTAAGTCACTCTTGGTTGATGATCATACAATATTGCTGTTACTGTGTGCAATGTTCTCATTTCATTTTGTGTCAGTTCATGTAAAGGTTTATAGGTTTTTCTGAGACCATCCTGCTCATCATTTCTTATAGCACAATAATATTCTATCACAATCATATACAACAACTTGCTTAGCCATCTCCTATTTGGTGGTTATCCCATCAATTTCCAAATCTTTGTTACCACTAAGAGAGCTGTTATAAATGTTTTTGTACATACATAAACATTTGTACATGTTTTTTACATACATACACATTTTGTACATCCTTTTCACTTTTTTTAAAAAACTCTTTGGGGTATAGAACTACTAGTGGTATTGCTTGGTCAAAGGGTATGTATGGTTTTATATCCCTTTGGGCATAGTTCCAAATTGCTTTAAAGAATGGTTGAATCAGTATACCACTTCAGCAACAGTGCATTAGTGTCACCATTTTCCCACATTCACTCCAACATTTACCATTTTTCTTTTTTGTCATATTAGCCAATCTGATCATTTTAATTTAATTAATTAAATTTAATTTTAATTTCTCTAATCAACAGTGATTTAGAACATTTTATATAACTATAGAGAGCTGTGATTACTTCATCTGAAAACTGCTTATTCACATCTTTTGACCATTTATCTATTGAGGAATGGTTCTCATTTCTATAAATTTGACTCAGTTCTTTATGTATTTGAGAAATGAATTCTTTATCAGAGAAACATGGTATATTTTTTCAGTTATAATTACTATGCATTTCTCTCCACCCTATTTCCCCCATATATCCTACTATCTCTCCTTTTACGCTGTTCGTTCTAAAGTGTTTTGCTTCTGACTTCTTCCTCACCTAATCTTTCCTCCTTTCTATCAGCTCCCACTGTCCTCTTATCTCCTTCCTTTACTACTTTCCGTTATTGTAGGTTAGATTTCTATACCTGAGCATATGTGTGTTTGTGTGTATTTGTCCTGCTTTGAGCCAATTCTTAAGAGAGTGAGATTTGAGTGCTTCTCCTCACCTTCACCATCTTCTCCTACTCTGTAAAAGCTCTTTTGCACCTTTTTTATGTCAGATAATTTGTCTAATTCTACCTCTCCTTTTCCTGGTCTCCCAGTGCATTTCTATTTCTCACTGTTTAATTTAAAAAAAATAATTATCCCA
Source organism: Phalanger gymnotis (assembly GCA_028646595.1). Classification (NCBI taxonomy): domain Eukaryota; kingdom Metazoa; phylum Chordata; class Mammalia; order Diprotodontia; family Phalangeridae; genus Phalanger; species Phalanger gymnotis. The sequence continues at coordinate 247,303,212 of CM053622.1, read as the reverse complement.
TCATATTCAATTCATACCCATGTCCTTGGTCTATATATACTCCTTCGTACTGCCCTAATAATGGGAAAATTTTTAGGAATTACAAGTATTATTTTCCCATGTAGGAATGTAAACAGTTTTACGTTATTGAATCCCTTATGATTTATCTTTCTTGTTTACCTTTTTATGCTTCTCTTGAGTTTTGTATTTGAAAATCAAATTTTCTATTCAGCTCTGGTCTTTTCATTGGGATGTTTGAAGTGCTCTGTTTCATTGAATACCCATTTTTCCTGATGAAGGATTACACTCAATTTTCCTGGGTAGCTGAGTCTTGGTTGTAATCCTAGCTTTTCGCCCTCTGGAATATCATATTCTAAGCCCATCTGCTCCGTTAATGTAGAAACAATTAAAACTTGTGTTGTCCTGACTGCGTCTCCCTGATATTTGGGTTGTTTCTTTTTGACTGCTTGAAATATTTTCTCCTTGACCTGGAAACTCTAGAATTCAGCTCTAGTATTCCTGGAAGTTTTCATTTTGTGATCTTTTTCAACAGGTGATGTGTGAATGCTTTCAATTTCTATTTTACCCTCTGGTTCTAGTTTTCCTTGATAATTTCTTGAAAGATGATGTCTAGACTCTTTTTTTGATCATGAATTTCAGGTAGTCCCAATAAATCTTAAAATGTTTCTCCTTAATCTGTTTTTCAGAGTATTAGTTTTTCTAATGAGATATTCCACATTTTCTTCTATTTTTTCATTCTTTTTATTTTGTTTGATTATTTCTTGTTGTTTTATAAAGTCATTGCCTTCCACTTATCTGATTCTATTGTTTAAAGAATTATTTTGTTCAGTGAAATTTTTTACCTCCTTCTCCATTTGGCCAGCTCTACTTTTTAAGGATTCTTTTCTTTTGGAAATTTTTGTATCTCTTCTTCCATTTGGCCAATCCTGCTTTTTAAGGAGTTCTTCTCCTTTGCGTATTTTGTATATGTTTTCCTTTTTGGCCAATTCTGCTTTTCAATGCATTTTTCTCATCATTGGATTTTTGTATCTCTTTTACCATTTGGCCTGTTTTTGGATGTCATTTTCTTCAATATTTTTTGTGCCTCCTTTACCAAGCTATTGACTCTTTTTTTCACTAGTCTCTTGCATCACTCTAATTTTCCTTTCAATTTTTCCTGTACCTCTCTTACTTGATTTTTACAATCCTTTTTGAGCTCTTTCAGGGCCTGAGACAAATTTGTATTTTTATTTGGGGCTTTGGATTTAGGAGTTTTGGCTTTGTTGTCTTCTTCTGAGTTTGCGTTTTGATCTTCCCTGTCACCATAGTAACTTTCTATAGTCGGGATCTTTTTCTGCTGTGTGCTCATTTTCCCAGCCTACTTCTGGACTTTTAAGTCTATGCTAAAGTATAGCTTTGCTTCCAGAGTAGAGATGGCACTGTCCCAAGCTTCAGGTATTTTGTGCATCTGCTTTCAGAGATAATTCTGAGGAATTATAAGTTTACACTTCTTGCTAGGCGGTATGATCTAGGGAAAGATGTGTTTACTACTCTCCTGGCCTGACTTCTGGTCTGTGAGTGATGATGGGCACCCTTTTCTGCCCTGGAACTGTGACCAGACTAGCTCTCTTGCAGTTGCAAGCTCTATTGTGCTAGCTCTTTCTTGCCCTGGAACTGAGACCCAGGACTGTAACACAGATCCAAATATGTGCAATGAACCAGAGTCCTGCCTCCAATGCCAGCAAAGAGATCACTGTAATCTCCTTCTCACTAGTTATCCAACCCTCTTATCCTCTGTGGGCTGAGAGGTCTGGCAATAGCCACTGCTGCCATTTATTCATTAACTCCCAAGGCCTGCTGCTGGTTTGCTGTAGATGTGGCCTGTGCTACACTATAATCCACTTTTGCCCTGGTGCAACAGACTTTTCCTGCCAATCTTCTAAGTTGCCTTGGGCTGGAAAATTGTTTCACCCTATCCTTCTGTGTGTTCTGCCACTTCACAATTTGCTTTGAGGCATTATTTGAAGTTGTTTGGAAGGATTTGTGGGACAGCTCAGGCAAGACCCTGCCTTTTCTCTGCCATCTTGACTCTGCCACCATCCCTATCCCCTAAGAATATCTTGAATCTAGTTTTAAAGAAGCAAATCTTAAAGTTAGAAGTTGGAAAAACCTTCTAGGTATTATGGAAAGCTAATGCAAAAGCACAAAGATTAAGGATGGAGTATACTGTGTGAGTAGTAGCAAGTAGGGTAGATGACTAGATTATACAATTTGTGGTGGTGAGAAATGCATTAAAAGATTTGCTTAAGGTAGGGATATACTTGAGGGAAGGAGTGAAGTCCAATTAAAAGGCTATTGTGGAAGATAGAGAAAAAATGGCAGAGTAGCACGAAGCAAAGCAACTGACCTCTTCTTCAAAACTCCTCTAAATAGATGTAGAAAATTTGCCAGACCCAAATCCTGATGCAAAAATATAGAAAAAAGTTACAGTGATTTATTAGTCCACCCCAGGTCAGCATAGCAATAGATAAAGAGGTATGCTAACACTGGAGATTAGGGTAGTGCAGAACATGAGAGAATAGTCTAGAGTCCAAAGGGAGGCTGTATATCAAGGCAAGAAGAGATTTCAAATCTATACTGGGGCATCTCCAGACCTAAATTAGGGTACTACAATGAGGACCGGTGTTAACTGTCAACTTTGTAACTCACTACCCACTTCTGGATCACAGATCCAGGATGGACGGAGAAAAGACCTTCATGGAAGATAGGGCAGTAGCATCCCTGGGTATCATGAAAAGAAGAAATTCAGAAGCCACTACTGGCAGGAGGAATTTGGCTTAGACTCCAGAAGCAGAAGATCTCACTTACAGCATCTAGCTCAGCCTGCTGAAAAATAATTTGGGAAGGCATCTCAAACCAAAAGAGAACCTGAAATTCTGTCACTAAAAATCAGCAAAACTATGTAGCTAGTTGATAAGGGTTGAACCTAGAAGGGAGTCTACTACTGTTGTAATTGAAACCCAGGATACGAACTTGCAGAACTCAAACCCAAGGGGTTGGAGTGGGGCTATCAGGTTAAGCCCTGGAGTGGACCACCCTGGGAGAACTGAAAGTTTACAAGTCCATCACCTGTCCCTGAGATCCAGGAATAACATAACACTAAATACCAAAAAAGGCAACAACAGGTCCAACCCAAACCTTCCTTCAGAAGTGCAAGCTCAAACATCAAGTAAGAAGCCAGGAAGTCAGCTGGAAGAATGGGAGAAGAAAAAGAACTCCACCAAAATGAGATATTATAGTGGTGAAGATATTCCAGACAGAAACATGGAAGTGAATAACTGCAAAACATCTACAAAAAATGCCCCAGAGAAAAACACAGCTTGGGGACAAACTACTACTAGAATTCCTGCTATATATAAAGCAAGAATTTTTTTTAATAGCTAAAATGTTTTCATAAATGCAATGAAAGTGCTTGAGGAAAAATTGGAAAGGAAATGAGAGCTATGGAAGAAAGAATTGGAAATGGAATTCATAGCTTGGTATAAGAGATAAAAAACCTCACCCAAGCAACAAAATCCATGAAAATTAGAATGAACCAAATAGAAACCAATGACTTAATGAGAAAACAAGAAATATTTAAAAAGTCAAAAGGCTGAAAAAATAGAAGAAATATATCTCATAGCAAAAGAAAATGATCTGGATCAAAAGATTGAAGAGAAAAAAAATTAAGATTCATAGACTACCTGAATGCCATAACTTTTGACTTAAAAAGAGCCAAGATGTGGTAGTTCAAGAAATCTTAAAAGAAGACTAACTAGATTTCATAGAACCAGAGGGTAAAATAGTAAGAATGCACCTTTTCTCCTAAAGGAAATCCCAGAATGTAAACCCTGAAGAACAGGATAGTCAAATTTCATAACTTCCAAGTCAAAGAAAAAATATTTCAACCTGCTAGAAAGAAAGAATTCAAATATCAAGAAGGCACATTTAGTATCAACCATGATTTATCATCTACCACTAAAAAAGAGGAGAGAATTTAGAATTTTCTGGAAGGCAAAGGATACAGACTTACAGCCAAAAAGAAGTTATACAGAAAAACCATATAATGTCATAGGGGAAAATGGACATTTAATGAAATTGAGTCTTCCAAGCATTACAGATGAAAAGACCAGAGCTGAACAGAAACTTTAAAGTTCAAACAGGAATGAAACATGGTAAACATGAATAAACAAAGACAATGACTAAACAAGGATAAACTGCTTACATTCTAATATAGGGAAATGAAATAGTTGCAAGGCTTTTCTCTGAACCCCATCATCATTATGGTTCATAGAAGAACTCTAATTCTATAAAACTTGGGAGTAGTTTTCTTCTGTCTTGATGATCTTAATGAAAGAACGGAAAGGAAAGGAAAAGGAAAAGGTATGCACTAGAGATGGGCGAAGAAAAGATATTTAGGGAGAATTGTCACACATAATTAGGATACACAAAAAAGACATTTGTACATAAAAATAAGGTGAAAGGGGTCAGGGATGAAGCTGACTCTTATTCTCATCAGAGTTGCTTAAAAGAAGGAAGAATACAAACACAAATAGAAAGAAAAAGGAGAAAGAGGGAGGAGGAATTAGAGAGAAGGTAGATTAAGAAAGGGATCGGTTGTAAGGAAAACAAGCTCTAAGGATGTTTAAAAAGGTTTATAACTTTTTTT
>CM053622.1:247244857-247298025 GCA_028646595.1 Phalanger gymnotis | reverse complement strand
CGGTGGGGCCTAAATAAATTTCTTGTTGTTTTCTCCTTAGAGAATCTCTCATACCTTGCGATTTCGGACCATTCAAACATATACATGATTATATTTGAGATCATAAATTCGGCCTTCCTACTACAATCATCTAGTCCACTTCCCTTATTTTGCACCTGGGGAAACTGAGGCTCCAAAATGTTAAGAGACTTGTCCATCATTATCTGGATAATAAGTAGCAAAGTTGGGGTTTGAAGCAACATGTTGTTTTTTTATCTTTACTCAAAATCTAGAACTCATTAGAATGGGATATTTTGATTCTCAACCAAGTAACAAAAAAGAGCAAGAGAATTGGAAAATATAGGTGAATGAACAGAATTGTCTTCATAGGAAAGCAAAGTTTTGCATCTTCTCAGTGTCTTTGAATCTGTCACAACCTCTCTGTAACTCAGTTTCCTCATCTATAAAATGATGGAGTTGTACTTAACCACCTCAAAGGTCCCTTACAGATTTAAATCATTCATCCTATGACCTTTCCAAAGCTGGACAGCCTATAATTTAAATGCCTAAACTTTACCATGATACCTAAGCTTAGCAAAATGATATCTATTACAGCACAGATTTAAATATGGTGGATTGCATTCCCTTGTATGGGCAAAGAAGGGTTAAAACTCACCATGTATTATTAGGGCATAGGAAAATAGTCTAACTGTGAGGCTAACACGTCCTCTAGAAATAGCCAAAATTGAGGGCCCACCTTCATCCCCATTTCAGGAAAGCATAGTCATGGGCTCCTAGAACCAACAAGTCCCAAATTACCTTAGAGCAATTGTTCACTTTACAAGTAGGAAAATTCAGCCTCAGAAAGTTTAAAGGATTTTCCATTGAAAGAGGAATGGGACTTCGTGACAGAGCTGGGGCCAGAACCAGATTGTATTACTTCTTTTAGAATTCTTCTACTCTCTAAAGTTTAGGGTTTTCTGTAAAGCAGGACTGCATAATTTAAGGCAGTCCAATCACAGAAAAGGCATGTTAGAAGGTTCCTTTTTCCACAAGGAAATATAAAATACATAGCAAAGATTCTCGAAGAACCTTAGAACAGAATAAGGCTCAAAAAACCGGGTCTAGTTTTCCTAATTTTGACCAGTGGCAGTTGAATTGCTTTAGACGTAAAACTGTCAAATCCTAAAGGCACTACATAGAGAGCCAGAGCTATAATAGTGATTCTTTCCTAGATAATTAGCTTTCAAAGTACATAGGAACTTTTAATGGTATTAGATAGTCCACATATTGAAAAAAGAAAGGGACAAAATGAAGCTAAAAGCAGAATTTTTCTTTATTTTGAAGAATGAATTAGACTTCATATTCACTTAAGCAAATAAACCACTTTTTATCAAATTCACAATAGTATTGAATTATGTGGTTAACACAGAAAGTGGAACTTTTACTTTTAACATGAGTTCCTTAATCTCCTCCCAAGATGTCTCCACCATATTCTTGTTTTTGCTGCAAAACAGAGCATCTGTCTGATCTCCAAGGATGCCCTTGGAAGTGAAACATGTCTTAAGACCACATGGGCTTGATTCTCGAATAAAAATAAAATAAATTCAAAACCAATATAGCATTAATATTTTATACATCTTTTACTTTAATATTGCATCAGTAGCAAATTAGAATTGAAGCTCAGATTTTCATGTTTTGAATATTAACAGGTGAAGCTTCTTGCTGTCTTGTGAGAGTTTGTTTCCTCCTACCTCATCAGGAGTAATTTTAAGTAGCCTTGATCAGATGAAGTGCAAAATATCTCTTGGAACCCAGTGAAGCCTTAGGTCACTGTGTGAGGCTTTGTAAAATAGCAACCACAAAACTAAAAGTTATGGGGAAACTTGAAGCCAATAAGGAAAGATGGTATTTCAGCTTCTGCACAAATGTGGGAAACATGTTAACCCAGGAATAGAGTTGTTGAAACTGTTGTCGCTTTTATACAAACTATCATTTCCTTCAGGAAACAAAGGCATCCATACACTTGGACGATCAAGGTTTAGAGAAGTATACAGAGACACAACTTTTAAAGAAGTGGATAAAATTATTTTCAGGTGAGAAACAATAATCATTACTCAATCAAAGTCTTTAACTTTAGTGTGAAAGGCCATTGAATAAGCTAGATAGGAGGCAAAACCAGAGAAATGTTTCGATTTTTTTCTCATTAGCAATTCAAAGCATTATTTCATATGGTTTTTAATCAATCAATAAACATTTGTTAAACATTTTCCCAGGCACTATGCTTAGTGCTTGGGATACAAAAAGAAACAAAAGACAGTCCCCACCCTGCCCACAAGGAGCTTACAATCTAATGAGGGAGACAGACAAATGTACAAAGAGAGCTATATGCAGGATGAATAGGAAATAATTAGCAGAAAGAATTAAGAGAGAATAGAGAAGGTTTCCTGAAGAAGATGGGATTTGTCAATAGTTTTAATTCTTTGAGAACCTTGGAACCTCTTTAAGCTTAAACATCCTTATCTGTAAAATAGGGATAATAAAACTTGCAATAACTACTAACCACAGAGTTGTTGTCAGGGAAATGCTTGCAAATCTTGAAGCCTATGTAAATATGACCTTAAGTTACTACTGTTATATTCAAGTAGAGGGAAGTCAACTTGTGCACAAGTATGACACAAATAGGGGAGAGAAAGGAAGAGAAATAGGAGAGAAAGAGAAATAGCAACTACACAGGAAATTTTGAAGAGGAGGTCATTTGCAGCTGAGGAAGCTAATTATGAGGAAGCTAAAAAAGCTTCATAATGGTGGTAGCATCTGAATTTGGCCTTAAAGAAAGACAAAATTTTTAATAAGTGGAAATGGGATGTCAGTATATTCTAGTAATAATGGATGAAGTCCTTTGCATGGGGGAAGTAGTATGCAAGACAAGACTGGAGGCCAGCTAGCAGTCCAACTTGGTTGCAATAGAGAGGATGCGAAGGGGAGTAATGTGAAATAAGTCTGAAACGATAAATAGGAGCCTATTTTAAAGGGTCTTAAACACTGCACAAAAAACTTTGAGTTTTATATTACAGGGTGTCCCTAAAGTCTGGATACATAGGCAATGTGGAGTTATTGCATTGAATTCTTGTCAGTCTTGCAAAGGGCATCAACCTTTGCATCACAAATGATGGAAATCATATTGAAGATGTTACTTGTTAATATTCCAATTAAATAAGATGTTGAAAATTTCATTCATTTCATTTCTTGAAAATATGCATTTTTGACTATGTGTCCAGACTTTAGGAACACCCTGTGTAGAGAATGGGTAAAAAACTTCTAAGATTTTTGAGCATGGGACTTTTACGCTATGAAGACCCTTTTGTAGTTACATGAAGAGGGACAGTTTGGAGGAGAGAAGAAACATTAAGTCAAAAAGACCAGCTGGGCAGGCAATTACAGTAGTCTATGCTAGTAGAGTAATTTCTTTGAAAGCTTCAGCAGACTGGATGTTGAAGAGGTATCCCTATAGAATAGATGAATGGGTAGATGAAAAGGCATTTAGTAAGTGTTTAGTATGTGCCAAGTACTAGGCTAAGTGCTGAGGATACAAACTCAAGAGCAAAGACAAAATATTTTGAAGACAAAAGCAGAGGGGAAAAAGATACCAGTGCCTTGATTATTTAGGTTCAAAATGTTCCTTTTCAGCTTATATGAAACCTTCTTCTCCAAATGAAAGTGTAGGATTTTTTGCATGTCAATACAGTCAAAGCATTTTGACAATCATTTTTATCTCACTTCCCTCTCTTAGCCTTGGTACTTCATTTATAGAATCATAGAGATGGGAGAGCCTTAAGATGCTATTTACCCCTACTCCAACATATACCTGAATAAGAATCCCCTCTACCATATAGCTGAGGAGTGATCATCCAGCCTCTGCTTGAAAACATTTAGGGAGGACCCTCTCCCTCTAGAGATAGTCCACTGCATTTTGTAGCAGCTGTAAATTGTCAGGAAGTTTTTCCTAACACTAAACCTAGATGTTCCTCTTTCCAACTTCCATCCACTATTGCTAGTCTTTCCCACCGGGGCCAAGCAAAACAAATCTTTAAACACCTAAAGAAATTGTCATTTTTTTCCCCATGACTCTTCTTCTCCAGGTTAAAAGCAAAACAAAGCAGCAACAACATCCAGTTTTATGAGAACTTTAATCAGTTCTCATATGATATAATCCAGTGGTCCCTCAACTTTTGGACTACCCTCCCCTGGATACTCTCATATTTATTAATATTCTTCCTAAAATGTGGTGCCTTGAACTGAACTGAACTCAATAATCCATATGTTGTCTGCCCCGGGCACTACTACTTCTCTAGATACATTAGCTTTTCCTGACTGTGTGTTACACCACACCTTCTCCAAGTTGAATTTGTAAACTTGATTTCTTAAACACAAGTGTAAAATTATGTATCAGTTCCTATTAAATACCATTTTATATAATTTGGATGGATATTCAATAACTTTTTAGACCACAACTCTGTCATCCAATGTCTTTGCTATTATTTTTCTCTCAGCTTTGTCTCATTTATAAATATGTCAGTTATGCCTTTATCCAAGTAACTAATAAAGATATTAACTAATGCAGAGCTAAGTGACAATTCTTGGTATGCTCCATTATGGACCTCCTCTCATTAATGAATATCTTTTGGGTTCAGCGATTCAACCAGTTCTGAAACATCTTAGCTATTCTATTATCTAGCAAACATCTCTCCATGTTTTCCACAAATATGAGCAATTTTGGAAATACTTTACTTAAATGTACTATGGCATCTACCACAACTACTTTCCTTTCGAAAAGGAAATAAGTAGTTTGATATGGCCTGATCTTGATGAATCTATGCTGTCTCTTACTTATTATGTTTTCCTGTTCCATATATTCAGTAAAATACCTTCAATAATACTGTCTAGAATTTTGTAAGCCATCAAAGCCAAATTTAGTATCCTAGAGTTCTAAGATTCCACTCTTTCCCCATTTTTATGAAAATTGGGACAATGTTGGTTCTTTTCCAGACCATCGTGTCAAGTTAAATCATCAAGCATATATAGCAGGAACTGTGTTAGAGATGGAAATATAAATACAAATAGAAATACATTCTCTGCCCTCAAGGAGCTTACATTAGAATGAGAAAGGACAGCATATTTACAAAAAGGTGAAAAGTATAGGGGGAGGGGAAAGGTATCCATGGAGGGGTGAAGTGATTGGGAGAAAAGGTTTAGAGAGTTGGGAGTAGATTCTGGATAGGAATGAAGACAGGGTTGTTCTGGGAGTTTTCCTTAAAGTGGATGTTCTGAGAAGAACAAGCAAATCAGAGGAAAGTACCTCAGGCATCAAGAGAGTTAGCTGCACAGAACAAATTGATTCTTTTTTCCATATGGCCTGACAACCCTTCAAGGCTAAGCATCTCTAGTTTCTTTAACTATTGCTCATATAAGATGGTTTCCAGATCACAAATTGCCCAGATGCTGCCTGATTTGTCAATATTCTTCTCAAAATCTGGCAATTTAGGAATAAAAATGTTATACGATCATGGAAAACCTACAGCCTATGAATGTGCCCAACAATCTGGCCAGATAGGCATGACGCAGAATAAAAAAAGAAGTCAGACACAGAAGTGGAAACCATGAACATTTAATGTCTTTAGATAAGAAACTGCTGGTAAAATTTGGGCAAATCATGTTGGCTTAACATTGAGGAATAAATTGTAAATGTTATGGTACGTATACATTTAATATGTAAAAACCTTTGTCATTAAAAAAAAATTCTACTCTGTGAAGAAATGTAAAAAAGTGAAATGACAGAAGCTCCTATTTAAAACAAACCTCAGTGAGTCCCAGTTCACCCCATTCCTGAAGAAGAATCCTACTACAACACACTCAGTCCTTACTTGAATGCCTCTACTGAGAGGGAATCAATCAATTAACAAGCATTCGTTACACATCTCTGACATGCTGGGCATTAGGCAAATCCCTCAGGATTCAAAGACAATATTGAAATAGTTGCTGCCATTAAGGAGCTTATATTCCATTGGGAAAGACAAATATGTATCTCTAGGCATATACAAGATAGACAATCATAATTGGGGAGGGGAAGACACCAGCTGTTTGTAGGTAGGAGGAAGGATAGTACAAGGCTTGAGTTGAATCATGAAGGAAACCAAGGTTTCTAAATGGTGGAAAAGATGAAGGATGGAATAACTATCAGCACAATACCTATGCTAAATTAACAGGGTTTTGGTACAAGTCTAGACCTCCTAAGAAGAAGACACTCATGGAAGACACCAGGAATCTGCTTCTGAGAAAAGATATCCTTTGTTGTCCTACCACATGTATGGGAGAAGCCTTTTGCAACTGGCTATGTGGCTGACCCTGCCTGTGTCTTTAAATATACCCAACACAGTTGAGCCGCAGTTGAGCTATAGGTCTTTCTGATGCTGTCCGGAGGTAAAAGTCTTGTGCACTGACAACAGGGACACCATTCAGTAAGCTGGAGGGAGGAAAAGGTCTAAGGGTCTTCTAGCCCTGCCTGCCCCATTTTAGTCCAAGGAACTTCAAGAAATGGACTTGGAGCACAGAGTTCTAGGCTGGAGATTGCAACCAGCCCAGTAGGGAAATCCTATAACTCCAGCGTCCCAGGATGGAAGCCAGGGCAAAGGGAAGAGGGGAGCAGTGTTCTGTGGACTTGGAACTTGGTGGGACTAATGCTATATATTTCTGTCCTTACCAAGTTTGTTATTGATATAACATTGAAATAAATATTTCTTTGCAAAACTAATCTGATGTTAAGCAGTTGGATGAAACTGGGTTGCCTGGATTCCCAAGACTGGAGAATATAACTGAGTCAATTGCAGAGATGAGACCCTTACCCCCACACCCTAAGAGTATTGGAGAACCCTGTGAGAGGGGTGAAATATAACACACCTGGCCTTCAGGCAGTGGGTGCTAGAGTAGCCACTGTTAACACGCATGCATTTATATAGCACTTTAAGGTTCACAAAGAGCTTTACAATTATTTGAGCTTCCCAAAAACCTTACGAAGCAGGTGCTATTATTAACTCTATTTTACACATAAGGAGGCAGAGAGAGGTTAAGCAACTTGCCCAGAGTCACATAGCTAATAAATATCTGAGACAGGTTCAAACTCAGGTTGTCCTGACTCCAAGTCCTAGAATCTATTCACTGTGATGGGGGTGGATGGGGATGTCAGAAGGGTGCAGCAAGAGCTACAGCAAAAAGGTGGGAGATGGAGTGTCATTTATGAGCAATAACAAAAAGACCACTCTTAAAAGATATCAAATTATAGGCATAGTTGGTTAGCTGAATTTATCAAGGAGAGCCAAATAGCCTTACTATCTCCTTATCCCTAATAACTAGTTTCATCTTGCCCTTTCTAGTCCAAAAGATATAGGAGCATCGATTGCAAGTTGCACAGTCATTATGCTTGGGAGAGAAAACAGAAATAAAATAATGATTGATGAGTTCCACCTTCCCCCAGTTGTCAATTAACCATCATCATCTGACACAACATAAACAGTGATCCGTTCCCTTTGATTTTACTTTTCTTTTCTCCCCAATAGAGATTTTTTTAAAAAATGACAAGCACAATTCATTTTGTAGCATTTTTACCTATTCTCATCATCGTTACCTCATTGTGAGCTTTAGCATATTCTGTCATTTTTCTTACTTAACTGGATTGTGTTACACTTCTGTATTTGTCCTATGTTACATGCCCTTGCTTCTATATTCTTTATACATGTATGTATACATATCTATATATATACATATCTATATATATATCTATATACATAGATATATGTATATATTTAAGGTACACTCGAAATTTTATTTCCTCTGGTGGAGTATAGGGGTTTCGATGGGTAAATAACCCTTTATGTGATTTGTGGAGGGGATCTGTGAGCAGCATGTGCAGATTTGTAGTGAGTTCAGGGGTAGCTAATCTTTGTGCACATCACAGGTATAGTTTTCTCACCACCCTGCTGTGCATTGTACAGATCACACAGTAGCATAGTCTCAAATACACATTGGGTGGCCAAAGAAGGGGAAGACATTGGTCTGATGGCTCTGGCTCCCATAAAGTTGTAGCTGATATATTTGTTGATGACCTTGTCCTTTGGCATGCAGCAGGTGCAAATAGTGCACTGGATGGGCTGCCAGGGACCGCATCTCTCCTCCTTCTTGATTACATTGTGAGTGAAGAGAATACTAATTCTGAAAAAAATAAAAATTATTTCCTTTTATATCTTTAGAATTTCATAGCTGAGAATTTACAATCTTTCCATGGTTAACTTTACTTGTAGAATTTTAGTCTATAAGGATGCTTGTCTTTCCTCTGAACCCTTTGAGATCTGTTCTCAGATTTAGGGAGATTACAAATTTATGCCTGGCATTCTCCTCCTATAAGGAAACAGTCATTCCTTCCAAGGTTATCATTAATTCCACTCCAGTCACTACCCTGATAGTGAAAATTATATCCAGAGCAGAATTCCCTCTTGTTGGTTCCTCCACCTCTTGAACGATTAGATTATCATTAGGATGAGTCAATGAATTATTATCTACTCTTCTTTTGGCAGAGAGAGCATTTTCATCAGTTATTTGGATTCTTGAGGTTCCTCATCACTATGACATTATTGCCTCGGTTTTGGACTTTTGATCATTTTCCTAAATTCTACATATACTTTGTCATCCTATACAGATAGTCTGTGGGATATCTTGATGACAAAAGCTCCTTTTGTCCCTCTGTTGATCTTCACTCAAATGCTCACAACAATGCTTCTCCCTTCTGATTCTTGGATTCCTTTACATTAGCATATCTTCTTAATATGTAATGCTATTTTTTTTGTTTTCATAATATCTATTCATCCAGAGCCTTATTTTACTGATGCATATCATGATACAAAGTTCCAGTACGTATGAACCCCTAGTTAAGCTTGCTTATTGCCTAAACTTTTGAATTTATGTAGAGACATTTGAGGCCAGGAGTTTTTCCACTGCCTCTTTTTATGGTTTTTCACATCTGTGAGTTTCTGGGTATCTCAACAATTAATCTCTCATGTTGGAACTTCAATCTACGATATGTAAAATGTAGTTACGTGTAAGCAGTTTTCTCCCTCTTTTATCCTTTCTATCCTTTTTTTGTTTGAAAATAGATTTGAAAGCATTTTGAAAAAGTAAAAACATTATTATAATATAAACCACAGAAGCATGAAGGTACACCACTAATAGTCAAGTGGCATGGTGGATAGAATGCTGAGTCTAGAGTCAAGAAGATTGGAGTTCAAGTCAAGCCTCATGCATTCACTAGAGGTATGACCCTAGGCAAGTAACCTAACCTTTCTATAACTCATTTCCCCCATCTGTAAAATGGAGGTAATAATAGTATCTACTTCACAGAGTTATTATGAGGCGTATATAAGAAAACATATGTGAAGAAAGCTCTTTGAAAACTTTAAAGCACTATATAAATGCTATCTATTAGTTGAGGCACACTGGGGCTCCTGTGCTCCAAACCTCACTCTTTCCACCAGCAAGTTCAAGCTTTGGTTCATTTCTGGTGGACAACTTTCAGCATTTCTTTAGCTTCCCAGGGTTCCCAAAAGTCAAAGCCCTTTCACTACATATAGTAGGGATGCAAGCCCAGGGTTTTAACAGAAAAAGATGTCAAAGGATAAACTGAGATTCTTATCATTTAATTTGTCCTTCAACATCACTAAAGGACTTTTAGCCTACTCTTCATGAATTCCTTCCTTCCTTGACATTAATTTCATCCCAGTCATCTTGTTATGGATTTGTCTGTCCAGGAATACCTTTCTCAGGCCATAATCTACTTTTCTGGGCCTCAATCATAGAAATTGGATCATCTCATTTATAATAATGCGGTCAATACACCTCACAACAACCTTGGGAGGTAGTTACTATACGAGTTTACTATTAAGAGGAAATCTTCTACCTGCAAACAACTGAGATCAATGATTCATGGAACATTACATGCTGACAATAGGCTACAGCTTCAGAAAATAATTCCATCCCCTGCAGAGTGCTCTCAAAAAGATCAGAGTGAAACCTATTTGGGTCTCACAATTACCTAGGTGGCACAGTGCATAGAGTGCTGGGTCAGGAGTCAGGAAGACCTAGGTTCAAATCTGGCCTCAGACATTTACTAGCTGTGTGACCCTGGGCAAGTCACTGACTCCCTGTTTGCTTCAGTTTCTTCATTTGTAAGATGAGCTGGAGAAGAAAATGGCAAACCACCTCCAGTGTCATTGCTAAGAAAATCTCAAAAAGAGTCAGAGATAATTGAAAACAACAAACTATCTTTCAGGATGGGGCTGGTGGCCTCCCCTCCTCTCTTCTTCCTCACTCTGAGTCCATTCCTTCCACAAGCTTCCTCACCCAACTAAAACTGTTTAGCATCCTAGATACCTGGAGAGGTACTTCTTAACCATTTCATTTTACCCCTTTTCGGCATTTTTTTTGGCTAGTATCCACAGTATTTCTTTCATGCCCTGGCAATTTCTGTCTCTCTCTGTTCTGTCTGCTCTTCTGAAGCAGATTTGATCACATCATATTTTTAACTTAACTCCTATTTCAGTCATCTCTTCTATCTATGCCATGCAGGGAATGGGCTATGGGGCTTGAGCACATGCTAACTCCCTCTAAGATCATACCACCTTGCTACATGTCTTACCTTCTCAGATAGCCTCTGGTTCTGAACTTGCACTCCCAGGTCATCCTAACCCTAGATAATTATTGCTTAGTTAGGCTAACAGAAATGAGTGGATGATAGGAATTAGCCAATTTTTTCACCTTCCCATTTCAGGCAATAGCATTACTCTCCCTACCTGCTTTCTTTTCTTATGTGGATAGATCCTAAAGGTTTTTTAAATACAATAATTAGAATAACATGAAGTTCTTTGACATTCTGAATGATCAATACGTTCAACCTCCTCCCCCCCAACAATTAGGCACAGTTATTTCATCCCCCCAATAGTCCAAAGAATAAAATATAGAGTATGCGGGGATAATAATTATCCTACTCCTATGCATGAAATTATTTCAACAGTATAAATAGGTCAAACTGAAAGTTATTTGATTTGATATTAATTCACAGCAGCAATTGGTGAGATCATACAGAAATCTCTGTTTAGTCACATTCCGCGTCTTTTGGATGAGAACCAACTGGAGTCTAGCAATGGAAACTAGCATACCTTGGACCTCAGCCTTGACATAACCTTGTAATTGGAGTCCTGCCAAGCAGTAGCAACAGGAAGTATAGTTAGAGAGAAGTTTAGAAATGGTTCACTTGTATAGTTTGCCCAAAGTAGACAGTGTCAGATGAAACAAAAAGTTAGACCTGCTGAAATCTTTTAATCTGCTTCATATAGAACCCATGAGACTTTTCCACATCAGCTTTTTTAAGGAAAGAACTTGCTGTGATGGGTATATGGCCTTGGGAAAAATGTTGGCAGGACAAATGCCTAATAAAGACTGTATTCCAATACTAGTTTTCAAAGAAACATAGGACATATATCGGTAATATTATTTTCTCTTTGTGAAGTTTGGTATAAGGTGTTTCAGTCACCAGCATGAAACTCAAACTCTTAGAAGATAAGAAGTATTTTGACCTATAAAATGAACTTCTGTAAGAGACATTTACCCTCACTAGTATTTCCTAGATCTAAAAACAAACAAAAAAGCCCCAAAAGTCTTAAATAATAACATCTTTAAAATAATAGATCTATTATCTCATCAGTTTAGATATTTGTCCCTTATCTTCTTATTCTGTGTGTTGCTTGGCCATACCCTTTCAAAAATTTGCCATAGAAGGTCCACCCAAAGTGCTGGAGGCTACCCATGCTTTCCGTTATCATTGAAAGGTTTTCTATTCAGTCTCCAATTCTTCGTGACTCCATTTAGGGTTTTCTTGACAAAGACAATGGGATGATTTGCCATTTCCTTCTACAGCTTATTTTTCAAATGAGGAGCTGAGGCAAAACAGGGTTAAGTGACTTGCTCAGGGTCACAGAGCTACTAAGTATCTGAGGCCAGATACAGTTGAAAATGAATCATTTTGAAAGTAGGAGGAATCTTTAAAAAATTTAAATTAAATATTATTTTCTTCAATGAACAAAAAATTATTTTCCCCTTCCCACCCACCTCAACCACTAGATAAACTCTTCTTGTTCGGTTTTACGTCTAACTCTTCATGACCCTGTGGACCATAGTACACCAATACTGTCCATGGAATTTTCTTGACAAAGATACTGGAGTGATTTGCCATTTCCTTCTCCAGAGGATTAAGGCAAATAAAAGTTAAATGACTTGCACATGGTCCCACAGGTAGTAAATGTCTGAAGCCAGATTTGAATCCAGGTCTTCCTGGCTCCAAGTCCAGTGCTCTGTCTTCAATGCCTCCAAGAAATACACAAACACACACACACATACACAAACACACACATACTCACTACAAACAAAATACTAATAACAAATATACATACTAAAGCAAAATAAATTCTTGCATTGGCCACAACATGTTACACATATACATATATGTGTATAGGCACATATATATATGTATATATATATATAAAACATACACACATACATACACACATACACATTTGTATGATATGATATGATATGATATGATATGATATGATATGATATGATATGATATGGGATGGTATTAAGGTGTCTCACTTTACATCATGAGTCCATTACCTCTCTTTCAGGAGGTGGATAGCATGCATCATTATTAGTCCTCCGCAATCATGGTTGATTATTTCTCTGATCAAAGCTCTTAAGGCTTTCAAGGATTGTTTGTTTTATAGTGCTATAGTTACAGTATTGGTTTTTTGTTGTAATTATCCTCCGTGTTCCACTCAATTCACTCTGTATCAGGTCATTCAAGTCTACCAAGTTTCACTGGAAATGTCTTTTTCATCATTTCTTTACAATAGTATTCCATTCCAGATACACACACACACACACATATATATCATAATATTTTTAGCTATTCCCCAATCGATAGGTACCATTTAATGTTCAATTCTTTACACTACAAAAAGAGATTCCAAAATATTTTTGTAAATATTGTTCTTCTCTGGAAGAGGAATCTATTTTATGTTGACTTTCAATGTTACACATGTAGAATGCCATGAGAAGGAAAACTAAAGAAAACTGAGATAATTTTAGGAGTGATAAATGCCACTAAAATCTATTTTTCATACTTAGAAATTGATAGTTCTTACAGTGCCCTATAGAGGTCAATTTGAAAGCTCTGGAATATAGGCCTTACCTACTCCTAAACATTTCCCTACATAAAGCTCAATGACTGTGGGTGGATAAGAGGAAAAATAATCCTCTTACTATGTTTATACCTTGTCTGGCAGTATACAATAGGTGGAGTGTTTCTTGAACTCAAAGAAAAGCATAATTAAAGCCTAAGGATTTTTTTTCCTTTTCTCACACAAAAGCATTGCGGATCCTGTTGTCAGCCAGCTCAAGTTATACCCTTTTGCTAGATGGCCTGATATATGTGTAAAACTTGGAATTTGTTGAGCTTTTTCAGGTTGTTAGGCATTTGTGGTTCACTGCTGATGAGGTATTACTTTCAAAAGGATTGTAATAATCCTGAGAATTTAACACAGGAAAATTGGTGGAGGAAAGCGCTCTTGTTAAGGACATTCAAATGTCACATGTTGATTTCATGACATATGTTTATATTACCTACATTAAAAAAAATCTATGAACACTTGACTTGATGATCATTGCAGGATTTCAGGATCCCTAAAGGGATCTCAGAGGCCCTCTAGTCCATTTCATGCCTCAGTAGGATCCCCCTCTTTTGAAATCCTTAGTGACTGATTGCTCAGCCTTCACTTGAAAACCTCTGGGAGTGTGGGAGTCTTATTTTTTGTTGAGGTAGCCCATTCCAATATTGAAGTTAAGAAGTTTTTCACCATTATCAAGACAAAATAGTTCTCTGCCAATTCCCCTCACTGTTTCTAGTTCTGACCTCTTCCATAAAGATAAGGACTGG
Source organism: Phalanger gymnotis (assembly GCA_028646595.1). NCBI lineage: Eukaryota > Metazoa > Chordata > Mammalia > Diprotodontia > Phalangeridae > Phalanger > Phalanger gymnotis. The sequence goes on along the minus strand of CM053622.1, from coordinate 247,283,951 downwards.
ACCTTGATTTCTTTTGTAGAGACCTACTAGATGAAGACATTCACTCCACCATGCGAGTTGGCACCTCCTCTGAAACTTAGAGTCCTAGAGAGTTTCCTAGAGTACTGAGAGGTTAGGTGACTTGCCCAGAACTAACAGAATTAATCTAATCCTTCTTCCACATGACAGTCTTTCAAATATTTGAAGACAACTATCGTGTTCCCACTGTCTTCTCTTTTCCAAAAAGAACTTTCCAAACAAAACTTTTCCAAACAAAACTACTTCTTATGGGATATGATCTTGAGGTCTTTTACCATACTGAAGTGCTGCTCTAGAGCAGGCATCAGGAAGTTATGGCAAGAGGGTCAAATTCAACCCACCACTTGTTTTTATATGACATTTTTAAATACAATAGGACTTTATTTAAAAATCTCACCTCCATTCTTGGCTCTCATAGGCTATACAGAAACAGGCAGCAGCTTGTAGTTTGCTGACCTCTGCTCTTGAGGCAGTCCTGATTGTCAATATTTATCCTAAAATGTGACTTCCAACATGGAACATGGTACTCTAAATGTGCTTTAAGCAGGGCAGAGCATAGTGTTACTATCCTTTCTTTTATTTTGGATTCTTTGCTTCTAAATACAGCCCAAGATGACATTCACTTTTGCAGATGCTATGTTACACTGCTGACTCATAATGAACTTATAGTCTAGTAAAATGTCTAGACCTTTTTTCCATACAAACTGATATCTAGCTGTAACTCACCAGGCATGAAGCCATACAGATTTTTTTTTACTCCAAGTGTAGATTTTATATTTGATTCATTAAGAAAGAATTAGGATAACTTCAAACAAATGTCTTTGTTTATTGATTCCCACCTATTTTTTTTACGAAACATTAATTTCTTTCTGTCTTGCCCTACCCAGTTAGCCCTCCCTGGTAACAAAAATTTTAAAAGAAAAACAATCAATAGTAGTAGCATGGCCTTTCTACTCTTTCTACAAAAGATGGCCAAGCCTTGGCTCCAATCTATCCATGCCACCTGTGAATCACATATTTAGACAACCCATATACACATCCCTAATAAATAAATTTACTATTGTTATTATTTCTCTGTTTAGATTTTCTTTAATTTTAATTTATCTCTCTTACCATTGTGAATTTTTTATTTTACTTTGATAGCATGATTAATACTCCTATTTTTATATACTCACCTTATGCATAATAAATTTTCTTCCATCCTCTCATTTGTATTTTATATGTGTATTCTTGTATGTAGCAATCTGTTGTATTTTATTTTCTTATCCATTCATATAGTTTTTTAAAAAGTTATGAATGTAGTCCATTCACACTTTAAATTATGGTTCTTAGGTTCATGTTTTCCTATATGTGTGTGTATTGATTTTTATTTGCTTCTTTTAAATCAGTCTGTTATTACTAAAAATACTTTTCCTTATGGTACTTTGTTATAAGTTTATTTCTGAAGGTTCCCTTCTTCCACTGTCCTGTCCTGTGACATTTCAAATTCCTTGAATTAAGTAAATGTCTTAATTAAATTAACATGTTATTTTCCTTCCTTTGCTGATATTTCATTTTTCCTAACCAGCTAAGCATACATTTCAAATTGCCCTTGTCCTCTTGTCTCCTTCAGTTTCTGAGGTTAAGTAATATTTTTTGTTGTTGTTGTATTTTTCTTAGATGTTTTTGTTCATTTTATCTGTTTTTTCTAGTTTCTACCCCCCCATTTACTCTGAATTATTTTTTATTGTTCTCCCTTTATTCAAAATCCTTCTGAAAAGGAGATCTCCAGGTATAATCAGTATTATAGTGCTTCTGTTCTCAAGGGGGTGGAGGAGGAGCAGGAGAGGGGGAAGAATTTGGAACTAAAAATAAAAAAAAGAATGTTAATTTTTTAAAATGTAATTTGGAAGTATTTAATGAAATAAATAATTTTTATAAAAAGAAAAGGATAGCTCCACCAGGAAGCATCACCTATATTTGAGTTTCTTTTTCTATTTAATTTCTGTGCTACTGTGTTTCTTGTCCCATACTCTCTTCCATTCATGTATTTATTTATCTGTTTTGATGACATTTTTTCACATTTAAAAATATCAATTCAAGAAGGAAACCATACAATACACTGGGAGCCATCTTACATATCAAAATATGAGACCCAATCCCAGCCCTTTCCCTTACCATGAACTCTTGATATTGATAAGGTTAGGTTACATTATCCTCCTTTCGATTTCTACACTACACTCCTGTGGAACTCATGCATCCCACTCTTGGAATAAGAAGCAATTGTACCCATTTATCTTTAAAAATATCCACTTTGTTTCCTGTCTCTACAGAAAATCTCTCTCTCTCTCTCTCTCTCTCTCTCTCTCTCTCTCTCTCACACACACACACACACACACACACACACACACACACACACACACCACCACCACCACCACCACCACCACCACCACAACAACAACAACAATGTTCTTTAATGGCATATTTTAATTTTTCCTATGAGGGAGATATTTACCTAATAGTCCTATCTTGGTTTCTCCTCTCCATCACTTTTATCCTACTCAGTTTTCAACTCTTATGAAAGATTAAGAAAACTACTATTTTTTCTCTGTTCTCTGACAAGCCGAGTGTATGGATCACCAGATCATCTTGGCCTCTTCCTTTCCCTCCCCTGCTCAGATGGTTTCCTAACAGGTTATTCTTCCCACAAAATGTATTGACTTGTTTAGAGAGAAGGGAGGAATTTAATTTTATATAGTTTCCTTCTTCATTTCTTCTGCTTCTTTAAGATTCTTTCAAATCTTTCACCCTTAGATAATTTTTGTCTCTTATTGATAGTCTTTTGATCATTTCTTTATTCCTCAGTACAATTTCTTTTTTTAAATAATATTTATGCATGAAAGAATTAACTTCATGGTTCAATCTTTTCTGGATAATTATATTTATTTATCTTTCTTTTGTTACTCTTATTTGGATTATATGACAGTTAAATGCTCTTATTCTTTGTGGCAAGAATGCTTCAAATGCCGATTTTGTTGAAGGTCCATTTTTTGGTAATTGATGATTAGGGTTGGCTTAGCAGAATGTTATTTTGGGTTTAAACTTAAGCTCCTTTTCTTTTTGGAATATACTAGTCCACTTTTCCCCCTGGGATTTTCTGTGGCTGCAGCAAAAAGCTAAACAATTCAAAATGGCATTCTTTCATAGCAGAAGTCTTCTCTCCTGGCTGCTTGCAGTATCTGTTGTTTGTTTTTAAAATTGTGAAATTTAAACTCTACACCCCTTGGAGTTTTAAGTATTTTATTTTTCTCTGATTTTAACCTATAGATTTAATAATTTCTTTGTTATGTATACTCAAAAGTTCTGGATGATGTTCTTATTTGTATGATATTCTTTCAATTTAGTAGTTAACTTAAAAAATGCTTTCCCAGCAGAGCTATGATCCTTAGGTTCTGTTGTTACATGCTGTCTTCAGTGTCAATTTGGCTTGTATAGAATTCAAGTGTTCTTCTAAAATTATGGTATGTTGCTTCTCTTTAAGAAAATTTTCTTCCACTTTTATATTTCCAAATGCCAAAACTGCCATTATGTTTCAAAGAATCAGCATCTTTGGAGTGATTATTCATTATCTGTTCTAATTTTCCCCTGGAGAGAGAGACTGCAAAGAGTATTATATTGCTATAGTATAATGAGAGACCAATTGGGATTATATAACCTAATTTTTAGTGGGTTCAGTCAGAAAGGTTTCATGATTTTCTTTAGTGCAGTGAAGTAACTCATGAATAGAGGTGAAGGAAGTAGGTGGTAGGAGTAATCCAGGTTTGGAATTTGGGAAGGTATGATTAGAAATAGGATGAGGGCTAGGGATTTGAGTGTTGAAGATAGTGTAGAGTTGTGCCTGTTAGCTAATGTAGGAGTGATGACTTAGGGAAGCACTAAGGGGTAGAGCCATTGGAGGTCAAAGTGTTTAGGGGTCATAATGCATAGGAAAAGATGGAATGATAAAAAGACTACTATCAGATAAAAATTTTGGAGTTCATGGACATGGAAGTGGAATATTTAGAGGTGATGGCAAGATAAATGTTATGATGATCTATGTATATGACTAAGGTAGGAATAGAGGTAGGAGTGAAGGAATAGTTCATAATTGAAGAGCTCAAGAAATTGGGAAGTTAGGGTAGGTGAGGAAGCAGCAATATGTATGTCGAAATCCTATACTGTTAGGGCAGGAGTTATGGTAGAGAGATTATGAACCAGACATTAAACTCATTAAGGATGGAAGGAGAACATCCTAATGGTTGATACATAAGAGCCACTAGGATTTGGATTGGATGAAAGACTTAGATATAATGAACATCAGAGGAGGAAGGGCTACTGAATGATGATGACAGATGGAGAGTCTGGAAGTAGCAATGGGGAGGGAAGGGCATTCTGACTTGCCTACTATGATCAGTGAGTCAGGGGTTATAAGTGATAATAAAACAGTATTGCAAAGGGGGAAACAGGGAAGGGGAGGCATCCAGTGTCATCTGGTGGGATCCAAGTCTCAGTGAGTACCAGAATATCAGAATGAGAAATCCCCTAGGCTGTAGGAGACCCCAAAAGGCATCTGCAAGGCAAGGTGTGGCCTCAGGGGAGTGTGTTCAGGTGGCACTGGGAAGTGGAAGAAATGGGGGTCTTGCAGGTATGGCTTCTAGAGTGACAGAGAAGGCTCAAGGGGTAAAGGCCAAGGTCCCAGTATCATAAGTGCTGTAGCGAGCTGGGAAAGGCCCTGGGAATGAAAACTGGGGCCTTACTGGTTCAGAGTACTGTGAAGTCCCTGGGTCAAATACTGAAACCAAGATGTCTCAAGAAGTAACCAGCCAGTCAATCAATAAGCCTTTAGTAAGTGCTTACTATCTACCAGGCACAGTGCTAAGATATGGGCACACAAAAAAAGGTCAAAAACATGCCCAGCCCTCAAGCAACTTAAACTGTAATGTGGGAGATAGCATTAAAAAATTGCACATTTTATATATATGTATGTATTTGTGTATGTATATGCATATGTGTATATGTATACATTATATATATATATGTACATATATATATATATAGTCTGTATATACACACATACACACACACACAGTCTAAATGGAAGATATCTCATAGTGAAGTCACTAGCAATAAAGGGAACCATGAAAGAACTCCTGAAGAAGATGGGATTTGATCTATGTTTTAAGGAAGTCAGAGGGTGAAGGTGAATAGGAAGAGGGCAAAGATGGTCACAGGGAGTAGGGCACAGAGACCCTGGGGAAAGCCTTGGGGCAAAATATGAGGCCCAGCTGGCACAGGACATTGAGACAGCTTTAGGATAAAGACAGTGGCCAGAAGGCAGATAGCTGAAATGTAGAGCTCACACTTACTTCTAATCTTTTGAAAATGTTTTGGATACTTGCTCTATTAACCAACATATCAGCACCCCCTACAAAATTTGTGTTATCTACAAATTTAATAAATATATTAATACAAGCTGGTTAGATTGGTGTCTTGTTCCTAGAATGAAGAAGAAGATAGGCAAAAGGAGTAGTTAGAATGACTGACAAGCCAATAAGTGCAGACCTGGAAACCAAAAGAAGTCTAGAAATCTCTTGTGTGTATCCTTATCTGGTCTTTTCATGATTGGTATTCAAAACTGCCCGGAGTCTGCTTGCCCTAAATTGGTGCTTTTCTAAAAGACTTCAGTTTCCTACGTCTACTTCAATATAAGACCCTGTAGATATTAATGACTTTAGCCACTCTGAATTAGCCTGTGTTTCTGGATAGATCAAGCTTCCTGAACATGTTATGTTAACTTGTATAGTTTCACTTAGAATCTGAACTAGGATTGTAAGTTGGCAATGAGGAAGAATCATAAAATCTCCCAGGAATAGTCAGCAGAGAGAAGACTCAGGGGTGGTGGTAGTAGTGTTAGTTCTTTATTGCTGTGCTCAAAAATAGGAAGGAATGTCATATGGAAGAAGTATTAGACTTTTTTCCTATTTGGCCCCAGAGGAAAGAAGCAAGAGAAATGAGTAGAAGCTGCAAAGATGAAAATTAGGTTTAATGCCAAGAAAAACTTACTTAAAGTTAGAGCTTAGAGCTGTGCTGAAACCAGTTCCTACCAGCTCATGAGAGCCTATTGTTAAATTTTCAGCTGGAATATTTATACATTGGAAATGGTCAAACACTACAATTCAGGGTTTGATTTATTGTTTTGTTGATTATCTGGACTTAAGAAAATGATGAGGACAATGCTAATAATTCAGATTTAATTTAAAACTGTTGTATTTGTAGTTTTTTCCTAGAGAGCTGGTAATTAAATATTTATCAGCACCACTCTGATTAAAACTTTCCAAAAGTGGAAAGAGATACATTAGGAAGTAGGGGGTTTCCTTTCTTTAGAAGTCTTTGAACAAAAACTGAATGATATATTTGTCAAAAACTCTATCAAGTATGTGATTGTAGGGTTTCTTTTCCAGTGCGGTTTCTGTAGATGATGACTATTGTTCCTTCCAACTCTAAAATTCCGATCTGTTCTTGCTTTAAATCTATGATACTCAAATTTTGTAAAACTCCTCAGTAAAAACTTAAAAACTCCTCAGAATTTTTAAGAGTGTCACCTTTGGCACAGATTTCCTCTGTGTATATATTATCTGGTACAGCCAAATCTTGACTTTGTCTTCTTAAATGACATTTCTGTAGTCAGAGACTAAATTGTTTGAGACCAAACGCAGTGAGTGGTTCCAAAATTGATGGTGAGTATAGATAATTATAAATGTGCTGAGAAATCCTCTATTTTTTACACATTTGTTACTTTCTTGCTAATTTCATGTATGAATATCTACAGGATAATGTGGCATTCCTGGGTTTATGACAGGCTTTCTGCATCTTTATTCCATTTCTTTGAGCTATTTTATGAGCTCAGTTAGATGCAGTTCTACAAGTATTTATTACCTTAAGATTAAAAGAAAATGATATAAAACAATCATTAATTGAATACCTGCCATGAGCCAGGTCCTGTAATGATCCTGTACAGAATCTCTTGCCTTCTTACTTTGTAAGAGAAACAAATGATTTTGCTTCCTAAACTGCTTTCAATATGTCTTGACTAAGGTGGTTTCAGAGTTCTTTTGGCATCTTCATGTGATGACTGCTTTATATAACTTAGACCTGTGCAGGAAATAGTAAGAATTAAGGTCAATATCCTTTGCTTTTTCCATTTCACATTTGTTGTCATTCACAGTTTGAATAGGTCAGTTCAAAGCTGTTGCAATTATATGTAGTATTCTCTTGTTATTATCCTTTTTTCTATTTAGATGTTACTTTTGACAACATTAGTTGATGGTCTGACTTCACAGAGTGTTTGATTCTTATATGACTCCTACATCAATAACCATTTGTTTTCTGTCAAGATACGTCAATCTTCCTTCTTTTCTTCTTTCCTTCTTTCCTTCCTTCTTTTCTTTTTTCCTTTCTCCCTTCCTTCCTTCCCTCCTTCCTTCTTTTTTTCTTTCTCTCATCCTTCTTTTCCTTTTTCCTTTCTCTCTCTTTCATCCTTCCATCGATCCATCCTTCCTTCCTTCCTTTCTTCCATCCTTCCTTCTTTCCTTCCTTCATTACTTCCTTCCTGCCTTCTTTTTTCCTTTCTCCCTTCCTTCTTTTCTTCTGTCTATCTTTTTTCCTTTTTTGATGTTCAGAGATGTCATACTTAGCACCTTCTAGGTCTCTTTGGGAAGAAAATATTTATGACATACATAAGTGTGAGGCTTCTGAGTAGACTATACATCTATTTCATATTTTAAACATGAACCACATTTTGTATCATTATTTTTACCATCCTACCTTGCGCTCAGCTTCTCATAGACGTCAAAGGAGATCAAGATGTGTTTGAAAGATCTTATCAAGCTATTGGTAGAATTTGTGGACATTTTCATTCTCAGCTATAGATACAAGATGATACAATTTTAAATGGTGATAAGCTTGTTTATGCTCATCATGGACATTTCATAGTGACATGATCAAATTTGACATGAAATGATTATTCTTATTGTCTTTGAATGTACAATAAAAAATAACTCAGTCAACTTCTTCATTTGCCTGAATATGAAAAGTTAAAATTTCAGGCAAAAAAAGTATTACAATGGATAAAGCACTGGGCCTGGAGTTAGTAAGACCTGAGTTCATGTCTAGTTACAGACATTTACTACCTGTGTAACCCTAGACATGTCATTTAACCTCTGTTTGCCTTAGTTTTTCATCTGTAAAATAGAAATGATAAGAGCATCTATGTCTCAGAGGTATTTTGAGGAAAAAGATGATATTTATAAAGCACTTGGCAAACCTTAAAGTTCTATATACAGGCTAAGTATTAAAATTACTTTGTTTTCTTATTTTCTTTTTTTGGAAAGGTCAATATTGATGCTGTTAAAGTAGGAATACTCTTCAGCACATACAACTACATAAATTGAATAGTAGTCTGTATCTACTCAAATTACTGCTGTGTGTCCCCATTATTCTCTCTCTCTCTCTCTCTCTCTCTCTCTCTCTCTCTCTCTCTCTCTCTCTCTCTCTCTCTCTCTCTCTCTCTCTCTCTCCCCTCTTCCCCACCCCAGTGACAACTTCCTTTTCAAGTTTTGAGTTCCAATTTTTTTCTCTTCTAGCCTCTCCTCCAGCCATTGAAAGGACAAGCAATGTCATATCAACTATACATGTGAAATCAAGCAAAACATATTTCCATTTTAGTCGTGTTATCTACCTCCCCACAAAAAAAATTAACAAGAAAAATAAAGTTACAGAAAAGTATGTTTTCTGGCCCCCACCCCCACATCATTTCTTATAGCACAGCAGTATTATATTGTAATCATACACCACAACTTGTTCAGCCATTCCCAAATTGATGTGCATCTCCTCAATTTCCAATTCTTTGCAACCACAAAAAGAAGTGTTATAAATATTTGGGTACATATAGATCATTTTCCTTTTTCTTTGATCTTTCTGGGATACAGAACAAATAGTAGTATTGTTGGGTCAAAGGGTATGCGAAGTTTTATAGCCTTTAGGGCATAATTCCAAATTGTTTTCCAGAATGGTTGACTGGTTCACAACTCTACCAATAGTGCATTAGTGTCCCAGTATTTTCACATCCCCTCCAATATTTGTCATTTTCCCTTTCTCTTACGTTAGTCAATCTGATAAAGGTGAGATGGTACTTTAGAGTTATTTTAATTTACATTTCTCTAATCAATGATTTAGAGCATTTTTTTTTCATATGTCTACTGATAGCTTTGATTTCTTTTTCTGAAAACTGCCTGTTTCTTTCCTTTGACATTTATTGATGAGGAAGTGGCTCTTATTTTTTCATAAATTTGGGTCAGTTCCCCATATATTCGAGAAATGGGGTCTTTATCAGAAAAAAACTTGCTGGAATACATTTTTTCTTAATTTTCTATTTTCCTTCTCATTTTGGCTACATTACTTATTTTTGTGCAAAACCTTCTTAATTTCATGTAATCAAAATAATCCATTTTGCTTCCCATCATCCTCTCAACCTCTTCTTTGTCATAAATGCTTCACTTGTCCATAGATATGACAAGTAATTTTTTCTACACTCCCATAATTTGCTTATAATATCACCTTTTATGTCTAAATCCTGTACCCTTATTTTGATGTATGGTGAAAGATGTTGGTCTATGCCTAGTTTCTACCAAACTGCTTTCCAATTTTCCTTGCAATTTTTATTAAATAGTGAGTTCTTGTTCCCAAAGCTCGGCTCTTTGTGTTCATAAAACACTAGATTACTATGGTCATTCACTACTATATATTGTTCATCTCAACCAGTTTCTTGAAACAAAGGAAGAAACAAAAACAAATGAGAGGAGTATCTAGACCTGTGATTTCATTTGTTTGGGGAGACTCCTTTTGAGGAATCTCTCCAGACCAATGCAGATCAGCAATTGTTCTATAACTATGAGTTTTACAAAGTGATTTAGGGGCACTAAAAAGATACATGACTTGTGCAGGATTAAAATTCTAGAGACAAGACTTGAATCCAGATCTCTATTCCAAGGCCAGCCCTATCTACTACTTTACTCAATGTCTGAAAATCACTGCTGCCCAGGGTCACACAACAGCTAGTAAGTGTTTAAGGTAGGGCAGCGCTGTCCAACCTTAAGTTATCTTAGGACTGCATTAAAATAAAATAATTGTTCAAGGGCCACGCCCAGAATAAAAAATACAGCACACTAATAGAAAGTGGGGGAAGGAGCATCATCAATACGACAGGCACAGGCTTGAAGTGCAAAAGCAAACACAAAACAGCTAAGTGACAACATAAAGGTAGGTGCATACTGACTAGTCTGCATCTTACAGAAGGAAAGCATCCCACAGATCCACTGAAAATTTGTATGATATGTTCCATCCGTAATGCTGCTTAAAAACGCCAAAGAAAATTAAAACCAATGAGATTATTTATTAGTGATGGAATTAAAAAATCTAATACTCATTCCATGCAAATTATTATTTTATTTTTTCGCTCATGAAAATTAAGACCCACAGGCAAGCCTCATAAAATAGCACTGTTGGCCATGTGCATATTTTGGACAGCCCTGAGGTAGGGTTTTTTGGACGCCAAATCCAATACCATCCTCCTCTCCACCTAGTTACTTTGTTGCTGTTACAAGGTATCCATTAGAAAACTCCATCACTGAGTGTAATCTGGCCACATATATAGACTCACTCTTTAGTTCTTTTTTTTTGGAGGAGGGAAAGACAAGGTAATTGGGGTTAAGCGACTTGCCCAAGGTCACACAGCTAGTAAGTGTGTCAAGTGTCTGAGGCCACATTTGAACTCAAGTTCTCCTGAGTCCAGGGGCCAGTTGTCTATTCACTGTACTGCCTAGCTACCCCTATCAGTTCTAAAACTCTGCACAGGATATTGTCAGACTCACTCTTTAGTTCTCTACCTAAGCTTTTGGACAGTGCAAGTCTAGCCTCAGGCCCAGGAGCTTATAGTTGCAATCCCAAGTTTATGAATGGCTCAAGATGTCTATTGTGATTATCGGTCCCCATTGAGTCAGGCTTTATCTCTATAAGTTGCCTCTCTCCCTTTGGGCCACATACAACTGGCTTCCTGATTCAGCTCCCCTACATATCAATCAGGCAGTCAATGAGCATTTATTAAGTAATTACTATATGCCAAGCTCTGTGATAAGTACTAGGCAAGGAGCTCACATCCAAGACATATAGAGGAAAAATTAGACAAGTCAACAGAGGTAACTGAGTCTCTTCCTTCCTTTCCAGACTTTTTACAAAACCTTATGCCACTGTCCCCTTTACCCCAGCTCTGAAATAGAGTGACATTGGCCTCTTTTCATTTCCTCACATGAGACATTCTATTTCTTGAATTGCACATTTTCACTTGTTGCGTCCCATGCCCGGAACTCTCTCCCTCCTCATTTCTGGCTCTTGGCTTCCCTTGCTTTCTTCATCTTTCATCCATAGAAAGAGATAAATTCCAATGGGTTCAAACCCTTTATCAATAATTTTTCAGAATTTATAATTTGGGATTCTGTATAAAGATATTAATGGTTCAAAGAAGATAAAACTCTTAATAAAGTTTTAAGTGGTCCACAGTTGATTAACCAATCAACTTTCTGAGGTTCTTAGGGCATGCTCCACTGTCAAAATCCTGAATAATTAATGATTCTGATAAGAAAGATATCCATCAAAGAAGACTGGTGCTGAATAATTAGAAAACTGGTCAAACACTTGTAATTCAGTTCTAGTAAGAATCAAATATCTTTGTTTATAAAGATCAAATAGCACCAGCATTCTTTACCAAGTTTTATACTGGGAGTTTCAATATATATAATTTTGTTGGTGTAGGGAAGTAACAGTGAGAAAATTCCATCTACCAAGGCCGATTAGCAATGGTTCTGTGTTTTATAATCTCGGAGAGTTAACAAGGATGCTATTTTTAATTCATGGGGAAGTCTAATTAGTACTTAGGAAGTAAATTAGATCTAACTATATTTCTCTTGTTCACATGATTTCTTACCCTCTCAGAAAACCCATCTGAGTCTGATTTCCATTTATAGAATCAAGGTTGTCATTCTTCCAATTGGATGCACTTGTTTGTATAATAAATAACCCTATACTTTTAAAATTGTTTCTTTAAGCCTATAAGGTACAGAAACTAAATTAACTGGATCATAGGGGCCACTTCTGGGAACTTTCCTATAAATGGGAGTTTTATTAGCAATCTTTCTTCTAATGTGGTAACTAACCATTCTTAAGGGAAGGTTACCTAGCATCTTAATATTTATTTCTATAATTTCACCCTTTAATTCCTTTAAAGAATTAAAGATATTCCATCTAATGTCTGCTACTTTTGTGGTTTTTTTTTAATTTGGTCTAGAGCACCTTTTGCATTTACTATTAGTTGACTTAATTCTATGCATGTTTCTTTAAAAGTAGATATTTTTAATTTGGAGATTTCCATAAAATTTTGGAATGTTATTATCTTTTTCATGTATGAATATACCCTTCCCACTGTGGTCAAGTGGTTCTAACTAAACACTTTAGTCTTTGTGCTGATATATTTGAAAAACCTTTATTCCAGGTATTTGGATTTTTTTAATCCTTTGGAAGGCAATCCTACTAATATTTTTGTTGGCACCAGATCTATTATACTTTTTGCTTTTCCCTTAGGAAATATTCCTCCTAACTACTGTAGCCTCTAATAACATTTCTCACCTCTTACATTAGTTAGTGCAGCCCAGTAGATAAAATAGGAGGTTTCAGCCAAGAAGACCTGGGTTTAAGTTTTACTTCTGACATACTTGCTGTTTCACCCTGGGTAAGTCTTAGACAACCTTGTAATTATAGATTATGTGTTGACCTAATTTGGCCCAGGAATTTTTTTTCCATAAGAATTCCCTATATTAACAAAATCACAGATGTGACCAAAAAACAAATTAAGATTATAGTAATGATGATGATGATGATATATTTCACATGGCTTTTTGGAATATATAAAGAGCTTGCAGAAACATTCTATTATTTGATTCACATAATAATCCTATAACGTAAGTATTGAATTTATTTTAATTCTCATTTTATAGATAAGGAAACTGTTACTCAGAGAATGTAACTGATTTTCTTTGATCAAGGCCTCATGACTGAAGAGTGGCAGAGTACATAAGGCCATTCTTTTTGACTCATATTCTGGTGCTCTTTTCCCAGCACTTTTCCAGGTGCTCCAGATTATATACCTTTGATTTTGCCAGCCAATCCTGCGGAATTGTTTCTCCAATGCTTTGCCTTTTTGATGAATGGCACAATTTTTAATAAGCTTCTCATTGGCAATCTTCGTGTTCCCTCTAAGCTTTTTTTAAAATTTTCATTGTTCCTCTCAATTTTCCCCCTAATACATGCATTTTACTGTAGTTCACTTTGTTGAAATTGAGTAACAATGCGATAGATTTTTTTGATGTTCCCTCTAGAGCCAGAATGCTGAAATCTAATTGCTTCAATCATTCCATATAGTAGCTCACCACACATATATGCTTTTGTGTGCAAATCCTTCAAACTAAGTATATTTTACTTCTCTTTGGCTTCTAAACAAGGAAGCAACCATTCATTTTGTCCAAAAGCTTAGTAATGGTAATTGTTCTTACTTCACTATAATTTGACAAGATTTTTTTGGAGTAATTATTATGTGCCTAGCATTATCTTAGGCATACTGAAAAGGTAATATAACACACTATGCTAGTCTTCCAGGTGCTTAGCCAGGAGAGAACAGTGGTGGTGACATTGACAGAAATGGATCAGAAAGGAAGATATCACTTTTTGGGGGATTTGGGTGAGATAATACATTTCATTTAGATTGATTTATTGTAGTTGAAGACTCAATGGAACAATGTTAAAGTGAAGATGGCTTTTTGTCATTTGGTGCTATGGGTGAAAAATGAGGAAGAGGTCATGTGATTATCAATGTGGAGTGGAAATGTGCCTTACAGGTTTCAAATATAATCTCTCTCATTTTACAGAAGGGAAAACTGAGACTCACAGAGGTTGTTATTTGCCTTTTGCCCCATAGCTACTAAATATCAGAGGCAGTGTTTGAACCGAGGTCTTCCTAAACTCTTTCAATACTTTAATCACTATGACATGGTGCTTCTCATTTTACAGATAAGGAAACTAAGGCCTATAGATGTTAAGTGACTTTCCAAAGGTCATACAACTAGCAAGTATCTGGAGAGAGATTTTAACCCAGGTATTTTTGACCCCTATCCCATTCTTTTCATGATCAAATTTGGAAAGCAAATTTTTTAGTCATCAATGCACATTGATAGTTGAAACTATTTAGATGAAAAATTTAGTCAACTCTCTTCTCCCCCCATTAGTACTTTTGGGTATAACTTGCTGTTTTCTCAATTTTGTTCAATGTTTTCACCTCATCTGTGCTACTTAGGAAGGTGGTCTGTATTTGGAAGAAAAGAAACTGGCATATAGGGCAACACAAGGGATACATTTATTTTGATTTTATAAGTGATATCGTTTAACTTTCAAAATAGTCTATACATTGTCAGCTGGCTTATGATTAATTCAAGTCACATATGTTCAAGTGAAGGCAAAGAAGTTCTAATGGAGAATAATACATCGAGTCCAAAAATTTCAATTTCAGAGAGCACAATTTCCAAACTTTACCTAAGGTGTTCAAATGCTGCGGCCTCACTGGTCTGCAGCATAATCTTGGTGCCAAATTTTTATTACCTAAGTATAAAATTTATAAGGTGAAATATCTGCCCACTTAGATTGTATTATATTTCCCTTATTTGGAAAGATTTTTATATTGCAGTCACATATACTATTCATCTGTTCCCCTTTCCCCAGCCCCTTATAAAAGGCACTGCTCCAGGAAGGGAAGGGGATACAATTGAACCCTTCCACTTCCCAGGCAACATCCTTTGGGATCTTTGGCACTGGCAAACAGGCTACTAAACTGGCTGAACTCAACCAAATAAATGGACAATTTTGTTCAAAAAAGTTAGAGAGATATTTAACAAGCACATACAGGCATATGATCTTCCTGGGAAATTTTCAGCTCAATACAAACATGCAAATCCATCAAAAACAACTACTATAATTTTAGGACATAATTCTTAAAGAGCAGCATTAAAAACGCAGACATACAAGTATTTCTCTAAAATAAGACAGAATTGTATTACATCTTCTCAGCTTAATTGAGGCTACCTTTGCCTCCAGGTAAGCCTCCCTAAATCCATATTAAAGGAGGGAGAGGAAAGCAGAGCTGGGACAGGATTATTGTGAAGAGCTCCCCAGGCAGCTGTTGTCCAACTTTTGGCCAGATCATGTGAAATTACCTTTTTTTAAACAAATTTTCTAAAGTCTTTATAGCCTGTTTATTATCATTTCCTCAGAAGTAGGGGCTACACTATATCATCTACAAAACAGGTTCTATGTCAGAAATGAGGATTATTTTATGGATATAGTCCTTTTATGAGAAAAAGTCCATTTCTGACTCAAGGAGGCCCAGCCTTGCTAACAATCGCATGAGGTATGGACCTTTTAAGAGACATTTTGTTATTCAGTCGTTTCAGTCATGTCTGACTCTTCATGACCTCATTTGGGGTTTTCTTGGCAAAAATACTGGAGTGTTTTGCCATTTTAGAGAGGAGGAAACTGAGGCAAACAGGGCTAAATGACTTGCTAAGGGTCATACACCTAGTAAGTACAGCTCTGAGGCCAGATTCCTGACTTTAGGCCCAATACTTTATCTACTGTGCCACCTATCTGCCCCTTTAAGAGACATATTGTTCCCCTTCTTAGTGATAGAAAGGTCAGTTAATATGTATCTTTCCCAAGGATCTGAAAGATAATGAAAAGTCAATTCATAATTATCATGCTGCCAAGTATAGCTTTTGTGTTTCATTATCATCACTCAGTGTAGCTTCTGATACATAGAAAATGCCAGATAAAAGTTAGCTGAATGAATGAATTATGTGGGTACTCCCCTTATAGAGCTCCTAACCCAGCTATATCATTGCAATCTCTGTTTTATTAGATCTTCCATGCAGAATCTCCCTAATGCATCAGAGAACTTCATCAATTCTTTTAATATTTCTCACATGTGCACTGAGAGCTCTTAGAAAATCTTACAGGACCTATTTGTACAAAAACATTTATAGCAGCCCTTTCGTGGTGGCTAAGAATTGGAAATTGTGGGGATGCCTATCAATTGAGGAATGGCTGAATAAGCTGTGGTATATGTTTGTAATGGAATATTATTGTGCTGTAAGAAATGATAAGCAGGATGATTTCAGAAAAAGCTTGGAAAGACTTCCCTGAACTGATGCATAGTGAAGTGAACAAAACCAGGAGAACATTGTACACAGTAACAGCAATATTGTTCAATGAATAATTGTGAATGACTTAGTGCTGTTCTCAGCAATATAATGATCCAAGACAATCCCAAATGACTAATGATGAAGCATATTATCTGCCTCCAGAGAAACACTGATATTGTTTGAATATAGACTGAAGCAGGCTATTTTTCACTTTCATTCTTTTTCTTTTATTTGAGTCTTCTTATGCAACACGACTAATACGGAAAAGTTTTACATAATTAGACCTATATAACCTATGTCTGATTGCTTATGTCTTAGAGAGGGGTAGGGCAGGGCGAGAGAGAATTTGGAACTGAAAACTTTAAAAAATGTTAAAAATTGTTTTGACATATAATTGGGAGAATATATATACATATATATAGATATAGATATATATATACATATATTTTAAAAAAGAAAGCCTTACAGATATATGTGAATTGGAGTCCACATTTCATGCATACAGTGTGGCTCTGGTTCTCCCTATCTCTATCTCTAATAATGTCCTTTCTTGGTCCTACATGTTATTGGTGAGCTTGTTCATATAATACAGTATATGTCACTGTTGATAATAAAGTCATCCCTCAACATTCAAATGTTTTGGGTATTTGAGAGCTGGCCATTGATAATTAAATGGCAATTTTTGGACATTTGTGGCATACTGTGGAAAATTGAAAATTACACATGTATGTAAAGAAAACTAAAAAAGTCATAAATGCATAAATACTATATATTATTAGTTAGTTTTATCATTTACTACCATAAGTATACATATATAAATTTATTATGAACAGTTAAATTTTGTTAAATGTTTCAATGTGCTGAAGAACTGTGGCCTATGCACTCTCTTTGGGAATTACTCCTCTTTGTCTCAACCATCCAGATTCAGTGATATAATTTTTCTCCTGCAGTAATCTTTGTATCTTGTGTTTTTCACAGGAGAAAGAAATATGCCAAGACCCTGCATAACATTCAGGTTTTTTATGGGTGCAGTGTGTTGTTTTACTTATTTTTGTATTAAATAAATATGATCAGAATTATTAAAAATAAAATTTTGGGGTGGGGCCCAGAGTTATTCTCAGTTTTTTATATTCACAGGGGTCTTAAACACCTATACCCTTGGAATGTTGGGGGCAACAGTATACCATAGCTTAATTACTCAGAACAATGCATCTCTCCATTGCCCTTTTGACACCTGGTGTTTTAATTCCTCTGGAGTCGTGGTGTTCCCATGACTCATGATGTCGTTTAGCATTATATCTTCAGAGCTGGAGTCAGAAGAAACCTTAGATCCAATCCAATAAACATTTATTAAGCACCTACTAAGTGCCCAGGCACTGTGCTAAGCAACTTGGCTACAATTAAGAAAAAGAAAGACCATCCTTCCTCTCAAGGAACTTACAATCTACTGTAGGGAGACAATACACAAAAAGAGGCAAGAAAGGGTGGGGTGTGGAGACCAGGGAGTATCTTGTTCCATGGAGCTAAAAGTAGGCAGGGCAGCAGATGCAGAGTAGAGTGAGCCCACATTTTCTTGGAGATCATCTTAATTTGACAGATGAAGAACCTGAGACCAGAGGGGTGACTTTACTAAGGTCGCTCAAAGTGTAAATAACAGAACCAGGATTTCAAAGTAGGCGCTCTCACTCTAAGCTCAGAGTTTTGTTTTTTTTTTTCTCTGTTGGCAAGGGGGCCGGGATGCCAGGGGAAGTGGAATGGATATATGCTAAATTATTAAACTTGTGCCCTGGGTTAGAGAGAATGCTTCTACAAGGTCTTCAAAAGCCTTATCAATGTAAGTTTGCCTCTTATGACCCCCCGTATTTCCAGATTTATCTTCCAGTACTCTCTTATGTGTAGTCTTTCTTTCTCAAAAATATTCCACCTCTTTCTGTCTATACATCTTTTCCTTCCACCTAAAATGAACTATCTCCAACACAGAGGCAAAGTTCAATGCATTTGGAGTCAAAGGACCTGGGATCAAATCCTGGCTCTGCTCCATACTGCTTAGATGGTCTTCCAATAGTCATCTAATTTCCCTGAACCTCACAGGTCCACTTGGCTACAGAATGAGATGATTGGGTTAGGTGATCTAGATGACTCCATCTAGGAAGCAGCTAGATGACTCAGTGAATAGAGCTCTGGGCCTGAAGTCAGGAAGATCTGAGTTCAAATCTAGCCTCAGGCACTTATCATCTGGGTTACCCAGGACAACTCATTTAACCTCCGTTTGTCTTAATCCACTGAAGAAGGAAATGGCAAACCATTCTAGCGTCTTTGCTAAGAAAACCCCATGGACAGTATGGTCCACAGCATCATGAAAAGTTAGACATGACTAAACAACTACACAAACAAAAAAAATGGTCCCATCTAGCTCTATGTCTACAGTCTCTATCAAAATCCTATCCTCTTCCAGAAGTCTTTCTTCATTCTCTACTGGATACGATACTTTCTTTCGAATCTCCATGGCTTTGTTTCTAATTTTCAAATGGCACTTCTCACTTTTTGTATCATATTTTTTGTCTTACTTTGTCTGCTCTACTAAAACCTCCTTGAAGACAGATATTGTCTAGTACAGTGATTTTCACATTGTAGGCACTTAATGTTTATTGAATGAGTTGGCGTTATTTTTTTTTTCCAATTCAGCTCCTCTTTGCAAGGCATTTATTCTCAAGGTCAGAAACAACCTGCCACTGGAACTCTGAGAGCAGAAGCCCTTTCCTAGTGTCACACAGAAAATCAGTGTTGGGGCTGGAAGTTAGTATATTTTCTACTGATCTCTGCTTCCTGAAAGCCAACAGGAATAGGGTGAATATTGACTTCTATGTATCTGATGTATAATAAAACTGAGGAATTTAAAATAACAAAATGAAAGGAAAAGCAGCATGGGATAATGGGTAGGAAGTGGGCCATGGAGGCACAAAGAATTGAATTCAAGTCCCACTTCTAACACATTCTTCCTGTATGATTTTGGGCAAGTCATTGCCTCTCAGTGCCCCATGTAGCTGTCAAACTTTATTGCTGAACAGCTTTATGTGTGCACTGATAGACTTTCCTCACAGGAATCCTCTTCATTTGTGAAATCAGAAATTCAGAGGCACCCCTACCAAAAAACCAAACAAAACAAAACAATGAAAAGCAAAGAAATAAATATCAACTCCACCTGGTCTTACAAAACTGGAAATGTAAGTGTTGAGCGATGCACCTGTATGTCTGTTGTTGGATGACCAATCAAACTATATCTAAAAAGGCTCATTGCCAGAAAGTTAGCCACCAGATACCTGTTTTTGTTTTCCTTGCCACAGCAACTTACAAAGACAACCCCCAGAGACAAGAAGGGTCAGCAACCATTATCAGTGAAGAAAGCCTCACTTAGCACAAACTAAATCCTGAGTCCTTGAAATATTGAAGGGAGAATAAAAGATACAATTTCTGGTCACTTAAGAATTGCCATTTTCAAAAAAAAGCATCAATTTTTACTCAGAAGATCATAACACAAAGAAAGAGATTATTAAGAAATGTGCTAGAATATGATGGGTTTGGTAAATTTTTAAAATTAGAAAATACAGCTGTAATGACTGCAAGTCATTACATATATTAGGTGACCTGCTAAAATTTCTGGAAGCCCTGTAATTCCTTCATTCAAAATGGGTATTGTACCTGAAATATAGCTATAGGTACAACATCACTAGGTCAAACTATGTCACTTAGGTTAACTAAGAAATCTATAGGATTTGAAGATGGAGCTTTGCTTCATTCCAATAAAGTTTATGGACTCTAAAACATGTACAGACTAGCAAGAATTACTTTCAAAAGAGACAATTAAAATTAACAATTTGGGCAGTTGTATGGCCAAAAGTTATGGGTAGTACGTAGTTTACTCAAACGTTGCTGAAGGCATAAATCTGAAGTGGTACAAATAAGAAAACAAAGGGAAAATGTATCATCAATGCAAATACTACTGATGGATCAAATATTTTCTTTCAGAACAGAAAATACAATAGCACACACTTCCTTGTACTTTAGTTAACTTTGATTGCTTTATGTTATGGCAAACCAAAGATGCTACTTTAAAAACCATTGTCTAAGAACTAAGCACACGGTAATTTTTAAAAATAGTCTCCCAAAAGGAGCTAGCATTTTCCCTACTCAGAATTGAAATATACATACATAGTTTATGGATTTTTCATAAGGCTTTGTTAAAATATTATGGGTAGATTGTTTTAAGGCCAATGTTTGTACTTATACTAATGACCACAGAGGAGGGTATTAAGACACAAGATATAAAACAACACATGGCAATAATAAAGCTATAAAACAAAATACACAGCCTTCCTACTCAATTAAAAATGGTATCAGGCTCTCTAAAAATATGACTGGCTTTTTTCCCTCTCTCCATGATTAAGCAAGAAAACCAAAAAAAGGAAAAGATCAGAATGTGTAAATGACTACTCTCTCTGAATGATGTCCATTTCATACGGTCAGTAGAATGGTGATTTAATGTAACCCATGCCCAATATTGCAAATAATGAATATAAGCTTTAATACTGAGATCAATAGGCAATCCAGTTAGGATTTCCCAAGCCTGGATTGACATAGTTTTCCTCAACCTTTTAGGGATACCTTAATGATGTGATAAGCTCAGATGTCCAGTAAATCAATTACATCCTCCTGGTTTTGTTGTACTTCTTTTCATGCTATAACGGAGGCACGTTGTCTGAAAAAAAACAACAAAAGGATATTTTCAGTGTATTCCTAGCACTAAATTATATCTCTCTGCAAGTAAACTCATCATGTCATGCCATTTTGCAAAGAGAGGACAGGAGCAGAACACTTGCTACAGCAGAGTCACATTTCAACAATCCTTCCCTGGTCTGTGGCCCATTGAGAGGCTCCGCGACATGCAGCTAAGAAGTTTCGTTGCTCCTAGGTTGATGGGACTGTATTTGCAGCAGTCCCATCTTTTGTTGGCAGCCAGCACTCTCATAGACAAGGTTGAGGGAGAACACCATTATTCTATGGTACTCTTCAGATCACGTTACCCAGGTAATCTTCTTGTCTTTCTTCTCCTGAACTGTTGGGCTGCTTCCAGGAAAAGTAAGAGGTACTGAATTACTATTTTTGTTATTGTACAGAACTGTAACCCAACCCTCTCGTCCTCTTTCATTATCTCTTCAAACCTCCATGGTTAATTGACAGAGAGGCTTTATATCTAGATTTGTTCCCATTAGAAGTCCTTGTGCCCTTGAATAAACAGGTAAGGTAATCACTTTAATTACCGCTGTAATTAGCTATATCTGAAGCACCTGTGTGCTTTGGCATGAAAGAATAAAAAAGGCCCAGAAATGAACTTTCTTTCTGTAACATCGATAGGAATTTTCTGCTTAATGTCTTTTCCCTGAGCAATCAAAAGCATCAGAACTAGGATGGAGAGCCAGTCAAGTTTAAGGGGGAAGGCACCCCCCATCAACTTTTCTTTTTAAAAGCTCTCATTTATAGCCATGGAAAAAGTAGTGAGAGATCTTTAAGGAAAAGGCCATAAAATACACAGGATAGCTTTGAAATGGCCATAGTCTCTTTGTACTGGCAGCCATTAAAGAAACCAAAGAAAAAGAAATGAATTGTCAATATAGTAAAACAGCAGGTTGCTTTATAATGTATAATGTGTCGTGCCCTGGTTTAGTTTCTGTTAGTGGAGCATATTCTGTTAAGTGTTTGCCACAAAACCGTGCATAGTGCTTTCCAGCCCCAAGCATTTAACCCTTCTTTGCCTGATCAACACAGGAAAGGTCAATTATTTTGGTTGTGTAGAAAGTAGTCCCTTGAAATCGCCTATAAAGGGACACTGGAAATGTAAGGAGAGTCGAATGACCACCTTCCTTTTGGGTTGCAGTTATATTTGTTTAGGCTAACTTTCAAATATTAATTATGAGAATTAAAAGTGTGAAGCCTACATAGTCTTATAGTCATACTCTCTGGCTATCAAAAATGAAGTCTGCTCAGCTAATTCATTTTCACACAGAAAAAAAAGGGCATTGAAGTCTAAAGCACCAAATTGACAAAAGCATAAAAATGGAAGGTTTAGAATGAAACCTTTTTTTCCCTTTCTCCCTTACAGGGCTTGGAAATAGCAACCTTTCACACCGAATACAGCTGGAGTGCATGTTATTATTAATTTGGATCTGAATTTATGTGATGTATGTTTGAATTTTACCTCCAAATTGTTTCATGTCATTGCAGGTAGCTCATTTTAATAGTATAGGGGCAGGTATGAACCCTTAAATCTATGGAGGCTTTTGTTCATTGATAGCATATAAAAAGAGAGAAATTATGTTCCAGAAATGGCTGAGTGAGATATTTCTCATTGTGGCTTATGTTGCCCAATATTTCCTCTTTGCAAACACTTAAGTGAGCTGCAATGTAACATAAATGCAGTAATTTTTCTTAAGCACACCTAAGAGGGACAATATTATTTATGTAAACTAGGAAACGAGGCTCCAAAAAATATTTACTCAGTCTTAGAGCCACTTGAAGAGGCAGAATCAGAACAGAACCCAAATTCTAGAATCACCATTTCATCCTGCCAGTAAATTATCTGATCAGCAAACATTTATTAAACACCTCCTGTGCATAGTGCTAGGTCCTAAGGACATGAAGACAAAATAAAACAGTCCCTGCCTTCAAAGAGCTTAAATTCTCCTCTAGAGACGAAATTCAGGGGCAGCTAGGTGGGGCAATGAGTAGAGCATTGACCCTGGAGTCAGGAGTTCAAATCTGGCCTCAGACATTTGACACACTTACTAGCTGTGTGACCTTGGGCAAGTCACCTAACCCCAATTTTGTTGCTTCCCCCCCACCTCCAAAAAAGGTAGAGTTTACAGTTTCTTTCTGACACTGAATACTAATAGAATCCTGAGTAGAACTGGCATGTCTAGTTTCTGGTGCCTCAATCAATATGTTTGATGCTTCTCCTTTGTGCTTATCTATTATTTATATTCCTGTTATTTGTTTATATGTCATTTTCTTCTATTAGACTATAAACCCCACAATAGCAAGGCCCTGTCTTTGTTTTGGACTCTCTCTGTACTTCTATCACCATAGTGCTTTGCACATAGATTAATTAATGTTGGTTGAAATTAGTTAAAACCAAACTAGGGGTTAAAATACTAGCTCACATTTCTGCTTTAGAATTTATAAGGTCACTTGTGTGAAGTATATAGAGTGCAAGTTTGTTTATACCCATTTTCTAGATAAGGAAGCTCATCTGTAGTTGAGAGCTTAAGTCATTTGCCTCTAGCCACTTGGCTAGGAAATGCCAAAGCCTAGTGTGTGCCTGAGCTAGAAAAAGGAATCCAAGTCCTCTTGGATTCTTTACTTCTGTTTCAGTTACATTCTGCTATGTCTCTAGGATTATCCACTAAAAAGATTGAAAATCTGTCTTTAGTTGCTGAGACCACCCATCCATGGAAACATTTTTTAAACCTACTAAGACAGAGCAGAGAAATTAAAAACAACATTATTCCAATTCATTTTTCACAGGAACATAAGCACTTGGCCTTTATACTGCAAACTCGAGTGATGGTACTGCCTGGATGAACTCAAATCCTATACAGATTTACTAAACCCTGCCACGCCACAAACACCAATTTCATTCCTCTTTCATAATATGACTCTTATGGTTAAGAGGATATTGAGAGTCCCCTTACAACTGAGCCAGTTTTCAAAAGCTAGTCCTGTTTCTATGATGTCATCAAGAGTTTTTAGACACTGAAAGGTGGTAGAGGGCCTTTAATAGCCACTATGTCTGGGTCCAAGGATTTGAAGTTGCTGACAGCTTTATCCTATACAATGATCTCCATAAGGAACACCTATTTCTCCTGCTGGGTTTTTTTTGGAGGGGGCGATAGAGGTGGCTTCAGAGAGGCAGGGGGAACCAAAGCGTGATCTCTTTTTCATAAACATTTCATGTTTATGGAACCATTCATTCTACCTGAAAATATGCAAAGGGTCAGTATTGCTTCTTGAAAACAGAGAATTTATTCTGAATTTAACAGGCCTGCTCCAATGATTGTAATAGTAGAGAAATATTTGTTTCTAAGTAAGATTTACATCATTTAAAGCATCATACAGCAACAGGAGCTCAGGATTTGGATTTAGAAGATGTGGATTCAAATTCCAGGTGGTGCAGCGGTTAGCGCCCTGTACCTAGAATTAGGGAAGGCTGGATTCAGAAAACAGCTCTAGATACTTACTAGCTGTGTGGTCCTGGGAGAGTCATTTAACCTTTCCCTAGGCCTCAGTTTCTTCATCAGCAAAATAAGGATAATAATATCTATCTGACACCTATTCCCCCAGGGTTATTTGTAACGATAAAATGAGATAATATTTGTAAAGTTCTTTGCAAACCTTAAAGTGCTATGTAAATGCCATTGTTATGATTATTAATAGTATTGTTATTCTGATTTTTCCACTTAATATCTTTGAGACTTTGTAGAAATCATACACCTTTCTGAGGGACTTGGTTGAATTGCCTTCCTATGTATCTTCTAATTCTAAATCTATAATCTTGCTCTCTATGGTCAGAGGAATGCCTAGGCCTCCAGTGTGATTCAGAGTCACTATGCAAAACAGTAAGACTTTTTTAAAACTTTGCAAGAGAGCCAGCGTGGTGTAGTAGAAAAAACACCAGACAAGGAGCCAGAAGACCCGGATCAAAGACTTATTAGCTGTGTGACTTTGCTGAAGGCATTGCAGCCTCTGAGTCGCAGTTTTCTCATCTGTGCAGTGTAGAATATGATACCAATTCTGCCTACTTCATAGGTTATTGTTAGGATCAAGCTAGATAGCTTATGCTAGAATATTGTAAAAATGGGAAGAAGGGTAAGAGAACAAGCATTTAGGCAGCACCTGTTATAGGCCAAGTGCTTCACAAATATTC
The DNA here is from genome assembly GCA_028646595.1 of Phalanger gymnotis. Classification (NCBI taxonomy): domain Eukaryota; kingdom Metazoa; phylum Chordata; class Mammalia; order Diprotodontia; family Phalangeridae; genus Phalanger; species Phalanger gymnotis. The sequence goes on along the minus strand of CM053622.1, from coordinate 247,258,586 downwards.
CATTTCATCCTCACGACAACCCTGCAAGGTTAGTGCTGTTATAACCATTTCATAATAGAGGAAACTGAGGCAAACAGCAGTTAAGTGACTTGCCCAGGGTCACTTAGATTGTAAGTATCTGAGGACAGATTTGAATTCAGGGCTTCCTGACTCTAGGCCCGCACTGTATTCACTATGCCACCTACAAAATTAGTAGGAGCTATCAAACTAGAAAGTCAGGACCAAAAAACAATATGAAATCACAAAATTTTCTACCTATATGTACTTATATATGTTGGTCATATGGCCAACAATACTCCTGAGTGCTGGCAAAAGTAGATTAAAATATAATTGGAAAATATTCAACAAAATAAATAAAAAGACAAGAAAATATTGATAACATTATATTTTAAAACTACGTCAATATGAGGCGTACAGGCATCCTTAGGTATGGATTAGTGGTCCCTGTTTATTTGAATTTGATACTGGTCAAGAAACATTCATTAAGTACCTACATGTGTAAAAGGGATACAAAAAGAAGCAAAGGACAGTCCCTTACCCTCAAGAAGCTCACATTCTAATGGATGAGGCAACAAGCAAATTGTACACACAAGCAATGTACAGGATAATTAGGAATTAATTAAAAGATTGGGACATCTAGATGGTATAGTAGATAGAGGTCCAGGCCTATATTCAGGAAAACTCATCTTCCTGAGTTCAAATCCAGCCTCAGACATTTATTAGCTGTGTGACTCTGGGCAAGTCACTTAACCCTGCTGCCTCAGTTTCCTCATCTATAAAATGAACTGGAGAAGGGATGGTGAACCACTCCAGTATCTTTGCCAAGAAACCCCCAAATGGGTTCAGAAAGAGTTGGACATGACTGGAAATGACTGAACAACAACAAAATTAAGAGAAAGACACTAGAATCAAGAGGAGTTGGGAAGGGCTTTCTCAAGAAGATAAGGTTGATTTATAGTACTTTCTTAAAAGATAAAGAGAAAATTATTTACCTATATAGTAATTTGTTGATTGTTCTTCGTATTACATATATTAGTTATGACATTCAAAAGGAGACAAAGTTCTAAGATACTTTAAAATTTTGATATATTTTGTTTTCATACCACATTTGCTTTTTTCGTATATCCCTCTCCTGTTTCTTCTTCAGTGATCTAACACTTGTAACAATAAAAAAGGAAAAGAAAACAATTCAGCAAAAATTAATCAACACGTCAAGTGAGTCTGACAATATGAATGCAATGTCCTATGCCTGTAGCTCCTACCTTTACAAAGAAGATATGGAGGTATATTTTATTTTCTCTTAGGGCCCAGACTTGGTTATTATAATGACAGTGTTCAGTTTTGTTGTTTTCCTCTTACTTTTAAGTAGATAGATTAATTCCTGATATCTGATAACAGAACGACTCAGTCACAGAGCCTATCTGGTAGGAAATCCAAATTTTGAAAGGAAAAGTTAAACTTAGTTGAAGCTACCCAACTTTTTTATTTGAATCCTTATTTCAACTCATTCCCCCATAAGTTCTCCAGTGTTTACAACTTGTCATGGTTATCTCTTCCTGCACAGTAACTCTACCCAGCCGTGGCATCCCAGCATGGCTCCAGCATTTATAGAAGGAAAAGATTCCTTCTTGCCTGTTTTCTCCCCTCAATGGCAAGTGGAATAAAGGCTAATTGCAACAAACCGCCTCAGATTAGTAAAACTTGAAGTCTTCTGACCAGTCAGACAAATCCATTAGGATTTTATTGGGTCCTAAAAAGAGTTATGTGATTCCCTAGGATCCAATCCTTGTCAATCAGGCATGGTAAATTGGATTCTTGAATAGGGAAATCCCTTAGGGAGAGTAGATGTTATCTAGATCAGATTCAGTGATTTCTCGACTCTGTGCTCACTAGGTTCTGTTCTCTCTTTAGTGAACCAATAAAACCATAATAAGTATTGATTAACCCATTACTGAGCATTATCCACTGGCTTCTGCCTGACTGTATTTAAACACTGCATCATGCATTTCAGTGCCACCATACAGATGTGTGCCTAACATTGGCAGCCTTGCCCAGTTGATGCCCAATTTTTTTATTGTTAAAAATATCTAGAAGTCCTGGTATGTATTTCCAATATCAGGCATTTTTCATATCTATGACCTGATACCATTTTCTTTAAGAAGGAAAATGAAGTAATTACTCAAGGTATCCTAAAAATTCATTTAGCATCAGAATTTTTGGAAAAATTTTCAGAAGCCTAAGGGTGATTTTTCCATAAAGAGAAAAAAATAGATTCTAACATCCTGCAAATCTTCAATGGGGAAAATAAGTCATTAAAGAATCAGACAATTTGTGGATCTCTGGTCAACCTTTAGACATCTTAAAGATTTATAACAGTGATGTAGGCAGTTATTATTTGCACAGAGCTGATTTTACTAAGTATTGGAAATGTTATAACATTCTAGAGACAATTCGAACTCCAGTCTGTCTGATGGCAGGAAGTTTTAGTATAGGTGTTGAGGATTCCCCTCTAAATGTACTCCTCATTGTATTAAGCTTTCGTTTTTGTTGAGGCTGAGCTGTAGTGCTTTTAGAACTTCCTCCTAGTCATTAGCTTGTTGGTGGCTCTCAGAATTTATTTCTGAGTGCTACTCAATACTTGGAAATACAGAGATCACCTAGATAAATTAAGCTTGATTACGGGGGCTAAGGTCACTAGCTGAATGGACACAGGTCGAACCGAGGTGTCAGACCAGGCTATATTTTTAAATGCATATGAATTATTGTGCTTTTAGAAACTATTTTATTTTATCTTTATGCAGACTAAATGCCATACTTTTTGAGAAAAAAAGAATATGTGCTTTGAAAAATTGGTGTGTATTTATGTCATTGTGGAGGTATAGTTCTCAAGGCTAGATAGTATTTTGTGTTCATTACAGAATAGTCATTTGATCAAGTGATTTTCAATACATTGTCAAAATAAATTACATTCACTTCATTAGATGTACAGGAAGTATAGCTAAAGCAGGGACAAGTATTAATTTAGGACTCTGCAGAAACTGACACTCCATCTTATGACCCTGAGGCTGTATTATTCAAGATACCCAGTGATGGAAGGAAGTCTGTCTCCATAGCAATTACCTAAATCTTTTATCAGTCATTTCTGGAAGGAAAATTAGAGCAATTGTGTCAGGATGGTCATATGGGCAGAAATTGCACACTCATTCAAACCACTTATGTCTCTGACTTTGTCCTCGCTTGATGGCTGCTTTTGTTTACTACTATGTTTTTGAAAGCTTGATTGGACATGAGCAGATGTGCTACGCTGTAACTAGAAAAGGTTGGCCTTTGTTTCTTCTCATTTCTTTTCTTTTCTTTCTTTTTTTTTTATCAGAACCACCATGAAATTGCACTGTTTCTGTTTATTAAGCAAATGGTTTTTTTAGGCTAAGTCTGGGAGAAAAACCCCATCAGAAATAGTTAAAATTAGCAGTAGCCCTTTTCTCTTGTCATGAATTTAAATTAAACTTGATAATATTTAATAATCTGGGTTACATAGCCTTGACCATTTCAGCAAAATGCAGTGAAAAGCAGCACCTCCCAGCCTTTCTCCTCCCCCAATCATATCACACGTGTACGTATTTATTGATTAGATAAATTACTGTCACTCTAAGAAACTTGTCTATATGGGTGAAACATCATCTAAGGACCATTTTATCAGCCTTCAAGTTCCAGGATTACTAAACCAAATTAGAAGCTCAGGAAAAGTTTCAGCTGCACTGTGAGAAATGCTGGAAAAAAAATCCCTCTACACATTTAGATTTTTACACAGTTGGATTTTGAAATAAGAATAAAAAGCTTAACTGTTGATCAATAATAGTTGCAGTCTTCACTGAGTGGTATGAACAACACAACCTAAGCTCTGCCTTCAAGTTCCTTGTTCAGGAAAATTTACAATTAATGGCTTCCTTACAACAGCAAAGATATCCCCTTCTTCGTGGCTCAGCTAGGGACCTGCCAGACTAATATATTCCCAGTTTGCTGGCCATGGTCCTTTACTCTATCTGTCTTAGCATATTGATTTCTGAGCTGTCTTATTGGTTCCTAACATAATTATACCAGGAGTGGGTCTCTTAGTACAGCTAATACATTTACACCATGGCATCTAGGGAAGCTTATTATAGCAGCATCCGGTAGTGCCGCTACAGTTAAGGGTCAGTTTCCATTTCCATTAAAAACCCCATTTTTCAGGAGTCTATACCTTAGCTGTTTTAATTTATATCAGGGAAGAAAAAAAAAACTTTGAGTTGCATTGGCCCAGATCCAAATGTTCTCTGTCCCTAGAAGACAACACAAATGATGTTTTTTTATTATCTGATATTTAGGAAAGAACAAGTGGTAGCAGTTTTCATTATTATAGTATCTTTGACATACCAACTTCGTTGATAGGCAGCTCAGTTGTGGCATCAATAGAGGTAGTTTCTATTCCCTCAAACATTTTATAAACATCATTTATTATTATGTCTTCACAGAACTGTGAAAGGTGCCAAGATTACTGGACCCAAAAGATTAGGTCCAGTATGTTTTGCCAATAAAAAAGAAAAAAAATAGACCTGATGGGAGTGTTAGTTCCTGATAAAGAGGCATCACCTCTAAGACTACGTATTTTCTACGCTAATCTCTCTTAGTCTTTTTTTTTGCAAAAAACTTCATGATAGACAACAAAATTGCCAATTGTAATAGTAATTTCTGTAAGGAAAGGGTGAGACAAGTTTGTTCATTTCAGCAGATCTGGCAAAATGGTGGAAAAGGCTTGGTGAATCGGCTTAAGTAAATTATTTCAGATTATTTGATGATTTGAATTATCTAGCTCACCCTTACCCCCAAATCGCATGAACAATAGAGAGTTAGCTGATCTGGATATAAATTTCCAACTCAATGTAGTTAGATGAAAATGAGTTTTCGAGTAGTAACAATCGATGAATGGACTATTTCACTTATATGCTAATTCACGGAATTGGAGCTGGAAGGGACTTAAAGAGGTTATCTATCCCCTGCCTGCCCCCATCCCCATTACCTTTTGTCTAGAAGATGAGATTCTATAATTTCTCTATATTTTTTCCTAAACTCTGACCCAAACCCCACATGTTGTATGTCAATGTCATCATCGCCTTCATTTTCCAAATAGCCTTAGAAATAACTGAGGATAGGGTTATTTCTGCATTAATGTAGCACAGTCTTCAAATTAGTTGCAGAAATATCAGTTTTGTGTAATACCCCTTCGTAAATGCATGTTATATTTATTATACATGTATATTTATTTGCGCATACCCATGCAGAAGCATGCAAACGGTAAATATTCACATATTTGATCCATTCAGGAAATGGGTTGTTTTAGATGAGGATAACTATCTTTCTAACTACCTGTATAATTCCAGGTAGTTGAAGGTACATAGCCTTTTGAGTAACAAGATTCTTTTGGTTAACCTTTTTCTGTAGAAAATTTCCTAAAATATGTTATACTGTCTTCTTAAGTAGAAGATGTTAATTGAACATATTTGACTTTGCCAGATGGCCACTATCTCCCCAGCTTTCAATAACACTTGGAATATTAAAGCTTGAAAGAATCTTGGAGCTCACCTTGCTCAACCTTTTCAACTTGCAGGTAGGGAAACTAAGTCTCTGTGTGGCTTAAATGATTTGCTTAAGATCCATACCTAGTAAGTAGCAAGGCTGGAATTTGAACCCAGTGCTTCTGCCTGCAAGTCTAGGGTTCTTTACACTATTCAACGTTAACTTGAAGTCATTTCTATGAAGATTACTTGTTGTATTTCCCTAAGTAGTGACCTATTAAAGTTTGTAAAACTGATCTTATACTAAATGGTCCCATGTTGTTTTGCTTTTTAAAATTATTTTGGCTCATTATTGTTATTGTTGTTGTTTTATAGCAGTTCTGTCTCCTCTTGTGCTGTCAGGTTTTAAACTATGATTTTTTTCTCTATTGATGCGCCTTTCTGTAGCCAGCCTTCTCTCTTTTATTAATTTGCTATTTTGACCGTACTGTAAATTCGGAAATGAGATAATCCAACTTAGTAGAACTGTGAGCAAAATAAGACTAAATATCTCTATTTAGGGCCTGAAGGGCCTTTCTTTCATTAAAGTGCATGAGCTTTAGGGCATCAGCTTTGTGGCATCTGCTTAGCTCCTGAGAAACTTTTTTATGCCTCTTCTGATTCCTACCTGTATTCCAGATAAATGCAGTGGCTATAGTCCTCAGTTCTGAACCTGAAGTATTGTTTGTTCTCTTTTTAGTTATATGTACATACATATATGCCATATGCATACAGGCAATGCACATGCATTGCATCTGCAATTTCTCAGTAGAAACATTTTTGTCAAGTGCAACCCCTTCACGAATTAGTAGATGAATCTTAGTAGGGAGCTTTGCACAGCTGTGGAAGTGATTTCCACAATATCACATAACTTGTACCAGAGATGGTATTGGGTCTTATAACCTCAAGCCCAGCTCTCTAACCACTGTGCAACAATGTCTGTACATGATACATACACACATACAAACGCACACAGAATAGATCTCTAAAGAACTTTGGAATCAATAGTGAGTCATGAGAGATCCTGGCATGGGACCACCGATCATGATGTATCTGCATCAAAGAAGGCACCGTGCTGTATGAGCAAAGTAGAATTGCAGTAGCCCAAAAGAAATGTGAGATACTGTATCAGTAATTAAGATGGGACTTTTTGCTGTTCTTCTCTTCAGTACCTTTAATGATTCTGGCCTTTGTTTTAATGGGGCAGATAAAGTGGGATCTTGTCTTGGGATGTTTCTCAGCACTAAGACAATCAGGATTCATTGACCTGTATATGGTGGCACTAGGGATTAACTTTCCCACACCCCAACTGGGATTTTTCACTGTTCTTTGAGCACTTCTCAGTACTGAGGTAATCAAGTGCCCCAGAGTCCTGAGACTGGTATGTAAGATATAAGATATAAGATTGGAGCTCTCAGTCACTGGAAGAGTGGCACAGGCTGGGCAAGCTGTAGTAACTTCCCCCCGGCTTTGCTAACCCAGACCCATTGGTTCTTTGGTAACTGTGAATTGTGATTTGGTCTGTTTACATTGTGTAGGTTTGTAATTTGTTTGTATTTGCTCTGAAATTCAGGATGTTGGCTTTTTTCCCTGACTAAGTTAATGATATATGTATGTGTGATTAAAGTGAGATTGTTAACCCCTTAAAGTTACTTTCCTTAGTAAAGCAGATCAAAGAACCTGTGTTAGTGGCCTTCTGTGTGCTGGTTGTTGTTGGTTTTACACAACCATAGTAGCTGCTAGCAAGATTGTTGCTACAGATACATAAATCTAGAGACTACTCCGCTCCAAATGTTCCTATAGGCTATTTGTGCCTGACCTATGGTAAAGCCTTCCAAGCTCATATTGGTCTGATTAGCCACAGTAGGACACACCCTACCTTGACCCCAACATAGTGATGTCATTTTGGTCCTGTTTGAGCAAAAGAACAACAGCAACAATAACCAACACTGGACTGAATGCAATCAATTTCTACAGATTATGATGACACATTAACATCTCCAACATTCTAATAGTTTCCTCTTGTTCCACATAGATGAGACAGATTATTACTAAAATTTAAAACCTAGAAATTAGAGAGTGGTTGAGGAGCTCTCTATATGGTCTGCAAAGTAGGCTATTTCAAACTAAAATGAGAAATGATTAGGTTAAACTAGTGGATGAGCAGAATTCATTTTAAATTAAATTGATTGGGCATTGAATTGACTTGAAATTAATACATCATCTAGGAATCCATTAAGAAATAAAATGTCTGCTTTGTAATTCCATCATAACTAGTACAAATGTATATATGTGTATATATATACATATATGCATATATATAATATTATATGTATAATTCTGTTTATGCTGTTAGTCAGTCAACAAGGAGCTTATTCAGCACCTACTATGTGCCAGGCATAGTGCTAACCTCTGGGGACACAAAGAAAGGCAAAAGACTCTAACTAAGGTCCACTTGGGTCAAGGTTTGAAGAAATCAAACATTTGAACCTAGAACCTAAGGTTAACTTAAATATTTGGACAACATTTCAGAAAGTTTAAGAACATTTTTAGTTTTGTTCTTTCTAGGCATTTTTTTTAAAAACTTAGCCTAAAACCTTAACTTTTTTTTTCAAAAAACATTTTTTTCTTCATTTTAGTTCTTAGTTGAAATTTAGACATTCTAAGGAATAAACCATTACAACTGAGATGCAAAGAGTTTAACCAAACTTTTCAAATCTTCAAAAAGGGTCTATCCCAGTTTAAACTCTGCCCATGGGAAGTTGGATGTCAAATACAGTAATAAAATTCATATTCATAAGATAAGCTTTTTCTTGGTAAAAATGGCTTTATGTAGTATGTCATAGCAGAGAAGGATTGCCAACTATTTATTTCACTGTTCCTAATTGTTGTCAGAATGTGACCTGAAACCCTGACACAGAATTTTTCATAGTCAGAAATGGAGAAGGGGCGTGCATTTATCAATGTGTATCGCTTAGTCACCTATGCAGCAGCACTTGCGAAGGTCTGCTTTTATTTAATTCTCTAGATTTCATTGTTAATGGGAAAACTGTCTCATAAATTAGGGAAGTGCTCAATTACAAACCTGACAGAGATTGATTTGGGTTCTGTTCTTGGTCACTACCAGCAAGTGAAGGCCAGCACAGACCACAACTCCAGTTAATGGTACATCACTTCAAAGGTGATCATAGAACAAGTGTTCATTAAAAGAGAGAGTAGTTGGAAATAAAACAGAGCATTCTTTTGCATTTTCAATTTTACAAAAAAAGTTGCTTTATTTCATTTTTGGATACGATACAGCCCTCTAGAACAGAGTGCTTTCAAAGTGGGATTCATTATTTTTTTTTTGAAAAATAACATTTTGATATATTTTAAAATATTATTCTAAAATGGGGTACATAGGCTTCACCAGACTGTCAAATGTTTCCATGACACAAAAAAGTTTAAAAATCTGTGCTCTAGAGAATTATGTTAATATAAAAGCATAATGGTAATTAAGGACATTTTATGTAGGTTTCAATAAAAATAATTTTAATATAATGCAGTAGGGAGATGATAATAGGCATTTTTAGGATTCATTAAATTACATTCATCATACCTACACACATTGAATCATGGTCACAAAACAAGAAGGGACACTGGAGATCATCTTGTCTCCCTTATACTACTACCCCACAAAAGCCTCTGTTTGAGGACTTCTAGTGATGGAGAACCCATTACTTTAACAAATGAGAGAGATCCAACTGTTAGGAAGTTGTATTTCTGCTGTTTTTAACATTACACTGAAATCTGCCTGTCTGAAACTTCCATCCATTGCTTTTAGTTCTTCCTCTTGAGCCAAGAAGAGTATATCCAATGCCTTATCTCTCATCCACATGCCAACTTTTCAAATGCTTGACTAGATGTTGATTTTGTACCCCTTCCCCAGTGTCCAGTGCCCAGTTTCTTCTCTAGGCTAAACGTCCTTAGGTTAAATACACACAGACACACACATGCAACTTTGCTTATACAATACAGAGAAAGAATAGATTGAAAAGTTTAACTTTTAAAAATAGACTGGTTAATTCAGGATGAAAGACGTCTATTGAATCCATCCCTGAAAGGCATTCAATTAATGCACTGGCCAACTGGAATTACAGTAGAATTTCAGAGTAAAAAGTTAGGATGGGGAAATGCCCTAATTCAATTTCTGACTCATAAATTGTGGGACATTTTCCAAAAAAAAAATTGTCTTTTTTTTGAGCTTAGGGAAGATAGCCATTTTGAATGAGATTCCTAAAATAAATAGATAGATAGATAAACAAACAAACAAACGAATGAATGAGTGAATGAATAGAATTAAAAAGTCAAAATAACTACATTGACTTTAAGGCATTTAAACAATATAGTTGGGAACCCAAAGAAGAATTTCTGTCCAAAATGTCCATCAGTATTTTGGACTCCACCATAGTTTTGAACAAATAAAAATGTTTTCCAAAATACGATCTAGTAGAAATATTCTGTTTTAAGTTCCCAACTATAAGCCATTCTTACAGTCTAGAACTGGCCCTGCTCACATGGAGACTTCACTTGTCTTAACCAAAAGCTCCTTATCACATTTGAAATATAAATTTAAAAAAATTAGAATTTATAATTCAAACACAGATTCTTAATTTCCATGATTATACAAGACAGAGGAAGCATGAAATATAAATGATTAGGAACTTGGGGATGAAAGATCAAAATTTAAACAAAGCTTCTTACCAGTGAGGCTTGCTTAAGATTTAATTATGATATTTAAACAAAATTCCAACTCAACCCAGACCTTTGCTTTCAAAGATTAATAAAGTTTCCTTTAAAAACAAACAAACAAACAATCAAAGGAAACCCTTTTTTTGTAAGATCATATTTCTAACATCTACTCATCTTAGCCACAAGTACTAAGATTCAACTTTTGGGTTTGGATATAATTAAAGGGAAAAAAAGTCTCTTATAAATGCTGTATCTTTTCCCCTAAACTATTCCCTAGTAGGTTAGTCAAATAATCATCTAGAAGTAGTAGCAGTTTTCTAGTATAAATTAAAAGTAGGAGTTAGAAACTAGTACTCTCTTTTCCAAAAAATATTGAGTTATAATAACCATCACCACAGTTTTATTTTTAAATATATGTTTGTATATATGTGCGACTGTGTGTGTAGTGAGGCCGAGTTTGGGAGTGGGTGGAGAGATTAATAGTGGTGTTAGAAATTTCATATGCTAAAGATCTAAAGGAAAACTTGATAATGTTTCCCTGTAACTGAAATAAATACCTCATCCTATCCTCTGAGAAAGGAATAAAGTCACCATTCATGGGAGCACATAAAAAGGAAAAGGCTTTTTTAAAGAAATAAAACCCAAATGCTATGGAAAAAATAAGTGGATAAGTGGCGATTCTCTTAAAAAAAAGGCAACAGGGCAGCACCTCAATATCATCTCTTTGCCTTTCCTCATTTGCAGTATCACTTGACAGCAAACATAAAAAATATACTTGATACAACTGTGTTTTATAAACAGGCCACACAAAATAGCATGCTTTCTAAAAGCTGAGGATGAATATCACTACAGTTATTAAATTACTGTTCTTTAAAAAAACATTAGACAAATAACAGGAAATCACGCTATGTGGCTGGATAATATAATAAGTCTTCAATTATAAAAGTTATGAACAATAAGTGAATTTCTAAATGGTAAAGTTAGAAGTGGCCTATTATTTTAACTTTGCATTTCTTGGGTTTGCTGACTAATATCACAGATATAAATGTGAATTTAAGACATTATTTTCCCGGAAAAAAGGCATATGAAGGAATATATTTATCTACAGACTGTACATAATTTACTGTAAATCAATATAATAAATGTATTAGTATGAAAAGTACTGTTCTGTGGGATGAAAAAAAGAAATTAGGGTTCAATTTCAGCTCACAGTCATTGTTTCAGAGGGAACATTCTCAATAGTTATATTCTAATCATTATGGACCCCATACTCAAACCGCTGTTAACCTCACCTTATCTCTTTAGAGCATGGTTTCAAGCAGAGCTCTGTGGAGTGAAGAGGCATGTGGGATTTTTAAAGAGGATTAGAATTTAACCTTAACATCATAACAACTAAGCTACCTGATCCAGGAAATGGGGAATGGAAAAACTCCTGGTCACTATAGAAATCAACTTAAATAATGCTCCTTATGTCTAGATCTTCAACCAGCTTTCTTCTTCAAAGGATTTGCTAGCTATTGAACAGATATGGAATAAAACAGTAGCAACAAACTAGATAGTTAATTATGTTTTTGCTAATAGAATATGGTCGGGTAGTATCAAAACTGCTATATTCGGGCTGGAGAAGGGGGCTTACAAATACACTAAAGTTACTGTGTTTGAACTACATCCTGCTTCTTAAACCTGTAAGACAATTAGATGACTTATAATTAGACAACTTATAACCACATAAGTACAATCTATCGTCGTGGTTTTTTAATGTTTAAATCTCACATCCAGCTGGAATCAGAGGAATGGCATGGATATATTGTACATAAATCTTTAGTCTGCTATGGAATATGAGTTATTGTCTCACATTAAAGTGACAATTTTAGGAATGACTTTAGCTATAAATTTAGGAAAACTTGGGAAATAATTAGAAAAGATATTTTGAAGCTAGAATTTTGGATAATGGACATGTTGTTTGAACACAGGTTGCAAGCCTTGAGATGGGAGAGGTTAAAAAGGCCATGCTCAGATTGTTACACAAACTCAATGATCAAACAGCTGAAGTTTGGCATTAATCAAGGTTTAAATGCCACAAAACAACAACAACAATCAAAAAACCTTCTGTAATTTTGGCACCAAAGGGTTATTATTATTATTTTTCAGTCTTTGTGAACTTAGAAAGAATATTAAAATTGAAGCATATTACAAGCTTAACTCATTGAAGGTATGAGAAAGCTTTGATCTGAAAAAAATTCTTCAATATGGGAGAAACTAATGTTTAGTCAGTTTTCACATTTAAGATTTTAACAAAAGGGTAAACTGAGGCAGATATCCATGCAAGATAACATTTATTAGCAGGGGCATGCTACTTGTCAATAAATAGGTCAGTGGCTTGCCTCCATTTATGCAAAAACCCTGAGCAAGAGGACAGTTCCCCTTATACAAATTTTGGGGAATACAGAACAAAGAACAAAACAGGGTAGACGACGTCATGGGTTTGGGGGCAACATGATTGGTTACAGAGCTAAAGTGCATGGAACAACATGATTGTTTGGAAATTTGGTGATGGGGGCTAGCAATGACTCCCCTTTTTCTCTCATGAGACTAAGAAGTGGTCATCGTCTGTATCCAGATAGCAGCCCAGACTTTTGGATAGCAAACCAGACATCCTTGAAGGGTATTTTGGTGGAGGTAAAGATATCAGCCCTGACTCCTATTCTTTTACACACATTTTCCAATTTTAGCAAAATTCATTCAGGCAAGAAAGCTAGATTCTTAAACTTAACCCATTAAAGGCTAGCTCAATTCTGAAATGAGTTCAGAGACAAAGAACCATGACTCAAATGGCTACAGGACAAAAGGAGTTACAGGACAAAATCAATTAATTGTAAATAGAATCAATGAGAAAATGATACAGGATCAATCGTAACCTCCTCATAGTTAACCAATCAGCAAGCGTTTATTAAGTGCTGACTATTTTTTAATTTCTAGTAATTCAAGTTTGCCAAAATTGATAAAAATGGAAAATGACATGTTTGAGGAGCTGTGGGGAAACTGGCATATTGATAGCTAATGCAGGGAAAGTGGTCAATGATAACAGTCTAATTCCAGTATAATTTATTAGTTGTACTCTACTAATGCTTTACAAAGTACTTTACTTTTTTTTTAAATTTATTTTCAATATGTTTAGTTTTCAGCATTGATTTTCACATGCGTTTGAATTACAGATTTTCTCCCCATTTCCTCCCCCCCACTCCAAGATGGCGTATACTCTGGTTGCCCTGTTCCCCAGTCTGCCCTCCTCTCCGTCCCCCCATTCCCCTCCCATCCCCCTTTCCCTTCCTTTCTTGTAGGGCAAGATAAATCTCTATGCCCCATTGCCTGTGCATCTTATTTTCTAGTTGCATGAAAAAAAAAAA
>CM053622.1:247222660-247244357 GCA_028646595.1 Phalanger gymnotis | reverse complement strand
GGTGGGGAGCTCACGCCAGTTACTGCTTTCCAGTTGCCATCTTGGCTCTGCCCCCCAAAGTACTTTACTTTGATATCTGTATTTGTAGTATAGAGATTTGTCATCTGTCAGTGCATGAAAGATGACCAGTTTTTGATGTAGTTTTTTGATAACCAGTTTTTAGTAGTGATGATTACCAGGTCATGTCTTATAAAGTATTCAGTAGATGGTAAATTTTTCTGCAGTGATCCGTGATGTGTTGCACTGTCTCTTCTACTTTCTTAAGTAATCTACATTTTTAACTAAGTACAAGGTCCCTAAGCAAAACCCTTCTATAGTTTCTGGTGACAAGGACTTTGTTCTGAATTTCCATTGTAAATCCTTCTTTTTAACAAACAAACCAGTATGATTCATGGTTTTGTTCAATACTTCTTGTTGGCTGAACTCGCAGAATAACAGGATTGTAGATTTAATTCTAGAAGTGACCAGAGAGGTCATCTACTCCAATCTTTTCATTTTAGAGATGAAGATTGAGGCCTAGCAAGTTTAAGTAACCCAAAAAGACACAGGTGGTAAGTAGCAGAGTCAGGATTCTAACCCAGAATCTTGGACTTCCAATTATATACTCAAATTTCCACTGTAATACATGGCCTATGAGTTCATTTAGCTGTCAACATAGATAATCTTTTGATTCTCTAACCTTGATTGTTTCAAAAGATTTATTCAGATGTAGGCCACTTTTAGTTATGTTCAACAGATTGCTATATTTTATTGTGGCTCCATGAAATGATCATCTATTATTCCAGAAGTGCTTTTGGAAAAAAAAAATTCCTTTTGTTTGTCATGTGCTTTAAGGATATCTATCAATCTTGTTCCTCCTTTTTTCTCATGGAAATATCCATTTTTCTCCAGACACCTCTTCCTGATAAAAATCTTCAATAAAGAGAAATTGAGACACAAAATTCTGAGCATGATCAATTTATTGTCAAGGCTAACAACTGCCAACAAATGGGATCCATGGCCCCTCAATAGCCAAGGATTCCTCTGGCAGCTAGAGCAGCCTTTTTCATATGGTGAAAGTATAACAGGCTACATGAGGTGGCAAAAAATAGTTCTGTGATGAAAACTAAACTAAAATTGCAATTGGTCTATACCAGAGATTAAAGGCAGGCCTTCATTTGGCCTGAGAGACAAGAGAGGATCTCGAGGACCCATGGCAATAGGGAAAACACAGATATGCACGACATCCACTGAAAGTCTTCTGTCAGGTGCCTCCATACACCAGAGTGGTCTGGTGCTAGGTTGAACATCTTCTAACCAGATCAACTCATCCTCCTTTTCCCCCTCTTCCCTTGTGGGGTGACACAGATTTGAGTAGCCCAGAGAAATAGGGAAGTTAAACTCTTACAAACTCTACCACTAAGACCTATAGAATTAAATCCAGATCTGATCCCTAAATATTGATTCCAGTGATTAGATATAATGCTCAATTAACAAATAATACAAAAAAGTGGAGTATCGATTTTCAGTTTCACAACCTAAGGATCAATGGCTGTCCTTATCGTCTGCTAATATAGCCTGGCTTTTTACTTGTGTACTTTCTATAAACATATTACAATTCATTTTTTTTTATAATTCAAAAAGTGTACATTAAGATTGGTATTGCATAAGTTTTAGTTTATTTAAGTGTGTTCTTCCAATTTAACTTTTCAGGATTACTTTAAGTATCTTAATGTAGTCAACCACAACATTCTTCTTAGTGTTTTTATGTTTTTTGTATGCTTTGCCTGAAAAACAAGTCATTTCTAAGTATTATTCTGAACAGAGATTTTTAACTTGAATCTGTCTAATTTTCTTATGATTTTGATAAATATATATTTTATATAACCAATTGCCTTTGTAATTCTATGTATTTTTAAAACTCACTTAAAATCATTACTTCAAGGAGGTGTCCATAGGCTTCACCAGCCTGCCAAAGGAATCTTTGACACTGAAAAAAAAAGTTAAGAACTCTTGACCCAAAGATTCACTTTGACTTCTAGATTCAAGCTTAATGATTTTAGGCTCTATTTTTCCATGGCATTCCCTAAGAATTCTATACTTATTGAATCTAAATGACATTTTGGTATCAGTGAAGAAAGATTCCATGAGATGAAGAAGCTAAAATTTGTTTTTTCAAGTGGTATGTAGTTTGATGCCATCCATACACACCACATGGTTAGTAAGATGTTTTCATTCTACTTCCTCTTTAATTTGGAAGCCATACTTAATTCTATTTAGGAGACTTGATAACAGATTTAAAGCAAGGCAAAAATCATAATTGAGTTTTGACATATCTTTCTGTTGTTCATTATATTAATGGCATACAAACTTTGTGTTTCTTTTTTAAAAATTCCGACTTGCATTTTTATTGCGTTGGAAATTTTCACGTCTTCTTCTTTAAGAACCTTATCTTGTCCCTGTTTTCATGCTTCTCAAGCCTGTATTAGAGTTTTTGATTGATGTGGATTTATTTTTTGTTTTTTGTTTTACTTTCGCATCTTGTATTTTGTTAATCTTTGAGTTTTGGCTTGCAGTTACTGTATGAAGGAAGCTAGAATTTCTGAAATTTTCGTTTTTTGAATTCCTTACTTCATGTTAACCTTTACACAAACAATGATGAATTCAAGTGTTCTCTTCCACATACTACCTAAGACATTGACAGAGTTGTCCAATACTTTTTCACAGATTTTCAATAGGTCTTTCAAGTCACATCTGCTATGGTGGTGTTTGATGCCTGTTCTTAGGAGTATTCCTTGATTCTCCAACTTTCCCATTATGGTCCTTATCATGACAACAATTGCCACATATATTACTGTAGGCAAGTTTTAAATGTCTGTGCATTTGGATAATGCAGGAAAATGAGTTCACTTGTGATGCATAAAGACAGGAGTATTGTGAATTTCAGATGAGATAAGAAATGTGGAATATTTTGCAAACCTTAAAGTGCTATAAAAATGTCAGTTATCATCATCATCATCATCATTAATAATAGCCTATGGTCAGTCACCAGATGTACAGTCAGGTGATGACTTCATTCCCAGAGCCTTCAACTATACTTTTGCCAAGCTCAAACAATATTTACAGGGCAGAAGGGGATATGTGGGTAAATGTTTAACAGCAATCAAACTTGTTGTTGTTTGGTCATTTCAGTTATGTCTGATTCTCCGTGGCCCCATTTCAGGGTTTTCTTGGCAAAGATACTAGAATGGCTTGCCATTTCCTTCTCTGGCTCATTTTACAGATGAGTAAATTGAGGCAAACATGGTAAAATGACTTGCACAGGGTCACACAGCTAGTTATCATCTGAGGCCAGATTTGAACTAATGAAGATGAGTCTTCCTAATTCTATGTCCAGTGCTCTATCCACTGTGCCACCCAGCTGCTTCTCAATCAGGCTTTTTTTGGGGGGAATGAGAGGGTGTTTAATAAGGCAGATTAAACTTAACAGTGTGTTTTATATTCAATCAAGCTATTTGAGGAGAAAAACACCTTTAAGTTTAGTCTGCCTTATTAATATTTTCTTAAGTCTAGATAATCAAAAAAAAATTGTCAAGCTTGTATTTGTAGTGACTGTGGATTTCTGATGTGTAAATGCTCACACTGAAAATTTAACAATTGATGTAAGAGCTCTGTTAGAGCTAGCTCCTTGCATATCTTTAATTATTGAAAATACCAGCATTTTTTAATCACTCTTTTTGATATAAAGTCTGCTAGTTAGATTTGTACTGTCAACCTTAAAACAGGACTTTTGGATTTCTGCACTAAGTAGACCCATCTTGTTTTCAAAATAATTTGAGACTTTGGTGATGTTTTTGTTGTGTTTCATTATAATGCATAATTTCTCAAGTTTGTATTAAGTGAATATGCACTCATGCACTCACATGTTTTCTCAATTTATTATCAGCCCCATCTACCTTGAAGATTCTCTAGCAAGTGGCACGTTACTATTTCTGATTTGTTGTGATGTAACTTGCTTTCTTGTGAACATAAAGATACGGCGTTCACTCTCCTGACTGCTCCATCATGGTTATCATAACTATGGTTTCTTTACAGACAGGGGGCAAATCTATGCCACCTCATCTGTTTCTTAGATTCCTACAAATCATTTGATCACAAAGGTTAGGATGCTCTAATCCAATCAATGTTACTGCCAGAAACCAACTGACCAGAATATTAGGGTTCTAGCTAGGCCCTCAAAGCTACTGCAGTGATACCAGGGGATACAAGATCCCCACTGTCTGCCAACCTCCCTGATATTCTCTTACATTGCTGTTGTCCCTTTCTCCTCATCACATGGATAATGAAATGATGCTGATGCTGATGCTAATGATGACAACAGCGATTACCATTTCACCAGCGTCTTTTTCTCATCTTAGTTTAAAGGAATTCAGACCAAAGTGATCCCAGGACAAGTTGCTATCCCACTAGCGTTCTTTTATGTTGAATGCTCTGCATACTATTGCCTAGATGAGTAATATGACTGCATTTTGTTATTATGTTTGTTGTTGTTATTGTTAACAGCATACTTGGAAAATCAAAGGCTGGCTATTTTCACAGATAAAAACAATACCATAAAACATTAATTTCTGGAAAGAGGCATATTCCATATGTTGTATGTATAGATGAATGAGATTCATTTGAAGACAACATGATAAGTGTATTTGCATGAAAACCTCAATTCAGTTGAATAAAAAAGAAATTATTACTCGAATTCAACTACCATCGTAGTGTGAAGGTGAAAGTTATGTTAGTGGAACATGAACTCTAGGCTGATATTATCAACCTCATCCTGGTGTCACAGACTCCTCCTGTGGACTCCTTAAGTTATCTTCGGCCAGAAAAATGTCTTACCCCAACATTTTGTTAGGTCTGCTGCTCCAAAATTTGATTCGAGGAGTTATTTTAAAGCTGTTTGGAGGAAAATGTTGGGAGGGTTCAGCTGGGTGGCTTTCCCTAATGCACCATCTTGGCCCATTTAATTTATCGATGAATCAAAGAACAATTTTTTTTTATAAAAGTACCTTAAATAAATACAAAACAAAGCAAAAAAAAAAACCAAGAACAAAACAAAAAACAGTATGCAATATTTTAGGTCAATCAAGAAAGGGCATCTCCTAAGACTGAAGCACACAAACTCATTCACAAAGTTGGAAAGCCTTGGTAACCTGCATATTATCCCTGCATTCAGTTGTCTACTTAGATCTAGCATCAGAAGCAACCCTTATTATATCTTAAAAGGACCACTCTCAGTAGGTAGAGGGCAGTTGGAAGACAGGTTATCAAATAATGAGAACACATGCCATCAGCATTGCCACAACTCCTAATTTTGCTGTCCTATGCATCTACCACTGTGATTTCTCCCACTATGTCTTTGTGTCTTTGTACAGAGCACGGGAGATTGCACTTGTATAGCAGGCATGTCATTTTCTCTCTATATCTAATACTATTTTACAGCTGCTACCTATATGACACTTTAAGATTTGTAAAGGGCCGAACACTTCTCATTTGATCCACAAGAGAGCATTCAATTAATATTATCCCAATTTTATAGCTGGGGAGCCTGATTTGGAGGGAAAAAATAATTTTCCCAGAGTCATACAACTAGCGAGTAGAGAGAGAAAAGCAAATTCAGAACTCTCCTGACTTTAGAACTTGGCAGTGTAATTTAGTGGATAAAGGGCTGGCCTTGGAGAAGGGAAGACCTGGATTCAAGTCCTACCTCTGATTTATGCTGTAAGTATGAATGACCATGGGCTATTCATTTAATCCCTTTGCACCTCAGACAGCTCACTAGGATTATGTTTCTTATGTAGCCCAAGATATCCCAATACAACTGGACTCTGGGTGTTCTTTGTACCGTGTCTTCCCAACCAGAAATAGAGTCAAAACCTCTTAGGGTTTTCTCTTTAAATCCTCTTAAATCTCCTCCCCAGTGTCCCCTTTTCCATACCCCTTAATAGGAAGCTGGTTTGACAGTCTCAGGAACCCACCAGGCTCTCCCACTGACTGAAACTGGATGACAACAAGCAGTAAAAATGAAAGACTGCCTTAAAGTCTGAGAGAAAAGGTGGAAAGATAGCCTTAGGATCTATTTGATTTTGCCCTTGGGAGTTTTTCTATGAAATGAAGATTGAATAAGTGGCTCATTAAACTATGCCCCCAGGTCTTTCCCTGGACCAATAAACCAGGAGTCAGAGTCTTTGTTTAGATATTTGTGAGATACATTGTTATTGTCCACCTTTCCTTTTCCAAAGAGGACCAATGACATCCAATGTATGATGGGTGATGTTTTGACTTGCATGTGAATTGGATTTAAGTGAGACAGAGTTGTACGAAGTCAGTCTTTTCCAGAGACATAGATGTTCAGTGGCAAGACAGAAGTCAGGATGACTAGTGATGGTGTGAGATGAGTGGATAACCTTGGCATTTTCAATGTCTGACCAAGCTCTAAGCATTCTATAGCTTCTGATTCAACTGCCTTTGTGACCATTGGAACAAATTGTTCTTGTCTCGCCATTCTGCTGGGGAATGTCTTCATATTCTTGTTGCAGACATCCCCCTATCTCATTGACTGGTTTGAGATCTATCAATTCCCTTCAACCCGGTTTAGCCCATCTGCTAAGATGATTTTACCAGAGTGTAGCCACGGAGCATGTAAAAACTCCTTGGAGCCATAGATGAGAGTTGGGTGATAGGAGGGATACCAAAGGTAGATGAGCATGAAAAGGGATCATTAAGTCCTCATAGCAAAGGTAGAAGTTTTCCCTGAACACTCCATACACCCCTCTGTCAGATATAAAGAAGAAATTACCAAGAAATTACATTGGCACTGCCCTGCCCAAGCCCCAGCCTCACCATGGTAGAATCTACAGTTATACCCAGTGAAACAATGAATCAATACCTAAATGAATCAGTCTTAATAATGACAACTATCAAAGCACTGAGAATGATCCTTGTAGAACCTCAAAGGAAAAAAAAAATCTACTTCTGCCTAAATCGCGTAACTTCTGTTTGCCTCAGTTTCCTCATTTGTAAAGTGTATGTAGTCAAGTATTCTCATAGATTCTACCTCAGGTCAGAAACTTTGGATCATAGATTCAGAGCTGTAAGCAACTTTAGAAAACTAAAATAATTTAATAATGATGATGATAATAAGTAGTAAAAATAATTAGCATTTTTATAGTACTTTGAGGTTTGCAAAGCACTTTACAAACAGTATATCATTCTATTCTGATAGCAGTATTGGGAGATATGTGCTACTATTATCCCCATTCTAAAGAAGAGGAAATTGAGATCAAGTTACTTGTCTGGAGTGTGTGCTAGGACTAGTTTGTACCGGATCCTGGGAGCCAGTGCCCATTGTTAAACATTTACCAGTACACCCCTGCCAGGGCCACATAGCTAGCAAGGTCTGAGGTAAACTCAAACCTTCTGAACTCAGATCTTCCTGACTCTAGTGCCAGCACCTTATCCACTCTGCCATCTTGGGGAATCTTCCAATATAAACTCATCCATTTACAGATAAGAAAATTGAGTCCCAGGGAATGATTTGTCAGAGATCTAACTAATGAGTCACAGTCAGATACAGAATTCAAGGTAGAACCAAGTACATTGGTTTCCAGTCCCAAGGTGATTGCCCCACCAGACACAACTGAATATATTGCATGTTTGCCTCATAAATGAGTGCAGCTAATTTTAAAAAAAAGTGTTATTATGGGGGCAACTAGGTGGTACAGTGAGTAAAGCACCAGCCCTGGAGTCAGGAGGACCTGAGTTCAAATTCAGCATCAGATACTTGACACACTTACTAGCTGTGTGACCTTGGGCAAGTCACTTAACCCCAATTGCCCTGCCTTCCCCTCTCATAAAAATATTCTTATGTATGCTCTGTGTTTAGAGCATTATGCTGGAAATTACTGAAGATATAAAGTTTAGATAAGACTATGACTCCTGCCCTCAAGAAGCTCCAGTAAGTGTACAATCTTATTCTTTTCAAATTATTTAAAATGTTTTATCTAAAAAATCATGATCTTCTTGCTAGTGATTTAGAAACTTCCATAAAGTTGATATATTGTGATGATTATTCTCCTCAAAGGGAAATATGTGCAGCTTCAGGGGCTCTTCATACTCCTCAAAGTGCTTTAAATTTAATTTGTACAATGCTTATTAAAGAAGCGTGAGAAGATTCTTTTTTTATTAAATTTTCTTAAGGTGAAGATGATGAGTTATTTGTTAACTTGGAGACATTACAGGCTATTAGGAAACTTCAAAGATAAAATGACCCCATCTCAGGAAGAAATAAAGTTTACTTGGAACACTTTCTCCAAAATAGTAACAGAAGAAGACATAAAAACATATTCCCACATTACTAAACTTCTGTTCTATTCTGCTTTTCCTCTCTTTAACAAGTATATTTTAAGTACATCTTGCAAAATATTTAAATTGCAAAATTAAAAAAGAAATAAAAAGAGGAACATTTCTTAAGTTTACACAGCCAAAGCATTCATTTAAATTCAGAAATTGGGAAAGTATGTGTACTCATTATCACACATGTTGTTCTGTGAAATTACTCTAAAAATCATAGTTTATATGCTACATTAGTGTGTGGTTGTGTGGTTTTCTAAGAAAGACTTCTGTAGCTCATAGATAACATATGTATCCTATAATGTGGTAGTTATTAAGGAAACAGGATTTTTCCACGAATGGCCAAGAAGCATGGTTATAAAATCTGGGCTGTATAAATTGTTAGTGCATGAAGTAATGGATCATGATTGATTTGGGGGTTGCTTCCCTTCTCTTTCAAAATTTTGTAAAGAGTACCATTAACAAATACGACCCTTCTAACTGAGTTGGTAGTGCAATACAAACAGATTCTGATTAAGGCAGATCAGCATTCTGTGGTTCCCAGGGAAAAGTCCCTATTTCGAAGCAGATTCAGTAATAGAAATCTGCATGGAATTTTTCAGTGGTGTAATTCAGAGTAGAATAGGGTAAGATTCTACTTCACCAATGCATGATCTCAGCTTTCAATAGGTCCCCAAAGCTAAAACTTCATAGATCTAGTAGAGTTAATTGGGGTTACTACTCTGGTTCCCAGAATGCTCTGCTAATGCATAGCACTTAAATATACCCATTACTGACATTCCCCTCATTTCCTCTGAATCTTATTTCAAATCCTTAAGATTCTCTGTTATAAAGGCTTTTAGGATGTTTAGCACCCCAATCTTTCATTTTCTGATTTTCCTTCCCTTTTTGAGGAAGGACTAATAGCAAGTTATTTGTGAATCACTTCATGGATCTCATCTCTCTAACCTCTAAAAGCTCTTTCTTTAAAATAAAAATGTACTACTACATGGGCCAAGGTGTGTTCTGGCCTGGAATGGAAAATTCTGTTCGGAGAAGTCCAAAAGCAGACGTCAAAACTTTCACTCCATTATAACTGCATTAAGCTAAGAAGTCATGTCTTTCTCATAGCTGGTTTATGAGGTGATAATGAGAGGAAAATGCCCTGGCCTACTTAATAACACATATTTCAAAGTGGACTAAGAACACTTCAACCTTCCAAAGTCCACTAAAAGGGATCTGAATGACATCTTGGGAGAGGGGAGGATGAACCATTTTATAATTAGGAAAGATGGCAAGACTGAAGCTTTATTACTGCAGTCACCAAAATAAGTCAAACCACTCATCCTGAGTGCTATCCATAAATTTCTGAGGCCCTCACTCAAACTGTTACTCTACTCTGAGTTTGGAAATCACTGGAAATGAAGGCCTAAAACATACTGTCAGTGCTATATCATGATATCAGGCACTGTACAATCAGAACAACTGGGGCATAACCAAAAGAAATAAACAAAGTAAAGATGAAATAAAATGAGTAAACACAAACCACTGGAACAAAACCCGAGAAATGTTAGACTAAAGGCCATCAGCACAGAATTGACTAGCTCTTCACAGCTCTAGTCTGGCAGAGTTTTGAAATAGCATAATCCAACCCAGTTGCTGAAATTTCAAGGAGACCTAGAGTAAAGGGATCATAAGTAGAATTTAAAATGCATTAAAGTCTAGACCAGAAGGAAAGTATTGTAGTAAAAAGGCATGTACGTTAATTCAAACTGACAGATCTAAATTTTTTGTAATGGGAAGATTTTAAGTATCACAAACATTTCTGGTTGCTATTTGCATCATTCAACTGGAACTGATTTTCTCTTCATAGAGAATGCCAAATCTACCTATACATGCCCGATGTATACTTTCAAGATGGGGAGGGAGGAAGGAACAATATATAGCAAAAATGCTAAAAAAAAAATATAGGCACTGGCAGGACATTGATGTTAGAAATACTCTTCCTCTGCCAGTGTACTCAAGTGTTCCTTGATGGAGGAGAAGCAAAGAACAATTGAGATCACAGACATTTCATTGGTTGGTACATTCGAAATAGTGCTTCTTATTTTTTGCCTGAATTGACCAGTATTCAATATAAATTTCCAGTTGAATGTAAGGGGGCATCATTTCAAATGGGAATAAGACAATGACCCTCTAAGAGTCTGTGACCCTCTAAGAGTCTCTGACCCCAGAAAGTGGATACTTTGATGATGCTGACAAGTGAAAATGGATAGCTGGTGTTCAGCTGCCAATTTTTCCTGTGGATGGGTTAGTCAAGCTCCACTTTAATTCCTAATGGTACATGCTTAGACTTAATGTTGAGTGAAGCATGATAGAAGGAATCACTGAAGAGGGAAGAATAAATGCCAATTAACTTGAACTGATCTGATACTCTTCATTAGTACTAAATATTTCTGAGTTGCAACTGTAGTCAGCTCCAACCTGGCTTTGAATATTTAACAGCATTTGGAAACCTTGTGCTGCTGCTAGATATTTCTTCATCTAGTTGATACTGAAGCAAGAGCTTGCACCTAATTTAATATCTTGAACTGTTTCTGTTTAGGTTGTAATCTCACTTAATTGCCACTAAGAGAGTATATTCTGTGAAATAGCTGTTAAATACCATTCATAATTGACCAAAATAATCAAATGGAATTGAGAGTGAAGAAAAGGGGAATTAATAACGATTCATCTTCAAAATGTACCTCTAATTTAATGGCATTTAAGACTTTTTTGAGCTTCTGAATAAGATGAGCATTTCAAACGTTATTTCATAGAATCTATTAATCAAATCTTTGGTAGATGTTCCCTGCTTTAAGTTATTAAAGACAAAGTCTTAGGCAGATAAGGTAGAATGTTATCTTAGCATAAAAACTTCTCCAAAAATTAAATGCTAAGGACCCAATAAAAAACTTCACTGTATAGTTTTCTAACATGACAGGACCTGGTGTGTCAAAACTGTAATACTGATTGAGTAACTAGGTATATGTTAGTAATTAGCCATAAAAACCTACCCAGTAGTGGTCCTAGAGAGACAAAAAGAAATTCTGGACAAAGTGTAACCTACCACCCTCATTAGAGTTCAGCGTATTTTCTAGGGGATTCATAAATATTAATTATGTTATTTTAAGCTAAATAGTGAAGTCTGCCTTTATTTGTAAAGTGTTTTGCAAACCGTAAAGCATAATCTATGTAAATGCTAACTATTACCTATTATTACACACTAATGAAGAACAAGCTCTTCATTTTTAAAGTGTGGGAGTTGGACTCAAAATTCTAAAATTCAATGATTCTATAGACCTTGTTTATTTCTTGCTCAATGAAAAGCATTTAAGTGACCATTTGTACAGAGTGCTAAA
This sequence comes from Phalanger gymnotis, assembly GCA_028646595.1. Classification (NCBI taxonomy): domain Eukaryota; kingdom Metazoa; phylum Chordata; class Mammalia; order Diprotodontia; family Phalangeridae; genus Phalanger; species Phalanger gymnotis. The sequence continues at coordinate 247,232,592 of CM053622.1, read as the reverse complement.
TTAAATTTGTATAAAACGAATTATAGAAATGAAGCTCTCATATCCTCTCCATCTTTGACACATTCCTTTGTTGTGGCTGGCCTTTTCTTTATGATTCTTGTTTCTATCATACTTTGCCTGATAATTTGTCACCTTACAATGTGCCTGAAACATATTAGCTGAACTAAAGTTGGGAAGTAATGCCAAGGATGCTTTGCTCTGAATAATCATTTCATGCTAAACTGTAAGCACCATGAGGATAGGAACTATGTTTCCTCTAGTTCCTAGAACAATGCTATAAAGCAAAGTAAGTAATTAAATAAAATTTTGTTGAATTGACTAGAACAGTGGCCATTTGATACACAAAGTAGTTTGAGCTTGTACCTCAAACATTACAACTGAGACTGACAATAATTATTGATAACATGTGGGAGAGCAGTTAAATGTGCCTGTTGCTGGTATATCTGCTGGAAACATGCCTTTCTAAAAGCTAATTACATCCAGGTGATAATCAATGGGGAGTATACTTGTTGAAAACTTATGAGAGATAGTACTAGAAAACACCCAACTCCACAGAATTACCTCTAGAATTCTGAGTTTAGAAGTAGTCACCCTCTCTCTGCGGACAAAACTAACTTTGGGAGTGGTAGTTGGGAGGATAAGCCAAATAGTTACTTAAGGAAGAGGGGGAATGAGAAATACTGTAATCAGACTCATGGCTACTTTGGGACTAGTAAATGTCCCCTCACGGGAGGTTTTCAAACAAAGGCTGGATGCCAATGTCATGGGTATGTGGTAGAGGGCATTCTTGTTCAGTTTCTAGACTAGATGGCCTCTGAGCTCTTCTCTCAATCCTAAGAATATGTGAATCTTTAAAACCTTTAAAGACTATATAAAATGTGAGTTGTCTAATTTGTTTGTCTCTTAGCATTACAAAAAGGGAAGCTAGGTGGTACAGTGGATAGAACTCTGGAACTTGAGTCAGAAAGACTCATCTTCCAGAGTTCAAATCTGGCTTCAAACACTTACTAGCTGTGTGAGCCTGGGCAATTCACTTAACTCTGTTTCCCTCAGTGTCCTCATCTGTAAAATGAGCTAGAGAAATAAATGGCAGATTTGCCAAGAAAACCCCAAATAGTGTCACAAAGAATTGGATGTGACTGAACAAGTGAACAAAAACAAATGGCATTACAAAATAAACTTTTCCCACATATGGGTACAGTAACATGATAAGTAGTAATAATACAGAGTTGTAGAGGATCTGTTGGTTGTGGAGACCACTTCTTATCTTCCCTGAAGAGTCTTAACATTGAGATAAAAGCCAAAATATATACCATTATCCTAATTTATGATATTGGCCATCTCCCCCAATACTAATTAACTACCACTGTCCACTTCCTGATAGCAATTCCTTCAAAGCATTAATATTGTCAGGAATATTCATTTGATGTAAATGTCTAGGCAACTGCTCTGAAGTTATGAAGGAAAGAATTAGATACTTCAGTTGTCACTTCTTTTGTTTTGTATATTTATATCACTCATTGAGCAGTAATTTCTCAAGCAAACATTAGACATTTACTTGCAAGCTTCCAAGAAACCATTGAAAATGTCATTGAAACCCTGGAAAATATTTTGATGACATTTTTAATAGCACATTTTCGCTCCTAATACCGTTTTAAACCAGAACTTAGCAAGAAGATAAAATTAACCAGGCAGTTAGGAAGGGATGGTTATATTCTGAATATAGCTTAATTTCAATAGTACTAGAGCCAACAGGCTCTCAAAAGAATTATGGAAACAACTCAGTTATAAAACAGCTGTTTTATTGAAACTGGCATACCTCCTTAATAGTGGTGGAAAAAGAAAGTCTTCTTCACTCCCTCAAAGAATGGAGAGAAAATTAAAAGCCTATTAAAATCATTTATGGAAAAAAATCTGTTCTTCAAAGAAAGAACAGTAGTATTATGCATTTTGATTTAATCCAAGTTAAGGAATAGCATTTACCCCCACCCCACACCTCGCCCCTGGGCACATTGTTTTTAACTACTTAACAGCCCATTTTTAATGACCAAAACCCCTGCTTTTAAAGTATCAAAAACTACAGGTTAAGAACCAACAAGCCCACATGGGCTATTGTGAGCTGGGAATCATGCACAGTCATTTAATAGGAATGACAGCTGTGAGATTAATCCCCTTGTGCATCCTTGAATGTCTACTCACTTTCTGCTTGGTTACTTTTGTTATTACCTTTATGAATAATAAAAATATTAGTAATTTGAAAATAAACTTCTTGTTAGACACAAACTAGTAACTGACTAAATGTAAACATTTCCTTTCTAGTCATTAAAAATCAGGTTCAATTTTGTTATATTTAAATAATTAACAGTATCATAATCTCTGAGGTTGCCAATCCAAATGCAGAATTTCTCTTTAAAAATTGAACATAGATATTCCAAAAGGGTTTTATATACTTTTTTTGTGCACCTTGGAAACATGTACCACTATGTTTTCACTGGGTTTGTTCAATTCAAAAATATATTCTATTAATATATAGCATACATTAATATGCATAATTATAGTAGGTAGGACATAATTTCAGTTTTATTAAGTTGTGACCTTCCAATGGCCTCATTTCTAATCATCCATCTTATTTCTTCTAGATCCTCAGCTTGCAGGTTTCTAATATACATCATTGATATAATTATATATACAGGTTTGGTGACAGTTTTAAAATATTACATAGAATTGTACCTTTAAATTCAAACTGTTATTATGCTCATCGACTATTTAAAGAATTTTTATGCTCTTTTTAAAAAAAAGCTTGAGGATATCTCACAACTTTAGGTTAGGTTATCAATAGTTATTCAGTCATTAAGTCAAAAAATTCAGTGCTCTATTTAAAAACCTCTGAAATCGTATGTTATTCAAGAAAACACATCGCTGAATATAAGCTTAAAATACAAAGGCTATTTCTGAGCTTTCGGTGCGAACCTCAGTACTCCATTTGTTTATGGAATCAGAGCTATGCATTAGCAAGACCAATGCCTCTCTTGAGTGTGGACAGGCACATCTCGGGGGCATGACTGCCAGTGTTTCAATGAGACTTTGTTACACTGAATGAATGACGTCTAATGAGCACACCCCTCTAGTGTCCCATTCAATCAAAAGAGGATTATTTTTAGAGGAAATAAATTGTCTTTACTAAAGTGGACTGATTGTTGAAATCGCTTATACACTGGACAATTTAAGTGGGGCTCATATGTGCAGTTGGAAATAGCCTGGAATATACCCAATCTCAAACCCTGCTTCCTCTCCAGCCTCTTACCACTGCACGATCCACATGGCAAAGTGCCACGTGATCTGTGAAGGGTTTCACTGGAGCTGCTTTTGCAGGAGGTGGGAGGAAAACTTCTTTCAAATTAATTCCTTGGGCTGTTCTGAACCCAGATCCATCCCCACCTTTAGATGTCCTCTGCTGCTCCTGGGCACTGGCAGCCCTGTATGAGTCTGGACTGAATTGTCAGCCTCTCCTACTGATGTGATGTTTTTTTTTTCTTCTCTCTCTTTCTCACTCTCTTCCTTTTTTTTTCCTTTCAAAGACTCATTGTTGGCTAAGCTCAGCAACAGGCAGGGGCTGAGGACTGCTTTGAAAGTGGACTTGATTCCACTTTGCCATGGGCTAGAGCAGTAAGAAGCAAAAGGAACCTCACATCTTTTTAAATCACAATGGACAGAGTCAAGTTTTAAACAAATGAGCGGCATGTTTTTCTCTAACTCTTATTGCTCTGACTGTGCAGTGGGCCTGAACCATTTTCAAAGACTTTTCACTCCCTGCACGAAACTGAGAGGTTTTGCCAATGGTTCTTTGAAGAGCAGACACTGCTGGTGGGACAGGTAGGTATTTTGGGCCCAGATCCAAAACTGATAAGGAATAGAAGAGGGAAGATTCTGGCTGTAGCAGCTCAAGAAATTAATATAAAAGAGGCTTTCCTCTGTCCCCAGCCATAGATCTCCCCTACTCTAGCAGCATGGTTTGGAACTTGTCACATATATGATTTCTAACTCAAATAACAGTAAAGAGGAAACTTTCATACTTGCTTTTTTTGGCCTAAATCTATACTGCAGGCATTTTAACAACTTCCATTTGATACACCTCTCAAAATTTTTTTTCAAACTATGGCAATAAAGCCTCTTTAATTCATACTCCTCTGATTCTTAAAATTTGTGATCATCTCTAGGGGACTGAAGAAAATTTTACTTTTATACTATCCATGAAATAAAAGGTTTGCTAAATAAAGCCATGGGGTAAACTACATTGATGGGGCATTTATGCCTATAGGAGGAGAGAGAAAAGTTGCTACTTAAAAGTAGTTTGTTTTCAAGCATTTTAAAGATTTTCTTTTGCCTTCACAGTGCCTGATATATTTTAGACTCCTGATGAATGTTTTTTGAATGAATGAATACAATGAAGTTTCTTTTAATGCAAAGGTAGATAAGGCTCTTCTCTAGATATTTTAATTATATATCTTTCTAATCCTTTTTTATTAGAGGGTCAAAAGTTATAGGAATTTGAGTTTTAAGGAAACTTAAAGACTATAGCACCCTCAAGTTTAGTTGTTGTTATTGTTTTCATAAATGAGGAAACCTGGACCTAGAGGACTTAAGTGACCTATGTCTCCATCTTATCTAGCTTTCAGACATAGAGCTCATTTACTCTTGTGCATTCATTAATCAATTTTAATTAGCATAACTTTTCAGATTTCTTTTTGCTACTTACTTTGATAAAGAGGTTTGCTAGCAATTTCATGATGATCTTTTGTACAAATGGATTTTGGTGGAAGGGAGCTAAGCTAGTGAATCAGTCAGGCAATAAACATTTATTAAGTACCTACTGTTTGTCCTGCTTAGTGCTAAACACTAGGGATACAAAGAGGCAAAAGATACTTTCTGTCTTCAAATAGCTTACAATCTAATAGGGGAGAGAAGAAGCAAACACATATACACAAACAAGGTATAAGTAGAATAAATACTATATAATTACAAGAAAGAAGGTATTAGGATTAAGGCTGCTTGTAGAAGATAGCATTTTAGTCGGGACTTAAACAAAACCCAGGAAACCAGTAGATAGAAATGAGCATACCAGGCAAGGGGGATAGCTAGAGAAAATGAAGACAGGATCTAAGACTATAGCAGCTAGCTTGTCCCTCCTTCTTGGGATATAGTTGGAACAAATATCAACCAACTTGCTAGATGTGATGTTTTAGTGTGAGCATTTACACCTAGACCAGAGTTAGGGAAGTAATGGGAGAAAAATGTTAAAAATGCAGATTACTGGGAGGTGGAGCCAAGATAGTGGAGTAAAGGCAGGAACTCACCAGAGCTCTCCCCAATTCCCCTCCAAACAACTTTAAAGTAATGCCTCAAAATGAACTCTAGAGCAGCAGACTCAACAAAATGATATGGTGAAAAAATTTTCCAGCTCCAAACAATTTAGAAGGTCAACAGGAAATGTCTGTTTCAATGGGGTGAGAGTGGGGTGTAGTCCAAAGCAGATAGTGCCTGGGCAAGCCCAAAGCAGCCCCAAAGCCCCATCAGATAGGCCCTGAGTCCCTGCACAAGCCAAACGATTCTAGACAACAATATTACAAGAAACCATCAAGGAATATTGCCCTGAAGTAATAGAACAAGAGGGTGAAATCGAAATAGGAAAAAAATCCATCAATCACCATCTGAAAGAGATCCCAAGGTGAAAACTCATAAGAAAATCATAACCAGGTTTTGAAGCTCCAAGGTTAAGGAGAAAAATATTACAGTTAACAAGAAGAAAATAATATAAATACCATGGGGAACTACAATCGGGATAACATAAGATCTAGCAGCTTCTACCTTAAAAGACCTAAGGCTTGGAACATTATATTTCAAGGAGCAAAGGAGCTGGGTTTGCAACCAATAACAATTTACCTAGCAAAGCTGAGTATAATGTTGAATGCAAAAAAACAAAAAAGTTGTTTAATGAATTGAAAGACTTTCAGGTATTTGTGACAAAAAGACCAAAACTCAAGGGAAAATTTTCATAAGAGATCTAGGAAAAATATAAGATAAACATTAAAGACTGATTATAGGGGACTCAATAAGGTCAAACCGTTTACTTCTTACATGGGAAAATGTAATCTCCTACTCTGAAGAATATTACCATTACTTGAATAGTTTGAAAGAGCATATATAGGCTGAAGGCTTGGGGCTAAGTTTAGTATGATGGGACGATTCTAAAAAAATTGGGTAGGGAGATGTAAGATGGAGCAATTATCTCATACAAATAAGGTGCAAATGGAAGAAGTGTTACAGTGGAAGAAGACGGGAGTGGAGGGTTGGTTGTTCTAGAATCTTATTCTCATTGGAACTGTGTTAAAGAAGGAATAGCATATACATCTAGAAGGGTTTATAAGTCTTCTAAATTTATAAAAAAAATAGGAAGAAGGGACAGGGTAAGGAAAATGAAGGAATTTTTAGAAGGCTATATAGATCAAGAAGTAGAAGGGTGAGAGGCGAGGATAAGGGAGAGATTCTTAGAAGGGTGAGCAGATTAAGGAATCAGAGGGTAAGGAGAAAGGATAAAGGAGGGATTCTTTAAAAGAGTGTGGATTAGGGAAGTAGTGGTTAGAAGTAAATCAGATGTTTGAGGAGGGTTAGGATAAAAAGAGAGGGGAAGAAGGATAATAGAGAGGAAAAATAGGATGGAGGGAAATACACAACTGATAATCTATATCACCAATGCCATATCAACAGTAGCTGCTATGAATATGCAGATGTATTCCCAGGGTTGAATCACAAAATGTAACAAACTCTCTTCCTCAAAGACAAATCAAGATATTTATTCAGATACCAGAAAGACAAATCCACCATGGTAACAAAGAAGTTTATACTCATTAGCAATTCAGGGAGTACCTTACACCCCCAAGCCTTCCCTCGGTTAGGCCTCCCCACATACGAACTCCCCTAGGCAAAATTCCTCCCTCTCTCATTCACTCTAGCCGCTCTGCCTCAGCTCTGTCTAACTCTCTCCCAAGTCTGTCTCTCTCTTACTTCCTGCTCCACTCTTCCTGCTCCACCTATTCAGGAAGGTCTTCTGACCACAGACTCCACATGATCAGGCTCCATGTGACTCAGACTCCATGGCAGCAGTCAGCTGGGCCTGAGCTCAAAGTAGGTCACATAGACCTGTTAATGGGTGGGAAAGATCTTCCTATTCCATTAACATTACATAATCATAACTTTGATTGTGAATGGAATGAAATCACCCATAAAATAGAAATAGATATCAGAATGGACAATATGTTGTTTATAAGAAACACATTTAAAAATGAGAGATATATACAGAGTTAAAATAAAGGGCTGGAGTAGAATTTATTATGCTTCAGCTGAAGCTAAAAAAAGCAGGGGTAGCAATCATGATCTCAGACAAAGCTAAAATAGGTTTAAAAATGTACCATAGAAAACAAAAAGTAATATCAATACTAAACCTATATGCACTAAATGCCATATCACCTAAATTTTTAAAGGAAAAGTTAAATAAATTACAGGTGGAAATAGTAATACTACAATAGTAGGGGACTTTAACCTTTCCCTCTCTGAATTAGATAAATCTAACCAAAAATAAATAAGAAAGAAATTAAGAGGATGAATAGAATCTTAGATAATATATGTGTATATGCACATATACATATATACATATGTATATATGTGTGTGTATATTATATATATATGATATATATATGTATATATATACAGAGAGAGAGAATTCAACAGGAATATAAATGAATAAATCTTTTTCTCAGTGGAATATTGTATCTTTGCAAAAATTGACCATATAATAAGGCATAAAAACTTTAAAATTGGAAGAAAATTTTTTATGCATAATTCCTCAGATAAAGATTTCATATCTCAAAAATATAAAGAACTTTATCAAATTTATAAACTATGAGTCATTCCCTAATTGATAAATTGTCTAAAGATATGAACAGTTTTTTATAAAGAAATCAAAATTATGCATAGTCATATAAAAATGTTCTAAATCACTAACAATTAGAAAAATCCAAATTAATACAACTTTGAGATATCAAAGTAGAGAAGTAAAAAACAAGTTGTAGTACCTGCTTGTGATAGAATACTACTTTGTTATAAGAAATGATGAGCTAGTTGATTTAGAAAAAGATGGAAAATCTTGCATGAAATAATGAAGAGTGAAATGAGCAGAACCAGAAGAAAGTTGTGCATAGTAACAGTAATATTTCTCTAAAAACAACTTGGAATGACTAAGTCATTTTGAGGATTACAAATACTCAAATCAACTACAAAGGACCTATAGTTTTACATATATGTATATATATATATATATGTATATGTATATATATATATGTACTTATATATATATATGTATATATATATAGATAGATATAGATATGCCTGTATACATATATATATATACATAAATATATGTATACATATGTATACACTCATATTTTTGTGTCTAATGGGGAGGGAGGAAGAAAAAAAAGCACACAGCAGAGAACAAAAGAAAACTTAGAAGGAATCACCAAAAAATAAGGTAGCTTTGAAAATGATATGTAGTATTTATTATATAGTTTTCAAAAAAAATAAACTGAAATGAAAATTTAAAAATGTGGTTTACATTGAATCTTCTTTTTATGTTGTGCTATGTAGATGGAAATTTTTTTTCTTGGCCTTTTTGTATTTAAGTTCAAAATGAATTTTGAAAAATTCAGATGTGGGGGGTGGAGCCAAGATGGCAGCTGGAAAGCAGGGATTTGCCTAGGACTCTACCCCAGGATCCTCCAAACAATGATAAAAACTGCCTCTGAACAAATTTTAGAACTGCAGAACCCATGAAATAGCAGAGGAAAGCAGGGCTCCAGCCCAGGACAGCATGGACGGTCACTGGGTAAGGTCTATCATGCACAGAGCTGGGAGAAGAGCAGAGCAGAGCCTAGCATCGGCTGTGCCCAGACCAACCAGAATGGGAGCTGGGCAAAACAGGCCCTAGCATGCTGAATCAGTGAGCTGTGGCAGTTACCAGACTTTTCAACCCACAAACACCAAAGACAACAAAGAAGGTTTGTAGGAAAAGCTGCAGGGACAGAGTAAAAGGAGTTTGAGGTTCAGCCAGAACCCTGGGGGTGATAGGGGTGGTGCAGGAACAGAAGTACAGCTGCAGTTGCTTCTGAACCAAGGCCCACCTGGTGGGAGGAATTAAGTGGCAGATCAGAGGTGAAGTGCAGAGCCTGCTTAAGATCTGAGTCCAGTCTGGGTTAGCAGTTATTAGGGGAGGAGGAGCACTGGTGTGGCAGGATTTGCTGTGAGAAATAGCTCTGAAAACAACAGTACAATCCCTCAAGCTTGGAACAAAATACTCTCTACTCTACAAGCATTCATACCCTGACAAAAAACTCAAGGGTCAAGTAGTTGGCTGGGAACATGGCCAGGCAGAGAAAACCAACTTAGATTCAGACTCAGACTTTGGAATCTTTCTTTGGTGACAAAGAAGACCAAAACAAACAGCCAGAAGAAGTCAACAAAGTCAAAGAGCCTACATCAAAAGCCTACAAGAAAAACGTGAACTGGTCGCAGGCCATGGAAGAGCTCAAAAAAGATTTGGAAAAGCAAGTTAGAGAAGTAGAGGAAAAATTGGGAAGAGAAAGGAGAAGGATGAGAGAAAACCATGAAAAACAAGTCAATGACTTGCTGAAGGAGACCTAAAAAATACCGAAGAAAAGAACACCTTAAAAAATAGACTAACTCAAATGGCAAAAGAGCTCCAAAAAGCCAATGAGGAGAAGAATGCCTTGAAAGGCAGAATTAGCCAAATGGAAAAGGAGGTCCAAAAGACCACTGAAGAAAATACTAGCTTAAAAATTGGATTGGAGCAAGTGGAAGCT
>CM053622.1:247192683-247222160 GCA_028646595.1 Phalanger gymnotis | reverse complement strand
ACTAGCTTCCACTTGCTCCAATCCAATTTTTAAGCTAGTATTTTCTTCAGTGGTCTTTTCGATGTCCTTTTCCATTTGGCTAATTCTGCCTTTCAAGGCATTCTTCTCCTCATTGGCTTTTTGGAGCTCTTTTGCCATTTGAGTTGGTCTATTTTTTAAGGTGTTCTTTTCTTTAGTGTATTTTTCAGTATTTTTTTGGGTCTCCTTTAGCAAGTCATTGACTTGTTTTCTCTCATCTTTCTCATTTCTCTTCCCAATTTTTCCTCTACTTCTCTAACTTGCTTTTCCAAATCCTTTTTGAGTTCTTCCATGACCTGAGACCAGTTCATGTTTTTCTTGGAGGCTTTTGTTGTAGGCTCTTTGACTTTGTTGATTTCTTCTGGTTGTATGTTTTGGTCTTCTTTGTCACCAAAGAAAGATTCCAGAGTCTGAGTCTGAATCTGAGTCTGTTTTCTCTGCCTGGCCATGTTCCCAGCCAACTTACGTGACCCTTGAGTTTTTCAGAAGAGTATGACTGCTTGTAGAGTACAGAGTTCTATGTTCCACACTTGTGGGGATGAGCCAGTTCTGCCACATCAGCACTCCTCCTTCCCCAAGAACCCCCAACCACGACTGGACTTAGATCTTCAGCAGGCTCTGCACTCCTGCTCTGATCTGCCACTTAATTCCTCCCATCAGGTGGGCCTGGGGCCAGAAGCAACTGCAGCTATTATTCTGCAGCTTCCTCACCTCCACTGCCCCCAGGCAGTGGCCGAACTGCAAACTATCTGTGTTCAGAAGCTTTTCCCACTAACCTTCTCTGTTGTCTTTGGTGTTTGTCGGTTGAAAAGTCTGGTGACTGCCACAGCTCACTGATTCGGGGTGCTAGGGCATGCTCCACCGGGCTCCTGTTCTGGTTGGTCCGTGCTGCCCACGCTGGGTTCTGCTCCCCTCCGCTCCCAGCTCCATGCAGGATAGACTTTACCCCAAGACCATCCAGGCTGTCCTGGGCTGGAGCCCTGCTACCCTCTGCTATTTTGTGGGTTCTGCAGTTCTAGAATTGTTTGAGTCATTTTTTATAGGTTTTTGGAGGGACTTGGCGGGGAGCTCATGCTAGTCCCTGCTTTCCAGCTACCATCTTGGCTCCAGCAGCTCAATCTGTTTAGCCTATGTAAGGCCTTTCTTCATCCCCAGCTATCAGGTCCTCCCCTTCCAAATTACCAAGGAAAAAAGAAAGAAAGAAAGAAAGAAAGAAAGAAAGAAAGAAAGAAAGAAAGATACAGCATTTATTAAGCACCTACTGTGTACCATGCACTGTGTTAAGTGGTAGACATACAAATACAAAAGCAAAGAAAGTCCTAGCCCTAAAGGACTCTAATGAGGGAGATGTTCCAAGGGGTGCAATATGCTAGAATGAACTTGAAACAGCTTGTAGAAAGCAAATTATTATAATTTCAGTGTGAACATTTACACCTTGGAAGTGAGCAAACGCTATAATTCAGGGCTGGATTTATTGTTTTGTTGATTATCTAGACTTTAAGAAAGTGATGGAGAAAATGTTAATAATGCAAATTAAATTTTAAAATGTGGGTCGTGGTGGTAGTGGTAAGACAGTTTACCAGCACCCCTCTGGAGACCACACACACATGGAGAGTGGTGGCCAAGGAGAAAGCTACAGGAATGTTGAATGCAGTCTTAGGGAGGTAGGATGACATATCCCATTCAGGAATAATTCAAGAATATTCAGTAGATTTGATCATAAACTGAAAGGGAAGAAGTTTTGGTGAAGTGGTTGGTGAGGTTGTGGAAGAGATGGCTAGATACTGAGATTTAATTTGTGTATTTAACCAGGTTTTCACCCCAGCTTGGTGTGTTTTACACACTACTTTGTTTGCAGAGGTAAACATTATTCCTAATGCTATTCTTAATTGGTGGAGAGAATGCTGATACAATACTACACATCTAGTTGAAGGATACAGCTAGATGGAGCTTTTTTTTGAGAGAACTTTGTGAAAGAGAGATACGTGTGACTTGAAACAGACTTCAGGGTAGATATGTAGAGGAAGCCAGTTCCTCAACAGGTCCTCAATGTTTGTTTCCCTCCTAAGAAATTTCAGAGACTTTCCTTTGGGTGAAATTTGACCATCTCTTCTAGTTGAGCTAAATTCTACCTTGCTTCTTATCTCTATCCCTCCTTTTTAACTTTGTTTAATGCGTTATCTTCCTTCATTAGATTGTGAGCGCTTTGAGGTCAGAGACAGTGTTTTGCTTTCCTTTGTATCCTTAGGACAATGCCTGGTACATTGTAGGTGCTTAATATTTATTGACTAATTGAATCAGAAACCTATTACCAGCACTATTTGAAAGGGGGCAGATTATCTCTCACGAAGATAGCACAGGACAGTAGCAAGTACCCACATATATAGATAGAATTAGAGATATCGCTCTTTATAGATCTATCTAGACTTACACACATGCATACATAAACACACACACACACATATATATATACATATATATATTATGTCTATGTATACATTTATGTATACAAGTACATGAGCTTATGGCTTATGTATGTACATGCACATGTGTATACTTATATGATATGAAACTCATGAGACACAGTTAAACAATTCATATGCTTATTACCAGCACTATTTGAAGAGGGCAGATAAATATATTTCTAATGTATCTTTCTCAGAAATAAGAGAAAAGGCAAGAGCAAGCACCCACAGATACATATGTGCATATCACTCATTTACATATATATATATATATATATATATATATACATACACACACACACACACACACACACACACATGGTCTCAGAAGGTGTCTTTAGGTGTTAAAAATTTTTTTCAATTTTTTTTAGCATTTTAGTTTATTTAAAAATCTTTTATTTGTAAATTTTGAGTTCCAACTTCTTTCCCTTCAACTTCCTCCCACAGCTATTGTGAAGGCAAGAAATATGATATCAATTATACATGTGAAATCATCCCAAACATATTTTTATATTAGCCACATTTTTTTAAAAGCAAGAAAAATAAAGTGAGAAATTACTTTGATTTGTACTCAGAGTTCATCAGTTCTATCTCTGAAGGTGGATAACATTTTTTTCATCATTAGTCCTTTGGAATTATCTTGGATCATTTTACTGATCAGAGTAACCAAGTCTTTCACAAGTGATCATCATTACAACATTGTTGTTAACTGTGCCCAATGGTCTCGCAGTTCCTGTCACTTTACATCAATTCATATATTTCTTGCCATTTTAAATGAAATCAGCCCCATCATCATTTCTTATAGCACAATAGTACTCCATCACAATCATATACCACAACTTGTTCAGCCATCCCTCATTGATGAGTATCCCTTCACTTTCCAATTCTTTGCCACCACAAAGAGAGTTCCTATAAATATTTTTATACAAATAGGTTATTTTCATTTTCTAAAAATCTCTTCGGGGTATAGACCTAGTAGTGGTATTGTTGGGTTAAAGGATATGCACAGTTTTATAGCCTTTGGGGCATAGTTACAGATTGTTCTCTTTCAGGAGGTGATTAGTGAATTCTTTCAATTTCTATTTTACTGTTCTCTTTCAGGAGGTGATTGGTGAATTCCTTCAATTTCTATTTTACCCTCTGGATCCAAGACATTAAGGCAACTTTCCTTGATAATTTCTTGGAATATGATATCTAGACTCTTTCTTTGATCATGGCTTTCAGTCAGTCCAATAATTTGTAAATTATTTGATTTATTTTCCAGGTCAGTTGTTTTTCCAATATGATATTTCACATTTTCTTCTATGTTCTTCATTCTTTTAACTTTGTTTTATTGTTTCTTGATGTCTCATGAAGTCATTAACTTCTACTTGCCCAATTCTACATTGTATTTGATGAATGCAAACAAATAAATATTTGTGCTTTTTGACTCTATAGATTTGGGAAGTGATAGTCATACAGAAGTTCAGTACTGCAAAGTGGGGTGATAAATTTCTAACAAATCACTTATACTCTCATTTCAGTAGTGTGCTGGTAAATGTTTAACAACCAGCTCTGAGGGAAAAAAAAATGTACCAATGACACATTCTTAAGTTTAAAATGTACCATGAACATTTTTTCCATTACCCTCTTAAGTCTTGACAATTAAAAAAAACTATAAAAATGTGTAATTTGTAGGATTTACCAATTACCAAAGATATGTAAAGGCTCAAACTGAAAATGTAATAACAGGCTCTCCAGAACTTGTTGGAGCTAGCTCCAGCATGGCACTCTCCATGTGCCTCCTCTTAACCCCTTCTTTTCAGTCTGTACTTCCCACAATTGAACATTCAACCCAAACCAAGTTTGTAATCTCAAATATAATTTCTTATAGCAAATAATGACACCCAACTGACAACTTATGGTTAGGAGGATTAAATGAAGCAATATATTTGAAGCACTTTACACACTTGAGAAAATCTATCTAAAATAGCTATTATTACTCTTGACACCATTTGTGAAAATTAGAAAAAAATATATTCAAGGAACAGTTCAGGGCCACATTTAGGCTAATGTTATTAAATCCAAATGTATACATAGTAGAAAAGTATACATAGTAGAAAAGCAAGGTTTGCTTTTGTAGAGGAAAAGATGGTCCAAGAGCACCATGAAAGTTATCACAGGTTTCCAATTTTCTTTGTAAGTTAATGAAGAATATCACTAAAACAAATAGCATTATGTCAAAAAATGCCCACAAAGAAGTACACATAATCAAGCACCAGGGAAATGCAAATAAATAGAAAAGATGCTGCTGCTGGCAAACATTTCTGCCTAAGGTTTTGTTCAAGTGTCTGAAGTGTGGAATTTAGACACCACTTGTTGGATTTTCATTGCATGTGAATTCAGGTCTTTAAGAATGTTATAGTTACTATCACCTTTTCAAAGTCAATTTCACTGATTAAATTAAACCTATTTCCTTCCTGTTATACACATTATATGAACAAAAATCATTACAGTTATCTCTTCATCTCCACGGAATGACAGATGATATAGGAGAATGTATAGTTTAGTTTCCTTCAAATAGAATCACTTCAACAGGAGAAGAAAGTTGCAAGCATGTATAGATATATGTATATATTACATACACATATGTAAATATAGATGTGTTCACAAAAACTCAAAATATATAAACCACAATATAATAATATGCTCCATTAATCTATATCCATCTCCTTTTAGAAGCTCAAAATATGTATTATTTAATAATAATTTGTACTATGTATGAGAAAACACAGCAGTTTATTGCTAAATATTTTGTTTCATGTCACCAAAGGCAGAGAAATTGATTTTACCGTGAGTACTATTTGGGGGGAAAAACTGAGAAATAATGCACTCTATAGTAATGACTGGAGAAACTGGGACATTGCTTAGGTCCTTGCAAACTAAAAATGAGCCTGAGAACATTTATTCCAGATGGCCTCTTTATTTTTCTTAGGTCACTGGCTAAATTATAGTCACAGAGTAAAATGAAGATTTGACAATTATGCAGGTAATTTGATCAATGCAGACAGCCAGACCCAATAACTCACTTTCCAAATCTATACTGAAGCCTAAATTATCTGCATTGGTTGTCTGTATGGATAAATTAAGTAACTAGTTGTTAAGACTTCATTTTACTTTGTGGTTTGTGTAAACAAAAGAATAGTAGGCTCATTCAATGACACATCTAACAGAAGGAGAAGGGACATAAGACTAAAATTGAATTCTTTCCTGTGACCTTGATGAGTGATTTCATCTCTATGTGCCTCAGTTTCTTCATTACACATTGAAAGAGCCTACCGAGATGATTTAGAAGACCCTCTCCATCTATAAAGTCCCTTACAACTATAACATGGAATTGAAGAATATAAGACCTGGAGGGATAAATTCTATTTATAGTTCAACATATATTAACTCTGTTTGCTGTTCTTGCTGTTTGCTGGAACAAGGGTTACCCCTCAAACTTTACCCAGGTCTAACATTGTGTAATTCTGCACTATAGCTGGGTGGTAACAAAGTCTAAATCTTTATTTTATTTTAAAAGAAACTCACAAGGTGGTTTGGCTAAAGGGATATTTTTGTTTGAATTATTCTGATAGCTTCTATCCCACCCTGCCCACTGCCATCCCCACATTCGGAAGCTAATGGTATTTCAGCTACTGATCTGTATCTATAGTGAAGCCATATAAATAAAACCCAAGATAGAAGAGGTAATGTTTATATGAAGAGGTGCAGCTCCCAAACTAGTGGGTGGATGACTTGAACATATTTCTGCTCACACGTTTTCTATTCCTTTTTCTGATTTGTACGCTCCCCACTCCCTACCAACTGTCCTATAATGGACTCTAACTACCTTAGAACTCTTGGCCAAGTTCCCTGCCAGTCCTTGTCTCCCTCACCATTCTCTTAAATGACCATTTCTGAACAGCCATCATCAAGACTCCATCTCTGTCACACTCTCATTTTGTTGAAAGAGATGTGCTTTTGAAGTGATTTTATTTGAAATGGCTGTGACATCTAGACAACCGTTTGTCACAGATACAAATGTCCTATGGATAAAACTCAGAGGTAAATATACACCTACCTTTTTTTCTCCCTTTTTATAGAAGATTGAATTTTAATTTGCAGTGAGATTTACACCTTTCTAATTTATCTAAAGAACTTCCCCCCACCTTCTTCCTGGCAATAGGAGAATCTGCTTTTCTTGATTTCCTGCTTTTCTACTGTCCAATTAGCTTTTTGTTTATTTCTTCTTCATAGTCCAAATATAGCTCAATTACTTGTTTTTTTCCCTTATCTCCATTTTCTTTAGGGAGATCTCAAGCATGAAAATTTCTTACCCAATAAGTACCCTTGCACATCTATTAATAGCCATGTGTTTACTAATTTTAATATAAAATTAACTTGATTTTAATTGAGTTCTTAATGTATACATATACCTTATTTTTTACCAGTGTCATTAGTTAGATGGCTCATCTATGGTATCTCTGATTTTCCATTTAAAGAGAGCATTATTTTAAAAAGCTTTGTTTTGCTTCAAAGAATAAAAGCATAATTCTTCATTGTGGAGGAAAAAAAACTTGAGCAACACAGGTTTTTCTTCCTCATTTCTCATTTCTTATATGCTTTTTGAGTGGTTATTATGGTTATCAAAATATATGTTTATTGCAATCCTTAAGGGTACTGATTCAGATATTCTCTGTGTTCTTCTAAGAGAAACATTGGTGAAATTCAATCTTAGGACATAGAATTATGATATGACATGAAATAGATTTAACTCTCAAAGAGACCAAGATTGGAGTTTGTTTACTGACAGAAGGGAGAGAGGGGGAGAGAGAGAGAGAGAGAGAGAGAGAGAGAGAGAGAGAGAGAGAGAGAGAGAGAGGCTGACACAGAGAAAAGGGGTGAAAAGGAAAGATTAAGAAAGCAAAAAAGTATGATAGAGAAAGATAGACAATAGAATATTAATTAAAAATGCGTATACCAAGTACTGTGCCTTGTACCAGGGTTACAAAAACAAGTAAACAAGTCAGATTCTGTCCTCAAGGAATATACAATCTTAAGAGAGTGGAGGATATAAACAGGATTTGGAAGAGGAGGTTATGGTAGTATGATATGAAGCTGGTGGCAAGATATTAAGGTGGAGGCCTGTTTCTGGGAAGGGAAAGTGAAAACTCACCTATCACAGCACAGAGTGGATCCAGGCATTGTGTCCTAGGTTCTGATGGGAAATAAGTGGGAATGAAAGCTACAGTGGAATAGCATGGTTTGGAGTGAGTAAACAAAAGTGAGAAGGAAACCTTATTCCAAGAAAGATAAGGCAAAAAACTCACTCACTGGAGCCCAGGGTGGTTCACAGATCGTAGACCTATTGAATTATTAAAGTATCAAAAAAGGTTTTCCACTAGGTTATACTTCTGACTGGTTACTGGCTAGAAAACAATAAACCAGTGATAGAAACCTCATGGATCTGAGCTGACAATCTCAGAGTTGGGAGGGAGCTGGCAGTGGCATTTTCCTGCACCTTTCTTCATGTGCTGTCCAAGTTCCAATACTTTTCTAATTTGATAGGTGACCATACTGTAGTGTAGGTAACACTGGGTCATATCTAAAAGATGCTGTTATTTGGAATTTCTCCTGTGGTTACACACAGGATATCAGTAATATGTACCTGATAGAGTTTGTACAGTTGTTACCTGCTGTATCTGAAGCCGCTTTTGTGGACAATGATTATATGCTATGAGATAGAAATTTATGATCTCTGTACTGTTTAGTCCTATTGGCCTGGTCATTTTAGTTCTTTCTGCTTTTCTTTATCTACCTGTCCAAAACTTCAGGTCAGTACTTCACTTGGAATTGAAGACTATTATCACCTTGAAAATCATTCACCTTCCTGGGAGTGTGGGTTCCCATGTGGTTCCATTATGTTCTTGGTATTATTGCCAGACAAAGCTTCAAGGAATCACAGACTGAGAGCTGGAAGAGGCCTTAGATATTATCTAGTCCAATCCTGGGGCAACTAGGTGGCACAATGGATAGAGCACCAGGACTGGACTCAGGAAGACCAAATCTGGCCTCAGACTTGTAACAGCTCAGTGACCCTGGGTAAGTCACTTAATTCTGTCTGCCTAAGTTTCCTCATATGCCAAGAAAACCCTAAATGGGGTCACAAAGCATTGGATACAACTGAAAAGAATAAACGAGTTCAATCCCTTCACTTAATAGATAACTGAGGTAACTACCTCAAGTTACAAAGTTAATAAGTGCTAGGTTTAGAATTTGGACTCAGATCCTCTGAGTCTAAATCCAGTATTCTGCCCTTTGCCATATGCTGCTCCAATCATGCCCTCTTTGCTTACAATTTTTCGATTATTGCCTATTGCTTACTGAATAAAAGCCATATTGCTCATGCATTTAAGAATTCAGGGGGGCGGTGCCAAGATGGCAGCTGGAAAGCAGGGACTTGCTTAAGCTCTCCCCCAAATCCCTCCAAACATTTATGAATTCATCCATTCAATAAGCATTTATTAAAGTCTTATTTTGTGCCAGGTACTATGGTAGGCAATGGAGACACAAAGATAAAAACTAAATAGTCCTTGCCCTCAAGGAGCTTATATTCTACTGTGAGGAATCAACCCACTCACAGATAAATGAAAAATAAATACAAAATAAATATATGGCGAGGGCAGTAGGGCACTAGAAATCAGGAGAATCTGGATTAGTCTTGTGTAGAAAATAACACTTGAACCGAGCCTTGAAAAAAACTAGAGGGTACAAGGAATGCATTCCAGGCACAGAGGTGAAAAATGGAATGTTGTTTATCAGGATATCAAATAGTCCAGTGTGACTAAAATATACAAAAAAGTGAGTAATGTATAAAATATCAGGAACAGTAGGCTGGCCAGATTTCATAGGGCTTCAGATGCCAGAGTGATATGCATTTTATCCCAGAACAATAAGGAATCACGGGAATTTCATGAGCAGGGGAGTGACATGGTAGATTTGCTTAGAAATATAGAAATCTATGAGTGTTATAGGGACTGTGATGGACAGTGGAGATATGTCAGGGATGCCAACAAGAAGTTATTACAAAGTTCATGTGACAAGTGGTGAAGCACAAACTAGAATGGTGGTCGTTGATGCAAGTGGAGAGAAATAACGGATGCAAGAAATGTGATAGGACACTAGCTTTCAAGCTTTTTGGTCACAGGACCCCTATTCACTCTTACAAATTAACGGAGATCCCAAAGGATTTTTTGTTTATGTGGATTGTATCTACTGATTGTCAGTTCAGTCATTTTCAGTTGTGTCCAACTCTTTGTAACCCCATTTGGGGCTCTCTTGAAAAGATGCTAGAGTGATTTGCCATTTCCTTCTCCAGCTTACATTTACAGATGAGGAAAGAGGCAAAAGGGTTAAATGACTTGCCCAGGGCAAGTATCTGAGGCCAGATTTGAACTCAGGAAGATCCATCTTTCTAACTTAAGGGCTAGTACTCCATCCACTGTACCATCTATAAAGGTTGAATTGTCAAGTCTTGTCAACTGATTAGAAAGAGGAGGAGGTGACGGAAAGGGAAAAGTCAAGTCCTTAGGCTGGCAATCAAATCCTTCCAAGATTTGACACCACCATCGTTTTCTAGTCATAAGCAAAATTACTCCCCTCTACGTACTCAGTGTTTCAGTCAAACTGAATTGCTTTCCCCTTCATGACCCCTTCCGACCTCTGTGATTTTGTTCATGCTTTCCCCAGGCTAAAGATTTCTAGGTCCTCAAACTTAAATGTCCTTATTTGATATCAAAGGCCCTTTAGTGTCCTGGTTATCCTCCTGTATGCTCTTCAAGCTCACCAACTCCCCTTTCTAAAATGCAGGATCCTGAACTGAGACCTCCAGATGGAGTCCAATCGTAATAGAGTACAATAGGACTATCATCTCCTTATTCCTGGAAATTATACTTTTCTTAAAAGCAGTCCAGTATCTCATTAGTTTTTATTGCGTGGTTCACCTATCTATCACGTTGTTAATTCAAATTGAAATCACAGTCTACCCAAACTCCTAGGTATTTTTTCATACAAAACTCCATCTTCATCTTATTAGATTCAAATAAATGTTCTAGTCCATCAATACCTATTTGGCTACTTGCTCTGTCATCTAGCACTTAAGTTCTTCCTCTTAGTTTTGTAGTCTACACAGACTCAATGAGCACACCATCTATGGCTTTATTTAAATTATTGAAAAATGTTACACAGAACAGACTCAAACACAGATTTCTTCAGGCATTCACTCCTTTGGAGATCTCTTACCATTTTGCCCTTGAACTGTTAACTACTAGTGCCTCTGCAACCTCATTCAAGCTCTTGCCTAAGCCTTGAATATCTCCCCTTTCCCTCTTTGACTATCACATTTCTACTCATTCCTTAAAATTCGACTCAAAGGTAATCTCATTCATGAAAACCTTTCTGATTCCTTAATTGGTAATGATTTTTCTGCCTCAAGTCTTGTATACTTTGATTTACACCTTTTAAGTATATTTATCTCATATGATCTTGTATAGTAATTATTAGTGATATGTTATAACTCCCTGTGAGAATGCAAGCTCCCCTGCCTAATATGTATTCAGTTGGTGCTCAATGAATAAATGTGAATTTGTATATAAATTAATATGTGCACATGTTTAATGTATATGTGTGTATATTTTGCCAAGTGTCTAGGAGAGAAATATAACAGCAAGGAAGCTAACTCTAAATTCAGCTGCTGGTTTGGAGCCAAAGTCATTGGTGTATAAGCCTTTCCAACCTGAAATGGTCCCCTAGAAATAAGAAGGATGGCACCCAGAAATCTTTTTTTTTCTCCTTTTGACTGATTTCAAAGAAAAGTCGTACCTTAAAGAAGCAAGTAACAATCTAACATTTTCATTGCCTTTGGGAATTTGGGAACATCAATTCTACTTAGTATAGAAAATGGAAAGGCTTCAAACAGACATTCTCTGAACTACAGCAGAATTATTGGAGTGTAGTGGGAAAGCAGCTCTGCTTGGTTTGAAGCTACATAGAACATCATGCCTTACCCAGGGTCATCTGAAATCTCATCACTACCTATGATGATTGACTCAGTCTTTGAGTCAGTCACCTCTCTCCTCTGATTTGAGGACTGGAGGCTGGAGCACTAAACTCTTCCCTGCATCTTCCTGTAGAGAGGGCTAGGATCTAAGCTTTCTAACTAAGTTTCCACTTTCCATCATCACCTCTGCTTGGTTGAGACATCACAGAACATCATAACCTGTCTCCCTCCCTTTTCAGTTTTGTTTTGTGTATTCCCCCCAATAGATTGTAAACTCCTTGAAAGCACAGATTGTCTTTTTCTTATTTGTATTTCCTGTGTTTAACACAGTTCCTGGAATTTAGCAGGCACTTAATAAAAGTTTATTGAATCGAATTGAATCTCCCAAAAAGGGACACAGGGATGTTCATTTTTATGTGAAAACTGAGTTCCAGCTCAGCAGTGTTGAGCCATCAGTCCTTGCAGCTTCTCAGGCAATTAGGAGACTTGAAACAAACTTCTCAAATTTCTACCTCCTGGATTGAAACAAGGCAGGGAATATCTGTGTATGGTCTGTACAATCTACAAGAAGGTCAAATCTGAGCATGCTCAAAGAACTGGGCCCTCACTCGCCAGTTTTCCCATTTTACCCACGAAATTGGAGGTCACAATGTTTATTCTGTGTTCCTCATAGAGGTTGCACACCTATCTATTCCCATGGGTTTAGTGACAACTTTAATAACTGCCGTAGTGACTGAAAGAGTGAGATGAAGCTTGGTTTTATCTTTCTAAATAAAATACCACCTGAAAATATCTATTAGTCCAGTGTTTTATATCTGTTGATACATAGACAGGTGCTAGTAGTATCAAATTTTTTACCAGTATGCAAAACATTTATTATCAAAGATTCTTCCTTCTTAAAAGCTATAAATCAATCAAACAAAAATGAAATAAATAATGAACGGAGTCCTATTTTTTTGTTTTGTTTTTTTGGCAGGGCAATTGACTTGTCCAAGGTCACACAGCTAGTACGTGTCAGGTGTCTGAGGCTGGATTTGAACTCAGGTCCTCCTGACTCCAGGCCAGTGCTCTACTCACTGCACCACCTACCTTTTCCAGGAGTCCTACTCTTTTCTTCAGAATCAGGGCCATTCCTTGTCTGGCTTTGTTTATAATTGGCTTCTAACCCCTGCCTCTCACCCACTAAAGCCATCCGTGTTATTATAACACATAGTCTAGTATTAATTGAATTAAAGCATGGTACACTGGAAAAACAAACAAAAAAAGGATAGGAATCAGGATGCCTGGGTTTGAGCCTTTCCTTGCTCTATCTATCCAGCTATGTGATAGTTTCAGTTGATAATGGCTTCTTATGTCTTGGTAATTTCTTATTAACCTCTATGGGCCACAGATCCCTCATCTGTAAAGGGAGACTCTTGGATTAGATGGCCCCTTTTATTATTAACATTCCATGACACTATAAGCTAATGATGCATTTGATGAAATAAAAAGAAAAAGACAACTCTGGTACAAATAAAAAAAATTACTTAAAGTCTAGCTACTTATAGTGAGGAGAAGCTTTTAAGTTAAAGAACCTACTGTATATTGACAAACAAGAAAGCATTCACCTAGTGTTGTAGGACACATCTGACTCAGACTGGTTTCGTGGTTCAGATTTGAGATTGAAACAAAGTAAGACACTTGTAGACTTTCTGGCAATCAACAACAACAACAACATAAAAGAGGTTTTCTTAATTTTAAGATAGAAAGGACACAATCAGTCCTTGTATTATTAAGCATTTACTATGGGGAAGACGCACTGCTAAGCACCCAAGACACAAACTAACTTGCCCTTCCCCAAATTGATGTTCTATGTGTCATTGATTCAGTTGAGCTCAGTTTCATTGCCTTTGTGTTTGTCATTCTCACTGCCCATATTATTTTTAATATTTGTTTCTTTTTAAATTTTGAGGTCCAAATTTTCTCCCCTTCCCAATGCACTGAAAAGGCAAGCAAAATGAGAACAATTAGGCATGTGAAATCATGTAAAACATATTTGCATATTCGCCATATTATAAAAAAAGGCAAAAAGAGTGAAAAAACTATACTTCAATTTGCACTCAGTGTTCATCAGTTTTCTTTGGATGTGGAAAGCATTTTTTTTCATGAGTGTTTTGGAATTATCTTGTATTATTTCATTGATCAGAGTAGACAAGTCTTTAACACTTAATCATCATAACAACATTACTGTTATTGTGCACAGTAATGTTCTGGTTCTTCTCAGTTCACTTTGCATCAGTTCATATAGCTCATTTTTTCCTCTGAAACTACCTCCCTCATCATTTCTTATAGCACAGTAGAGCTCCATCACAATCCTATGCCGCAACTTGTTCAGCCATTTTTCCAACTGAAAAGAATCACCTCAATTTCCAATTCTTTGCCACCACAAAAAGAAGTGTGCGCTCTCTCTTTATCTCTCTCTCTCCATATGTGTGTGTGTGTGTGTGTATACGTATATGTATATGGTCCTTTTTCCCTTTTCTCTGATTTCTTTGGGATACAAACCTAGTAGTGCTATTTCTGGGTTAAAGGATATGTACAATTTTGTAGTCCTTTGGACATAGCTCCAAATTGTTCTCCAGAATGATTGGACCAATTCATAACTGAACAAATAGTTTATTATTGTACTTCTTTTCCCTCATCCTTTCCAGTAATTATCATTTCTGATAGATGTGAGGTGATACCTCAGAGTTGTTTTCATTTTCCTTCTAATCTATAGTTATTTAGAGCATTTTAATGAGACTGGAGTTCACTTTGATTTCTTCATCTGTAAACTGCCCGTTCATATCCTTTGAAAATGTATCAATTGGGGAATGGTTTTTATTTTATAAATTTGGGTCGGTTCTCCATATATTTAAAAAATAAGGTGTTTATCAGAGAAATATCCTGTAAAATTTTTTTGATATTACTTCATTGTCTATGCCTACAGCACTTCTTAAACTGTGGGTCATGACCCCACATGGGGTTGTAACCCTTTATCAGCAAGGCAATAATCACAAAATAGATGATAATTGTCAAAATGCCTATGTGGTTCTATATCACAAAATATATGAGACTCTCCACATAGAAAGTAGAAGTAAAAAATTTATTCAGACATCAAATAACCAGTTCCTGAAACCAATAAGTCCATCCCAACATAATGGTAATCTTATTCCCACACAAGTCCATTTTATCATAATAGCAAGGAGATTAAGACACAACATTGTAGCAGAGACCCACTCCATCTTACAACCTTCCGCCCCCTCCTGGGGCCTTGCCACCAATAAGCAAACTTACAACACAGCTATTACATGTCTACTCTCTTTCCCTCAGCTCTGTTATAACTGCTCTCTCAGAATTTCCTGTGACATAACTTCCTTTTCCTCTCAGCAAGCTCCTCCCACCACATGTGACTTAGGCTTCCTGTGATATAAACAGGTCACATGGCCTATTAATGGATGGGAAAGATCTTAAAATCTAAATTGCTAATACATTTGGCCCCAAGATCTTTCTTATCCAGTATGTAGGGCAACAAGAATTTTGGGATAACTGGTGTCAAATGAAATTTACACAACAATAACAGGGATAACACAAGATAAGCATATAAAACAACGTCATCATTCCCCTCCTTGAACAAATGGGGCTCAAAATCTTGGGGTAACAGGTGAAGGTCTCGTCCTCTGTAGCTTCTTTCTGCTGAAATTGGATGTAGAGCTATCCCTCCCCCAAGAGGTCAAGAGTCCCATTTGAAAGGTCAGTTCTTTAGCTGACATCTGAAGCTTGGTTGACATCAGGTCCAGGGATGACACATCACAGTCGTGGATAGTTCTAGGGGTGACATCGGAACACATAAGAAGTGACATCTGGCTTAAGCAATCAGGCATCTGCAGGTGGATGGTACTAAGCCTGCAGAAAACAATTCTCACAAACAAATTTAACAAAAAAAATCCAAAAAGAAACAAAAACAATCATAGCCTCATTCGTGATAGAATATATGAGTAAAAATCTGTGGGATTTGTAGGGACAGTTCTTACTTTTCTATTCTGTCTGCTTTTAAGCCCTTTATCTCAGTACATTTTGTATAGCTCATCAGTTGGAACACCATCTATTGTTTCAAAATCTAACCCTGCTTTCAATAGAGCAGTAAACATTGCTTTTCTCGTCACTCTATTCTGACATTTAATCTGCTGGGTATTCACTCTTCTCTCTCAAGGAAATTTGTCTTTTCCTCAGTTTCCTAAATCACTTAACTGTGAAATCTTATCTAGCACCTCCAAAAGAAGGTGCCCTACTTCCCAACTAGCAGAGTCAGAATTAGGTGTTTATAAGCAGGAGGAGCTGTATTAACTATCAAATTTCTATGAGAGATTCCCAAGGGGGTATCATAGAATGCATCTATGTTTCTCATCATAATAGCAGTTTTCATTTCCTCCTCCTTTAACTTTCTCATACAGTTCCTAAGTGAATATAGCAAATATCCATTAGTCCAATAATTATTTAGTCCAATAATTCTTGAGTTTTTCTTCTCAATCTACTTTCCAGGTCAATTTTTTCCCAAGGAGACACCATATTTTTCTTCTTTTTTTCACCATTTTAAAATTTGTTTTTATCATTTCTTGATGTCTCATGAAGTTATTAGTTTGACTTGCCCAATTCTAATTTTTAGGGAATTATTTTCTTCCTTGAATTTTTGTACCTCCTTTTCTATTTAGCCTATTGTACTTTGGGGAGGAGTGGCAGGGAATGCTGAACCTCACTCTCTTTGGAATTGATTCAAATAGGGAAGAATATATAGATATACTCAGTTATGTATAGAAATATGTTACTTAACAGAGAAAAAGGAAAGGAAGAGGATAAGAGATCTGGTGGGGCAAGGGGAAGGGGTAGAAAAATTAAAGGGAGAGCAAATTAAAGGAGACAATGGTCAGAAGCAAAATAGACTTCTGAGAAGGGATAGGCTAAAAGAGAGAAAGAAGGATAAACAGAAGAAAAAAGTATGAAGGGAAATGCACAGCTAGTAATCATAACTGTGAATGTGAATGGTATAAGTTCATCCATAAAATGGACGCAGATAGAAAAATGGATTAGAAATCAGAATCCAACATTATACTAGCTACATTCTCTTTGGTGGATTTTTGTGCCTCTTTTTGGCCAACAGGAGAATCTGAGTTAAAATCTTGCCTCAGACATGTATGTGACCTTGGGCAAGTAATTTAACTCTGTTTCCCTCAGTTCCTCATCTATAAAATTATCTGGAAAAGAAAATAGCAACTATTCCAGTATTTTTGCCAAGAAAACTACAAATGTGTCATGATGAGTCAGGTATGACAACAACAATTTTATTTTTTAAGGTATTATTTTCTTCTTTTAACGTAGCTTTTTGCCTCTTTTACCAATCTGTTAAGACATCACTATTTTACCATTTTTACCTACCTCAAAGTCCTACAGTGACAGGCAATTGACTAAACACTAAGTGTGGATACACTGAATGAAGCAGCAGTGGGATTCAGCAGTTGCCCAGTGTCTCAGTAACCTTTTTTCAGGACCACACTGTTCACCTCCTGGCATGAGGTAGAGCCAAAAAAGGTGTCCTAAACAGTGTCTGCTTCATCCAACCCTGGCCTATCTACTGTGGCAGGCAAGAATCCTACCTTGCTGTCAAAAAAGAGTACAAAATCTTTTGTGAAAATGATTCCACTCACCAGTAGACCTGAACGACAAACCGCTCTTGTTGCAAGACAACTGAGCAGGTGCCAAATCCAAATAGCAGCCCTGAGTGAATCAAGGCTGACAAATGAAGGCCAGCTTACTGAAGTCACATCTGGATACATTTTCTTTTTCTGGAGTGGCTACAGTGATGGGGAGCATTGTGAAGCTGGCATAGGTTTTGTGATCAAAACTAACTCCCTCTATGCCTCCCAAAAGGAGTGAATGACAGACTCATGGTAATGTGATTGCTACTTGCAGGAAAGTGCCAACCTACCATCATCAGTGCAAATGCTCCCACCCTGATGAACCTTGATGAGGCCAAAGAAAAATTTTATGAAGACCTGGAGACCCTCATCATCAATGTGCTGAAAGAGTAAAAGCTTGCAATTTTGGATCATTTTAACACCAGAGTAGGTGCAGACTATCAGACATGGCAGGGAATCCTTGTTCTTATCACCAACAATGTCTTCCACTTAGCTAAGTACAATGAAATTTTGTTGATACACCCTGGCCGCAAACATTGACATTTAACAGATTAAGTCATGGTAAGACAATGAAAAAGATTGAATGTGAGAGTGACAAAGGCAATATGTGGTACAAAGTGCTAGACTGATCATACGCTTATATTCTCTGAGGTAAACATTCTCAAAAAGTGGCAGTCCCAAGGCAAGAAGACTACTAGAAGACATAATATCAACAGATTAGAGCACTTCTCCAAGTATAAACAGTTCATTGCTAACTTGGAGAGAAAGCTGAGCTAACACGTGATTAGCAACAGTGGAGCAGAAAAGGAGTGGTCAGCTTTTAGAGATTTGGTGTGCAGTATCACATTTACACATCTTGACCAGAACACTCACAACCATTAAAATTGATTTGATGAAAAATGAAAATGGGGAAATTCAGAAGCTTGATAAATGAAAAAGGAGAACTCCACAGGGTTTATTACCAGGATAGTTCACCCCTCTCTAAGAAGGGAACATTTAACTCTATCAAAAATAAAGTATAAGCAAAACTTAGATACAGGATTCTTGGCTCAGTAAGAAGGCTGGTGAGCTCAGTTTTATGTTGATAGTAACAATCCAAAGCACTTTTATGATGCCCTGAAGGCTATTTTTGGGCCAAAGACTTATGGTGCATCTCATTTACTCAGTGCTGATGGAGCCACATTGTTTAGTGATAAAGACATAATCCTGGAGAGATGGGCTGAACACTTCCATAGTATTTTGCTGAAACCATTGACCATATACCTCAGGTTGAAGTCAATCCCTCTCTAGATAAACTTACAACTGAAGAGGGGGTTTTGAATGCAATTCAGCTCCTCTCATATGGCAAAGTGCCTGATGCTCATTCTATTCCAGGTTAGATTTACAAGTCAGAGGATCCACTGCTCATGTAAAAGCTGACTGAAATTTTCCAGCTTATATGTCAAGAGGAGGTTATTCCCCAGGAGTTCAATACAAGTCTCTATTGTACATTTCTATAAAGGAAAGGGAAATGGATTGTCCTATGATAATCACAAAGGAGTCTCTCTCAGTCATTGCCACTAAGATTCTTGCCAGAGTCCTTCTTAATAGGCTGATGCTTCACCTAGAAGGTGGTCATCTACTTGAGAGTCAGTGTGGCTTCAGAAAGGGCCAAGGAATGGTTGATATGGTGTTTGTTGTTTGACAACTCCAGGAGAGATGCCAGGAGCAGAATGGAGGTCTATAGACAATATTTGTCAGTCCGTTACGAGGACTTGTAGAAAATCATGGCAAAATTTCACTGCCTGGAGAAGTTCATCAGTATTGTACATCATTTTCACAATGGCATGCCTACACGGGATCTGGATAATGGACAATGCTCTTGCATTTTCCCAGTCATAAAGTAAAGCAGGGCTGTGTATTTGCTTCCATGCTTTTTAACATGATGTTTATAGCAATGTTGTTAGAAACCTTCAATGAGAATGGAAACAACTTCAACATCAGCTATTATACTAATAGTAAATTATTTAACTTGAAAAGGCTAGAGTGGAGAGAGAGTTGGTACCTGATTAATTTTCCCACAGATGATTGTGCACTCAACACAGCCAAGATGCAACAAAGTATAGATCAATTTAGGCTGCTTGTGCTAATTTCAGCCTAACAACTAACATGCCAAGAAAAACACAGGTTTTCTACCAGCCAGCACTACACCATCCATACATGGAACCATCAGTTACAACAAATGGAAAAATCTGAAGGCTATGGACAAGTTTACTTGCCATAGGTAACAGTATATTTTCCAGGGATGTACACATAGAAGAGATTGACACATGAATGCCAGAATTAGCTCAATGTTTGGAGGCTCTCAAAGAAAGCATGGGAAAAAAGAGGCATTAGACTGCCTACCAAATTGAAGGTCTACAGAGCTGTTGCATTGACCTTATTGTTGCATGCCTGTGAAACCTAGACAGTCTACTAGCACCATGCCAGAAAAATTGAACCACTTCCATTTGAATTGTCTCAGGAAGATTCTGAAGATCACCTGACAAGATAACATACCAGACACTGAGGCCCTTTATCAAGCTAAACTGCCAAGCATTCAAACTCTGCTTCAGTAAGTGCAACTCCAATGGGCTGGGCATATTGTTCAAATGCCAAAAGTATGTTTGCCTAAAAAACTAGGTTACAGAACACTCGCACAAGCAAGCTCTTGCATGGAGGTCAGAAGAAGCAGTACAAAGACACTCTCAAAGTCTTTCTGAAGAACTTAGGAATTGATTATGAAACAAGGGAGACACTGGCACAGGACTGCTCAGCATGTTGTGCCCACATCAAAGGAGGTCTATAAGCAAAGCAGAATTGAAGTTGCTTAAAAACTTATGAGATGTATAAATTTAAAGATATCGCCACTCCAAATTTTTGTATGCACGATTCGTTCCCGCCTCGTGGTAGAGCCTTCTCACCTCATACTGGTCTGATCAGCCACAGTTGGACACACTGCATTTTGGCCCCAGTGTAGTGATATCATTTTGGTCCTCTTCAGTTACAAAGGAAAACAATCAAATAGCTTTTTGTGGTCACCTTCTTTTTTGTGGTTTGCTCATTTTCCAGCCTATTTATTGACTTTGAGCTCTATGATCAAGTTGGGCTCTACTCCCCTTGGGGTAGAGAAGCACTTTCTCAAGCTTCAGGCTTTGTTATGCTGCAGTTTTCAGAGCTAGTTCTTGGGGTCTGCAAGGTTTTGGTGCTTCCAAAACAGTATGACAAGGAGAGATGTGTCATCACTACTGTCCTGGTCTGTTTCCACAATCTGGCTAGCAGCTTTTGTGGGGGTGTAAGATTCACCCACAGCCAGCACCCAGAAAGCTGCAAGCACACCACAAAAACACAGGTTCTTTTGATCTGCTAAACTAAGGAAAGCAGGGGGAAGGGGTTGACATGCTTACTTTAATTCAGCACACAAATACAATTCACTTAGTTCAGGGGAAAAAGCCAGCACCTTGAACTTCAGAACAAAATACAAACAAATTACCGACATCAACAGACAGACCTTGTCTGATTCAAATCCCAATACATAGTTACCAGAGTTCAACGATGTCTCAGCATCTGGGTTTATAAGCTGGAGGGCTCCTTAGCTACAGCTGCTGGGAGTCTCCTCATCAAAACCATCTCAAGATTCCTGCACAAATGGCTCTGTCCTTCCTTCTTGTAGGTCTTCAGACATTATAAAATGTCATCTGAATGACCAGAATTTAGGCTGCTATGATAGGTTCTTGAGTTAGCCCCTCCCCTTAGGACCCTGGGAGGTTCACATCCACATAGGTTAGGTTAACATCTAACAGGGCATGGCTCTGGAGTTAGCACCTCCTCTTAGCCAGCCCCACCTTGGGCCCCACCCCAGTCACCAATCCACACCTATATAGGTTCCACACCTAATAGGGCTTTGGGCCTGGGGCTTAGCACCTAGTAAGGCTTAATGAAATACACTGAGTTACTCAAAGAAAACAAAGGCCATTTTTCTTACTAAACATGGTCTGTGCTCTGGTCTTTAGCCAGGTAGGGTCCCTGTTCCTCTGCAGCCACAAGCACTAGTACTTTTCTCTGCCTTGGAGCTATGACCAGAACTACATAGAGTTGCCAATCAGCACCAGCTACAACCAGTGCCGGGAAAGGTTCCCCTGTAATCTCATTCTGACCAGTTATCTGATCCCCTACTCTCTCAGGGCTGTGAGGTCTGGACGCTGTTGCTGCTACTGCTGCCCCTATTGCAAGTGCCTCCAAGGTGCACCGCTGCTGCTGCTGTACTCTAAGCTGGTTCTCACTCAGGTTTCACAGAGATCTGCTGACCTCCTAAGTGGTCTTATGCTGAAGAAATGGCTCACTCTGACCTTTCGTTGGCTTTGCCTCTCTAAAATTTGATTTGAACCATTATTCTAAAGTAATTTGCAGAGGAAAATTGGGAGCGTTCAGTTGGGATGCTCCTTGTCCTCTGCCATATTGGCTCTGCCCCCTTACTCCTTATTCTTAATGGGTTAGATTTGGTACTTAGGCCACAAGGATTCTGTGCTTAATTCCCTATTTCAAATGGTTTCACTTACATAAACCATTACCTTTCTAGGGAAAAATTAGAGGGATTTTCCTTGCATTATCTATCTTCTAGGGAAATCACAGCCATTTTTTTAAAAGTCCATTTGACTTATCTATCTGTATACTTGGCATTTTCACCCAGTGAAATATAATTCCCCTGAGGACAAGGAGTGTTTTTATTTTTGTCTTTGTATACCTAGAATAATGTTCAGTACACAGCAGGCATTTAATAAATGCTTATTGGATTGAATTCAATTGAGACATTTCAATTTTCATGGAATAAGAGAAGGCCTTCAGCATACTGCATCAAAACTATTTGGGAAATTGCAAGAGCATCAAAATTCATACAATTATCAAAATACTAATGGGCAATTCTATTATTCTAAGAGTTCCAAAGTAATTATGAAACACTGAATCCCAATTGTCCCAGCATAGCACCTCTTTTACATTTGTTACTGCTCTCCTCATCATATACATACAGAATACTCTTCCCAAGCACAGAAGAGTAGTACGAAAGAAGTGAAACGGAAAAAACAACAACCTATGTTTGCTTTTATCCTATTACATATTATCAATGTTTTTACAAGAGATACTTTCCCCTAGAGAGTTTTGAGCCACTGGCTGTGAGTTTATATTCTTAGTATGGACATATGTCAAAGGTAAGTGCTGCTTAATTACAGAATGTTTATTCTTTACTGATGAGTTTGAATCTCACCAAACACATTTTGTAAGCAGAGGAAAGCATATCCCCTAATCTGCATTTGCAACCAGCAGTTAGTTCACTCAACCCTTTCTTCTTGTTTTTCTTCTTTAAAGAAATGTTTTAAAACAAAGAAACATGCACAAATGAACACATAAAGCTTATTTGTGCCTATTCCAATGGTAGGAAGAGGTTTTTTTTAGTGTGCAGTTATTGTTAATTTAAAACATACATTAAAAAAGTAACTTTTATTCAAAGAATGCTATAACTTAAGGATAAAAAAATAGAAAAAGGTTTAGGAGGCTGTCTTCTCGAATTGCATTTGAACTTATCTTGAAAATGGGTAATTACATTGTATTTCAGTTGAAGGTATCCTTTGGGGGGAAAATGCAGAAGTCCTTATACCACCTTTTAGAACTTTATATCAAATTAAACCAGAAGATATTAGACTAACAATAAAGCAAGTATACTTACCTCACCTGAATTTTTCAAAGGAAAATGTTATTGCATGCAAAAAAGTACCTATGAATACTTGAAAGAAAATGTAACTCAGTGCCTTAAAAGTTATCTTTTTTTGTTTTTGCCTAAGGTACAAGCAAAAGTAGAGTAAAGCATGAAAATAAGTGAACTTTTAAATAACCAAAATCATTTGCCAAAGATCACAACCTGGATCAGATCAGTTATAACCTTTGGTAAAGTAAAAGACAATAGTGATGTTTGTTTCATTTTTGTACTATTGGGGGGAAAATAATTACATTCATACTTGTCAAATGAATTAATATGACAAAATGCAAGTCACCCTGAATCCACTCACCACTTTTATTACATAAACCATTTTATTTAATCCATTGCTCATCTGTGTAACTTATTTGTAATATAGTCATAGAAATAGGACTTCAGCCAGCATGGAAAGTGATGGTTTTTTTTAAGGCTGGGTGTTATTTGATATAATATATTAAAAGCTAATTCAAAATAATACTGTGGCCAGAAAAGTGAGACAGTTTTTTTTTTACTGAAACCCCCTAGAATGCTCTTAGCACAGTTCTCATAACCTAAACATAGTTAAAAGTAATTGCCATTCACAAATCACCTTACATCAGTACTAACTTTCATTGGGATATATACTTAAGATCATTTTATTTTCACTTTCCATTCTCCTTTTGATTGGCTGAAGTAGTACCAAATGTCTAAAATGGGTTGGAAAAATATGTATTATATCTCCTTATGCTTAAGGACTTAAAAGAATAACAAGAAAATAGCTCCAACAACAAAAAATGATCTCTTTTTCTTTCCATTAGTATGTCAAATGGTACCAAAAGCATTAGAAAGTCATTTTCATTAACATATGAAACAAAGTATTCATTTTATGGAATATTTAACACTATGAATTAAACTCATAAATATACTAGCTACATTTAGACCCTATTGTTTCTTAGATCTACTAGGTAGATGAAACCAAACTTTTTCCTTAAAACAACAGAGCTATTTGCTTTCTCTTTTAAGACACTGATACCACCACTTCTTCATCTCCCTCTTCCTTCTACCATTTGACTCAGTTTTCTCATTGGCAGCACATGTGGTTTGCACTCTCTTACGATATTATGTCTTTAAATGTCTTCATTTGTGTACTTAGGGTGTCTGAGTAATTTCACTATAAAGTATCTTAATTATAAATACATCTCAAAGTTGTGTATTAAGGTAGTTGATGGCACCTGTTTTCACTTATTTTGTACAATGTGCCCAATCACCCTCATGTTTAGTCACAGTTTTACCAACTCTATTTAGGTCTCTGTGGCTGAGCTGCCTGGATAGTCAAGGCAGACAGCAGCATTTGGAGAAAATTAAAGCAAGGCTTCTTTGATTTTCTTATGAGAAAAACTGCATTTTAAACATAGTGTTAGGAACAAAGCAGACAGTTTCATAATGTCTTATGGGGGAGGGGAATATTCTGTCTCATATAATCATGGGATCATAGGGTTAGAGCTGGAAGAGACCTCCTGTGTCATCTGACTCAGTCTCCTCATTTTAGATATGAGGAAATTGAGATCCAGACAGTTTAAGCAGATTGCCAAAGTCACGTAAGTAGTAAGAGATGTTACTAGACTTACTTATTTAGAACCCAAGTCTTCTGACCTCAAATTCAGCATACTTTCTGCTATATCATTTTAGTGTTCTCAGCAGGAGTGTTTTGGAAACCTGATTATAATATACACATGTGTGTATGTGTGTATGTGTGTATATATGCATATATACATATGTATTCACACATATATAATTTAACTCTATTTTTATAATCAACTTTTCCCAATATTCCTTCTGTGAAATGACTGTCTAGTCTGGGTGATGGAAGATTACAAGGGTATGAGACAAAACTTCTTTAAATGATCTTTACATTCCAATTCTTCAATGGATCCCTGATATCATAGAAGTAGTCGCCCCCTCCAATTGTTTTGGTTGTAATGCATCCATATCTCCTCAATATGTGTAAATCTTGTCCATATCCTCTCATAAACATTCTATAAAAGATTTATCCATTAGGTCAGTGTTTACAAACTATTTAAGAATGTTATGATATATTACAACCCCTTTCTCCTCTTTGGTTATTACATTTCTCTGTATTTCAGTGCTTAGCATGGAGTTCAACAAATGCTTGTTAGTAGACTGATAGAATGCCAATTTGCCACTGTCTAGGCACAATTTGGGATTTTAATTGCCTTCACTAGTATAATAATAGCTCATGTTTCCAGATTCTTTCATAGTTAAGCATCACTTTAGCGTGAATCACCTTAATTGATCCTCCTAGCACCCCTTTGAAGTGTTCAGGAAGTATTATTCATACTTTATAGAGGAGAGGACGAAGATTTGGAAAGGTTAGGTGAGTTGTCCGGGGCAGTAAAATTTAAAGTGTTAGAACCAGGATTCAAGCTCAAGTCTTCTGACTCACGGCATCATCGGATTTAGAGTAGTAAGGAATCTGAGATTTCATTTACTCCAAACCTTCATTTCATAGTTGAGGGAACCTGGAGATTATAGAGACAATGAGACGTACTTAAGGTTAAGTCCAATACTCTGTAACCATCATACCATGCTACATGAACTTGAGTTCACTGGAGAAGGAGCTGAGGTCACTGACCTTATAAAACTTGGTGGAATACATTGCGACCTGAAGTTCTTGATGCTTATCCTATTGGAATAAATTAGAATAAGATATACCAAGACAAAGAGTCTGAGAGGCGCAAATATCGATAATGTAAACTGAAATTTAGTTTATATATATAGTCATTTAGTACACATTAGATGGGTAGTGGAGATGGACAATGAAATGGATCCACAATAGAATAGGAAAGAGAGAGCAAATGACTTTCATTTAGGAAATCACATAGCAATTTCAAGGATTCAAAAAAATTCCATACTACAAAAACCTATTTTCTGAACACTAGTTCATTCTTCCATTGGAGCTATATAGCTGTTGTGCCAATCATGGGAGATGATAGCTTCAGAAAAATTAAAATTGCAAGTAATTCAAAGGATAATAGAGAAATATATGGTAGTCCTACATAGACTGTAACTTAGAATTGATTTAGATTTGGAGCAATATAAGCTATATTATTCAGAAAATAAGATGAGCTGGCCATATAGCAAAAGTTAGGGATAAGCAATGGCCAGGCCTTACTATACTTACAATCATAGAATGTTAGTAACAATAGAGAAGGAACTTCAGTGCAATGGGTCCATTCTTTTTAAAAATTTAGAACTTTTTCAATGGACAAAAAAAAAATTTCTCTCCCTAAAACCTTGATTAGGAAAAAAAGAAAAACAAAATCCTTGTAACAATTGTACATAAGCAAGGAAGACAAATTCTCATGTCTAAAAATAGATATGTCTACTCTGCCGTTTGAGTCCATTTCTTTTCTACCAGGAAGTGGGTATCATGGTTCATCATTGGTCCTCTGGAATCATGGTTGTCCACAGAAGATTGATTAGAGTTCTTTAATATTTTAAATTTGTCTTTGTTGTTAGTGTAAAAATCATGATTCTGGTTCATTGTCTTCCCAGGTTTCTCTGAAACCATTTCTTACAGCACAATAGTATTCCATTCCTTTTGAACATAATTTGTTCAACCATTCCTAAACTGATCATCCTCCTTTAAATTTCTAGTTCTTGGCTACTAAGGAAAGAAGCACTATAACTATTTTTGTACATATGGACACATTTCCTCTTTATTTGATCTCTTTAGAAATGTAGGCCTAAAAGTGGTATGAATAGTTTTTTAACTTTTGGGGCACAGTTCCAATTGGTTTCCAGAGTGGATGTACCTCTTAGTTCTACCAGCAGTCATTAATGTGCCTGTTTTCTCACAGTCCCTCAAATATGGTTTGATTCTTTTTGAAAGCTCTATGGGAGAACATGGACAAGAACTGCTGAAGATAAAAAGATGTGGATGGGTTATGGTCTCCACTGTGGGAAGGAATCTCTACATTTTTCTGATTGCAGTTATACTGGAATACTGAAGATATGTCATTGTTCTGCTGAGAGACTGCTTATTTGGACATCTTACAATGTTAAAGGGATTACCTTGAGCTATCTGGAATAGTGAAAAGGATCTTTCACTGGGAAGCAACGTCTGGGTTCTAGTCCTACATTTGCTTTTGACTTACTTTATGGGCTTCCCTCATCCATAAAATGAGAAGACTAGTAGAGAGATAACTACTATGTTTCTTTTCAGCTTCAGCATCGCAAACAAAAATAAGATACTAACAACAATCTAAGAAAAACATGGATAGACTTGCATGAAATAATGAAGAGTAAAATGAGCAAACCAAGAAAATGCATACAGTAACAGCAATATTGTTTTAAGAACAAGTTTGAGTAAGTCATTTTGACTATTATAAATGCTCAAATTAACTATAAAAGACATATGAAGGAACACACTATATGCATCCAGAGAAAGAATTAATAAATAGAAATAAGTGTAGAATGATTTTACATATGTGTGTATGACACACACACACACATAGATATTTGTGTCTAATGGTAGCCATTTAAAAATAAGATATCATAATACAGAATACATGATTGCATTTCTAATAGACTATTTGTAAATGGTTGATTTCTTAGCTGGTTGTATGATTTTAGCAGTATGAGTAGGAAGTTCTCATTAATTCTGTAAATAGATGGCACAAATTTCCACAATGCCAGCACTATTGTCTACAGATAAAAAGTAATGATTATTATTCCCCTCCTTTTAGCTAATTCAGGGCATGCCTTCAAGAATGAATTTGGAATTATTGTATAAATTATTCTGGTTCTTCTCACTTCACTCTGTATCAATTTGATCCTAGTCTTTCTAGGTGTCATTGAAATCATTGTTTCATCAATTCTTATAGCACAATAGTGATATTACCATTTCATAAAATACTTACTAATTGAAAAATAAAAATTAAAAAAGGGATTTGCTAGGGCAAAACTGACTTCCATTCTTTCCAGTCTGTCACTGGAATACTTTATGCAGCAGAAAACAGAATGTTTGGCTGGCTGAACCCCACTGAAAATACAAAGAATGTAGAACACTTTATTGGAGGGAGAGGGTGAAAGATATTTAATTGGGGTCAGGAAGCACATGGACTTTTGTAGAAATTTCTAGCCCCTTATAAAGGTGCAAATCTAGCAGAAATTATTTCTTATATTAGGGATTCTTAAGAGATTCTTAAGAGAAGCTTTAAAGTTATAAGACACATAGGCACACAAGCATTTTTTAAAAACAAGATGAATATAAGCAAAGATATTTACATAGCCTGTGTCTGAATACCATGGAGGGAGCATTAGGACTGGATCTTTCTTCAAAGACAAATGGGACATTTTATATGTTTTATCCTGGGCATTCTTGCCCTTATTCTTCATCCCATGGGGTGCAGGAGAAGGACATATGGTAATGCTCACCCTAGGATGTGTTCATATAGCAGGCTCACAATTTACATAAACTAATGGATGACAGTAAATTACCTAATCTGTTACCAAGTAACATAGGCATCCAAGGAATAAACCAATGGGACAGGGAAAAGCAGAAGGAAAAGGAGAAAGAAAAGAGTGGAAGCACCACACCACCTAGAAAGCAAAGGGTTAGAGCTTCAATCTGTTAACTATCCATACCAAGAAAGATCCAAAGAGAAGAGATAAAAGCATTTTCTAGCTTTGCAAATTTCTTCTGTTCTAGTCACATCATCTGTATTTAGCTTTAGTGTTGGACAAGATATGTGTTCAAATCTTGACTCAGATATTTACAAAATTTATCACCCTGGACAACTCAGGTAATCTCTCTCAACCTGTTTCTTCATCTGTACAAAGAGGATAATAATAGAACCCATCTCAAAGTGTTGGGCTGATTAGATGAGATAATATGGGCAAAATACTTCACAAACTTTAAAATGCCATATAAATGTTAGTTAAGCGTTTTATAAATGTTAACCATTATTTTTTTCTTTTTTTAATATTTAATTTATTTAATATATTTAGTTTTCAGCATTGATTTTCACAAGAGTTTGAATTACAAATTTTCTCCCCATTTTCCCCATTTCCCCTGGTTGCCCCGTTACCCAGTCAGCCCTCCCATCTGTCACCCCACTCCCCTCCTATCACCCTTTCTCTTCTTCTCTTGTAGGGCAAGTTAAATTTCTATGCCCCATTGCCTGTGTATCTTATTTCCTAGTTGCATGCAAAAACTTTTTTTTGTTCCTTTTGAACATCTGTTTTTAAAACTTTGAGTTGCAAATTCTCTCCCCTCTTCCCTCCCCACCCACCCTCCCTAAGAAGGCAAACAATTCAACATAGGCCACATGCATATCATTATGTAAAACCCTTCCACAATACTCATGTTGTGAAAGATTAACTATGTTTTGCTCCTTCCTGACCTATCCCACTTTATTGAAATTTCTCCCTTG
>CM053622.1:247153521-247192183 GCA_028646595.1 Phalanger gymnotis | reverse complement strand
GGGGGGGGTGTGGAAATGGGTTGAAAATCTGTAATTCAAACGCATGTGAAAATCAATGCTGAAAACTAAACATATTAAAAATAAATTTAAAAAAAAGAAAGGGAAATTGCTGATTGACTATATTTTTTTTCTAAATAGAAACTATTTAAAAACTTATTGCATATTTTATCCTGCTACTTTACTAAAGAAATTAAATGCCTAAATATCAGCAAAGAAGAGATCAAAATATCCTTATTTTTAAACATGAATGATACTTAGAAAACTCCAAAGAATTAGAAAAGAAACTACAGTCTTAATTTGCAATCTTCAAGTCTAGAAATCAGGATACTTTAGTCTTTTTTATGCTGCTGTTTAAGCACCAAATTTCTTTATTTCATAGAATAATGTTAAATGATAGTAGGAAGAGAAAGAATACTTGTTTTACTCTTTTATTAATTTGGAAGTCTGCCACTGTATTCTATTATCAACGATAACAACTTTTGGTTTTAGATATATAATTTTTGTCATATATCTAAAATTTGGGCTTTTAATGAGCAAACTTTGTTGGGTTTTTAGCATAAAGGAGTGCTATATATTTGAAGACTATCCTGCCCACATTTATTAATGTAACTATGTAGGTTAGGATGGTTTTATTTGCAGCTATTGAGAAAATCATTGGGTGAGTCACTTAACCCCAATTGCCTTGCCTTCCCCCCTGCGAAAAAAGAAGAGATCATCATATAGTTTAGGGTATTTTTTTTTGTTTTCCCAGTACATTTTTATTTCATTGAATATTTCTCAATAACCTGTACAAAATTTTTAAAATGCATTTTAAAAAATTTGTTCCAAATTAATTCCCTCCATTATTTCCCTTCCCCCTTCATGATTTGATATAAATTACACATATGAAGTTATGCAAAACATCTTTCTATATTAGCCATGTTGCAAAAGAAAACACAGACAAAAAAAACAAAGAAAAATAAAGCAAATACATACATATGTATATGCACATATACATTCATATATGCACATATATACATTATATATATTAGTCTGCATTCAAATTCTATCAGTTCTTTCTCTGAAGGTGGATAGCATTTTTCATCTTAAGTCCTTTCAAATTGTCTTGGCTCATTATATTTATGAGAATAGCTAAGCCAATCAAAGTTGATCACTTTTATGATATTGCTTACTGTACATTGTTTTTCTGGTTCTGTTCAATTCACCTTGCACCAGCAATTTTAAGTTTAAATTATGTACCTGTTTTGACCTTACCTTGCCGTATGGTATGAGACGTTGGTCTATACAAAGTTTCTGCCAAACTTTTTTCCCGTTTTTCCAGCAATTTTTGTCAAATAATGAGTTCCTTTCCTAAAAGCTTAGCTCTTTGTGTTTGTCAAAACAAGACTGCAAAGGTCATTTTCTACTTTTATTATATACGTATTTATTCCACCAATTCACCACTCTTTTTCTTAGCCAGTACCAAATTGTTTTGATGATTACCCCTTTATAATATAATTTGAGATCTGGTACTGCTAGGTCTGTTTCCTTCACATTTGTTTTCATTAATTACTTTGGTATTTTTGAACTTTTGTTCTTTCAGATGAATTTTGTTATTAGTGTTTCTAGCTCAATAAAATCATTTTTGGTAGTTTGGTATGGCATTAAATAAGTAAATTAATTCAGGCATAATTGTCATTTTTATTCTATTTGGTTGGCCTACTTATGAGCAATTAATATTTCTCCATTAAATTAGATCTGACTTTATCTGCATGAAAAATGTTTTGTAATTGCGTTCATATAATTCTGGGCTTGTGTTAGAAGATAGACTACCAAATATTTTATATCATCTACAGTTATTTTAAATGGAATTCCTCTTTCTATCTCTTGGCTACTGGACTTTGTTGGTAATATATAGAAATGCTAATGATTTATATGGGCTTATTTTGCAACTTTGTTAAGTTGTTAATAATTTCAAGGAGTTTTTTAGTTGCTTCTCTAGGATACTCGAAGTATGCCATGATATCATCTGCAAAGAGCAATAGTTTAGTATCCTTTGTATACTAATTGTCTATTCTAATTCCTTCAATTTCTTTTTCTTCAGTTATTATGAAAGCTAGCATTTCTAGTACA
Source organism: Phalanger gymnotis (assembly GCA_028646595.1). NCBI lineage: Eukaryota > Metazoa > Chordata > Mammalia > Diprotodontia > Phalangeridae > Phalanger > Phalanger gymnotis. The sequence continues at coordinate 247,190,071 of CM053622.1, read as the reverse complement.
ATATTGATTAATAGTGATGAAAATGTGTATCCTGGCTTCACCTCTGATCTTACTGGGAAAGTTTTTAGCTTATTTCTCTTACAGAAAATGCTTATTGATGATTTTAACTAGAGACAACTTATTTTAAGGAAAGCTCCATTATTCTTATACTTTTTAGTGCATATATTTTTTTTAAATTGGAATAATATATTTTTTTTTAAATTGGAATAATATATTTTTTCTATTTATTGAGATAATCATATAATTTTTGTTTTATTTTGTTTTGTTTTTATTGATATGGTCAAATATGCTGATAGTTTTCCTAATATTAAACCAGTTCTGCATAAATCCCATTTGGTCATAGTGTATGATCCTAGTCATATATTGCTATAATCTCCTAGCTAGTATTTTATTTAAATTTTTTGCACTAATATTCATTAGGGAAATTGGTCTATAGTTTTCTTTGTTTTTGCTCTTTCTAGTTCAGGTATCAGCACCATATTTGTGTTGTAAAAATAATTTGGCAGGATTCCCTCTTTGCCTATTTTTCCAGTAATTTATATAGTAATGAAATTAATTGCTCTTTATATATTTGATAGCATTCATTTGTGAATCAATCTGGACCTAGAGATTCTTTTTTTAGGGAGCTCATTTATGTTTTGTTCAATTTCTATTTCTATTTCTAAGATAGGGTTATTTAAATATCCTATTTCCTCTTCTGTTAATCAGGGTAATTTATATTTTTGTAAATATTGATCCTTTTCACTTAGATTTATTGGTATACAGATTTATTGGTATACAATTGGGCAAAATAGCTCTTAATTATTGCTTTAATTTCTTCTAGATTGGTGGTGAATTTTATTTTTGAAACTGGTAATTTGGTTTTCTTCCTTCCTTTTTAAAATAAAATTAAACAATGTTTTATGTATTTTATTTATTTTAATAAAACTAGCTTCTAGTTTATGTATTAGTTCAATGGTTTTCTTACTTTAAATTTTATTAATCTCTCCATTGATTTTTCAGGCTTTCTAATCTGGTGTCTAATTTGATATTTTCAATTTGTTCTTCTTCTATTATTTTTTTAATTGCATGCTCAATTCACTGATCTCCTCTAAGCATTTAGAGATATAAATTTTCCCCTATGTACTGCTTTGGTTGGATCTCACAAATTTTGGTATATTGTCTCATTGTTGTCATTCTCTTTACTAAAATTATTTTTTGTTTCTATGATTTGGTCTTTGGTCCACTCATTCTTTGAGATTAGATTAGTTTCCAAGAAAAAAAAATCTATATTTCTATGGACCTTTATTGAATGTATTTTTATGGTCTGCAAAAGATGAATTCAATATTTCTGCTTTTCTGCATTTGGTTGTGAGATTTTATGTCTTAATAACATGGTCAATTTTTGTGAAGTTGCCATGTACATCTTAGAAAAAGGTATACTTGTTTCTAATCCCATTCAATTTTTCCCTGGAGGTCTATCATATCTAACTTTTCTAAAATTCTATTCATATCTTCAAATTCTTTCTTATTTATTTCATGGTTAGATTTACCTAGTTATGAGAGGTGAGAGCTGAGGTCCCCCACTATTAAAGTTTTACTATTTCCTCCCGTAATTCATTTAACATGTCCTTTAAGAATTTGGATGCTAGGGGCAGCTAGGTGGTGTAGTGTATAGAGCACCATACCTGGAGTCAGGAGTACCTGAGTTCAAATCATGCCTTAGACACTTACTAGCTATATGGTCCTGGGCAAGTCACTTAACTCTGACTGCTTCTAAAAAAACGAATTTGGGTGCCATGTGGTGCATTTTTGTTTAGCATTGATACTGCTTCATTGTCTGTGGTTCATTTTAGCAAGATGTAGTTTTCCTGCTTGTCCCTTTCAATCAGGTCTATTTTTGCTTTTGCTTTGTCTGAGATCATGATTTCTAGCTCTGCTTGTTTTTACCTCAGTTGAGGCATAATAGATTCTGCTCTAGTCTCTTGTTTTTTTCTCTATGTGAGTCTCTCAGTTTAAAGTGTGTTTCCTATAAACAAAATATTGTTGGATTCTGGCTTTTGATCCATTCCACTATCCACTCCACTTTATGGATAATTTAAACCCATTCACATTTACGATAATAATTACTAACTGTGAATTTCCCCCCATCTTATTTTCCCCATTTATTCTTCTCTATTTTTACCTTGTTCCTCCTCAAAAGCCTGTTTTGCTTCTGACCACAGCCTCCCTTAATATCCCTTCCCTTTTATCAGCACACCCCTTCTCTTATCTCCTTTTACTCCTGTTTCCCTGTACGGTAAGACTGATTTCTATGCCTAACTGAGAATGTATATTATTTTATCTTTGAGCTAATTCTGATGAAATTAAGGTTCAAGCATTGCCTGCTATCTCCCATTTTCTCCTCCAATGTAAAAGCTCTTTCTTTTGCAATGCTTAAGCAAAATAATTTTTCTCATTCTTCCTCTTTTCTTCCTTCTCTCAGTGCATCCCTCTTTCTTACCATTTCATTTCTTTTATTAAAAATCATTATATAGTCAACTCACACAAGTGCCCTCCGTATATATTCCTTCTAATTGTCTTAATAATGATAAAGATTTTTTTTACGAATTACATGTATCATCTTCCCATGAAAGAATATACAAACAGTTTAATAAGTTGAATTCCTTATCATCTCTCATGTTTACCTTTTTATGCTTCTATTTAATCTTGTATTTGAAAGTCGAATTTTCTATTCAGCTCTAGTCTTTTCATCAGAAATACTTAAAGTTCTCTATTTCATTAAATATCCATTTTTTCCCTGAAGGATTATGCTCAGTTTCTCTGAGTAAGCTATTCTTTTGTAATCTTAGATCCTTTGCCTTCTAGAATATAATATTCCAAGCCCCCCAATTCTTTAAGTTGGAAGCTGCTAAATCTTGCATGATCCTGACTATGGATCCACAATATTTGAATGGTTTCTTTCTGGCTGTAATCAATCTTATAATCTCCTTCTGATTATAATCTCTTACCCTCTGTGGGCTGTGAGCTCCTGAAGCTGCTCCTACTCCTGTTGCAACTGCCTCCAAGGCCAGCAGCTGGCATTGCTGCCCCACGGCCTTTGTCATGCTCCAGGCCTGATCACCACCCCAGACCTTTCCTGTTGATCTCCTAAGTTGTCTTGGGTTGGAAGGTTCTTTCACCCTGACCTTTTGTTGACTCTGACACTCCAGAATTTGATATGGGCCATTATTTTAAAGTTTTTTGGAGGGGAATATTGAGAGAGTTCAGGTGAGTTCCTGCCTCTACTACATCATCTTTACTCTCCTATTAGCATGAGCTTTTGATATGGGGTGTTTCTATTTTTAATATAATTTTCATATTGTTTTCCTCATGTTGAACTATCCTTCAATCCCTGCTATGATTTCAACATGGTCACTGTGAATAATTTTTTGCATGTATGCCTATAGTGTTTTTGCTATGGTATTACTTTAAATGTTTGCATTGATTTTTTTTAGTATAACAGTATCATATTTTGCTTTACTCTTCTGTAGTTAAGGTACTAAAACTATTTGTCTCATAAAATATTTGCAGATTTTTTCTTTTGTAATTTTAAAGAATAATTTGTATAGCATAGGCATAAGTTGCTCATTAAATGATTGATAGATTTAACCTGTACATTTGTCTTTACTAGTGCTTCTCCCCCTCTGCACTTTGGTAATTCTTTTACAGCTAATGAAATTTAATTTTATGAAGTCCAATTGGTTAAGCATGGTATTTTATGCCTTAAAGTGGATATTTTATATTTTTGTTGGCAATTTTACATTTATTTTAAATTATTGGATTGCATAGTGTATACTTGTATATTACAGGTTCTTTCAATAGCATTTTGCTAAATGTTTGAAAATCAGCTCTCAAGGAGAAAAAAGTATATGTGTGTGTATACTATACATACAATTATAAATTTTAGTGAAATAAATGATATGTAGCACACAATTTGCAAATAATAATGACAAAATTTGCAATACTCTTTTTTGATTCTTACAGAATGCTTTTTGTCAATTTTTGCTGAATTTTTATATCTGTAGCCAACTACAATTCAGTCATGATTTGACAAAATGAGTGCCTTCCAATCTGCTAAATTTTTCCCCAATAAATTTATGGTCATGAAATCTGATATATGACCTGCCATTACACTATTTCTCATCCTCATAGAGATTATATTCATTAAACTAAAACCTCTTTAAGCATTAGTATCACTGACCACAATAGTATTATTAGCTTTTTGTTTAGTTGCACAAACTGGAAAATTATTTGATTGTCACATTATTTTCTAAAAAATCCTGAGGATCATTCAAATAATTTTTATGCTTTAAAATTTTACTTAAATGACACATTTTTAAACCAGTTATCCACGGTAAAATTTATTCTTCATAAAGTCAAGTAGATCCAAATAATTAAAATGCTTTCATTGTTCTGTCTGTCCAATTAATGACCTAAGTTCATGTTTTGAGTTAAATTTTCTAGTAACACATTCCTAGGAAGTGCACTAAATTTATTATTTTTATTATATTGAATGCCCTTAAACTTATCTGACTTAATCGAATCTTCACCTTGAGATTCATGGTCTCTACTACCAATCTTTAAAATTTTCAAAACTTTTATGGTATGTTTGATTAATTTCTGTACTTTCTGAATGTTAGTTGATCTTGACTGCAATCAAGTCGAAAGTAATGGAAATTCTTCAAGAATGAAAATCATTAAAGCACGGTCCTACAAGAAATTTATTGTAACTAACCTCTTTGCCAAATCAGAATAAGAAGATAGAAAACAATGCATATATAATCAGAATACTCATGCCATAAAATAGTAACAACTTATAAAGCACATACCTCCCATCTTAGTCTGAGCACTAAGCCAATTTTATTAATTTCAAAATCAAGTTCTCTAGCTACTGTTTCTGGCTTGGTTTGATTTTTATTATTATTAGATTAGTGATAAATAGAATGACTCTTATGCAGAAATATTTTAAAAACAATTAAGATATTTTACTTCAGATATTGAATAATCAAGTGATAATTGCAATCAATGATTTAAAGTGCCAAATGATGATTTTAGGAAAATTTTCTAACAATTTCATAGCTACTCCAGATGTTTTTCCTTGTCTTGCATAGGTATCATTGAATAAAATTTGATTACATCCACTTTCAAATATTCATTATTAGAAGCACAACCATTTAACATAGTAATTTATTGAAAATATACTCTTTTATATTTGACACTAGTTCTTTTAAAGCAAATATTAATGGTTCAAGGGCTGCCTGAACTATGCTTCAATGACTAACTCACAAAATATCTGAAAAATTAATTATTGGGTCTTACAAGTTGGTAATGAGCTGGATTCAACACTTTACTCATTCTGATAATTCAAAATTGTGATTTTTTAATTTTTTTGTTTTGTCTAATGCCATGATTACTACTCCAGCTTTTTTGAAATCACTTGATACATGGTAAATCTTGTTTAATCCTCCCATTTTCATTCTACAGGTGTCTTTGTTTTTAATTATGCTTCTTTTATGCTACAAATTTGTGGGGTTTTGTATTCCTATTCATTTTTTTTCTTTTACTTAACTCTTTTTTACTTGACCCATTTCAAATTCCTTGATTCTCTCTCTCTCTTTCTCTCTTTCTCTCTCTCTCTCTCTCTCTCTCTCTCTCTCTCTCTCTCTCTCTCTCTCCTCTTCTTTTGACCAATTACTTTCCCAATTAAATTAAATTAAATTAAATATATGGTTCAACACCGCCCCCCCCACTGCTTCCACTTCACGTCCCATTTTAAACAGCATTTTTGCATCACTCTTTTCCATTTTTTTCCTTTGTTTTGTCCTCACCATTTCTCTTCCATTCCAATCTATTTGGTATTCTATTCTCTAGTTCATGGTTTTATATGCCTTTGCTGGTACATATTTTCCTTCTGTATACTCTGTTACGAGTTTAAAGCTTCTGAAGTGCCAGATTCGAACTTTCTCATATCCTATTTCAATGTTACTGCACTTACAAATTTTACCCTTTCCTGTCCTCCTTTTTTTTGGCTGTCAGTCACTTTAAAAATATCAATTGACAAAGGAAGCAATGCCACATGGAAGCAATTTTATGTGATAGAATTCATTTTGTGTCCTGAAGTCATAACACCAGGTCATTTCATCTGATATGACCATGGTTATGCTAAAACCAAGTCATTTGATCTCTAGTTTTTGTCCTCTCTAATATTCTGGGTGCTGGTTGTCCTTAGGTATTCACGAGGGGTAAGATGAAGTGCAGTCCTGGTAGGGTACAACCCATCCTCAGAGAAGGTATTTTCCTAATGTCTAAGTTTCCCACAGAGTAATCTCATTATAAATTACTTTTTTTATGAAAGGCATAAAATCTCTTTGCTATAGGGATGATTTTTGGTGATAACTTTTCCTTTCCCTTTCTAATCCTAATCCCAATTTCTTCCATCCATCCTTCCTTTTTTACCCCATTTTTCACTTTACCCACGATAATGTTTAAAGTTAATTCAACGAGCATTTAATAAGCGTCTACTATGTGCCAGGCAGTGTGCTAAGCAGTAGGGATACAGAGAATAGCAACAAAAACAATCCCTCCTCTCAGGGAGCTTATAATCTAATACGGAAAAGAAATGCAAAATGCACAAAATATATAGTCATCAGGTAATAAGTGTTTATTAAGAGCTTTCTATGTGCCAGGCATTGTGTTCAGCCCTGCAGAAAGATAGTCCCTCCTCTCGAGGAGCTTATATTCTAATGGGTGAAGAGGAAACATAAAAGGAAACTGAAAACAGTGCAAGAAAGGTACCTAGTGCCTGTGTCATGACGGAGAAAGCGCTATGGAGAGGAATCAGTGTTGCAGCTCAAAGAGGGGTGAAAAAATCTTTGGTTTAGGTCTCCTCTTTAAATTGGAGAGTATAGAAGGAACCAATCAATCAAAAGATAAGTTCTCAGCGCAGAGAAGACTTCCAATGTGTGAAGTAATTAAGGAGTACTTTGAATCAGCTTTCTAGCTAAAGAGGTTTCTGTGGCATGTAGAAGATAAATTTGTTTGAACACCAAATATAAGTTGCCTAAAAGGCTATTTTATGGAGACACACACAACGCAAGCACTTACATAGAGGTCAGAAGAAGCAATACAAGCATACTCTCAAGGTTTCTCTGAATTTTTATATCTGTAGCCAACTACAATTCAGCCATGATTTGACAAAATGAGTGCCTTCCACTGGCAAAGGGCCACCCTGAATGGCATACCAACATCAAAGAAAGCACTGTTCTTTATGAACATAGCAGAATTGCAGTAGCTCAAAAGAAACGTGAGATGTGCAAATTAAGAGACGTCTCCACTCCAAATCTTCATGTAGACTATTTGTATCCTAACTGTGGTAGAGCCTTCTGAGCTTGTATTGATCTGATTAGCCACAGTCAGACACATAGACACTTGACTCCAACATAGTGACATCATTTTAGTCCTCTATGAGAATGAAAGATAAGAACCAACTGAGATAATCAACAAGAGAAAGCTACTAGCAGTAAGGGAAATTGCGAAAGCCTTCTTAGAAAAGATGGGCTTTTAGCTGGAAGTTGAAGAAATCTAGGAAGGTCAGGAAACAGGGATGAGAAGGGAGAGAATTTCAGCCATGAGAAATAGCAAGGAAAAATGTCCATGGTCAGAGGATGGAGTGTGCTATCTGATGAACAGTAAAGGAGACAGGCCGGGCTCATAGTGTCAAAAAGGATGCAGGGGTGATGAAGGTGTAAGAAAACCGGAAAGGGTTTTGAATGCCAAAAAGAGGATTTTATATTTTATCCTGGATGCAAAGGCATTTTTGAATGGAGAAGTTTGATGGTCGGGTAGGTACTTTAGGAAGGTTTATTTGACAGCTCATCATTTAACCCCAATTTGCCCCAGTTCCTCATCTGTAAACTGGGGACACACCACAGAAGGAAATGGCAAACTACTCAAGTATCTTTGTCAAGAAAACAGCATGGACAACATCTACAGGGTCATGTAGAGTTGGACACTGAATGACTGAACAAGAACAATTTGATGGTGAGTTGAGGATGGACCAGAATGGGGAAGAGACTTGAAGCAAGAAGACCACAGAAAACTACTGCAATAGTTTAGACGTGACTTGATTAGGGCCTGCACCAGCATGGTGGAAATATCAGAAGAGAGGAGGCACATGAGGAGCTCGTATGAAAGCAGTAGGATTGGCAACAGTTTGGATATGGGGATGAGAAGTGGTAAAAGAGTGTGAGGAGACACAGATGACACCTAGGTGTGAATCTGGGTGACTGGGAAGACGGTAGTGCCCTTTATGGTAACACAAAAGTTAGGAAGAGGAGAGAGCTTAGGGAGAAAGATAATAAATTCATCTGGTGGCATGTTGAGTTTAAGATGTCTGTAGGATATCCAGGACAAATACATCATTATCCTTGAAATATTCATTTGTAGACTTAGACCGGGTAAATCTGCATCTCACCTCTGCCTGTTACCTCCCCTCTCTCCATTCCTAAAAATTTTCACTGTGTTATTCCTCCCATAAAATATATTGATTTACCTATAAGGGGACATGAGACTGTGGGGTATATTTTCCGCTATTCCTCTTCCCCTTCTCTGGATTCTTTAAGTTCTCTTGACACCCTTCTTTGTTCTTTCTTCTACCCCTGGATTATGTACTTACTATTTGAACAATAGTCTATAAATCTGAGAGAATTTATTTCATTACTTACTTTTTGCATGATTATATTTATAATTTGTGTGTATTTGTGATAGGTATATTTGAAAGTTACTATTCTATTTACTTCTGTTGTTATTTTTCTAGGCATGACTCATTTAAAGTCCATCTTTTTTTCATTGGGATACAATTTTAGCTCCTTTGCTTTTTAGAATGTTCTATTTAACTTCTTCCCCTGATTTCTCATGACTATAGAGAAATCTTGATTTATCAAGTTGGTGCTCCTTCAAAGCTGAAAGTCTTTTGGCAGCTTCCAAAACTTGTGGTGGTGGTGGTGATTTTTTGGGTATTTTTGTTATTGAAATTATGAAATTTGATCACATACCTTAGAATTGCAAGTGAGTGTGTATCTGTGTCTGCATTTTCCTCTTTGTGATCTGTGGTCAAAAAGTACTTTGTTTTCTACATTCAAAAGTTCTGAAGAGTTTTCTTATTTTCCTTACTTTGTTATGTTTTTCAGGGTTTTTCTCTTAATTTTGTTTTGTTCTTTTGAGAGACTTATGATCCTTAAGATATTTCTGTGCATCCTGTTTTCAAAGTCAGTTGCTTCAGCTTGTACAACATCCAAGTAGCCTTTTAATATGGTTGCCTTTTGGTTCTCTTTTACCAACGTTTCTTTCACTTCAACATTTTGTGTTCCACATCTATCATTTTCTTTTTCAGAGCCTCTCCTGGCTTGGAAAGAATATCAATTATGTCTTCTAAATTCCATTATCTTTCTATTTTTCTAAATTCTGGGAGTTCCGATTACCAACCTAATTGTATCCCTAATACCATGGTTTAACAGTTTTATGGTTTGTTTGTTTGTTTTTTGAGACGTTCTGGAGTTTCTAGCCATTGTTCCATGATCTAAGGAGTCAGCATAATTTTCCTTTTCATTGGGCAGTTTTGGTTATATATTGCGTAATGATAATAATAATAGCTAACATTTATACAGTGCTTACAATGTGCCAGGCACTAGGCAAAATGATTTATAATTATTACCTAATTTGATCTTCACAACAATCCTGGGAGGTAGGTACTATTATAGACCCCATTTTACAAATGAGGGAACAGGCAAACAGAGGTTAAATGACTTGCTCATGGTCACACATCTAGTAAATGTTTGAGGATGGATTTGAATTCAGGTCTTCCTGACTCCAGGTGCAGGGTTCTATCTACTGCATCACCTGGCTGCCAAAGTATAACACTTGTTCATTTTATTCTGCACTCTCAAATTTTTTCCCCTTATTCTTCTTTCTGCCTTTATATTAGTCTGCTTGTGAACTATATAATTACTCAGACTTTTTTCCCCTAGGCCTTTTAGTCTTTGATCCATTCTGATCATTATCATCATTATCAGCAGGAACTTTGGTTTCTACCCCTAGCACGAATCTTTGGCTGTGACACTATGACCTGTCTTTCACTGAACCAGGCCTCTGATGCTTTCCTACTATCTCCATGTTGTATTGCTTTTCCAGCTCTGATTTATGTGTTGTTTTTCCCATTGAAATGTAAGCTCTTTGAATGCAAGTATTATCTTGTAATGTCCCTGGGACTTATCACAATGATTAGTACATAATTAGTACTTAATAGATGTTGTTGAGCTAGTTACTATCATCTATCAAGGCATCTATCAACTATAATCTAGGTATCATTTTTCTATCTATCATCTATCTTTCTAATCATCTATCTCTATCTGTCATCTATCATTTATCTATCCTCTCATATTCTCAATTATCTCTGATTTCTCTTCTCACTCTTTTGCTCCTCCCCCTTCCACCGCAATAGATTCTTTATTGCTGGTTGTTCTCAGCTTCCTTGAATTTGTGAAGAAAGGTCTTTGTCCAGGTCCTTGCCAAACTCCCAAGGACTGAGCCTGGATGGGTTTCCTCTTTCTCTGGAGTATGGAAGCTCTTTTAATCTATGTGGCCCACACGACAGAGTTTGTAGACCTAGTGTTAGGAAGGTCTCAGGCCAATCCTGATCGAGATACTTGCTAGCTGTTTGCCTCTGAGCAAATCACTTAATCTCTCAAAGCCTCAGTTTTCTCATCTTTAAAATAGGGACAATAATAGTACCTATCTCACACTGTATTTGTGAAGGTAATGTGTGTAAAGTGTTCTGTAAACCTTAAAAATCATATAGATGCTAGCTAAAAAGAGGCATGTTTTCTTCTTTCCTTCTCTAGTTATTCTCCCTTTCCTTTGCATGGTTTGGTAGAATTAGTGTTTTGGGGCCTGAGGGGAAGATCAGACTGAATGGTAGGAGGTATAGAAGCTGGGTAAAGAGGGACCTATATAGACAACCCTGAATTACAAACCTGAAATTGTTCTTTTTCTGCCTAAGCCAGGAGTATATAGAGGGTTAGGGATAAGGATCCTAAATATTTAAGTCCCTTGAGATTAGATTATATTAAATATTTTTATTTATTTTTTTTACCTTGAACCTTTTTTTACCTTCAAGTACCTTCTTATCTTGTAGATTCTAATTTAGTTCTTCTATATGTCATTCATAATAGCTTTTTTTGTTGTTCTTTGTTTTTGTTTTTTGAGTTGCAGAAGTTTGGGAAAACATATCCTGAATCATATTGTTAATCAAAGGTGATCAAGAAATGGTTATTGATTATTATGCAAATACGACATCCCAGCTTCCTTCTCTGTTGAAACCAAGAGGGATTCACCTAAGAGAGTTTCTGCCTTGGCATTTGAACATCATTATAATTAGAAGTTCAGAGCCTCATTAAGTTCTTTCTATTTGTTGCTCTCAATGTAACATAGGTAGGAAATCACTGCATCCTGTAACTGTAGCTCTTGGGATTGAGATACATCTCATATCTAGGAGGTAACCCTTTTCCCCTCCTATGTTTGACAGAGAGGGAGGGAGAGAGGGAAGGAGGGAGAGAGAGAGCGAGAGCGAGAGCGAGAGAGAGAGAGAGACAGAGAGACAGAGAGACAGAGAGACAGAGAGAGAGACAGAGAGAGAGAGACAGAGAGAGAGACAGAGACAGACAGAGACAGAGAGAGACAGAGACAGAGAGAGACAGACACAGAGACAGACACAGAGGTAGACAAGAGAAACCTTTATGAAGTGATTGTTTACCTGCACTAAGCAAGGGGGACAGAAACACAAGCAAAAAATCCCGCTCCTATCTCCAGGAGATTACATTCTAATAGAGGAATATAATACATCAAGGGGAGCTGCAAGGGGTCAGAGGCAGTTTTCAGTATGAACATTTCTCGGCACCCTTGCAGAACTGATTGCTCCTTTCTCATACTGAAACACTTGACAGTCAGCAAGAGTTAGCATGCTTCCTGATCCTCAGTTGTTGAAGTGGATGCACTATGTATAATTGAATAGATATATTTTTTAAATATCTCAATGTAATCCAATGGAGCTATAGGTTGTGAAATTTTCTAAGTACCAAATTTCACTGAGAGAAATAATGAAGAGTTTGGAACTATTTGCCTTAACCTTGGTATAGATCACCTTTTTCTGACTTGAGGCCTACCTAATCAACAATACACTGGAGTGAAAGAAAACAGATAATGTTTCTAATGGTGTTTTGCTAGTGGATTTACATTGCATTTTGTATTTTCTAAATGCCACATGATCATCAGTTAATTATCTCTATAACATTCCTGGTTAATTATTTGATGTTCTTTCTGTTTGACATAGGGCATCTGATACAAGATGTTAAATGGCTTGCCTAAGACCACATAGTGAGCCACTGAGGATCCTGCCCTTGGGTTGCTACTCCTGTCTTATTAGTCTGCAATCGGAGGGACTTGGATCTATCTTCACTCAGATCCTAAGATAATGTCCTTAAAATAAATTAAATGGGTTTTCACCTACTCACATATGTCCTACTCTGTATATTCCACAAATATCAGAGGATAGGACTTTGCCTCAAACAAGTGGCATTTTGTCAATATTTGCAACAATTACAGCAACTTAAAAGGGAAAGGTACATTCAAGGTTTCCTGGGCAGTAGGCGAGCAGCTTGTTAGGGCTGAGAGTGTTTCTCTTGACCAGAAGGGCAATGGGAACAAAAAGACCTTTGGAAGGAAAATACCTTCTGAAAGCACTAAGCCATTTCAAAATAGTAAACCCAAGGCTTTCACTAAATGGGAGGAGGAGGAGGAAGATGAGCTATTCATTTGTTCAGTCTTATTTATTTTGTCAGAGAAAAAGATCAACCATGGGAAGCTGGGGGTGCAGGTAGGAAATTGACTTCCTATGGAGTAATAATGAGAATCTAATTTCATTTCCTAGCTCACCCTACTCCTGTGACCAAGATGTTGATAATGGCTATAAAACTAAAGAAAAAAAATGCCTGAAGCCAAAATTAAAAAGGAAAAGTCAAAGCCCATCTAATCACTCCTTAAACTGTCCCCATCAACAAATTTACTACTGGTGGGTTTTGTGGGCTCTATTCATCTAACAGCAAGGCTTTGATGGTGAAAAATTGCAATAGAAATCTCCCCAACCTCCCTCACCATACTCGAGAAGGGGCACACATTTCTCCTTCCGTTTTTCCTATATCCACCAGAAGACGTTACTAGGGAAAAAACTAGATCTCTAGACTCCAATTTAAGCTCTGACGACGAGGGCTTAAATATCTCAAATTTATTGTTGGATTAAATTTTTCACAAAATAAAACTAAATGGCATCCGATTTTTATCAATATATTTTCTGAATGTCTATAAATAATAGCAAATCACTTATTTAGCATTTATAGTGTTTTCCTCACAGCTGTGTGAGGTAAATGAGGCAAGCGTCATTATATGTGACCTATTTGCCTCCCAGGAGGGCTTTTGTGAAGCTCAAATGCAATCATATATGTAAAGTGTTTTGTGAGTCTTAAAGAGAAATCTGGCAATTATTGCTGTTGTTGTTATTCTCATTTTATAGATGATGAAATTGAGGCTCAGGGAGTTGAAGTAAATTATTGCCAATGATCAAAGAACCAGCAAATACAGGCCTGACCCAGGAATTTAACTTTGGTTCATGAACCTCATGGCCAGGAACATGATATTTTAACTAGTGTTTCAGTACATGTCACTTTTACTATAATATAGCATACCTATTTTGATTTTTTCGGGGGGGGGGGAGGGATGACCATCCCCCTCCAAAAAACACTGAAGTGAATCCCTGAATAAAAGTATCTCTATTTAAAATGCTTAAAAAAATAAACTTTACAATTTTGGTGACATCAACCTTCTTGTATGCTGAAGCAAAAAACACTTTGCAATGTTTTTAGCTAGAATGTTGTCAGCTAGGAGGAGGCATATGTAGACTACCGCTAATTTGTTCAGTTCCTGGAAGAATAAGTTGACCATGCAACAACTCACTCCTAAGATTAACTTTTAAAGAGAGAAATATAAAATGTCAGAGGGTTGAAAGAGAAATAAAAATCTTAAATAGTTAAGAGACGCAAGCTCATATAGTCTTTTAAAGATGGGAAAATTGAATCATAAAGAGGTTAAATTATTTGGTCACTTTCTTTAGTTCTGTTCTTTTGTATTGCTTGATTATAAGTGATAAGAGGCAAGGAATACACATGTTCAAGTCTTGTTTTCTGTTGTTACTCTTCAGTCATATCTGATTCTTTGTGACCCCATTTGGGGTTTTTTTGGCAAAGATATTGAGTGGTTTGTCATTTCTTTCTCCAGCTCACTTTAAAGATGAGGAAACTGAGACAAACAAGGTTAAGTTACTTGCCTAGGATCACATAATTAGTAAGTAACTGAGGGCAGATTTGAACTCCAGGCCCAGTGCTCTACCCACTGTACCACCTGGCTGCTCTTTTTATGGTATCTTTCACAATAAACATCAACAAATTTAATTTAATTAAATGAATACAACAGTATCTTTAAAAATATCCATAATGATAAATTTTTAAAAACAATTTATATATGTTCATATTCTTATGCTTTTATCATTTAGAAGGGTGCCATCATGGAGTATTTGCTGTAAAATATTTTCAAAGTCACAAAATATTGTCAGGGCTCACTTTAGTTATTATTACCCCCTCATTAAATTGATACCACAGAAGTGTTTGACTTTTTCCTTCGTGTATTATATTGATACATTAAAAAATGCAATTTAACCCATTAACACAAGGGCTTTACTGTATGAAATACAGTACCATATTGAGAAGACAGGAGATACAAAAAAAATCTCTATTCTTTCAAAGATGTTATACTCTAATTGATTTATTCCTGTTAAAAAGATCTTATACCTTCAGTGGACTATAGGCTCAATATAAGTCAATGGTGTGGAATGGGAGCCTAAAATCTAACACAATCTTAGGCTGTGTTGACAAGTGTAATGTCCTTAGTGTGGGACCACTTTTATGGACGCTGAATTTTAGAAAGGACGTTATTAAGTGCAAGTGTGTCTAGAGGAATTCAGTCAGCATGGTGAGAGGCATTAAGACCCTGTCATATGAGGATTGATTCAAAGAATCTGGAAAAGATGAGACTTACTGGAGCCTTGAAAGTTGTCTCCAAGTATTTGAAGAGCTGTCTTGTAGAAGGGGAAATGGTTTTCTTCTGCCTGGCCTCAAGGTCAAAAATAAAAGCAGTGGAATGAAATTATAGAAGAAAAAGTAGAATAGGCTACCTTGGAAAGTGGTTTCATTGGAGGTCTTTAAACAAGGTCTAGATAACTACTTTTCAGGATCATACACAGAGCTGAAAGGTACTTTTTAAAGACCATTTAGTCTGGCTTCCTCATTTTGCAGATGAAAAATAAAAGAGATGTGAAGTGACTTGTACAAGTTCCCGAACTCCTTTTCTAATCTTACCACTATAGCCTCCCATGTTTGGGAGATTATTCTTAGTTAGGTACCAGTTGGATTACAGGGCTTTAGTGGTCCCTTCAAAGTCATAAAGCCAGTACTTTTTAGTTGTGCACACCTGATAAAGGAATGGATTAGTAGGGAAAGGGGGAATGTATTCTACAGATCTTGTGAAAATTATAGGAAAGGAAAACCACCAGTGTTTTGCTACAAAAATATGTGTGTAAATTCTTATTTCAAATATTTCCTCACTAAAATTAAAAGATCTGCCTCTAAAAACCAGTCCTATATTTCCTATTTAAATACAAGCTTATGATCTTTCCCTTCACAGAACAATGAGATAGTCTATAAAGGAATTTATATAAGGGAATATAAGGGAATTTATTATAATTTCTTTATTATAATAATTAACTTCAGATTCTCTCCAAAGACTGTATTGTATAACATGTCTAACCATATTGACTATTGATCATCTGTTGAAAATATTTCATAGCTACATGTACCTAGCCAGTTCTCTATTTCCCCTATCCTGCTAATATAGGAGAATAATCTTTTTGTAGGGCATGTTTATGAAGAAGTATGAATTTCAAATCAACCCTTGTAGGTTGAGTACTCCCAAGAAAGTGTGAGTGACTTCTATATGATGCCAAGAATACTAGGTTGACCTGCAGTAAAGGTATTTTGCATAATACTCAGTTTCCTCCATATATGATTTGGAGATCCCATCTGAAATAAAAATCTCTAGGTAAAGAGATGCTGTAAATGGGATTTTCCTTTTCCAGCATGAGAACTTCAGATAAATTTGAATAATCACAATACCAATGCTCTAACTTTATGTTTGAGAATTGGTTCTGAGCAGAGAGCAAAGCTGTACTCAGATCTTTTCCAAAATCACTTAAATTTTAATCTAAAGGTTTAAAGATTATTTTGTCACATTTGGAAGGATTATACTCTGCTAATACGAAAAGAGGAAAAGTACAAAAATCTGTCTGACAAAACAGATTACCAAGGAACTCCTTGAGGTTTGAACTATCAAGACAACAACAACAACACCCCCCCCCCAAAAAAAAACCCATCAAGTTATTTTTCAAGACAACCAGTTCCTTTATCACATCATAGATTTTTTAAAATCTTTTTGGTCTAATCCATGTTGTAATTCTTTCAAAAGATTTAATGTTTTATTGCTTTATCTCGGCAAAGATAGTCAAAGTGGTTTGCCCTTTCTTTGTCCAGCTTACTTCAAAGATGAAGAAACTGAGGCAAACCTTAATGTAGAAGATTTGGGGCTCATATAGCTCAGTGCTCTAGGTGACAATGGACTCTTGGCATTTTACATCATTCCTTCAGTTTTTCATCTCTTAATCAATCCTAATCTAGCCTAGGAATAGTAAATCTACTTAGATTGTTTTTTGTGGTGACTTCTCAGATTAATTCTAATTTTTTCTCCATTTATTTTTGCAAAATCATTTTAATAATTCCTCTTCTTTTGATCCCCCTCTTTCCTACTTTGAATCACAGATCTGGTAACGTGTCATAATTCATATTATACTAATTTCTGTGACCATTTTTTTCAACTGACTTTCTTTCTGTTTGAAGTATGCTCTTATTCACTTCTGCTTAAGGAGGTAAATCACTTCTCACAGATGACCACATTTTTTCCTTGATACAATTATCATTCATCAGGTTGAAATTTGCATTATTCCCTCTTATTTTTGCTTGTGGCCTTCAGTGTTTCTTTTTCACTTGTTCTTCAGATTATGCTGACAGAGCAGGGAGGTGCAGAGGATAGAGTTAGATCTGGAGTCAGGAAGAATTGAGATCAAATCCAGCCTCAGAAACTTGCAAGCTGTGTGACCTTGGGCACGTCACTTAATTCCCATCTCCCTCAGTTTCTTCATCTGTAAAAAGTGGGTAATAACATCATGGGTTCGTAGTGAGAATCAAATGAGATAACCTCCATAAAGTTCTTGGCAAAACCGAAAGCACTATGTGAATGCTAGCAATTATTATCAGATACATCTTATTAATGTTTAATTGTTATTTAATTCTTAATTATATTTGTCTGTATTCATCACATTCATCATTTCTTACATCATGGTGATACTTCATTAGATTCGTGAACCACAATTTATTTAGCCATTAGCCATTTAATAGATATTTATTTTATTTCCAATTTTTTGCAATCACAAAAAGTGTTGCTATAAATACTTTGGTATATATTAGGACTTTGGGCCCCTAGCACTTTGAGTGAAAATTTTACAGATAAGATTCCATTCTATATGGACTTACAATCAATATACAGTTACATGACATGCACACAAGTAATTTTATTCCAAGATAGTTTCTGATCAGTCTCATAAAATATACAAATTGCTTTGTTATGTCAAAAGAGAAATCATTGTCATCTAAGGGGATGGGGTATGTCAGGAAATACTTTCAAGAAGAGATAACTCTTGAACAAGGATTTGAAGAATGGGTAGAATTTTGATAGGCAGAAGAGACATAGTGCAGAATATTACCAGCAGAGGGAACAGGACCAACAAAGGTATGACAAGACAAAATGCGTGTTTTGGGAGTAGTAAGTAATCTAGATGGGCTTGACTTACTGTAAGAAGAGCATTACTACTAAGAGATAGAACCAAAATAGTCCAGTGTCAGGGAAGCTCAGGGAGGAAGGAAGACAGTTCACAGTGTCAAATGGTGCAGAAAGTTTAAGGAAGATGAAACCTAACAAAAGATCATTACGTTTGGTGCCCAAGAGATCATTGGGTGATTTTCAAGAGAGCAATTTCAATAGAATGGTGTGGATTAAACTGAGATAACAAGGGTTTGAGGGAATTTATATGTGTTTAGTAATTTTAATTTACTTGAGGGAATGTAGGGTATAAGTCGGTCAGTTAATAAACTTTATTAAGCACCTGATATGTTCCAGGCACTGTATTTTGTTTGTGTGTATGGCGGGGGAGGGGAGGGCACAGAGCATGTGCTTTAATAAATGTTATTGATTGATCGGTTGGTTGAATAATTGATTGTGTGATAGGATAGGAAAAACCTAGACAGATTATTTATAGGCACAAAAAAAGGAGCCAGGGGAAAGGCACTTTTGAAGTTACAAGAAATAGAGTGGATAATGAGTAAATCATGGTCTAAGAGGAAGCAGGAAGGGAAAGGCTTGAAACAGGCGGAAGCATCTCCTCACTTCCTCCAATAACCTATACATCATAATATTCTTTTACCTCCAGTCCTGCTCTATTAACAATTAATTGTGTCAGCATCCTTATTCACCTAATGACCAGTTTTTGTCACTAACCATACCAGGTTATCCTTTGTCACTAATCTATTCATTCACCAAATATTTATAAACTATCCAAGTTCATTGTTTTTCTAGGCTCTAGAAGCAAAGATAAATGAGAGGTAGTCCTTATCAGCATGGGAAAGAGAACCTCAGTTCAAATCTTTGATGTGCTACTTACTGTATAATCTTGCATAAGACACATATCTTCTAACAGGCATTTTTCTAGCTTTCTCAAGATCTTTTTTCAGGACCACTGCTCTCTACTCTTACTTTCCCAACCTGATAATATTTTTGTATCCAAGTGCAAGACTCCACATTTAACCCTACTGAATTTCATCTTATTAGATTCATCCCAATGCTCCAGCCTGTTGAATTTTTTTGTATATTGATTTTGGCACCTACTGTGTTAACTATCCTTCCAAATTTTCTGTCATTTGAAAAGTCAAGTAGTCTACCATTCAAGCCTTTCTTCATCCTAGTCATTGATCGGCATGTTATATAACACAAGACTAAGTATAGATCCCTGGCGTACTCCACTAGAGACCTCCTGTCTGGTTGAAATTGAAACATTAACAATTATGCTTTGAATCTGGACATACAAACCATTCTGAGTCTGACTGCAGTTCCATCTAATCCATATATATCAATATCCTGCACTAGAACAATATGAGATTTTTTATAAAGGATTTTACTAAAATCTAGCAAAATCTTATCCACAGAATTTTCCTCATCTACAGAGTCAGTAATAATCCTATCAAGAAAGTGAAACACTAACTACCCTGGCCCTCACTGGTTGGAAGACCACATAGATTACATTTCACCTCTCCCCCAGGGGCCTCATAATGGGCTTGGGGCCTGCTACACTAAAGGAGTTCTCTGCCAATGACTCCAGCCCCTATTTATGATGTTCGGCCAGTTGAAGGTGGGGGCAGGGGTGTAAATCCCCTGCAAAAGGAAATGAGGTTCATCTGAAATGACCAGCTCATTCTACTTTGCATCTTGGATCTAAGGTCTGGCCTGATTTTTTTCTACTTGACAGAAGATGTCCTTCCTGGTAAAGCTCATTACCTCTAATCTCATCACCAAGCTTCTAACTAAAGCCATGACTGATGCCACCTTTCTTAACCTCCTCTGCCTTCTTACAGAAGGGCTGGACTGTGGAGTACCAAACTCTTCTCAATGCCTTTCCTTATAGAGGGCAGAAACTTTTGGGGTTATTCTACTCTGCATCTGCTACCCTGTCTAGTTATTTCAACACTACAGAACAAAGTACCCCCACTCCAGGAAGTCCCTAGGAATCCAACACTTTCTCCTCCCCACCCCTGGCCCACCTCTACCTCCTTTTGTGTGTTGTCCCCTCCATTAGATTGTAAGCTTCTTGAGGGCAGGGACTTTCTTTTTACTAATTGTATCACCAGTGCTTAGCACAGTACCTGACACATACATAGTAGGTGATTAATAGATGTTTATTAGATTGGATGTTGATGATGATGAAGTCACATTGGCTCTTTGTAACCACCACATTCTTTTCTATTTGCCAGTCGTTTCTTTTATGATCCATTCTAGATCTTCCCAGGAACCAAAGTCAAGTTCTTCAGTTTATATACTCTATTATTTTTGCTAACTTGAAAGCTAGAGTCTCATTAGTCATTTTTGCTGGATCATTTCTAATACATAGGTCTTTTCCCTTCGCAAAGAAAACAGAAACAATGAAATAAATGATTAGCTATTTTTCTCTCTATAGTTAGTCCCATCCACTGCAGGCAAAGGGGAAGAGTCTTAGCCTTTCTTTGGTTCTCCTTTTTTCTTGTGATTTATCTTTGTAAATTATTGTTTCTGTTGTTGTTGCTGTCCTTACTTTTGTCATCACCCAGAGTTCATGCTGAACTTCAGCTCTCCTGATATTTTTATAGATCATCTTATATTCATTCTCTATTACTTGACTACTTCCCATTTTCTGAGTCTATATAAAAAAATAAAATGAAAGCAAATTGGTTCCTTTGACTGAATGTAGGGAATATGAAAGGAATAATGTGAAAACATTTTGAAAACATAGGTAGGAACCATTTTGTGAAGATTTTAAGATGCCAAACAGCTGAATTTCTATTTTATCCAACAGGGACTAGGGAGCCATTGAGGTCTGTTGAATAAGGAATGACATGGTTAGAATCCTGCTTTAGTAATACCAATTTGGCATTTGTATAAAGCATAGATAGCTAGGAGAAGGAAGAGACTTGAGACAGAGAGATCAGTTTGAAGGTTATTACAGTAGTCCAGGGCAGAAGGATCTGAAGTAGGTTGGAGACTGTGAGTAGGCAAAAGAAGGACTGGAGAAATGTCACTGAGGTAGAATTGACAGGACTTGTCAACTGACTGGACATTGGTCATAACGGAGGGGGAACAAGCACATGTGACTGAAATTATAAACCTGGGTGACTGGAAGGGATATGGTGCAATGAGATAATTTTTGTAAAATGCTAAGTATAGTTCCTAGCACATAGTAGGTGCTTAATAAATGGTTGTTTCTTTTATTTCTTGCCAGAAATGGGGAAGTTAGGAAGATGGGAATGTTTATTTGAAGACAGATAATGGACATATTGAGTCTGAGTTGCTTATAGGACACGCATTTGAAGATGTCCAACAGGAATTTATTTATTGGGGACCAGAACTCAGGAAAAGGTTCTATCCATGTATGTGTAAGTATATGTGTGTGTGTGTCTGTCTGTATCTGGGTGTGTATGTGTGTATTTATACACACACATATATAAAGATAGGTTATAACAGTATAGAAATAGGACTCATTTATATAAAGATGAGAGTCAAAGTCATGGGACTGATGATGGCACCAAGAAAGTAAGCGTAGGATGGCCTAGGTAAAAGCTTTAGGAGACAACTTGTTGGGTATAGGACTCTGAGCTTCAGGTTCTCAGTATGCAGAGAGAGAGAGAGAGAGAGAGAGAGAGAGAGAGAGAGAGAGAGAGAGAGAGAAAGAGAGGGAGGGAAGGAGGGAGGGAGACTTGTACTAGATTACCTCTAAGACCCCTTTCAGCTCTGTTTATGACCTATATATCAGGCTTCATGAGTAAATTGATTTTTTAAGTGAAGAATGGCTCTTATTGTTTAAGTATATGGCTTACAAATTGACCTTGAGTGATTTTTCGAAAGAGAAGTTCCAAAAAATTATTTGAGCAATGGTAGGTCGCTTCACACCAAATTGCTGGACAACATCATTCTGATGTATAAATTCTGTTGTATTTGTTAAAGAAAACTCCACCTATTACATAAAAATCACATCCTCTATCACTTCTTGTTTGTTTGTTTTGTTCTGTTTTGTGGGCTGAGTCATCAAAATAATATCATGTAGTAAGAATCTAATCTGCAAAAATGTCAAAAGTTTCTTGGTAAACCTGCCTTCTGACAAGTCAGAGAGCTCCTGGCTGGATGTATAGAGATGATCACTTAGTCAGGTAGAAGGGAGGAGACAAAGAAGGACAAGAGTAAATCACGTTGTAAAGATGTGACTTGCTCCAGCAATAAGTGCTGCTTGTTGGCTTTTCTAGGTATGCTATGTAGGTGGGGGAGAGAGTTATAATTTTAAAAGCATACAGCATACTTAGAGATGCTTCTGTCATCTAACGTTCATTATATGCAATGTCCGTAAAGTTTAAATACACTTCCTAATATTCATTCAGCTGTTTTTCATCTCTTTTAATGAGTAACAGCCTCCCTAATAAGAACATGAACATTTTTTTAAATTTCTCTTTTCACAAAGTAGCCATTAATGACCTCTTTATGACTAGTACAGTTCCCCCAAATTTTCAAGTTCAGACTGTTCTGTTATCTCATCAACTCTCTGTTCAGCTTATATTCCACAGCTAACTGTTCTCTGTAAATCCAATTTTTGAGTTATGTTCTTGGAAAGAGATTCTGTTCTCAACTTTCCAATCACCTTGCTAACAATAATCTCTCTGATTGTTTCCAACCTAATTTCCATCTCAGGCACAGCTAAGAAATGCTCTCTTCCACTTAAGTGAAGATCTCTTGAGTCTTATTAGTTAATGATCAGCTCCTTTACATTCTTCATTATTTTAGATTTTAGTGCTGCATTTGACAATATTGAACAAAATGTTTTATAAAATAGCCATCAACCACCCATCCATGTAACTTAGCTTTAGCATCTTTAGTGTAGGTTTTTTTAATTAAATCTCAGCCTACACTATGATTATTTCTAATATATATGTAGACAAATACATTTTTAGTAATTATACCTGACATTAACACTTTAAAATCATCAAAGTATTTTTATAAATGAAGATCTTACTTGATCTTTACACCAAATCTGTCAGGTGGGCAGGCAATCAATCAATAAATACTTATTAAGTGCCTACTATGTTACAGGCTAAGTTCTTATTAACTCATTTTGTTTTTTAATGGATGATGAAATTGAGTCTAAGCTGTGTGCCAGGATCATACGGTATATTGCAAGTAGAGATAGCCCTAGAATTCAAACCTTCTGCCTCTAGTTCTATTATTTTAATTACCCTAAAGTTAAGAATGTAAGAATTGCCAACATAAATAAAATCTAATGTTCATATAAACCATGATTTTCATAGTGATATCTTTTATGTGTGAAGTGTTTTTCAGTTTGCAAAAAATTTTCATATCTACTGTTCAGAGGCCCCATGTCATGAATCGTGCAAGAGCATCATGTTCAGTCAATCAACCAACAGGTACATACTTGGATTATAGAGGCAAAAAAGAAATAGACCCTACTCTCATGTAGTTTATATTCCATGAGAAGGGGGTGAGACAACATGCATACATAAAAGTATGTGAACACTGGGGAAAACAGGAAAAGCTTTCTATAACAGGTGGTACTGGAGCTAAGTTTAAGGAAAATAGGAATTCAAAGAGACAAAAAGAGAAGGAAGGCATTCTGGGCATGATGAACAATCTCTCCCAAACCCTCTTAATTTTAGCAGCTTTTCTTTCAATTATTTCCCATTTTATCCTGTATGTAATTGCTTGTCATCTCCTCCATTAGATGGAAATGGATTTTAAGCTTCTTGAAGGCAAGGATTCTGTTTTGCCTCTTTTTGTATCCCCAGTGATTAGCACAATGCCTGCCCATAGTATGAACATAAAAAGTGTTTATTACCTGTTTATGGAAGTCAAAGAGACAGGAGATGGAATGTGGCATGTAAAGAACAGCAAGAAGGCCCTTCTGACAGAACTACAGAGGTTGGAAAGGAAGGTCAGATCCATATTGTGAAGGATTTTAAATGTCAAACGGAAGAGTTTCTATCTGATTTTAGAAGTAAAAAGCAGCCACTGGAATTTGTTGAGTAGAAGAGTGAAGAAAATGTTATCAACTATCCTTCCTTGAATATTGAAAAGGATTTCATATACCTTTTGAGAATCCATACTTTCCCAGGATATAATCTTCCTACAGAAATCTCCAATAGCACTTCCTTTTAAGTACTTTGAATAGGATGGAAACATAAATTTCACTGAAAAAAAAATTGTAGTCATAAGAACTCAAAAGAACTTTAACATAGTTGTGGTAATATTAAATTCTTAGTCAACTTCTGTTTAGTATACTTTATGCAATGCATAATGTGTTGAGTCTTTGTATCTCATAATGGAATTATAATATGTGCTTTTGCAATAATAGTCTTAGAATTTGTATCATCCAAACTCTGACATTATTTTTTTCTCTCCATTTACAAGCATTTTAATATTCATAATCCAAGCCACCCTGCCCTCAGTCATTTCTTCTTCCATCCAGAATTCAAAGTATAGACCTCCGAGTGAGACATGTAAATACCGTTGCTTTCAAGAACCTTCTGAATTCTGTTTAGTTTTGGGTTACAAGCACTACAAAACTTAATGGTATGTTGTTGGGCTTAGATTAAATTTCATCCTACCACCAAAACTAATTTGAATTTAAAATGCATGTATGCTTTAAGAGAAGATATATCTTTTGAAATAAAACAATGCATTTGAGGTCATAAAAATTCCATTGCATTCAGAAATTTTGCATTAGTTTTACCCATAAATATGAATGCATCACTTTTTTCTATCATTCTTCCATGTTCTTATGCTAAGAAAAACTAAGCATTTACTGACAGGGAATACTCAGCTTGCTCCCTTACATTCAAATACACATGAAAAGCAACCAGGAGGAACCTAAAAGGTGAGCTAGGGAATATTAACGTTTTCTGACTTCTTGTTAGAGTTCATTAAGGTCAGCTGGATGATTTTTATTATATTTACCTTTATTTCTTTTAGGCCCTTGGAAGAAATGGACTAGTGCTCATTTCCTTGGGTTTGGGGTCCCCAGTCAGTAGGTGGGGATTTACTGGTAAATATTGAAGCATCACTTGGCAAATTTTGAAGTCTGTTGCTGTCACAATACACTGCCTTCTGCCCCAACCTTTTTTTATGATTTGTTGAATTTTCTGGGCAGGGAGAAGGCAGTTGGGCCCCTCCTCCACTATTTTTAGAAACTTTACTGTTAGTACATCTGTAAATGCCTATCTAGGAACTTTAATCTCAGTGCATCATTTTCCTTCGAGAAGAAAAGGATCAATTATGATGAAATAAATCATATGCGCGCGCACACACGCATGCGCGCACACACACACGCACACACACATACACCAGTTTAAGGCAAATGAAATGTTTATAAAATTGGAAGGCTTTGGACAAATGAAAATTGGCTTCTCATAACACTTTTGGAGCCACATAATTTATATCTTCTCTACCCCTGGATTCATGTGAATGAGTTAGAACATTGTCACTCATCACAAATCCAGATTTATTCATTATCAGACCATATTTACCCCCAGTCAAGAATCTGGTAGCTGTTAGGATTTTCTCCATTTTTCTTCAATGAATTCAGTGCCTGGCTCAGTGTACTGCCCTCATACTAGGCGACTTAAACATATGTATTGATACACCCTCAAATACCCTGACCTGCCAGTTTCTCAACTTACTTATTTCCCTTGAACTTTTCCAATCTACTGCAGCTATATACAGAGATGGTCAAACCCTTGATCTTGCCATCAACATTAAGTATTCCATTTCCATGTTCTTGTACAGTAAAATTTCCTTATCTGATCACCATGTATCGTCATTCCACTCTTCCCTCTGCTTTGGAACCCCAATCCCTGTTCTTTATCCTCGCTGTGACCTCAGATCTTGTGCTGCCAAGACTAAGCCTTTGGTTACTCTCTCCATCCTGTCTCTGCTACTTACTCATGTGTTAATGAATAAAGCTGGAGAAAATCATAAATCTATACTGAGTAGGTCCAGAACAAACTTTTCGTATATCCATATTCTATTCACTATCCCACTTGACACAATATCTGTGCCAAATTGTTTCAATCTTCCTCAAACTTCTCATGCCTTCCCATCCCATTTTTTTAAATCTGAGAACCTTGTTGCATTATTGCTGAAAAAAAAAAAACTGAGACCATACATAAGAGTTCCCCTTTTTCTCTTCTTCCTCATTCTATATTACTCAGATACATTATGCCACTATTTCTTCCTTCACATCTGTCTAAAATGAAAATGTGGCCTTCCTCATTGCCAGGGCAGAACCCTTTACATGCACAAGTGATCCTACAAGATAATCCCATCTTCTCTAACAGACCAACTGACTCTTTTATTATGTCTACTCTCTCACTAACCTTCAACCTCTACTTGTCTGCTAGTTGCTTCCCTACTGCTTACAAATAACTCCCTCATTCTCCAACAACCTTTAATTGATCTGTACATTCTACTGTCATTCTACATCTTTCCTTGAGATGATCTACCCTCAGAACCTTCACCTCCTTTCTTTTTGTGCTTTTAATGCCCTGCAGTCTGGCTTCTACAGCATCATTCATCTGAAGCAATTGTCTCCAAAGTTACCAATGATCTCTCTTATTTGACAAATCTAGTAGTCTTTTCTCAGTCCTCATCCTTCTTGACTTCTCTGTAGGAACTGACACTGTTAATCATTTTCTTCTCCTTGACATTCTTTTCTTTCTAGGTTTTTATGACACCGTTATGTCCTCTTTCTCCTTCTACCTGTCTGATTGTTCCTTCCCAGTCTCCTTTGATGGATTTTCATCTATATGATGCCCACTAACTGTTAAGTGTTCTCCAAATATCTTCTCCTGTGACCTCTCTCTATACAATTTCATTTCATTAACTGCCACGGATTCAATTATTATCACAAGGCAGATGATTCTCAGATCTTCATGTCCAGATCTAATTGCTCTCCCAAATTCCAATCTCACATCTCCAACTGCTTATTGGACATCTTGAACTAGCTATATTAAAATAGTTGACAAACTTAAAATATCAAAAAACTGGACTCATCTTTCCTTCTAAGGCTTCCCTTCTTCCTAATATTCCTATTACTGTTGAGAGTACCACCATTATTCCAGTCACCCAGGCTTCTTAACCTAGGTATCATACTTAATCCTTACTCTCTCATCTCCACCTACATCTAATCTGTTGGCAAATCTAGTTGATTCTATCTTTGTACCGGCTGTCATATAATATGTCTTCTTTCCTCTGATCTTTCCATCATCCTGATTTGGTCCCTGATAATCTCACACTTAGACTATTTTAGTAGTGTTCTAGTTGGTCTCAAATCTCTCCCTACTCCTGTCCATCCTCTACTCAACTTCAGATTAATCTTCCTAAAGTACGAGTCTAATCATATCACCTATCCTCTATCTCAGTAAAATCCAGTGGCTCCTTATCATCTTCAGAATCAAAGCCAAAATTCTTTGTTTAGCATTTAAAGCCCTTTATAAATTGGTCCCCATCCAGCTAGGTGGCAAAACAGAAAGACTGCTGGGCCTGGAGTCAGGAAGAACTGAATTTTACAGGTGAGGAAATTAAGGCCCAGAAAGGTTAGATCCCTTGCCCAAGATCACAAAGGTTATAAGGAAAACATACAGAATTTAAAAGCAGGTCTTCTAGCTCCAAATTGTATCATACAGTGTATGAGGTCTCTGAATGTGGAAGGAAAATGTTTTGAGAGAAAAAGAATGAAAAAGAATTCCAAGAACAGTGAATCACTTGGGAAGAGTAGAGAGTAACTTTGGAACTTGATAAGTTGATAATATAATCCCTACATCTTATTCAACGACTATGAGCAATATGATAGGTATATGTCTATATTTGCAGATTGATGTAGCATCATCATAGGTAATAAGCCTTTTCAAGACACAAATTCTGAAGAATTAAAACAAAGAGATGCAGAGCCATGGAAGATGATCACAGTGTATTTCCCCAGTGAACACTGCGGATGGGAAGATGGAGTGCCACGCCTGAAACAATCAGTTAATAACTAGGCTGCTGAAGTCTTATGAACAAAAAAAGGGGCTCTAGCGAACAAAGTATGGCACATGATCACATAGAAAGTCCTTTGTTTCTCTCTTAGGACCCTTTACAACCAACTACTTGGTACATTTCCATTATTTTGACATTTTACTCCCCTCTGCATGTACTAGGATCCAGCTACCTTGGCCTACTTATTGATCCTTCCACATGACACTCTTTTTCCCATTTCTTGCCGTTGCCTGGGTTATCCCCTATTCCTAGAATGCTTTCTCTACTCAACTTTGCTCTCAGCATCTGTCTTACTTCAGGAATCAGCTCAAATCTCATCATCTGTAGCAAGATGGTCAGGAAGAAGAATCCTGGCCTCTTGTTTTTCTTCTTCCCTCAGAGATGATCTTGCATTTGCTCTGTATATGTCCTGTGTCTACATAGTTACTTGTATATTGTCTCTCTCATTAGAATATGAGCTTCTCAAGAACAGTGCCAGTCTTTTGACCTTTCTGGCAT
Organism: Phalanger gymnotis; assembly: GCA_028646595.1. NCBI lineage: Eukaryota > Metazoa > Chordata > Mammalia > Diprotodontia > Phalangeridae > Phalanger > Phalanger gymnotis. The sequence continues at coordinate 247,161,391 of CM053622.1, read as the reverse complement.
CCTTGTATCTTGTGGTACACAGTCTATCATAGTAAGCACTTAATGAATGGTTGTTTACTGACTGTGTTTGTGGGACAGGGCATTCAAAACCCACCACACTTACTAGTTGTGTTACCCTAGGCAAACCGCGCAATTTCGTCTGTTTCTTCATTTCTAAAATAAGAGGCCTGAGCTTGATGATCTTTAAGATCCTTCTAGTTCTAAATCTATGCCCCAACAATCCCAAGAAACCAGAGACAATTACTGGAAGGCAAACAGTGTTTGGCTTTTTATTCGATAGGCTAGAGTGAAGGCTTGAGAAGAATCCGAAATAGTGCTTATGTCAGGGGTAGACAAATGAGCATGAGAGGGGTCTGGGGCAGGGATGATTGAAACAAAACCCGTTCAAGAAGCAGAGATCTCTCACCATGGTAGCAATGTATACAGATGATGCATTGGCTCCACCTCCCCCATTCTAATTTCATATTGTGCACCTGGGAGTTAGGAGCTGGGAGTTTGGACAGAGTGGACCTGAGTGGGCAGATAAATGAGAGTATGAGTCCAGTATGTCCTGGCAAAGAGCTCTGACGAAGAAATTGAAAATATTGACCCTGATCTGGGGAGCGAAGGGGAACAAACCACTACACAGTCAGTCCTAAAGGAAAGTGAGGCAGAGATAATGTGATTAAGGCAGTAGACCGAGAAGATGATTTTGATAGCAGCATTTAGTAGTTGAAGAGCTATTCTGAAAGGAGTAATACTAGAGAGTAGAAGATTGCATGGTAGTCATTCAGCAAGGATATAATCAGAGGCAGAATAAAGGATTTTATTAATAAGCTTGTGTGGGTTGGGGTGAGGTGGGAAATATTATGAAGTGATGGCTTTTCTTTTCTTTTTTATGGTGGAAATAGTATATAGGTGGAATTGTATGTTGATATGTCTGTAATACAAAACATTTATAATAAAAACTTACCTACTGGGGAAAGTGAGTCATGATAAATTATTCTGAATAGAGCCTTACATAGTAAATATGGAAGATGAATGGCACCTTGATGGGCTAGCTCTCAAAGTTCTTCGGAATAGGAAGCACATGGGTGGCCCACTGAATAGTCAGGAAGACCTGATTCCAGACAGCTCTATTCCCTTATTTCTAATTGCTTGCATGCTTACTAGATACTCTATTTTGACATCTCACCAGCACCTTAAACTCAACAATTCCTGATTTCCCTAAAAACTTAGCTAAAGTTCGACCTTTTACATTAAGCTGTTTCCATCTTCTAAAAGTTATTTTAGTAAAAAAAGATCTAAAATTATGTTTTAGAAATTCTGCATCTATTCTATGTAGACACTGCCTTCCCCATCAGAACATAAGCTTTTTAAGGGCAGGTACTGTCTCACACTTGTGTTTTTCTAGCACTCGCTGCACTGCCTGGCACTACTACTGTAGGTGCTTGGTACTTATTGATTGACTAACTAAACATGTCAAAATCAATCACATCTTCTGTCTCCCCAAACTCACTTATGTACTTGACTTCTTTTTTTTGCATAATGGTATTATCATCCTTCTAACTGCACAAAATCAAGACATGAGTTATTTGACTCCTCCCTCTCTCTCATGTCTAATGCTATGAGGCAAATATAGTAAAGCAGAAAAAAATGAGATTTAGAGTCAAAGGCCCTAAGTTTGAATCCTACCTCTGATGCAAACTACCTGTGTGGTGGCAGGTGGGTCATCACTTTGTCTCATCATCCATAAAATAAGGGAGTTGAACTAGAATTTCCCTTCCAGCCCTAAATCCTAGAATTCAATCCTCTTATCCAATAATGTGAATCCTATTTATCCAATCCTATGACCTAAAACTCATAAGCCAATTACATACCAAGTCCTTTTCATTCTATCTTCACAACATTTCTCTTCTTTCCATTTCTGCTATACTATTCACTCCACTTCAGGCTTTATTTTTTTTTTAAACTCCTATTGGCCCTTTTGTAATGTTCTCTTATGGGGTAATGTTGGACATGGTCTCTTTCACCTCCAACCTCGTCTATGTCCTATGATCTTTCTAAACCACTGCTTTGGCTCTGCTCATAAACCTTTAAAAGCTCTTCACTGCTTATTGAATAAAATCAAAATTCTGCATTGTGTTATTCAAAATCTACCACCCATCTTATAGATGTTACTCTAGAAGTTACAAGCTATCAAGTCTGACCCACTTATTTTAAAGAGGAGGAAACTAAGACCTCTGAGGAGTTAGCACTTAGCTGGACCCTGAATGATAAATCTAGTAGACAGAGATAGGGGAAGAGCATTTTGAGTCTGGAAAATGTTATCAGGAAAGAAAAGTTAAAGAATGAAGCACACAATTTTTGTCTTTGGAGGAGGTCTAGTTTGGCTGGAGCATAAAGAACTTCAAGGAAAGTTGGGAGTTGCAGGAGAGGCAGCTAAAACAATGAAGTCAGCTAGGTGGTCCACTGTATAGAATATTGGGCTTGACATAATGGAGATCTGGGTTCAAATCATACCCTAGACATTTACTAGATATGTGACAATGAGCAAGTCATTTACATTTTCTAGGTCTTGTAAAATGAGGGAGCTGGACTCTTACCTCTTCAATCACTTCTAGCTCTAAATCTATATAATCCTATCATCCCTATAGACATTTTCATGATTTGAAACCTCCTCTGAACAAAAACTCTTTGTAAAATAGTTGTGATATTAAATATTTTACTTTTTTGTATATGTATGTGTGGCGTGTGTGTGTGTGTGTGTGTGTGTGTGTGTATGATTGTGCACTCAATGCAGCCTCTAAAGGTGACAGGCAACAAAGCATGGATGGATTCTCAGCTGTTTGTGCTACTTTTAGCCTAACAATTAACACCAAGAAAACACAGGTGCTCCATCAGCCACCACCACACCATCCATATGTGGAACCATCAGTTACAGCAAATAGAGAAGTTTTGAATGCTGTGGATAAGTTCACTTACCTAGGTAGTGTACTTTCAGGGATGTACACATTGATAATGAGGTTGAAACACACATTGCCAGAGCTAGCTCAGTGCTTGGGAGGCTCTTAAGGAAAGTATGGGAGAAAAAAAGGTATTAGACTGCAAACTGAAGGTCTACAGAGCTGTCTGCGGTGCTGACCTCATTGTTGTATGCCTGTGAAACCTGGACAGTCTACTAGCACCATGCCAGGAAACTGAATGGCTTCCATTTGAATTGTCTTATGAAGATTGTGAAGATCACCTGGCAGGATAAGCTACAAGACAATGAATTCCTTTCTCAAACTAAACTGCCAAGCATTCAAACTCTGCTTCAGAGAGCACAACTCTGATGGCCTGGCCATGTTGTTCAAATGCAAAATGTATGCTTGCCAAAAAGACTATTTTATGAAGAACTCACACAGGGCAAGCACTCACATGGTGGTCAGAAGAAGAGATATAAGGACACTCTCAAAGTCTCTCTTAAAAACTTTGGAATTGATTATGTGACATGGGAGACACTGGCACAGGACTGCTCAGCATGGCGTGCCCATATCAGAGAGGGTGCTGTGCTCTATTAAAAAGGCAAAATTGAAACAGCTCAAAGGAGATGAAGGATGTGCAGATTTAGAGATCTGACTCCAAATGATTTGTTCCCAACCTGTGATAAAGCATTCCAAGCTCATATTGGTTTGATCAGTCACAGTGAGACACATTGAAATTTGACTCTAGCATAGTGATGTTTGGTCCTCTTCTAGAACAAAAGACAACAACCAACCAACCATATGTGTATACACACGTGTACCTTAGTACTGCAAGCATATATATTTGTCATTGTTCAGTTATTTAAGTTGCGTTTGACTCTTTGTGACCCCATTTGGGGTTTTTTTGGCAAAGACACTGGAGTGATTGCCATTTTCTTCTCCAGCTCATTTTACAGATGAGGAACTGAGGCAAACAGTGTCGTGTCAGAGGCCAGATTATCTATCTATCTATCTATCTATCTATCTATCTATCTATCTATCTATCTATCTATCTACCTATCTATCTAGTATATACACATACATATATACAATGCCTACATATAATGCATTTATGTGTGAATATATATACACATGCCTACATACACATATATGTGTATATATATTATACACACAGGCACACATATATCTTTTAGTGTGGTATTTGCTTTGTACTAGGTCATGATATTTTAAGAGCAGAGATCAAATTCTTTGCCATCTCTCCAAGTATTTGGTATAGTGCTTTGGAAAAGGAAGGCACAAAATAAATGTTTGTGGAATGAGTGAATGAATGGAAAGATCTACTTTAGGAGTTTAAGATGCCACTAAAGTACCTTATTTGGAAAAGTGTTAAATTGTAGTATAATTCACAGCAGGAAGTAAGGTGGAGAAATGTAAGCAATCATTCTGGTTGTGTTGAGATTAAGTGGCTAGAAAGCCATCTAGTTTGAAACAATTGAATAAACACAAGTACGTGCAAATAGTTTGATAAGGCAGGACTGCATAGATGGAAGTTGAGCCCACAAAAGGTAGTGGTCTTCAGGGACCCAGGTAGCTAAAGCAAATAGTGGGGTCAAATCAGAGCCCAAAAACCTTTATGATTGCTTACAAGGGACAGATTTTTGGTTATATTTACTAATCTTTATAAATTTGGGCTGGTCAGATTGAAAAAGCTTCCAATTTTATTATACATCATAAAGAAGAAAATAAGCAAACATTACCAAGGATAAAATGTGTCCATAATTTGCCAATAGGAGAAACTGCCTGGGCTGCTAAACAAGTGAGACTGAGTTTAACCATCTCTCCCAATATCCTCTTTTCTCTAAGGAGTCCAGTTGGTCACTGGGTCAACCAAGAATTGCCACCACTTCACACAGTTTTCCTCTTTTATTGAGGGGTCACCCACCTAGACCTGGATGAGTGAAGGCAGTTAGTCTTTTCCTTTTTTCCTTGGCTGTGTCACGTACCTATTCAAGTGGAATCCCCAGTTAGAGTGATCCCTGAGGCCAAGAGAGTTCTATTAAACCACAAGTAAAATTGGTCAGCTCTTTGCTCCTGGGAAAATCTTACTACTGTGTCTAATAAGTATTTCGGGAAGAAATAAATGAGTATGCCATTCATCCTATGATTACAGGATGCGCTAGAAGTGACTTGCAGGCCAGCAGCACCTTTGCCCTAGCCCTCCCAGTTACCAAGCCATTTCCTAAATAATGCAAATTGTCCTATGACAGAAGACTAAATCTTTGTCCTCCCAGTATTACAGACACTCCAATGAAGAATTAAAATACAGTGACAAAGAAGGTAATATTAGTAATGAGAGAAAGAAAAGGAAGAAATTGTGTGTGTGCGTGTGTATTTGCCTCATGAGTCTCTAGTATTCTTGTCCAACGAGTATGTATATACTTTTTTACTATTTCTCTAGAAGCCATAAATAATAAACAAGAATTCAAAAGAAGTAAGTACCTATTTAAGTAGTTATGATTTTACTCTAATAATAATATTTTTATGAAAATATTCTTTCTTTCATATTCACAAAATAAGTTACTTTTTATATCATATAATTAGCCTCAGTGGGCTGTGTTCTTATTACATAAAATTTGACTAAATTTTTTAAAGACTATACAAGATTAGCATCATCATCCAGAATTTAATTCAATTCAATTGAACCAGCACTGATAAAGTGCTTATTACTGTGGCGAGCACTAATCTAGTTGATAGATATAAAGATAAAAGTTTGTTTCTGCTTTAAATCAGTCAATAAACACACATTTATAAAATTCTTGTTATGTCCTAGATACTCTGCTAAGCATTAGACTTTTTTAAGTCTCTGCCCTCAAGGAGTTTAGATTCTAAAGGAAGAAGTAATATATGCATAAATTAGAATGTATAAAGTAAGTACAGAGTAGACAGAAGGTCTAGAAAGGAAGGTACGGACATTTTGGAGGACTCAGAAATGTTTGTGGAATGTAGTAGGAGGTAGTGCTTCAGCTGAGTTTTAAAACAACTCAAAGAATATAACATGTACAATAAGAATATTTGTTTGGAGTTTTGCAAATTTAAATAAAAGATTCAAATTAAAAAGGTAAAAGGAGAACTGCCAACACAGAACTATTAAAGCTACATATTATAGTCAGTAGCCAAAATATGGGAATAGGAGTAAAGATATCCAGAAATTTACAGGAAAACCAAAGCCTAAACCAAAAAGTATGCAATAATAATACTCATGACTTCAGACACCTATACAGAAATGGACAAGATATGAGCAACAGGAAAGACGAATTCGTGAGTCTAACACTATTAGGTTAACTTGACTTCGTAGGTGTTATTGAGCCTTAGTAGTGGGAGATCCCTGACTGTACTATGGCTCTAAATGGTTTTACTGTATTTATAAGGAACAGGATTAGAAAAGAGGAGAAGACAGACTAGAATCATGTAGTAAAACTACAGGGTCACCTAAAGAATCCCAGGAACAAAAGGGAAAGGACAGTTTGGAAGACAGTATTTTGGAGAAAATTAAAAAGAGATGAAAAAAATGACAACATCCCCAGGAGGTACTAGAGATCAACTAAAAAGAAAGAATAAATTGGTGAGTAGTGGGAAAACAGATCAGGCATAATATTGTGATAATGGTATGATATGGCAGTGACAATGTAGGTGGGGGTATGGCAGAGTGGAAACTCTAGGTATCTATGCAGTAAATAGTTATACTGTAGCTATTCAAGAAAAAATGCTAGGAAAACTAGATTACTAGATCACAAAAATATTTTGAGATACATCCTCATACCACATAGTATAACAAAATGATGTCAGCAGTGAAGAGTGGTCTAAATAAACCCGTGCATATGTCTTAAAAACTGAAAGGAAAAGGAATATCTGTATCTTATTAAAGGAGAGAAGGGGTATTCTGTCAACTTAGCAAATGGAAAAAGCAGTTTGAGACCAGCTAGTTTTGATGATATGACAAAATATCCTTAAAATTAAAAGAAAAGGAACATATTGGGAGGGAAATTATCTAAAATGTAGAGTGTACCCCATGCTTGGAAAAGATTTTGATTCCTACCTACTCACACACACATGCATGTACTATACACATATACACAGTTTATATATAAATATATGATATGCATATACACATGCGAGGCAAAGCAAAGTAGGACTTTTTTACTGTGTTTTCTTTTGGAGTACTTCTCAGCACTAAGGAAATCAAATGCTTTTGATTGAGTCTTGCCTTTGTAGGAAGGCCCAACCCTTTTGCTAATTAGGTCATGAGAGGTGTGAAGTCCTTGAGAGGCGTGAAGCCCTCAGACCCTGAAAAAAGGCATATATACTCTGGAGGTAGCTAAGAACTAAGCTAGAACTCTCAGAACTATGGGAGGAGAAGTTTTGCTTTAGGGGCTCACTTGCTGGAAGAGTTTCATGTGATTTGACTAGACGAGACTCTGGGTAGCTGTTGGAGCCCCTCAGCTTTGAAAACCCAGATGTTGGTGCCCAGGGCCTATATGAACATAATTATGAAACACTTTTCACGCGAATAAAGTCAGATCTAAATGAATGGAATAGTATCAGTTGCTCATGGTTAGGCTGAGCTAATATAATAAAAATGACAATTTTACCTAAATTAATCTATCTAATTTAGTGCCATACGAATTGAACTACCAAAAAATTATTTTACAGAGCTGGATAAAATAATAACAAAATTCATCTGGAAGAACAAGAGGTCTAGAATACCTAGGGTATTAATGAAAAGAAATGCTAGAGAAGGTAGCCTAGCCATACCAGATGTTAAACTGTATTATAGCACAGCAGTCATCAAAACTACCTGGTACTGGCTAAGAAACAGAGTTGTGGGTCAGTGGAATAGAATAGGTACACAAGATGGAGAAGTCAAC
>CM053622.1:247091886-247153021 GCA_028646595.1 Phalanger gymnotis | reverse complement strand
TGCCATCTTGGGGAGGGAGGGGGGGAGGGAAGAAAATCTGGAACTCAAAATTATGTAGAATCATGGGTTACAAACTAAAAATAAAAATTAAAAAAAAGAAATAGAGACATAATGCAATTGGCTTCAAAACACACTGATGACAATAAACAGGTACACACATATCACAACAACATTGCAGTCTGATTTTGTTAAACTTGTGATACAAATCAAGGAAATGATAATTCATTTGTAATATGACAGAATTTTTGATAGAGGCGAATATATTAAACAGAAACTAGAAATGACATTTATATTTAGATTTTCTTATAAATTACTATAAATGTATCCAAGTAAAAGAAGGATGACTTATGAGGAATATCCAGAGGAGCTGGCTACAGGTCTTTCCCATCAGTGTTCCTTATTCTATTTATATATGACAATTTGAAATGCTTAATAAGTTTTCCTCAGTTTGGGCACTAACTCAACTTGATTCTTGGTCAAGTATTTGGAAGGGGTGATTTGTTTTGTTTCTGTCTTAAACCAGGAATTGTTTTTGTTGTTGTTGTTGTTGTTTTTTACTTTAGCTACTTGTTAAAAGTTAGGTCAGTAGGGCATTCCTAAATATTTGCAACCTTCCCTTCTCTAGATAGCAATAGCACTGAATAGTTCCCCCAATCACTGTAGTAATGGTGTTTTTCTACAGTGAGCTTACTGTTACATAGAAAAAGATTAAGAAAGCCATGTTTTAGGAGAAAGTGGTTTTTATTCATGTACCTAATAGTATGAGAAATGGCTCAAAAAGGAACATTTGATATTTGGAAGGATTTTATGTGTTAAAACACTCAGGTTACAAAAAATGTAATATTTCTTTGGTAGATATCCTTCCTCTCTCTCTCTCTCTCTCTCTCTCTCTCTCTCTCTCTCTCTCGTTATTTCTCTGTCTCTTTCTCTTTCTCTCTGACCTTTAAGAATTCATATTATTGGGTATAGTCTGTTTTTTTAAGCTTTGTTTTCTTAAAATACTTTCTTTTTCCTTAAATGGATAATCCTTGTGAATGTATCTGTAATGTGGCTTACCCAAAAAAAGAGATCTTTATTGTTGTTTTTTTAAGTAACCACCAAACAATTTCTAACTTTTCTTTCCCTATAAAATTCTTGTTGGCATAGGAGTCAAGAGCCCTGGACATCTTTTAGCTGAAGACTGGATGACTCAGATAATTGTTACTGGCTACGGAGAATTTACTCTCCGAGCACAGATTCAAGTCCTATTCTAGCAAGTAGAATCTGGAAGTAATTATTGCATTACGATTGTGCAGTGGCTTATGCAAAAAGCCTTAGTGATGTGAGTTCAGCCTCTAGTGGACAAGCATCCATGTTTCCAAATAAAGTTCATGAATGCTGATCAGCTTAACAGTGATTCCAAAGGTTGAAGACACATATAGATTTAACCATGGCTCCTCAGAGCTTATTTATCCAATCAAAATAACTACAGTGCCATACCAATTAATGCTAAAATGGTTTGGGGTGAATGAATTTTTCATGTAATATAATTCTGTTCTTCCAATCAACTTTCTTCTGTTCTCCTTGTAGACCATTTTCAGAATGTATAAATATGGTTGAATGAGAGTCAGTATTGTGGCATCTGTGTCATTTATTTTATAGAAATTCATGTCCTTATGGTTGTAAGAGGAAACATATTACTATGACTATCATAAATGGTTCTTTGTCTTGAAGGCAATATATTGAAGACAATTCTAAAAGCCAAGTTCATTATATTCCTGCAGGAATCAGGCTTACTCTTTCTAACAATGGCATTCACCCCTCAAACATGAGATGTTGAAATCTTGGGAGTTATTTGTTACTCTTCCCTTTCGCTTCCAGTCTAACTGATCATTGATTAAGTGGTAAACATTTTTTCCTTTTCAATGTATCTCTAATCATAGATCCAGAGCTGAAAGGGGACTTAAAGGTTATCTAGTCCAGCTACCTCATTTAACAGATAAGGAAACTAAGGCCCAGAGAAGCTGAGTGACATTTCCATAGAAACACAGGTAAATCCATTTCTCATGTTACATTTCTATTACTACCACTCAAGCCCAATTGATAACTTCATGCTTGGTATAACAAAATAGTTTCTTGCTTGGGCTTATTGTTGACTATCTGTCTCTATTCTAATGTGATATTCAGATACTACCTTTGAAATTCACATTTCAGATTCTTTGTTCACTTCACTGCCTTAATTTCTTTCACTACTTAACTTAGGGCCTACCCTTCCTTCAGAGCCCAGATCCAATTCCAGTTCTCCTTGAAGTCTTCCTTTACTGCTTCAAGTGACAGTAACCTTTCCCTCCTCTAAAACTATTCTACTTATGTCTATTCTATTCATGTCGCATTGAGCATTATACTACCTTGAACTGCTATTTATCTTTTTATTTGGATGAGATATGTCCTAGTTCTAAAATAAGATTGTAAGCACCAAGGGGCAGCATATGTGTTGGAAAACCCTTTATATCTTCAGTAGCTAGCAAAGTATCTTGCATATAGCAAATGTTAGCTAAGTCAGTATTTCTTGATAATAATAACAATAAGGATGATGATGATGATGGTCACATCAATGATGACAACTCTATACCATATTGCTATCAATAAAAGCAAGTGATATAGCCACTAAAATACCAGAAGCCACTTTGGTTTAACCTAAGAGAGTTTAGTGGAGGTGGCAACTTTGAAAGGATAAAAAGATCCTGGCTTATTGGACACTTTATTGTTGTTATTGTGTTTGTCCTTCGTTTTTGAAGAGGACCATGACATCAGGGAAATGATGACATGACTTGCAATTGACTTTGATTTGAGTGAGAGAGGGCTGTGCAAGGTCACCAGCCTCACTTTCTCCTCTAGAGCCATTCTGATCCACTGATATGATATTCATCAGAATGACTAGAGATGACCCAGAATGCAGTGGGGGACCCTGGCCCTTTTAGGCTCAGGCCTTTTCATGTACTCAATTACAGTGAAATAATACTCATTCAGTGAATAGGCCTCTTTAAGAAGTGAGTTAAGAGATGGCCCCTTTAGTTAAAAAAAAGAAAAAAATCAAGCTGGGAGGGTAAGGCCCTCAGGGTTGCTGTTGCAAAGAGAAACAGTTCCATTGACATTCACTCTAAGGCAGGAGAGTCTAAAATAAAGTCATTAAGTGGAGCTTGGGCAGGGACCTATTGTGGTCCAATCTATGAGCTTTGGAGTGAACTGGGTTTCAGGTTGAGAGAGAGAGACGGAGAGGGAGGGAGGGAAGAGGGGGGGAGGGAAAGAGAGGGGGAGGGAGAAAGAGAGAGTGAGTGAGAGAGAGAGAGAGAGAGAGAGAGAGAGAGAGAGAGAGAGAGGAAGGGAGGAAAGAAGGGAGGGAAGGAGAGGGAGGGAGGAAGGAAGGAAGAAAGAGAAGAAAGAGAGAAAGGAAGGAAAGAGAAAGAAAGAAATCTAGCCAGTAAAGCCCAAGTTAAATGGGCAAATTCTGGCCATCAAAATTTACCTTCCTTTGGAAAGAAGAAGGAGAAGGAGGGGGAGAGGGAGAGAATAAGATGAGTTACCCAGCTAGCTGGGTCCCCTTTCAGACAGCTTGGTGTACTCACAGGTTGTGTTTGTCCTTTGTTTTCGAGTTGGACATTTTAGATGTGGCAGGAAGGGAACTGGCTTCTGCATTGTCTAGGCTGTGGTAAGGTTGTTTGTCCCCAGTGAAAGGTTAGATTGTAGAAAATAAGAACATTAAGTCAAGAAAGTACAAGTAGGGCACAACCTTGGAAATCATAATTAAGAGTTTAAAATTTAATTTTCAAGGTAATTTCTATCTCTTCCTCCAGCCTCTCCTCAAAAAAGAAAACATGAAATCAAAATGACGTTTACGTGAGATAATTCTGGCTACTAAGGATAAGGTAGACTGAGGACAGAAACACATAGGAAAAGAAACGAATCAAGAAACTTAAGGTAAATTTTCAGAAAATGTCCAAATTTTCTTCTTTGAACTTGATTGGTTCCAAGTATTCCACATTCTTGTCTGGAAGGGACAGTACTTGTTGAACAGAACATTCCAACAATAGCAATACATGTGCCCTCAGACTGTGAGTCATAGTTCCAATTTCTTTAGACTGAATCCAACTGTCTTCCTCCAAAAGCACCTATTGAATTTTCTGCTAAATTACTATAATACTTCTTCTGTTCCAGCAAGCCACCATACTGATTCATATTCTTACTCTTTATATAGTCACCTCCTAATTTTCTATACCACTGGAAGTGTTGGTAATATGAAACAGTAAACAATATGAAAATAATTCATATTTCACTTTGAAATTACTTTTTAAATTTTCTATTTAAATGAGTGTTTTATTGGGGAAATTCACTTAAAAATAATGACCACATTGTTAATACCTAGCTTAAGCGAAACTTGGAAACTCCAGGTTATGCACAGTCATATAGAATCTGCAATTCACTTTGTGTTTTGAGACCAGGTAGATCTCTGAGATGTGACATAAGCCTAAATAGAACTGCATTTTCAGACTTCTTTATAGGTAATAATGTTGAGAGGAATTAGTAAGATTGAATGCAGAATGTGCATTATCAATCATGGGAAAAAATAAGCAGAATAGATACTAATTGTTAAAAGACTTAACTAACAAAAAACGCAAATGCTGTCAATACTCCAATAGCAAATGGCCCATCTAACACTCCTTGTTTTCATTGCATGATTACCCTATTTTCTTTTTTCATACATTTCTTTAATGACATTCTTTACTCCATTTCTTCTTCATTGTCCTTATTTGTTACATGAGCCTACTCCCTTCTCCACTGCCCTTTGACTGACATTTACTTTTGATTTTTTCAGGCACTCTAGTATTACATGACTCACAATCATGCAACATTTCTGGAAGAATATCACTGTTAAAAAGACAAACCTTCATTTCTTATTTTGGGGGTCATTAATAGAATTCTGTAATTTCCCATGTGCAATGTAGCCCCAACAATTGGCAAGGGCTGTGGGGATGTAGCCAGACTCCTTATGTTTCACCACTGATCCTCAGATAACAAAGTGTTGTTGTGTGGCTTGAAGTGGGGTAGAAAAGACATCTCTAGCTTCTTCTTGCCCCACTCTTCTCCAAGGGAGACTTTAATTTCTGACTGGAGGAAAAGCAGGAGGTAGAGGGCAGAAGCTGACCACTCTGATTTCTTTAGAGAGAGGGAGTACTGGGCTGGAATTTTATCTCCCTTCAATATTATTAGTCTAGGGAGGAGGTTTTCAGTTTCAATTGAGATCCTGAATATTATGCAATTATTATGGAGAAGCAAGTCTCAGAGTTTTATATCTAAGATTTAAACTTCCTTCCCACCAAATACCAGTTTCATACTGAACATGTATCTCAAAGAAACTCATTTATCCAATTTGATAGCAAATATAGTTTATATAGGAGAATATATACTAGACAATACAGAAAGATCACTAGACCTAGGTTAGGAAAAACCTCAGTTTGAATCCAGTCTCAATGGCTGTGTGACCCTGGATAAGTCACTTAACCTCTCTGTGTCTTAGTTCACTTAGCTATAAAATAGGGATAATAGCACCTGCCTCTCAAGGTGATTATGAGGATCAAATAAGGTAACAAATGAAAAATGCCTTGTAAACCTTGAAGAGCTATATATTATTATTACTATTATTTTTTTTGTCTTTTCAGCCAATATGATTTTTAAGTGTTTACAGATTTTTTTTAAGTATGAGCTGTGATTGCTTTACTAAATTATATAAATATGTAATTGGCCCATATTTGGAGCAGTCAGTATTGTGCTCAGTTTTTGGCACTAAATATGTCATGACATCTGTTAAGAAAAATGACACCAGCCTTGCATCAGAAAGGAAGATGTAGTATTTTGCTACTAATTTATGTGTCATTGAAGCAGTTGAACAAATACTATGAGTCTTGTTTGCTCTCAAAACTTTCCTATTTTGTGATGAAGCTAAGGTTTCAGTAGCCTCCATTGATACAGCAATGTTGTTGTTTATCAAATAACCAATATGCAAGCTTTCTCATTTAAAACAGATTCAAATTATGTTTTTGTTGTGTTGGATTTCTTTTGATCATGTAGATGAACAGGTAATTTCCACGTTCCTTCTCAGGCCTTTTCTGCTTTTTCTGATTCTTAATCCACTATAGTATACTTAATCCAGTATAGTATATAGTATAGTATAATCCACTATAGTATAGTTTTGGATTGATTTTAAATAATTTATGTTATTCTTTTTTCTTTACTTTTTTTTTCCTTTCTTTATTGTTCTGACTCCTTGCATCATTTTAAACTTTTGGCTTTTACTTTTAATTGTCAATTTAGTATATCAAGAATTTCCCTTATATTCAATCTTCTACAGACTCTTGCACAGGTAGATAAAATTGGTACCTTTTGAAGATGAATAAAAGTATTAGGATGTAAACTTATCCCCTGGAAGCTGACAGAAAACATCTTCGACACAATTCTGATAGCTACGGAATAACAGGAATGACATATGGCTCATTTTATTCTCTCATGACTTAATCTTTTCTGAAAATTACATTGAAGACTTTTTGATTCTATGTATTTTTTATAGATTATGAGTGGTATGCTTACACCTATTAAAACCACTGTTCTTAAATTTTAATGCAACAATGCTTTGTCTGGGCAATTGTTTTCATTTCACCAAGTGACTTTTGTGTGGTCAGAACTGGTCCTAGCTGGATGTTCTGCTCTTTCCCTGAAATTGATTGGAGTGCTTGCACAGCCATCCTCCCTCCCTGCATACACAGAGTATACTTGCCAATATTCTGTTCCATTTACTCTCTTCCTTAGTTCTCGGCCCAGCACTGGCAGTTTGGAGCTTTGCAACACTGGTACAACATGGTTGTTGACCCAGCTTCTGTTCTGCTGGTGCTACAGAGTTGTCTGTCCCAGCACAGCTGAGAGTCAAATCAAAATCTGCCACAGCTTTGTAGTACTGGTTCTATAGGGTTATGGCCCCTGGCTGGTTTTTGCTCCAGTAGGGCTGTGGCCACCTACTTATCTGTCTAGAGCAGGGCAAATTTTTTCAGTCTGGAAGCTGGAGTTTACATACCACTGCAAAGAGGGAGGAAGAGACCACAGTCTGGGGAGTGGGTTTTGTTGTAAGCCTCTCATGTCCTTGAGTCTAATAGTTCAAGCCTTAGTACTGGTAGTGTGAGAGGTGGCAGAGGAAGTGCTAAGTGAGCTCAGGGTCACTGAGAACTAGTTCATGGTTCTGGAATTGTTTTTAACCTTCTTTTGGATTCTGAGAGTCCTAGAACATGGAGACCACTGAAGTTGCTTTATTTTTGGTGCATAATTTCTATTTTGAAGAGGTTTGAGAGGCCGTAGGGATTAAAGAAAATGTCTAGTCCTCTATCTTGTTGATCATGTGACTCATAAGTCTATCTACAAGTCTTGATAGCCAAGACAATTTGACCATTTTTCAACTCTCTCAGTTTCCAAAAGTACCATCTGATTAATTCATAGCCACATCTGATTGAGAGGCATGTGATTACTCAAGAAGATCTTAAGCCCCCACAGCCAAGCTAGCTGGTTGTGGTGAGAATATCGTTAGCTATAATTTCACCGTGAATTGAACATTTTTTCTTGATGGTTCTGCACTGTTTTTAAATCAGAGACTATTAGTTAATTTTATATGTAAAATGAGTAGACTACTGATAGAAAGAACTACTCACAACCATTTTGATATTCTTTCTCTCTTTTGGTTATTATGTACAAAAAAAACTGGCTCTGGAAGTTAGAGGTCCTCAGTAAAAGGCTCATTTCATTTTCTTCATGTGCAAAATGGGGATAATATATACATACACACATTTGCTTGTATGTTCATGTACACACATATGTGTGTGTATACACGTACACACATATACACACACTATCTCACAAGGTTCTTAGGGATAAGATCCTCCACAAAAATAATTACATAAAAAACAAGCAAATAAATAGCCTAATGGCAAAAATTCTTTTCATCATCCTTTCAACTTTGATGTTTACTTGATCACAATTAGGCTTCATTGGATTATTAGGGGAAACTAGTTACTAGAAAACTAGAGTAAAAATTGAATTTAGTGCATTCCAAGTTTTATTAAAATTCTTATTTATTTGATAACCTTTAATCCTGGCCTATTCCTTTTTAGTCCTGAGTTTTTTCTTTATGCTAATTTGTATTGTTAGGGGTATGGAGGGAAGCAACATATTACACTGGCAATAGTTCTGTATCTGGAGTCAATTCTAAGTCCAAATTCAACCTCTGAAACATATTATGTATTTGATCTTGGGTAAGTCACTTTGGTTTGGTTCGAAGTTTTCCCAACTCTTAAATGAGGTTAGACTAGAGGACCGCTAAGGTCCTTTTCAGCTCTAAATCCATAATCCTGTCATCCTAGCACAACCGTTGCATTTCATAGTCAAGGATCCAGAAGCCCAGATAAGCTAAGTGTATAGCAGAGATTAGCTGGACTTAAGATTCTCTACTTTCAAATCCATTGCTCTTTCCATTTGACAATATTCTCTTAAAATTACAATTACACAGAAGGATGCTGAGTAACAGATCCACGTCAAGACAAGTTGCTTTCTCTTCTTGGGCTTCAGTTCTCCATCTAAAAAAAGGAAGAGATTGGAAGATTGACCTTGATAATCTTTAAAACCCCTTCCAAGTAAATGCCCAGAAAACAAGAAGAAAACAAAATGAAATATCAAGGTCATCAACCAGATTTGGAGAAGAATTGTCTAGACATCAGAATTTATTAACCAGGGGCCCATATACTCCCATAGCATTCATGGATAGATTTCAGGGGGTTCATGAAGTTTGATGGGAATAAATATTCATTTTGACTAATTTTTGGTTTCTTTTGTAATCCTATGTATTATGTATTAAAAGCATTATTCTTAGAAGGTATACTGGCTTTGGCAAAGACATTTTTTTTGCCTCTTAGGTAAGGGTTATTGGACCAAAGATACAGTGGGGAGGGATCACAGGCATCCCCTTGGGTAGGAGCTCAGAGGGCTAGCACGTGGAGCTCACAGGGCAGGGGCACATGGCCCAGGCCTGTGAACTGAGAGGTCAGGTCTATGTCCTCAGGCTTCTCCAGTGGGATCAGTTTGAAATGTTGGAGGATAGTGGTAAGGAAGAGAAAGATCTCCATTTGGGCCAGGCCTGTAGTGCTTCCCTGTAGCAAAAGGTATGAAGGCCTTATTTGCTTAGAAGGGTGCTTTCTCATCAAGAAAGTTGGTTAGGTCAAAACATGCTGTCTTTGAACTGAAGAGTCCCAGTGTGTGGAGACTAAGAATGGGATTATGTGGGTGTCATTGGATAGGAAGTAACCACAAAAATGGGTGTCCTGAGAAATGGCTGGAGGCAGGTCCATGGATAAGAAGTTGATGAATCTCTGGATCTCATCCAGGACTGTGTTGGTGTAAGGCAGGTTGTCTCTATAGTCTAGGCAAGGGGCCCTGTCCCAACCCATCACATGATCTATCTCTTGGGCATTTTTGGTCACTTTTGGATACCTGAGCAAAATTAGCAATCCATAGAGAAAGGTGGTACTTCTAATCTTGGTGTCCCTGAAGAGCAGATTGTGGGTTTTCATCACTAGACTGTTATTTACCAAAGAATGACAAAGGAATCCATGAAACAAAAACTGTTAGGAACTATTGTCCTAGATCTTTGACCTAAATTTGAGTGCAACACTGTGGTCTCAGTGTATCTTTGTTCTGAAAAGTGACTAGTATGTGGTAGATTAAATAATGAGAGAGATTTTTTGTCTGACTTATGGAAATCAAAAATTAAAGTCACCTGATATGCATTGTGGTGGCTCAATCTCAATTTGGCTCAATTATTAGAGGTTTATGTTCAAACACATGAACCCTATCCCAAAAAACTGAATCCTGGTAACACTAATATAAGAGGTAGTTTAAATTATATGATGAAGCTCCTTGCAAAACTTCCTGAAGCTTGCACAGTTTTTCAAATTGACATGCCAGACCTTCTGGTGAAAGGTAGACATAAGGGTTTAGAAAGAATTCTCTGACATTTCAAGACTACTTAGAAATATGAAATTATAAGGATCTAACCTTAAGCAGGTAATTCTGATGTTCAACCCAAAATAGCATGATTGATTTTCATATGCAAATGCTCTCTTTTGAGCCTAGCTAAAATTCACAAATGTTCAATTAGTATTCCAGGGAAAGCTTTCTACTTTGGGAAAGTCAGCAAGTTCCTTCAAAGACTTCAGTTGCTCTATCAGGCTCTTTCCAAGACAGGGACTGATGGAAAAATACAGTTCTTTGAAGTCATAGCATTATAGCTTCCAAGTCAGGAGATAATTTAGAGGTCATCTAATTTACAAACCTTCTTTAACAGATGAGGAAGCTGATGCTAAGAGAGGATAAGTGAATTGCCCAAGGACACACAGGTAATAAATGTTAGGGGCAAGACTAGAATCCCAGTCTTAAGACAGTAAATCCCACTATATCATCCAGCTTCTCAAATGACTTATCCCTTACCTGATAGTAAAATTTTGGGGGAGTGATTTGGGGTGATTCCATGGGTTGAATCATGCCTTTAAAATTTTTTAATAATAAAATAAAATTATGGCCCATGGGATTTTATTCCTTTTTATAGGAGCTACCAATCTTCCAAATATATACAAATAAACGAGTAAATATTTGTATAAATCGAACATAATGATTTATGACCTCTCATCCCCTCAAATGGTCCCAGTCATTCAGTATCCCATGTCATCTCATGTCAGGATAAAATTCATATGCTTGATTATATATGAATTAAAAATTACACAACTAATCACTTGTATTGCCCTGAGCTGCAACGGCGGGAGCAGTAGGTTTATGGGGGTAGCTGAATCAATTCATTTACACATTTTTATTAGTGAGGGCTTACTGAGCAGGAATAGGCTTTGCTGGCAATTCTATTTCTGGATGCCAACTTGTTTTAATTTGGAAACATGACAAAATGCTGAAAACGTTAAATTCTTATTTTTCCATGTTGTTTTACTTCTCTTACATAGATCCTTTAATGGGGAGGGGTGTCAAGAAAAAGTCACGTGATTTGTTTTGCTCTTATAATTTCATATTTTTTCTGGTAAATTTATAATATGAGACCAAGTCCCAAGTTTCATGTCAAATGATTACTTCCCAAAATAAATATCTAACTGTGATAGTATAGTCTATTATATCACCTCTGCTAGATTTCTTTGCATCGTCATATACTGTCATAATGTAAGATATCATATTGCAAGAAACAATTGAAGCTATGTAAAAATATCACAGTTAATAATTATTTCTGAGTATGTTAATGTCTTTTGTATAGACGAAACAATACCCACATAATACCCCCCAATCTTGATTTCCATATTAAAAAGTATATGCTTTATTTGTATGAAAGATGGGAATATACTTTTATAGGATAAATGATAGATAATTTTTCTCATATCCATATAACTTTAGTTGATATTCTCCTCAGATAAAGCTTATGAAGGTATATGTATATGTATATGTATATGTATATGTATATGTATATGTATATGTATATGTATATGTATATGTATATGTATATGTATATGTATATACATGTGTACACACAATATAATTTAATGATGCCATTTCCATTTTTAATAGGAAATAAATACAAGAGTGTCACTTGTGCAAGACAGATCCTCTTTGAAGAGGATAAAGGACATCATGATTTACTCATTTTAATTTGTTATATTCAAGAGAATCTTAAGACTAGCTTAGCAAGGATCTGAGAGAGTTGACTCTAGAGCCAGATTTTGACATCTGTTAACTGGTTTTATAGAACAGTTTTTAAAGCTGGCTTCAGAGATCATTATGTAACTATATACAAGAACCAATAATGTCAGCATGCCATAACAACAAGTCACTGTGGTTCGATTTCAAATACTGCTGTGCATTTAATAGCTTCCTGCATGCTTTGTGTTTTTGTCCCAACAATATGATTGCATTTTGGGGCACAAATTAGCAGATTAGTATTGATAGCTCTTGTGTTCAATAAAAAAATCATGCATATTGTTCTCCACTTTCAAGTAGAAGCTCTCATTTCTCTGAAAAGCTCCCACTGTCTTTAAAAATACACAAGAAATGGTTTCATGGTGGATCCAACTCTGCTGATGCTTAGGTCATCATTCTTCCTTCGCTGCTTCTCTGACACTTTCATGTCAGACTGTATTCTCAGAACAATAGGATTTTTGATTAGGGATTTCTAAACTGAAGGTGGGCAAAAAAAATCTAAAAATCTAGGGAGAATAAATGATTCTGGTTCACAGATAACTTGTTTTAGTCTTAAAAATTTTTCCCTCTCCCCTGTATATTTTAATGCTGTGATATGATAAATTTCATTTCCCATAAGAACAAATAAAGTAAGATTTCTAGTATGTGTTAATGAAGGAACTCTCCATGGTGGTCTGAAAGAACAATTTCCTACCTCCAGATGAAGTGAAAAGCATGCAATAAATTAATTTCGAGGTAGGCATTTCCCACTCTGACTTAAAAACAAAAGTCTTCAGCAAATTTTGGTTACAATTTGTTTCGCTAATACCCAGACTCATAACACAGGAGAGAGCTGGACAAAGCACAGAACACAATGGTATATAATATAAATTTCACTACTGTGAAAAAACAAACAAAGAAATAATCCTCAGTAATAGTTGGTATAGGGGGGAAAAATCAATATTTTTCCCAACTTGTCCTCAGGTAGATCTAGCTGAATATCATAATAGACGCCAGTCTGTTACATGTATTACAAATCCAGCCATAAGGACATACTTAAGCTCTCAAAAGTAAAACTCTAAAAAGAGCACTAAGGCCAACCATTCTTTAGATTTTCATTTCACTATATGAGTTAAAAAAATATCCTGGGGGAATATAAAGTCTTCAGCATATTTTGCATTTTCAATTGTCATACATAAACACATGAAAAGTGATATGGATGATTTGATCCTCAGTGCATATGGATTACAAAATAAATATGAAAACCCTAATTCCTCAGGCCCCATGTTCATTTTAAGAATGATTTCTGTATTACACTTATAGGTTATTTTGCCTTCTCTTAACCATGCAAAAGCTATAGTTGTTTCGAAGCTGCAGATTAGTGATGGAGGCAGCTTATTTCTTTTGGTTATCTCCAGCACCATCTTAGTGTCTTGAGGCATAAAAGAATATTATCTGTGTGACAGTTATGGCTAGAGCCATCTATACTGTTCATGCTATCAGCACTCAAAGAGGTCTGAATAGAAATCATTCTGTTTGAGACATTTCTCTGTAGTTTCATTAAAAGCTTAAAATCACGCAGCGCTGCAAGTTATGACTAAGGTTAGAGGGAAATTTTCAGCAAGTCTGGTATGTGTAAAAGGGTATATGTTGTAAGGGCCAGGGATGGGATAAAGATGGTACTGTTCATCTTTTGTAAAGGCGACTGACCATAAGCAAGGCAATCTATAAATCTGCTTTCATTCTTTCTTTTTTTTTTTACTTAATTTTCATCACAAATAACATGCTGCTCTGATTGCATGAAATCATCAGGAGTGTCTTCAATTACTGCATGCAGTCTCTGATCAAAATGACTTCCTTTATTCTGACTCTGGGGGAAGGTTGGGGGGGAGGATTGGGTGGAGAGAATGCACAGCTAGTTATGTATTACAAATGTCAGGTTCCTGTGCAAGTGTATATATTCATATTTAATAATCTCTAAGCTGGAGTTGTGATTGTAATAATGGCTCATTCATATCTGCATTTCATTTAAATGCACTGTTTTGACTCACTTAACATTTGCCAACGATACTACTATAGCTAAACTTTTTCACGTGACCACTGAGGTAATGACAGCATTACATTACCAGCACACTGCACGCCTTGCTGATACTTCCATTTCCCTCAGCAGCTTATGAAATAATCAAAATGTGTGCATGAAATGGCGGCCTGTTCTGAATTTATTTTAATACAGAGAGGCTTATATAGAGCAATGAAGAAGAGCATTGGACCTCAGACACAAGAGACAATGACTTTGCACAAAGCTGAATTTTACTAGCAGAAAAGATGGATATATGGGTATTAGACTTTTCATAGCTATAGGAAGGATAATCTTTCAATCAGATTAATGAGAAAATATATTGCATGGGCCCTACAGCATTTTTTGCTTTCCAGGCTAATACGTGATTTAAATCCCCAAAGTACATTTTCAGCATTACAATATCCTTTGATAATAATGTCGCTTGCACAAAGACAGATAAAAATAAAACAGTCCCCCTTGATTTCCCATTTTAGATTTGAAGTATATTTTCTGTTCTTTGCCTGCAATGAAGTGAATTCTATTGAGGAGAGTCACATTTAATAAGACAAAGAGAATTTTCTAATTATGCTACCTGTCAAGATCGAAATCTATGGGATTGCAACTGCAATTGAAGAAACAGGGGAAGCAATTGCCCATAGTCCAGTTTACTTTGGTGTATGATGACTATTTGCACTTAGATATTGCTGAATGTAAATCAAGCAAGCACCCCAACGCATGCTTTGAGGTAAACACCACAAGGCAGGTTTCAGAATGGATTCTCCCATTCCCATTTCAATTTTCAGTAACCAATTTCCCAGGACTTTCTCATTTGCCTATATAAAACATGAGGTATCCGTTAAAGTGACAAACAAAAGCCTCCAATTCTGTGTTTTGTTACGTAAAGACCGAAGGTGCCAAATGACAAATATAAAATCAGAAATAGGAATGTGATTTTTAAAAAGTGCTAAGCATAATTTTGCAGAAGTAGTCTAGTCTTCTAAGAGGAAGTACATTTCAGGAGAAAGATACACTAGAAAAAAATGGAACAATAAGTTCAGAATAACAGTTATACATTTTATTCTTTGGACCTAATTTGTATTAGAGCTGGGCAAACATTAAAGAAAATTTCACTGCTATTCAAAAGTAACCCGGGAAGTTATCACATGCTATTGCATAGGAATCTCTGGGGACTAGTTCAATGTGCCCCATCAAACATTACTTTCTTTTTCAGCAGAGCAATACTGGAAACACTATGGCACATTAGACAAGAAAAATAAATATTGTGTTTGCAGAGGTTTCCTCATATGTATACACAAAACTGGCACACAATCAATTATTGTAAATACTATCATCAGCTAATAAATTAATTCTACTACCACTCTGCTGATAATAATTATGATAAACAGCAGTTTTACTAAAATCACATTTTCAGAGGTGCAACAAATTACAAGGAAGAAAGAGCTAAATAAAATATATTACATCTGCAAGCTTATGATCGGGGTTTTAAAAATTCTTAGAAAACCTTGTTAATCTTTGATCTCCAATAGCATAAATGATGTAGCCCATTAGGCACTACAAATACAATGACAATCCATTTGGCTCTACTCACTCTGCTTCGTATAAGTTTTAAATTGACTTCTCTAACTAAGTGATCGATATTTTTATTTAGTTGTTCCTTTTTCTGTGCATGTATTTGTGAACAGAGAGTGGAAATGATCAAAGCATTATGGAAAAAATTAGGTTCTGCAGATGATTTCTAATTGCTAGTAGTGTTTTTTAAAGTATTTCTATAAAATATCTTATTATAGTGCTATAGCCTTAAATATTTACATTCAGAAGGCTACTAAAATTCATGCGTGGTTTGAGAATTGCTTTCTGGCTCAGAGTTTTGAATATATAAGTATTCAACAGACTCAGCTCCAGACCTAATACGTGTTATCATCATCTAAGACAATGACACAAAAAGAAACAACATGGGCTCACATTGGCTTTGATATCTGCAGTGTAGACTCCCCAAATTTCCATCAAAACTTTATGTTAAACTCATCATTTGCTCAGTTTTCCTTTTTTTATCTTATCTTTTTTTGGGGGGGTAAGGGAAGGGCCAAGCTCCTATAGGGTAGGAAGAATGACAAAATGATTAATAAGCAGAGTGAGACTGCCATAAACTGGGTTTATATGTACAGAATATTGGAGGGTAATGCTACTAGAAATGGAACATTCAACAAGCACTTATTAGGTGTCTCCTATGGCCATAACACTGCTAAGTTTACAAAAAGTAAAAATGAAACAGAAATCGCCTTCAGTCTCTATTGGGAGAAATGGTATATATACAGATAAATAAATAATTCATACAAAGTAAAGGCAAAATAATTTGGGGGGAGGAGAAGTGATGTTACCTAATAATGTTAATAATAATAAATAATATTAATAAAAGGCAATCAGGAGAGTCCTGGTGGAAATAGCACTTGAGGTGAGTTTAGAAGGAAGCTAGCAATTTCAAGAAATAGAGGAAATGATGTAAAGAATTCAAGACAAACGAAACAGCTAACATTAAATGGAAAAGATTAACTTGTCATTGCCAAAATATCTATGTCACATTGTGCTGTGGTCTATATATAACCCACAAAAGAACCGTGGTAAAGGCAATACAAATTTTGCCTACTTGTCTGAAATGATCAATATTATTAATGAAGACAGTTTGAAGTAACGGATTGGTGTGTTATATTACAATTTGCTATCTGTGAAGAGACACAGTCACAACTTTGTGAGAGAGAAAAAAATCTATTTCTTTTAATTTTTTCTATTAACATACTTTTTGAGGGTGTAGTAAGTTGGAATTTCCTTTTGAAATATCCTATGTCAAGAAAGAAGTAATGGACAAAAAACAAGTAAAGAAATGAAATAGAATATATGTGTATGTGTGTATGTATATATATATATGTATATGTGTATATATATGTATATGTGTATGTATATATATATATATATATGACATACATATGAATGATATTTTCAATAAACACCCCCCCCCCCCGCCAAAAGAGCTTAAGATTTTAGGCAGCAGCAATTTAAAGAAGTAAAAGCTATTAATGAGGATTTTAAGAGATACAGTCTCTGGTTCCATCTTTGAAATTCTCTTCTTATTGTGTACAATTGAGAAAGTCACTTCATCTTTTTAAATTTCAGGTACTCTATCCATTTCATAGTGGAAGTTGAGATTAGATGGGAAACTCTATCTCAGGGATTGCAGAAAGGCCATTGATCCAATTTATAGGTTACTGCTAGCCTAACTAATAAATTGATCCTGCTCAGTTAATTGTATCTTAGTTTGCATTTAATTTTCAAATGTAACATATCCTGCTACTTTGTTGATGCCATAGTTTCAGTTTACTTTAGCTAAATTTCTAGGGTTTGCTATGTAGTAAAAAAAATGATTTTTTAAAAAATCATAAATTTGTTTTCCCTTTACATATATGTATGCCTTTATTTCATTTTAGTATTTTAGGTAACATTTCTAGAACCTGATAGTAATGATGATGAACATTCTTGCTTATCTCATGATCTTAAAGGAAAGTCCTCTAGCTTTCCTTTATTATATATAAAGCTGGCCTTTGGTCTTTGAAGACGTGTTATTTACCATACTGGGGAAATGTTTATTTATTATTACGTCAATCGTGTTTTCTTTTTAACAGAAAAAGTTCTTATATTTTGTTAAAAGCATTTTCTATCTTTTGATATATATATTTTTTGCATATAGTTGATACAGCCTTTATCATTTGTACCTATACTTATCCTAATATTAAATCAACCACTTATCCTTTAAATAAATCTGGACTTGTTATAGAATGTGATCTTTGTAACATTTTATTGTAGCTTCTGCTAATATTGTATTCAATATTTTTCCTTAAAATTAATAAACTTTATTTGGCTACAGTTTTTTTACTTCCTTTTTCTCTGTAGCTTAGGTGTTAAGGTCACCTTTTGACAATTCGATAAGATTTCTCCATTTTCTACTTTTATAAAATAGTTATATAATACTAGAATTGTATTTATTTTGAATATTTCATAAAATTAATTTGCAAAGCCATATGTTCCTGGTGTTTTCCTTGGGAATTCATTTATGGCTTTTAAAATACTATTTTCTGAGATTGTTATGCTTAAATTTTCTCTTTCTTATTCTATTAACATTACCATTGCATTAAAATTACCATTTCTTTGTCATACAATTTGGAAAATTAGTTAAATCCTTTCCATAATTTTACCTTGAGTTTTTTTTAATTCTTTTAAAATTTTAATATACAATTTGGTTTTTTTCTTTTATTTACAAATGAAATAAAATAATTATTTACCTATTTTTATTATTTAAAAAAGTCTTAGTTTGCATTTTTTGCTTTTAATTTTAGTACATATTTTAATTTTCACTTTTGTGTTCAAGTGTTTCACTTTTTCTTCTGGTTTGTTATTTTTCTTTAATTGTATGCTCAATTCATTGATCTCTTCTGTTTCTCTTTGGTTGATTCAAGTGATCAGAGCCATAAAATTTGCCCTAAAGACTACTTCAGCTATCTCCAAAGCTACAACTGGATTTCTGAAAAAAAAAATGTACATACGTACAAATATACATAAGCTTAATTTTCATTATTAATATTTTCTCCATTACTTTCTTAAGTCTACTAGAAAATCAATGAAATAATAAATCAAGCCCTGGTCTTTAGTGTTTGTCTGTTTTTAAAGTAAAAATGCTTACACTGAAAATTTAACAATTGGCTTGCAAGCTTTTTAGAGGTGGTTCCAGTGTATCCCTGCTGGTATCACTAAAGTTTTGGTTTGTTTGCTCTATCATAATTTTCTTTGATGAAATTATCTGTTGTTTTTATGGTATATTTTTTGGCCCTCCAATTCTTCAAAATTGAATTATTTATTCTCCATTTAAGAGTATACATAAATATTTTCAAATGATTGTAATTTTGTATGTGTTGTGATTACTATAGGGTATTTAATATGTTTGCTTATTCATTTATAGCTGTGGTTTTAAAGCATTGCTTATAGTTAACTTTTGTAAAAAATGTAATATATGGTTATGAGACATGTATATGCCTCTTTCTGTTCCCATTCAGTAGTTGTCGGAGATAGATCTTATCAGAATTTTGAAAGTTTAATTCAGGTCCTTTACTTGTTTCTTATTTATCTTTTTTGTTAAAATTTTCTGGATATGAAAGTCGTCCATTCAATTTCTCAATTATTATACTTTTATGGGTGTAATGGCGGCAAAGTGGAACTTTTTGTTGTCTTTTGTTTTGGAGAGCTTCTCAGCACTAAGGCAATCGAGTGTCTTTGATTGAGTGTTGCCTTTGTTTATAGTTAGGCCTACACCTTCTGCTACTTAGGTCACTAGAGGTGTGAAACCCTTGAGAAGTGTGAAGTGCTCTGACTCTGAAGAACTATATAAATACTCTAAAATTAGCATTTTCTTTGGGGCTCACTCATTGGAAGAGTGTTGGTGCTAAGACTATGGGTAGATGTTAAAGAGCTCCCTGGCTTTGAAAACTCAGATGATGGTACTGCTCTCTCTGGCAACTATGTATGTATTGCTGTGGTCAAAGAGAAGCTTGTCTGTTTATTTGTGTTATTTTCTCTGTGTATAATTTCTGTTTGTATTTGCTCTGAAGTTCAGGGTGCTGACTTTTCCCCCTGATATATGTGTGTTTAATTAAAGTGAGATTGTAAACCCCTTTCCTTAGAAAAGCAGATAAAAGAACCTATGCTGGCAGCCCTCCTGTGTGCTTGTGTTATTGGCCTTACAAAGCCACAGTAGCTACAAGTAACACTGTTGTTACAATGGGTGAGTTCAACTCATTCATGGATAAGACTGATAATTTTATATTTGCCATCTATTCTATCCTTACACTCTTTCCTTTCTTTGGTACCTGATTTCTCTTTACAAATAAGAAGGTAGTGTAAGAGAAGAAATATAATCAAAACTACTGATCTATAATTGAAGCACTATGCTTCCTCACCATTACCCTCCTACTCTTCTCTTTTTCCAAACCTTGATTATTTGTGTATGTTCTTTATTTCCTTCTAATCCCCTCTGGAACATCATATTCCAAGCCCTTTGATCCCTTAACATGGAAGCTGTTAGATCTTGTGTTATCTTAACTGTGTTTCCACAGTACTCAAATTGTTTCTTTCTGGCTGCTTGCAGTATTTTCTCCTTGACCTGGGAACTCTGGAATTTGTTGACAATATTCCTAGGATTTTCTTTTTGGGTTCTTTTTCAAGAGGCAATCACTGGATTCTTTCAATTTCCATTTTACCCTCTGGCTCTAGAATATCAGGGCTGTTCTCCTTGATAATTTCTTGAAAGGTGATGTCTAGGCTCTTTTTTTGATCATGGCTTTCAGGTAGTCCAATAAATTTTAAATTATCTCTCCTGGATCTATTCTCCAGTTCAGTGGTTTTTCCAATGAGATATTTCATTGTCTTCCATCTTTTCATTGCTTTGGTTCTGTTTTAGGATATTTTGATTTCTCATAAAGACACTAGCTTCCACTTGCTCCAATCTAATTTTTAAGGTGATATTTTCTTCCATGGTCTTTTGGACCTCCTTTTCCATTTGGCTAATTCTGCCTTTTAAAGCTCTCTTCTCCTCATTGGCATTTTGGAGCTCTTTTTTGCCATTTGGGTTAGTCCATTTTTTAAGGTATTATCTTCTTCAGTATTTTTTTTTGGGCCTCCTTTAGCAAGTGGTTGACTTGTTTTTCATGATTTCCTTGCATCACTCTCATTTGTCTTCCCAATTTTTCTCTACTTCTCTTACTTGATTTTCCAATTCCTTTTTGAGCTCTTCCATGGCCTGAGACCAATTTATATTTTTCTTGGAGGCTTTTGATGTAGTCTCTATGCCTTTGTTGACTTCTTCTGGCTGTATGTTTTGATCTTCTCTGTCACCAAAAAAAGATTCTAGAGTTTGAGTCTGAGTCTGCATCCTTTTTTTGCTGCCTGGCCATCTTCCCAGCCAACTACTTGATCTTGGAGCTTTTTGTCAGGGTATGACTGCTTGTAGACAGTGCTTTGTCCCAAGCATGAGGGGCTGTGCTACTGTTTTCAGAGCTACTTCTACTCCAATGTCACTACAAGCTCTGCCACAGCAGTGCTCCTCCTCCCCCAAGACCGCCAACCAGGATTGTGGCCCAGACTCAAGTAGATCAAATTGCACTCCTGCTCTGGTCTGCTGCTTGATTCCTCCACTATGTAAGCCAGGGACTCTGGAAGCAGCTGACACTAGAGCTCCACTGCCGCAGCACCTCCACTACCCCCAGGGCTGGTGGCTAGAACACTCTTTTACTCCATCTGGCGGTTCACCCACTAACCTGCTACGTGGTCTTTGGCATTTGTGGCCTGAGAAGTCTGGCAATTGCCACAGCTCAATGATTCATGGCCCTAAGGCTTGCTCCGGTTGACTCCCGGTCTGTTCTGTCCTGGTGCAGCCCATGCTAGGCTGCCCTCTGCTCCCAGCACCGTGTGATGGATCCTTCCCAGTGACCATCCAGGCCATCCTGGGCTGGAGACCTGCTTCCCTCTGCTGTTTTGTGGGTTCTGCAGCTCTAGAATTTGTTCAGAGCCATTTTTTACAGGTGTTTGGAGGGATTTGGGAGAGAGCTTAAGCAAGTCCCTGCTTTCCAGCAGCCATCTTGGCTCCACCCCCACAGAATAGGCTTTTTGGCAAGGATGTATTTTGCATTTGAACAATGTGGCCAGCCCATCAGAGTTGCCTTCTCTGAAGCAGAGTTTGAATACCTGGTACATTATCCTGCCAGGTTATCTTCAGAATCTTCCTAGGACAATTCAAATGGAAGTGATTTAGTTTCTTGGCATAGCACTGGTATATTGTCCAGGTTTCACAGGCATACAACGATGAGGTAAGTACAAGAGCTCTGTAGACCTTCAGTTTAGTAGTCAGTCTAATACCTCTTCTCTCCCATACCTTCCTTCACTGCCTCCCAAACACTGAGCTACCTCTGGCAATGTATGTGTCAACCTCATTATCAATGCATAGATCTCTGGAAAGTACACTACCAAGGTAAGTGAATTTATCCACACCATTCAAAACGTCTCCATTTGCCGTAACTGATGGAACATTCGCAAACACCAAGACTGGCTTGACGAAAATGATGGAGAAATTCAGAAGCTTCTAAATGAAAAACGAGAACTTTAAGGGTTAAAAGCAGGATAGTTCATCGTCTCAAAGAAAGCAGCATTTCATGCCATCAAAACTAAAGTACAAACAAAGCTTAAGGAAATGCAAGATTCTTGCCTCAGCAAGAAAGCATATGAAATTCAGCTTTATACTGATAGTAATAATCCAAAGTACTTTTATGATGTCCTGAAGGCTATTTACAAGCCAAAGACCTATGGTGCATCTCAACTACTTAGTACTGATTAAGCCATATTTATTATTGATAAGGATATGATGATCCCAGAAAGATGAGTTAAACACTTCCATAGTGTTCTCAACAGACCATCATCAATCAGTGCTAAGACCATTAACTGTTTACCTTAGGTTGAAGTCAATCCCTCCCTAGCTGAAGTTCCAACTGAAGAATAGGTTTTGAATGCCATTTGGTTCTTTCATGTGGCAAAGCACCTGGTGCTGATTCTATTCCAGCTGAGATTTACAAGGTAGGGGGGGTCACTGTTCATACATTTACAAGGTAGGGGGTTCATTTGCTCTGTTTATATATTTCTGCTTGTGATTTCTGTTTATATTTTCTCTGAAGTTCAGGGTGCTGACTTTCCCCCTAAACTATGTAAATGATGTGTGTGTGTATTTATGTGTGTGTGTGTGTGTGTGTGTGTGTGTGTACACACATATGAATTTGATTAAAGTAAGATGGTTGACCTCTTTAAAGTTGATTTCCTTTAGAAAAGCAGATCAAAGAACAAAAGCTGACTGAATTTTTCCAGGTTATATGGCTGTAACAACAATGCTACTTGCAGCTGCTTTGGGGGTATAAGATCAATAACACCAGCATACAGGAGGGCTACTAGCACAGGTTCTTTGATCTGCTTTTTTAAAGGAAATCAACTTTAAAGAGGTCAACAATCTTTAATCAAACACACACACACACATATATATATAATATACATATATACATACACACATATATCATAAATATGATCTCAATCATTCACTTAGTTCAGAGGAAAAGTCAGCATCCTGAACACAACATTTGTAGATCTGACCAAGGCCTTTAATACTGTTAGTCATGAGGGCTTATAGAAAATTTTGTCAAAATTTGGTTGCCTGGAAAAGTTCATCAGCATTGTCCATCAATTCCATGATGGCATGCTTGCCTGGGTTCTAGATAATGGATAATGCTCTTGTGCTTTCCCAGTCACAAATGGAGTGAAACAAGACTGTGTGCATGATGTTTTCGGCCATGTTGTCACATGCTTTCAATGAAGATGAACACAGCATTAAGGGTAGCTACTGCACTGATGGTAGATTCTTCAACTTGAAAAGGCTACAAGCCAAGACCAAAGTGGAGGGAGTGCTGGTGCGTGATTTTCTGTTTGCAGATGACTGTGCGCTCAATGCAGCCTCCGAAGCTGAAATGCAACAAAATATGGATCAGTTCTCTGCTGCTTGTTCTATGAATTTAGAAGCAACTGGACTTGGCAAGAGTTTCGATAGCAGAGGTTTTAAAGGATTGATGAGTTGAGGATGATACTTATGTTGGGACTATGGGTAACTGGAAAGATGGTGGTACCTTGCAGGAATAAAAGGGATTTTACAAGAAGGGGGGACTTTGTGGGAAAAAACCCAATGAACTCATTTTGGGGTATGCTGCATTGAAGCAATCAATAGGCTGTTCAGTTCAAGATATTCAGTAGGCAAGAGGACCCGTGAGATGAGTTCTGGAGAGAAGTTAGGACTGGCTAAATAGATCTGAGAGTCTTCCACAGAGATGAAAATTAAATCCGTGGGAGTCAATGAGATCAACAACCAAGATAGCATACAGGGAGAAAAGGGGTCTCGGTACGTATATTTGGGGGACAACCAAAGTTAGTGGGCTCAAACTGGATGGAGATCCAGCAAAAGAGACCAAGAAGGGGCAGTCATACAGGAAGATAATCAGGACAGAGAAGTGACAGAAAAGACTAGAGAGAATAAATATCGAGAAAAGCATCATCATATCGAAGGCTTCACAGAGGTCAAGAAGAATGGAGACTGACGAGTAAGAGATCAATGATGCCTTTGGAGAAGTTTCAGAAGAATAATAAGGTACAGAGAGTTAAGAAGAGAATGAGAGAAAAGGAAAGGAAGATGCTTGTTGTAGCTGGCTTCAGTTTCAAGGAATTTAATCACAAAATGGAGGAGAGACAAAGGATGATAGCAGGCATTGATGCATCAAGTGGAGGTGTTTTAAGGATGGGGAGACAAGGACATTCATTCAAGAAAGCAACTAGTAGTCTTTATATCACTTATTTTTTATTGTCACCATCAATGAATATTTATTAAATACCTACTATGTGCCAGCTACTATGCTTAACTAGCCTCCTTTCTTTCAGGTATATCTTTTTATTATTAATAAATGAATAAATGTATAAAAATATTTATTAAGTGCTATGTGCAAAGCATTACACAAAGATAAAAGAAAAACAAATAGAAAATCAAGATAGCCTCCTCCTTTCAAGAAGCTCACATTCTAACAGAAGGATTTGGCACATAAAGGTTTCAGGTGTAAGTTGATGGAAAGGCCCCATGGTTCTCAGGATTCAGAGACTAGGTAGATGATAATGAAACTTTGTATATGTTACTTTCATTAACAAAACCATATCCATTTCTGATGTCTAACCATTTGACGATGTTTGGTAACTCACTGGCTATATGCTATGACATTTGCTGCATATACATTGAATGCTGATATTGATCCACTGTCTATAATATCTTTAAGCATGATGTAGTTAACTTTATCTATTGATAGTGAACATTTTTACTTTTGATTTGTCTGAAAATATCATTGTAAGGCTTATTTTTTGGGGGGGGGGAATCACCTAATGCATAACAAATTTTGCTTCACCTAATTTTAATTCTACATGCATTTTTAATTTTAAAAATTTATTCCTCCTGAATAACAAATTGTTGGGCTTGTTTTTTATTTTGCCACTGTCTTTCATTGTATTTGAATAGTTATATCATTCCCATATAACTGAATGGGAATTTTGGGGTTTTATTTGGACCTCTGATTTCATAGATGTAGGAAATTCCCAATGCAAAAATTCCCTCTTTTGATTCAGATCAATCTTAGAGAGATTGCTATGGCACCAAAAATTTAAATAATTTTTTCTAAGATCCCATAGTCCGTATAGTTTTGGTGGTTATGGCTTATATTTAGTTTTCTTTGTTTTTATCTTATTGTTTTTTATTTCCTTTTAAGTCAGCACTTTGCTCTCTAATTCCTTTTTTAATACAATTTTGATCAAAGTCTATTGCCATAGGCTCTTCCTCTGGGAAGTCTGTGTAGATATGCAACTCTAGCATATCTGTCTCTTGTTTCCTCTTTCCAGGCTTGAACAACAATTTTGTTTGGTATCCCTCCAACAAGAGAATATAGAAAGGTCCACAAAGAATTCAGTTCTTCCTCTTTAGAATTTCCAGACTTAAGATTACCTTGAATCTCTATCTTCTTAGATTTTTTTCTCTGATAATATCTTTTTTGTTTCTTTTTTCATCTTCCATCCATTTTTATGAATATTCTAGAATTATGAGAGAATTAATTCCATTTACTTAGGTTTTCCTGGTAATCCATCTTTCCTCATTATTGACTAGTCTCAATTTTAGAAGATAAGTTATTTTAGAGTTTGAATTAAGCTTCTTTGCTTCTTGGAATTTATTATTCTTTTCTTTTCCATGATTTTTCATGGTTCTAGTATTATCCTAGGTTATTCAAATCTAGATTCTTTCATAGTTGAAGGTCTTTCTTTTGAAATCAAACCATTAGAAACCATGGAGTTTCAAATGTGAGATGTTTTGCACTGGTAGTGATTTATGGATCCAATCAATCAGTACTTCATAAGATTGTTCATTTAGAGCTAGGAAGGGACCTTGGAAATTGTTCAGGCCAAAACTTTGATTTTAAAGATGAAAAAAACTGAGGACACAAAGACAGTAATAGGCAGAAGTAGGATTTAAACTCAGATTCTCTGACACAGACTCCATCACTTTTTATTGAATTTTGTAATTTTTGAGTATTATTTCCTGCAATAGTTTTTAAAATGATATTTTTTTGTTGATGATGTTGCAGTTGTTCTGTTTCTTTTCTTTTTGGAATATGGAGGAGACCTGTCATTCTTAAGTGAGCCTGTCTTCAAGGTCAGTCACTTTGCCTCATATAGAAAGCATGTGTTCCTTCAAAGTTCTTTTCTTTTGTTAATCTTATGGCAGATTTCCTTCTACTTTTTTGAATTTGAAATCTGTCATTTTCCTTCACAGTAAAATATCTGTTCAATATTTACTTCTTTTTTTTAACTTGGGTCTGTCTGCTTGGGAGCTAGGCTTATATCTAGTCTGTCTTTGTTGGACTTCATATCTTTTAGGTTTTCTGTTTGTTTTTTTCCTTGTATTGACAACCACTTGCCTCTGGCTTTCCTCCTAACTTTTGGACCCCACCAACTACTCCACTTGTGTGGTCAGTATAGCTTTCTTTCTTCAGTTGTGGAGTTTTCAGAGGGATAGACTGGACCATTCTCAGGGTAATGGGAAGTGGGATAATGGGAAATCATAGGAAAGAAAAGAATAGGAAATTCTCAGGAGCAAAGGAGTTCAAAGTGAATTTGAAAATAACCTAGGTTCTAAAACTAGGACTGATCACTAATAAGGAAAAGATGAATAACCAAGAAAAATTAAATAACAATAAATTCTTCATATTTCTAGACTAATGTTTAAAAAATAAATTGAAGATTGTTTCTAGAAACCATCTATGTTTCTTCTCTTCCTAAGGAATAAACACTATTTTCCCTCTAGATGGCTCTGGGCTGCTGTACCTTCTCTCCTTCCTAGTTACACTCTTTTTTTTTGGTTATACAGCTAGGCAGAATCAATATTTTCTAAGTCCTATGTGATGTGTTGTTTGGTTAAAATTCAGTCACTTTCATGAGAGCAAGAGGACATATACTCCCAGAGACTTAGAGACTACCTCAGGTGGACTGTGAAATGCAAGCCTATAGTTTTGCTTATGCTATCAGCTGTGTCTGACATGTAAAGTAGGCGAGATGAGCAGGATAATATTTTACTTCTTTGATGTTATTCCATTAGGCTTTTACCTTATATGTACGGTATTTCCGCCTTCTAACTTTGTATATTGAGCTTTAGTTACTATAGATTTGGCACATATTTCATCTTGAAATTTTAAAGATTGGAGAGTTATGTGGAAAATACCTACTCTATCTTACTAATAAAATCTGTAATAGAATTTTAAAATCATGTCCCAGTCTCTCGTATTATCCAGTTTCAATCTGACATGTATGCTACTTCCACTAGTGTCCAGGGACAATCTCCTTGCATTCTTCTTCATCCACAGGTATAAAGTCATTCCAAAGAGTCCCTTTTCTGCCTGAGGGTAACTTTCCTAGCCTACTCCTCAGTAGCACTATCCAGAGGATCCTTCAAAAAAGAGAGACAAAGAACCAAACAAACAATGCCCACTCCATCCCAAATCCTAGCCATTCAGTAAGGAAAACACGATTTATTTTCCTAGGCTTTAATTAGTTAAGTCCACTACAATCAAATTACTATTTAACAAAATAATCAACCCAGCCCTTTAATGAAGTATCATGAAGAGAGGCAGCATAATATTGTGAGAATAGGGCTCCTTTAAGGGACAGAAAAACAAAGTATAGATCCTAGCTTTGCCTTTTGCTACCTGTGTGATCTTGGGCAAGAATTTTACCTCTCTGGGCCTTCCTTTACTCATTTGAAAATAGATGGGGCTGGACTAGATCATCTCTAAGCTCTAAATCCAATTATCTAGTTTTGCCACAAAGGAAGATTCAAATTATTAATATTTTAGCAATTAAAGATCATGAGAAGAGAAAAAGTAAGATTTCCTCCTGGAGCTCAGTCCATTTCAGCATCTCAGTGTTGGCTAAGTGTAAAACTGAACAGCAAGTATCTTCAGATCAAGAAGATGGTTATAGCATTACAATGATCTCTTTGATCTCTGAAAAGACTGGGTTTTCTGTCCCCCTTTGCTCTATTGATTCCTGAACCAAAATGATCTCTAGACAAACCTTCTGAGTGAAAAATTCCAATTTCTTTTTTCCTAAGAA
This sequence comes from Phalanger gymnotis, assembly GCA_028646595.1. Taxonomy (NCBI): domain Eukaryota; kingdom Metazoa; phylum Chordata; class Mammalia; order Diprotodontia; family Phalangeridae; genus Phalanger; species Phalanger gymnotis. Next base: position 247,124,832 of record CM053622.1, on the reverse strand, counting down.
AATGCTTGTGGTTATTTCACTTCCTTGGACATGCAGAATATTTACTGAATTCCCTACTGCCTTTTACCATTTGAACTAGAAATGGAGTATGGTTTGAAAGTAGAGGGGGGTGTTGAGAAAGAAGTCTCATTTGAATTCTGAACTTTTGAACTGGTTTTGGCCCTGAGGGTAATTGTAAAACTTATGCAATTTCTAAATTACAGCTACTGGCTAACTTCCCTGGAGAGAACATTTTCTCTCTTGCTTGCCTTTTATTAAATTACACCTAGATATGATCACAGAGATAAAGAAAAAAAAACACACACTTTCATCAGTATGATGGAAATAGTATGATCTGTTTGTCTTTTATAGAAACCTGAATGGCAAATTTGCTAGCCATCTGCAAAAGGCTCCCATTTGAGGAGCTTTTCCACAATTGCTATAATAAAAACAGATGGTGATGATGATGATAGCTAATATTCATAAAGTGCTTTAAGGTTTGTGAAGTGCTTTACAAATATTACCTTTTTTATCCTCAAAACAATCCTGGGAGGTAGGTGCTATTATCATCCCCATTTTAAAGGTAAGGAAATTGAGGCAGATTTAGGTCTTTCTGACATGCTTGAGGTCACATAGCTAGTAAACGCATAATGTCCGATTTGAACTCAGTTCTTTCTGGCACTAGGTCCAGAGGTTCTCTCCACTGTGCCACCTAGCACTATCATTTTTTTTAAAACATTTTATATAATTTGATCCTCAAAACAACTCTGCAGTGAAGGTAATAAAATTGTTATTATTGTTATAATTTCCATTTGACAAATGAGGAGATTGAGGCCCAAAGATTATTTAATTTGCCCAGAGATATCTACTCTAATTGATTCCAGGTCCAAGTTTTCAGTTTTTTTTTTTTAAATTTGGATCACCTCAATAGCATCCTATCTGAAATAAAACTTACATTACTACTTCTTAATATGATTAAATGTTCTAAAGGAATAAAATCATTGCTAATGGTATTTTAAAGGAACAGATCTTCCTAGTGCACGTATTACCTTGTAAGAGGAAGTGAGACGTTTTTGTTCAGTTCAATAAATTGAACTGATCAATCAAGAAACATACACTGAATTCCTCGTATGTAAAAAGTACCGTGGTAGGCCCAGGAAGAGATATGGAAAGAGTAAGACACTATTCCTTCTTCTCAAAGAATTAACAGATTATGAGATACAGGACATACATACAGAAGTTTCTGAGGCAAAACAGAATATGAAATTGCATGAGAGATACAAATAAAATGAATTGACAGAATGACAAGACTGCTTCTGGTTTAGTGATGGCAAAGAGAGGGTTAAGGAAAAGGAATTAACAAAAATTAAGCAGAGATTTCATTTAAGCTAGGTAGCCCAGTAGGTAGTCGGATGGCACTGGGACAGAGTGTTGGCCCTGGAGTCAGAAAGACCTAAGTTCAAATTCAGCCTCAGATACTTGCTTCCCTGGGAAATTTAGATAAGCTCTGCCTGATTCAGTTTCCCTATTCATAAACTGGTGATAATAATAGTACTTACCTCTCAAGGTTGTTGTAAGGAATAGAGCCAATACTTGTAAAGCACTTTGCATACCTTAAAGCTCCACATAAATGCTATTTATCAATATCATAATAATTTATTTCCAACCTGCTTGCTACCTTCCACTTCAGGATCTCCAGAAACTCATCATTATTCAAGATTGCATCAACCTTCAAACTCCTACCTCCTCAGTACCCCCTGCTTATGGGCCCCCTCCTTCTTCCTTCTTCTCTCTGATTGGAGAGGGTAGAGGGTGGACATTGGATGGAGAACTCTTCCCAGATTCACCATCACCTAAGCAGGGAGGCCTTGGGCATTCACCTCATCATTTCCTGTCCTGCTGCTTCAATCACCATCTTAGAATAAAAAATTAATTGTAAGCCACACCTCCTCAGAACCCACTCCACATGCAGGACTTCATCATTCTCCCATCATTTATCTCTCTGGTGATGAATATCCCCTACCTCCTTTAGCTTTTTCTTATGTGTCATCTGCCCCAATTAGATTGTGAGCTCCTTGAGGACAGGGATTATCTTATGTTTTTCTTTGTACCCCTAGTGATTAGCAAAAAGCCTGGCACATAGTAGGCAGTTAATAAATGTCTAATGTACTCTCTATTTATTGTGGGTGGTTTTAATTGACAGGGAAAATAGGAAAGGGGATTATAAATACAGAGGGAATTTCATGGCTTTTTGAAAATGATTTTATATTTCTCTTAGGTCAATATACTTAAGCTTTGATTATAAATTCAGTGGGACCTTTCTATTTTACTTAAAACAAAATAATGTGTAGGTTTGTGTTGCTTGACTATGTTAACTTGTTACATGTGAATTTTTTGAGGGGGGGCAGAGGGAGAAGCTAGTGATAGCAACTCCAAGTTAAGGAAAGAAGAAAAAAAGAGTATCGATGAAGTATTTAAAGAAAATACACAGAAGATGTAAAAAGGAAATTCAGTAGTAACATAGACAAATGAGAGGTTTGGAACCAAGGTTCTGAATTGAATATATATATACACACATATATATACACATATATACATATATATACACACATATATACATATGTAAGTAATAGATAATATGATTTACAGTTTTACATAAAATCTACTTTTCCTAGTTTTCTTTGTATATGTAAATGTTTACAATTACCAAGTTCAGAATAGCTGCTTTTGTTATTTTGCTAACAAAAAAAAAAGAATTAATACAAAAACCTACTTGCTTGACCCAGGAAAGTAGCTTACAACTTGGAAGAATATGGTTCGTTATGAGTAGCATAGTATAGGAGATAGAAGGTCACCTTTGCAGTTAAGAAAACCTGGGTTCAAATCATGCCTCTAGCACATAATACTTATGTAATTAGATTGAAAAAGACACTTTTTGGATTAGTGCTCCCCAGGCAACTCTGAAAAACTATAGCTTAAGGAAATTGCTAATCTGTAGCAATGGAGGGAGTTTTCACAATGAGTATTCCTTTGCCTAATGAAGTTACATCGTGGTCAACAGTATAAGATGCCACTGGAATTTGTTAGCTAACCCACTAGAATTTGTAGAACAAATCCATAACAACTCTAGACACAATAGGTATGTTTTAAGTGTTTTTGACTGAATTAATGAATGAACATAAGAAGCTGCATAGTAAAGTAGAATAATCACTGAATCTTGATTCCGAAGACATTAATTCTACTCTCACTCTTTCATTATCTCTATGACTTTTGACAATCCACCTCTATGGGCCTCAGTTTTCTTATTTGTAAATTAGAGGGTAGGAGAGAATGATCTTAGAGGTCCCTTCCAGCTCTACGTAATATAATCCTACTGAGGACATTAGTGAAAATACGTATTATGTTTCTGTCTTCTTTTTCACCTAAGTGCCTTCATCCAAAGTTTATATCTTATAATCCATAAATATTCTGAACATAGAAATAGATATAGAAAAGTACATCTTTCACATCAATATGCCAATCATCAGTAATTCCACTTCCACATAAAATAATGTCAATCATGCATATTATTTACATAATCTTTATTATCAAATATTTTGGCTCAAAAATTTTGTGCTGTATGATAGGAACATAATTGTCATGTTTTTATTGTTTACTATATCATGATTTTTTAGCCTCAAATTGTTACCCAATAAACATGTGATTTCACCACAATTAAAAGATTTCAAAAGACTGAATCTCCATTTAATCCAAATGGCAGAGGTGAACCCAATCAACCCAATCAAATCTTGATTCCTTAACCCCTAGTCAGGGATGATTCTAATCCAATTTGGCTAAATCCTCAGGAGCAGCAACTGGTTGCTACCATATAGAAGCAAGTGTAATTTAGGAGACTCATGGAGACAGAATTTGAACTCAAGTGATCTGACCATGAAGCCACAAAGAGCATTTATATCCCCAAAATTTGAGAGGCCCAGAGGAAGGCCATAATTTTTACATATATAGTTATAGAGGGTAGGAAGGTATGGAAGGATTGTGACCTCTATTTCTGTGGGGATAAGTACCAATGATGTCAGAGTTTGATTGGAGTATTAAGGATGCTATTATAAAAAAGAATACTAGACCTGGATACAGGATAATTCAGATTCCATATATCAGTGTATCAACTTAGGCAAACCACTGAAACCCTCTGAGCCTCATTTTTCTGATCTATAAAATGGGGACAGGATTCATACTACCTAATTCATTTGGGGATGATATGGGTAAAAAACTCTTTAAAGTACAACATGAATATGAAGCAGTATTTTTGTTGTTCAGTTTGTTTCAGCCCTGTTTGAGTCTTTGTAATTCCATTTGGGGATTTCTTAGCAAATATACTGGAGTGGTTTGCCATTTCTTTCCAGCTCATTTTATAGATGAGGAAACTGAGGAAAACATGGTTAACTGACTCCCTTCACACAACTAGTAAATGCATTTGATTTGAACTCAAAAGATGAGTCTTCCTGACTCTGCTCTATCTACTGTGTTACCTAGCAGTCTAGTGAGTAGTGTCACATATTTTAAAAACCAAGTAACTTTCAAATTCCACCACTACCAAAGGTTAAATAGATGAATTATCTCCTACATCATACGTATCAACAAATTTAGGTTCTGCTAGAAAAGCTAGAGATTCTTTTGAAAGATAACCTCCTACTTCTATTTGTCTGGCATAAAATTCTTCCTCTCCTACGACTCTTAAGTCTTAGACAAGTGACAACTTTTCTAGGCCTCAGTGTTTCATCTGTAAAATTTTGGACCGAATGACTGTCTCTCTTGGCTCTTAATCCTGTGATCTTATAATTTGTGAACCAATGATATGAACATTACTATTTTATCATAACTATGACAAAGAGAGAGGCGAGCTTCTAGGTCATTAGTATTCAAACATGAAAAGATTTGGTAGGCAAAAGTCAACACATTGGATTTTATATTGATGATAAAATAGAGGTACAAAAGCTCAAGTCAAATGGAATCCCCTATTTCATGATTACCTGTGAATTAGATGACTCTATTCCCCCCCCCCACAAAAAAAACTCTATCCCCATCAAAACTCTTCTCTAGGCTAAACATGCTCATTTCTTCAACTAATTCTCATATTTCATGAACTCAAGGACCTTTATTGTTCTAGTTGTCATCTTCAAGACACTCTAGCTTATAAATGTCTGTAAAAGCTAGTGACCAGGACTAAATTTAATACATTTACTCAGATGACATCCAACAATACGACTTTGGTGGATCTGATGCTTTAATAAATGCTTTTTGAATTTGAATGTTTGATATAATAAAAAAAAAATCTTGCCAATGAGACCTGCCCAAAAAAGAAAATGAGTGCCTTAGGCAGTAGAGTTCTATATCACTGGAAGCTTTCAAGTAGAGTCTGAGGTTCGGAACCTCTATTCAAGGAATCTACATAAGTACTTAATTTTGACTACAACCTATATTTCTAGACTTATTTCATATAAGTCTATTTCATGAAGTCTATAGACTGGTGACTAGACCTGTGATTTCATTGGCACAGGGAACTCTCAAAAGAGAGAATTCCCTCTATTAACTGCAGCTTCCACTCTTGAGCTGCTTAGGGCAGAGGTGTCAAAATGGGCAACAATACTCCCTAGTGCAGCAGATTAAAATGTAATTGTGAGATATTTAACAAAGTAAATAAAAATACAATAGAACATAGATAATATTTATTTATGATTCTATAAGTCAATATGGGGCCCTCAGAGTTCCATTTCTATTTGATTTTAATACCACTGGCCTAAGAGCCCACAACAATTATGTGTCAGTAGGAGGACTTGAGCCTAGGATTTTTTATTTTAAGGTTGGCTCTCTAGCCATTAAGCCATACTGCCTTTCATATGAATGCGATCTTCCAGTCAAACTGGACAACTATCTATTCCCAAGATTCAACAAGTAATCTCCTACCTCTGCACACTTACTCTGAACATTCTTTTTGCCCTCTCCTTCACCTTTACCTATTAATACTTTTACTCTTTCAAAATCTAATTCAAGTTAACAAAGAAACCTTCCCTAAAAGGGTTCTCTCCTTTAAAGTTTTCTAGATCTCTCATTTACCTTTATCACATTCTATTGTGTGTTCAAATTCTCCACATAAATATTATGTTCTTTATCAGAGGCCATTATCATCTTTGGATGGCCAGTGTTTGGCATGGTGCCTCACATATAGCACACAATTAAGAAACACGTTGACTTGCATTTGATTATATATAGGAATAGGTTGGGCTAGGTAACACCCGAGATTTCTTCTGACTTTGAAATTCTACACGTTCATACAAAATTTTGTGTTGTTGTTGGCATTTTTCTGGATTCAGAAGTTCTGTGAAGTATATGAATAGGCTAAGTGAAAGATACATTAGCAAGAAGTGGGACTCTGATAACCCCTCTCAGAGCCAGATTTGCCAGAATTTGCTCAGAGCCAGAGTTTGTGAAAACTCAAACGACTAAACTAGAAATTCACATTTCCTTATTACTTATACTGGTTTGGAGGGTAGATGTTCAAGGCTTCAAAAAGAGACTAGCTGAGCTAAAGAGATGAAAGCTCAGCAAATCTATTTTAAACTTAAAATTAATGCATTCGGCCAGTGTTACAATTTAGAAGAAATAAATACAACCAAGCAATGAAAACTAATGACTATCAGCAATTTTCTGTTAGATAAGGCCAACTGTGCTTTGTAAATGATACTTAACAATCACTTCTTCCCATAATGCAACTTTCTCAAATGTTCACAAACCTGTTACTCTGACATTTGTTTCCAGTAGATGCAGTAAAAGGGCTTCTTGACCACCACACTGTCCTTATGAAGAAATGTTCATTTGCAATAATAATGAACTGGAAATGCTGACTCCTAAAATATGTAAACAGCTTTGTATTTCTAGTATGCATTTCAAATAGTAAGAAATAGTCCTCTTTCCAGCTACAACTAATTGGTTTATTGTCCCAATGAACTAGAGACAAGAAAAATAGTTGGTTATGGGGCTTTCATCATAGATTAATCTAAGAAATAACTCATTGAAGCCACTTGAAGCTCAGACACAAGCAGCTACACATGGGAATATGTCTCCAGAGGATTCATTAAGTGAATGCCATTCTAGTTTGTGGAATCAACAAATGAATACTATCCTAACCTTTAGTATACAATAACCTCCAGACTGTTTGTGTTCTTTATTTCCTTACCAACATGTCAGAATAACTTCATAGCAGAAATACTTGAATAAGAACTTTTATTTTTTTTTCTATTTAACTGAATGAATTTCAGTTTCTATATAAATAATGTCCCCCAATAAGAATGGCAAGAGATCTTACCACATAAGCTAAGCCGGACTTTGGGGAAGACAAGATAGGGAACAATCTAGAGTTCAATATGGGAGTGTGAGAAAAAAACGTATGTAACAAGATACATTTAATATTGCTTCTAATAAATGTATTTGTTTTTAATCTCAGAAAAAGTTTCTTTTCTTGGTATGTAGGTGTTTATTTTGTGACATCACACTGATTGGATTACATTAAAAATTCAAAGCCAAAGTTAGCTTGAGGATGCATTTCAAATGGGGGTGGGTGGGGGAGAATGAGTGAGCAATTTTCAAAACTTGCCTTAGGAGCACTTCGCATTCTTGGTATTTCATTTTTTAAAATGTGACACCTGACTTTGATTCAGTTAATAAAATAATAAAAAGGATGAGAGTTTGAATCTGCACATTTTGTTTCTATGCATTAGGACAAGGGTATTATTTATTAAATGCTATCAAATTCCCTTTTATTTTAAGTGAAAAGAGGGCAAATGCAATTGACAAGGATATTTAGCAATGCCTATAAGAATCTTACTGATGGATTCTTATTTATAAATACATGATATGTTGGACCAATCAAATATTTGCCTTTTTTAAGTCTTTTAGCTTTGTCTTGTATCTTGATGTCTCACAGAGTCATTAGCTTCCATTTGACCAATTCTAATTTTTGAAGAGACATTTTCTTCAGTGAGGTTTTGAACTTTAACCATTTGGGCAATTCTGATTTTTAAGGATTTATTTTCTTCAGAATTTTCTTTTACACCTCTTTTACCATTTGACCAATTCCGACTTTTTAAGTTTTTTTCTTTTAGTATTTTTTTTACCAACCAATTATCCCTTCATTAATTTTTCTTGCATAGCTCATTTCTTTTTCCATTATTCCCTCTACCACTCTTAATTTAATTTTAAAAATCATGTTCTAATCTTTGTTCTTTTAAACTTTTTTTAAAAAAATGCTTCTAGGAATTATTGTTGGGTTTATGTCCAGTCTATATTTTTCTTGAAAATTTACTGATAGATATTTTCAAGTCACTGTCTTCTTTTCAGTTTCTCTGTCACCATAGTAGTTTTTCATGGTCAATCACTACCATCACCACCAATACCACCACTACCACCTTCCCCTTCCCTGCACCTTCCCCTTCCTCCTTTTCCTCCTCTTCTTTTGCTTCAGCTTTCCTAACTTTTTTCCAGCCTATTCTTTGACTGTTCGTTAGAGTTGGACTCAGCTTACCTCTGGGGGGAGAAAATGACTGGCCTGAGCTTTTGTCTTTTATATATTGCTTTCACAGATCCATCTAAGGCCATGTGAGTTGTTGGTGATTCCATGGAGAGCTGGTCACTACCCTTTGTGCACACTGGTCCTCACACAGGTTTGGCTTCTACTATCCTAGAGACTAGGATCATTCCTCTCAGTCCTGGAACTATGAAGTAGAACTGAGTAATGGACAACAGAACTACCAAATCATACCCAATCCTGCTTCTAGTGCTAGTCCAGTGGTCCTCTGGTTTCTCTTTCTGACCGGGTTCTCAATCTCCTTACTGGCCCTCAGCAGTGTTGCTGCTCCACAGCCCACAGTCCATGCTGTTTGTCATCCACTGTGCCCAGCCAGTCCCTACCCCAGCGTCCGTAGACCTCTTTTTCTATCTTCTTAAGCTGCCATGGGCTGGAAAAACAACTATGACTTTTTTTTCCTCCTCAGAATTCTGTTTGATGCTTTTTTGTGTTCATTTGGAAGGAGATTTGCTTTTTGGCGGGTTGGCAGTTGTGACCTTTCACTATGCCATCTTAACTACACTTTCTCAAGCATTTATTTAAGCAAGTTTGTACTTCACTATTTAATGGATCTGTAATCTTATCAATATGGTCACCAGCTCCAACAGTGTAGACTGTGACTTACAGTGACTTGTGACCATGTCGTCCCATAAATATTTTAGAGCCCACCTCCTCCCTGAAACATTCATTACCTTCACACACAATCCTTTGTGTGCCTTCATGTTATGGGAATACCTTTTGGTGTTATAACTTACTCTCAATACGCCCTTCACACTTAAACATCTCTTATGAGATCCTTTACATCACCTTATAGACAATTTGTTATACACAACATGCTGTTCTTTAGGTATGCCCACTATATAGCTCTCCATTGTGATTTCCATGATTTATGTAATCATATAACATCACCAGTACATGGACGTTCAAAGTATTTTTTGGCTTGTTTGTTTCAGTGATAAACTCATAAAGCCTATACCCTTATTTTCTTCCTTTTGAAGCAAAGCATGGAATTTGGAATCAAGGAAACTTAAGTCTGAATGCTGGTTCAGACATTTGCCAGCTCTGTAACTCTGGGTCCTTATCTTCTATCAGTCTCAGTTCCTTATTTCTAAAATGGGGATATCAAACAAAACAGTGTATATAAAACAAAACTTAAAACGGTATATAAGGAGCAGCTAGCTTTTGCTGCTGCTCCTGCTACTACTACATCTACTATTATGGTATTGAGTCCTTCTATAATGATCAAAAGATGAGAAGATTCAAAGCTGAAACAGTTCAACCTTGGCACTTTTCAATGAAGAAACTTACATCCAAAATCTTCAAGATAGGAATGGATAAAGCCAAGATTCAGACCAAAACAGGATTTTTCACTATGCCATCTGTAGTACAGAAATGTAGGTAGGTACACGAGTGAATGAGCAAAACCAAAAGAACATTGCATATAGTAATAGCAATTTTGTTTTAATAACAACTTTGAGCAATTAAGTAATTTTGACTATTACAAAAACCCCAATTAACTACAAAGGACCTATGAAGGAAGGCATTATTTGCATCCAGAGAAATACCTGATGAATAGAAGTATGTACACACGCACACACATATAGAGACATATTTGTGTCTAGTAGAAGTTATATGGGACGGGCAGGGAAAAAAATAAAAAAATAAAGTTATATGATAACTTTATTATATATTTAAAAAGAATAATAAATTATACACAATAGGTATGCAGTTTCATGTGCAGTCATTTTTTTTGTATTCTCCTATGTTACAGAAATGTTTGTTTTATTTCTTAAGTTCAGAATAAGATACATATGTAAAAAAAATCCCACAATGGGCCAAATTTTGCCCACTGTGCAATGGCACTATAATTAGCAGCTAAGCAGAGACTGAAAATTCCAGTTCAAATTCTATGTGGTTCAGTACTCATTAATGTAGGAATAGACAGACATACACAAAATGCTCTTATACTACATGTTCTCTCCAGTGAAAACACAGTTTTCTGGTGCATGCCAGGTTAATTCTCCCTGGTGGACAAAGAAAGTTCATAAATCTTGATACTACAAAGTCAGTTTCCCATTTCATGAAACCCAGTTTCCCTCACTTAGAGAGAGTAATAGACCTAAGTGTCCTCTATCTTTCAAAAACCTTTTCTAGATCCATCAAGCCATCAACCTAGATTTCTCCTCTCTTCTTTAACCAAATTCCTAGAGACAAAAAACAAAACAAAACTTGTTTATACTTGCTATATTCATTTCCTCTCCTCTAACTTATTCCCCAACCCTTTATAGTCTAGCTTTTGAACTCATTGCTCAACTAATACTGATCTCTGCTGCAAAGTTACCACTGATTCCTTAATTGACATATCTAAACGTTTTTTCTCAGTCTTCATTCTTTTAGGAATATCTGATATATTTGGCAGTGTTGAATATACTTCTCTTGAATACTATTCTCTAAGTTTTTATGAAACTTCTCCCTTCTGGTTCTCCTGCTACCTGCCTAACTTCTTCTCAGTTTCCTTTACAGGGTAATCTCCATATCATGCTCCCTAATGGTAATTATTCCCTAAGGTTCATACTTAGTCCTTCATCCTTTCTCCTAAATGTACTCTCTCTTGGAAACCTTATTCACTTTCATGGGTTTAACTATTGATTCTACGCAGATGATTCATAGATATATGTGTGTATATGTATAAGTATATATGTGTGTGTGTGTATTATGTGATTGGATATATATACAAATACATGCAGACAAATGTGTTTGTACTGAATCTCAGATTCTCCTCTGACCTTTAATAAAACATTAACAAAAACATTAATAATTAACATTAAAAAACAAAATACATTTCAAAATGGATGTCCTGGAGTTAACTTAAACATAGCATATCCCAAACTGAATTCACTCTTCCCCCTCCCCCAAATATGTCCCCTCCCAAACTTTCCCATTACTGTCAAAGGTACCTCTACCTTTCCAGTTTCCCAGATTTATAACCTTAGCATTACCTTGGACTAAGCACTTGCTCTTCCTCCACATAGCTAATCAGTTGCCAAATCTTGCTCCTTCTACCTTCATATGTTTTGTTCATGGACCCTTCTTTCCATTCACATAGTGCCCATGTTAGTTCCTTTCTCTCATTGAACCTCATCTGCATAATTGCAGTAGCCTCCTAATTGGTCACTATATACCTCAAGTCTCTCACCACTCTAGTCCATCTTACCCACTGTTGCCCAAGTAATTTTACTTTAGTGAATATTTGACCATGAGACTTCTCTATTGCCTCAAAGAGAAAATATAAATTACTTTAACTTTTAATGTCCTCCTTAACTTGGCAATAACCTATCTAGCCTCAATAGACATTACTTTCCATCTTACCTGCTACAATCTAGACACACTATCTTCCTGTGTTTCTTATACAATGCTCACTTTTCTGTCTCTTTTGCTTTGTACTAGCTAATCTCTATTACTGAAATACATTACCTTCTTACTTCTGCCCCACAGAGTCCTCATATAGAATCTCTCTCTCCCAAACAAACTATTTAACTATTTTCATTTATTTATATTAACTTTATATTTATACTATAGAAACACATACAAGTACATATAAATGTATATATGTAAAAAGTATTACATATAAAATTTCTGCGTTAGAATACAAGGTACTTGTGAATAGAGATTATTTCATTGTTTGGACTTGTACCTGCCAGGCATAACATAGTGCTTGGTTCACAGTAGGTACATGATAAATGTTTTTTGATTAATTGTCAATTTAAATGTTGTTTTGGGGAAAAAATATCCAATAAAAGTGACTTCATAAGTAGCATATTTGGGCTAAACATAGGAAGTGAGTGGAAACAATTTAAAGGAAGTTCTTTTTTATAGTGGCAGGTAGAAATCTAGGTAACTTGTTTTTGCCTAAATTCCAGAAAGGTACATTAAATATAACAGTTTCATAGAAGGTTTAAGATAAATTTGTGAACTGGAGATCCATAATGTATTATTGAGATCTCACTTTACAAAGCATGGTAATTAATAATTAAGGCCTATTAGCTATCTGGCAATAAATTTATCAGTATTTGTCAGAAGAAGGTAAGTGAAAGCTTGAATCACATTTCCTAAGGCATAGCAACTATAGCCCACATTCTGAATACTTAATATCCCAGCACATCGCAGATATACAAAAAATGTTGTATAGCAATCATTATCTGATATATACATATGTCTCCTATATATATATATATATATATACATATATATGTGTGTGTGTGTGTGTGTATGTATTTAAAATACAGTAGAACCTTGGTTTATGAGTAACCTGGTTTACATATGCTTTGCTAGACAAGGAAAAATTTTTCACAAAATTTGTGTTGCTGGATGAACAAAGATTTGCAGTACAAACATCATGTTTAGATTTGAATGGCTCACGAAGGGATGATGCTTAACTAGGGCAATGTTTTTTTTTTTTGCTTTCATATGTCAAACAAAGGAATATCAGGTCAATATACCGTCTAATCAGCCTCATCCGGTGTTGACCCTTCATGAAGGCAGCATCATTTGCTTTTAACAGTAGCATTGCAAATGTGTTCACGTGTGTTTGCATACATACGGTATTACTTTCTAAAAGGGTACAGTAGTGACTGTGATCTATGACAATATTGTAACAACGGCCCCAATAAAGGATAAAATTGAAAAGGAAGGTGCAAAGAAGAAGGAGACCATTACATTAGAAATGAAAAAAAGAAATCATTGAGAAGCATGGATGAGGTGTGCATGTGACTGACCTTTCACAGTTTTATAACCAGTGTGCATCTACAATCTGTACCATTTTGAAGATGAAATAAATGTGGTAGATGCTGCAAAAGGGGTCATGAGATATCAAAGCCAACGACCATGTGTTCTAGAAGATGTTGAAAAGTTGCTTCTCCTGTGGATCAACGAGAAGCAGTTAGCAGGTGATACCATAACCAAGAACATCATCTGTGAGAAGAGAAGACAAGGGTATTGCATGCCGATCTCCTTTCAAAGATGCCGGGCACAAGTCAGTCAGAGGAAGAAATTTTCAAGGCTAGCTGAGGCTGGTTTGATAATTTCAAAAAGAGAAGTGGCATCCACAGTGCTGTACGGTATGATGAAGCAGCAAGCTTAAATGGTAAGGCAGTTGAGAGATCAGAGGAATCCCTCACGTCAAGTGAGATTAGGGAGGTTTATCAGATGTGGGGAAAAGTGAAAAATTTTGTTGAAAAACATCACCCAAATAAAAGTATAGCAATGAAAGCCACAAATATTTTTAACGATAATGCAATGTTACATTTCCGTGACATTCTGAAAAAAACGATAAAAATGTGTCTTCAGATTCCTAGTCAGAAGCGAATGTAAAGAGAAAAAAAAATAGTGAGTCAAAAGTTATTCTAAAAAACTAAAAAAGAGTGAAGGCACTAGCGTTAGTTTTACTTTTAGTGAAAGTAGCATAAGAGAGAACACTCCCGACATTGAAATCCCCAATGTTCTCATAGGAGATTATCCTTCCAAGAAAATAACCCTTCCTCCTCCTCCTCTCTTTCATCTCCCTCACACCAGCCATGTCTCTTCTCAAAGGAAAAGTGCTGGTTAATTCGTTTTATTTTTCGTTTATACTATGTACTAATCATTGCTATTTATTTCAGGTGCATTAGGGACAAAAAACTTACTTAAAATTATAAATAATTATTTTTATATGAATATTTTTGGGGATGTGGTACCGATCATCCCCGACTTTACATTATTTCCTATGGGAAAATTCGCTTTGCAATATGAACAAGTTGCATGACGAACAGAATCTTGGAACGAATTAAATTTATAAACCGAGGTTCTACTGTACATATTTTTAGGAAGATATTACTAAAGCACCTTGTCATTCCTCTGCTCAAGAAGCTTTAGTGACTTCTTACTGCGTCTAAGATAAAACAAAAACTCTAGCTTTTAAAAACCTTTTACCATCTGGATCCAGCCTTCCTTTGTAGCATTATTATAGATTATTCCCCTTCATGAATTCTTTACTCAAACTGAATGGACCTTCTAGATCTTCGTTACTTGACCATCTCTTGTCTTTGTGCCTTTACACCAACTTTCCCTGGAACACATTCCTCCTTCCTCTGCCTCTAAGAATCCTAAGCTTCTCTCAAAATTAATCTCAATCAACACATCTACATGAGGCCTTTTCTGATGACTCCAGCTGCTAGTACCTCTCTATGGCAAAATACATTTTATATACTTTGTATATATTCTACGTATATTTCTTTGTGCACCTGTTGTTTCCCTTGACACAATATAAGCTCCTTGAAGGCAGGGACTATTTTGTATTTATCTTTCCTTCCCATGTACCTAACAAAAAAATCAGGTCTTATTCTTTGACAAAATTTGGAGGTTTATAGAGAAATAAAAAATAAATGGTACTCACTCCTTTTCCCAGACCACTACTTATCTCAGACTTTGCTACTTACTACTAAGTGACTACCCATTCTCTCTACTGGGCATGCTCAGGGAGAAAGCAATACAGGAGACAATCAATTAAATACTTACCAGGTGCTAAACACCGCTAGGAATACAAAAAGAGGCAATCCCCTACTACACAAAAATAAAAAAAAATTATCATAAATATGCATAGTCAAGAAAAACAAATTTCCTCAATGACTATATACAAAAATGTAAGTCTCATTTTGTACCCCAAATCAATCACCTCTCTGTAATGAGTGTTTTATCATCAGTCCTAGAGAAACAGGAATGGCCTTTCATTGTATTTATAATAGTTCTTGATGCTTTTACAGTGTTGTTGTTATTGTATAATATTCCCCCTTGGTTCTGCTCATCTCATTCCTCATGAGTTTATACAGTCCTCAGACTTGTTCATTTGGATAAAATTGTTATTACTGTACAAACTGTATTGCACTGTATTGAATGCATCAGTTAAAATAATTTTTCCATGACTTCTTTGAAATCATCTATTTCTTCATTTCTTAAAGCACAACAGTATTGCATTACATTATATGACAACTTATTCAGCCATTCTTCAATTAATAGGTATCTTTCTGGTTTTCAGTCATCACAAAAAAAAAACTGTTAATATTTTTTATATAAAAGATCATTTCTTTCTTTGGTCACTTTTGGCTATAAGAGTGGTATGGGTGCATGTATTTCAAAGGGAAGACTCCTAAGGATTTTAGACATACAATAATAATTTTAAATGGAATTTCTCTGCCTCTTCATGCTAGGTTTGACTGATGTAATATAGAAATGTTAGTTTTTATGAATTTATTTTATATCTGCAAGCATATCGAGGCTATTGTTTCAATTAATTTTTAGCTGGCTAGGTTTCTTTAAGTATACTATTATATTAGGTGCAGAAAGTAATATTTTTTTCTTCATTACCTTTTTTTCTCAGTTTTTTTCTAGTGTTATTGGTATAGCCAGCATTTCTAATATTTTTTTTTCAAACAGAAGTGTAACAATAAACATAGTTGTTTTATCCCTGAATTTATTGGAAAGGATGTCATTTAATTTTCTTTATGGTTGGGCTAGAGTCATGGAAACCTAACTTCAAAAATGAACTGAAATACTTTCTAGCTGTGTAATCTGAGCAAGTCATTAAACCCCTATATGCCTCAGTTATCTCAACTGTAAAATGAGGATAATAATAGCAACCACCTCCCAGGGTTATTGTGAAGATAAAACTAAATGTTATTTATGAAATGTGTAGGGTCTGGCAAATAGTAGGTATTATATAAATGCTTAGTCTTTTCCCCTTCTTTTTCTTCTACTGTCTATACTATTTATTGCTTCAAGGCACAATCCATTCATTCTCCTATTTTCTAGTGTTTTATTTTTTATGTAATTCGGTATTGTTTTTGTCAAAAGCTTTTTTTCTGCATCTATGGATATGGTCATATGACTTGCTGATTTTGTTATTATATGGTTAATTGGTTTATAGATTTCCTAAATTCAAGTCAATCTTGGATTCTTGGAATAAAATCAACCTGTTCACTTTGTGATATGTTATTTTATCTCCTTTGTTAATATTAATTTAAATTTTTGCATTAGGCTAATTAGAGGTCTTTAGTTTTCTTTTTCTGTTTTGATTCTCATTGTTTGTATCAAGAACATATTGAAGTAATAGAAGGAATTTGGTAGGTTTCCACATTTTGATATTTTTGAGAACAATTTACGTAACACTGTAATTGTTCTTTAACTGTTTGTGAACCCAACCACTCCTGAAATTTCTTTCTTTTGAAGTTCATTTATGTCATGTTCAGTTAAGCTATCTGCTTTAACTTGAGGTTTAGAGGTTAGCTTTCTTTCTCAAAGACCAAGCCTTCAACCCAACTCACTCTGGATCTCCTGGATTGGACAATAGGTCTCTGCCCAAACACCACTTAACAGTGGTTTTTGGGGCCCTCTTGGCTCAGAGTGAATGTAAATAATAAACTGTTTCTCTTTTGGCCAGAAACCCTGAAAGTGTTCCCCTCCCAATTTGATTTTTTTTTCTTTTTTTTATTAAAAGGGCTGTCCCTTGACTCACTTCTTAAAGAGACCTATTCACCGAATGGGTGTTGCCTCACTCAAAATGAGAATCTGAAAAGACTTTGGCTTAAAAGGACCAAGGTCTCCCACTGCACCCTGGGCCATCTCCAGTTGTCTTGATCAGCATCTGGCCGCTGGACTGAAATGGCTCTGGAGGAAAAAGTGAGGCTGGTGACTTCATACAGACCTCCTTCACTCAAATCAAAATCAACTGCAAGTTATGCCATCATCTCCCTTGATGTCATGGTCCTCTTAGGGAACAAAGGACAAACCACAACTCTTCTCTAAAACTGGGTCATTTTAAATTCTTTATTTCTTATTTTGTTACTAGCATATTTCATATTTTTATAAATATTAACATTTTAAATATGCTGTCTTTTTTGTTTTCATATTGTTGGATAAAATACTTCCTAATAAAAACTTTTATTTCTTTTTCACGTGTGACTTCTTTTTCAATTTTGATACTAATTTTTTACTTTTACTCTTCTTTCTATTTAAGCACATTAGCTAATGGTTAATCTATTTTTTAAAGCAGCTATTTTTATTTATTCAAATTATTTGCTATTAATTTTGTCAATTTCCACTTTGATGTTTAATTGGAGGTTTTAAGTTGGTAGCTTCCTAGTAATTTTAGTTGCTCTCATTTTTAAGATTTGAGTTGATTTTCTAGCATTTTAGTTCTCATTTTTAATATTTTAGTTGATTTTCTAGTATTTTCAATTCATTATTATGTTGTTTTTTCCCCTTTTTTGGTTAGTAAATATGTTTAAAGATATAAAATTTCCTGTAAAGATTGCTTTGAGTGCATGTCACAAATTCTGGAATATCTCATTATTATTATCTTCACTGAAATGTTGTTTCTAGTGTTAAGTATAGTACTCAGGAGATTTTTAATACTTTTATCTATGGCTCTTTATTTGATAACAATTATTGTTTCTAATTTTACTGTTTACTGATATAATTGTTAATTGTCTGATATAATTTTTATTCTTTAAGTCTACTGTTTTATAAGTTTTATTGTTTTATTGTTATTTATTTGTGATTAATAAAGTACATTTCTGACTTTTTGCATTTGTTTGTAATGTTTCACATTGTATGGCATGATCAATTTTTGAAAGATGACAAATAGAGCTGAGAAATATATATATATATATATATATATAAAATCTTTTCTAGTTTGATTAAATAATGACAAGAGGTCTGTCATATCAGTTTTCTTAAAATTCTATTCAGGTTCTAAATTTATTTTTTGTTTATTTTTTGGTTAGATTTATCTAAATCTGAGATGGGGTAAACTGAGGTCCCTCATTATAATAATTTTATCATCTATTTCCATTTCTAATTAATTTACCTTTCCCTTTAAGTATAGTAATACTATGTTCCCATTTATATCCTTGTTGAGTTGAATATTTTTATGTACCAATTTATCTGTGTATGTATGCACATATATGTGTCTGTCCTTTTTCAAACAGTTCAGGTGGAAGTGAAGATCAAATGAGTCCTTTTCTCTGCTACTCTTTCCATGTTTGCATATAGTTCTACTTGCACAATACAATTATGTCTTAACAAGTTCCCTCATTTTCTTCCCTTAACATATTCCCTTCTTACTTCTTTTCCGCCAATCATGCCCCCTATCTCCTTCCTTTTCTCCTTTCTTTTTTCTTATACCTTCAAAATATGACACAACTATTTATAAATCTTCTAGATCAATAGTCTACCTCTAAATCTTCTAGATCAATATTCTACCTCTAAGTCCTTTATGACATCAGGATTCCAAAGGAAACCTTTTACCATCTCCCCCAATTAGAATGTAAACAGTTCTGATTGTTTACTTTCAGTTATTTTTAAAATTTCCCTTGACTTCTGTATTTATATTTCAACGTTCATTTTAGCTGTCTTTTCTATTAAGAATACTTGGAAATCCACTATTTCACTGGAGCCATTTTTTTTCCTTGTAGGATTGTGTTCAGATTTGCTGGGTAAGTTATTCTTGGTTGCAGACCTGTGCTTTGTGTTTTTTGACATGTCTCATTCCATGTTCTCTGCTCCTTTAAAGTGATAGTTAAATATTTTGTGTTATATGTTTTTTGCTTGCCCTATATCCATATCTTTCCTTCTTCCTTCCCATATATTATATGATGTCTAGCATCTTTTTTTTCAATGTAGTTCAATGATTCTTAAATTCTCTTTTGGATTTCTTTTCCAGGTCAGTTGTTTTCACTATGAGATACTTTACCTTTCTATATTTCAGTCTTTTTACTTTATTTTAATATATTTTGTTGTCTCATGAAGTCATATTTTCTATTTAGTCCATTCTAGATTTTAGACATCATATAATATATGGGAAGGAAGAAGGAAAGATATGGCTATGGGGCAAGCAGAAAACATATGCAGTCTGAAGCAGCTAAGGCAACCAAGACTGAGAAATTCAAGGAAAAAATCATATTGAGTCACTTTTCCATCCCAGGTCAGGAAAGATAGAGTAAAGAGTAGGCGTAGCCAAGAATGGCCACATTGAGAATGGAATGCAGGGAGATGGCAAGAAGTCTTAGACTCAGCACAGAGGAGTGTTCAGAACACAAGAATGATTGTCAAATGGCACCTCTGTTGCTCATCACCTAGTTCTTGGTCACAGATACAGTGCAGACTGAGGAGGGAACCTGAGGAGGAACTGGTGTTCCAGAATGAATATTGGTCATAGGCCCTAGGCTGGATACTGAGCAAGAAACAAGCAGCAGCTATTTGGCTCTGATCCCAGGAGTAGAGCAGACTAGAATATTGCAGTTCATGCCTCCAGCCCAGTCTGACACCTGTAGCAGAAAAACCAGGGGAGTAATCCCAGATCAAAGAAGAGCCCTGCAGTTCAGTCACTAGCAGAGCTTTTCAGCAAGACAATAATGGTTGAGTCCAAAAACAATCTACAAGAACTCCAGCAGGGACAAACCAATAAGCATGTTGGTCAGACTCAAAGCCAAGTTAGGAACTTGCAAAGCTCAAACTAGATAGCAGTGATCAGACAATTCTGGGGCCACTGAAAGTTTCCCATTCTCCAGCCCATACTGTTCTTGAGATCTTGGAATTGCATAACATTTAACATCTTCTCCAAAAACAGCATAAGTATTCTAGAAGAAACAAACCCATTCTAGATATCTTTCCCAAAACTGTGCAGAGCTCAACCCTAAGATAAAGTCTGAAGATAGGAAACATGTTGGAAGAATAAGGGAACAAAACATAAAAACTATTATGGTGAAAGGTATGCTCAAGTCACTAACCCAGAAAGAAGAAAGGACTCCAAAACATCCTCAAGAAAAGCCTCAAAGGAAAACACACCTTGGGCACAAGTTCAACTGGAATTCATGGAAGAAATATGCAAACAATTTTTAAATAAATAAAATGAGAGTACTACAGGAAAATAATTGGAAAAGTATCAAGAGCTATAGAAGAAAAAAATAGGAAGTGAATGAACAGTTTTGCCATTTTAAAACCTTACCAGGTAATATCTTAAAAAATTAGAATGGAATAAATAGAAAATATGACTTCATGAGACAACAAGATATATTAAAATAAAGTCAAAAAACTGAAAAAAACAGAAGGCATCTCATAGTGAAAACTGACCTGGAAAAGAGGTCCAGGAGAGAATTTAAGAATCATTGAACTGCCTGGAAAAAAAAGATTCTAGACATCATATTTCAAAAAATTTGAAAAGAAAACTGCCCAGATCTCTTAGAATCAGAAGCCAAGAAAGAGGGAAGAATTAGAAAAAGGGTAGAGGAAGGCAGGTATCAGTCCTAAGCAAAACAATTTCTAACTATCATTGTACAAATACATAGTTGCCCTTTTTGTGGCATGATGTCAGTGAAATGGAAATGATATGGGCTACCCAACAATTAGGGAATGGCTGAACAAGTGATGGCATATGGATGTGATCAAATATTACTGTGCTTTAAGAAATGATAGTCTACGTGGCTTCAGAGAAACCTGGAAAGATTTGCATGAACTGATGCAGAACGATGTGAGCAGATCCAGGAGAGCAGTATCTTTAATGATACTGTAAAGACAACTTTGAAAGATTTGGGAAGTCTAATCAATGTAATGGCCACCACAATTCCAGAGGATCCACTATGAAACATGCTACCCAGTTGCTGCCAGAAAAGTCACAGATTCAGACTGCATATTGAGACATGTATTTTTTGGATAAAACCAAATTAGGGATTTATTTTATTTGATATCTTGTAACATGGGTTTTATTTTTTCATTCTCTGGGGGTGGAAGGAGGTGAGTAGGGGAGATTATCAACTTTCATTAATTAAAACCAATAAATAAATAGTTGTTTTTCTTTTTTTCAAACTGCCATTGCTTGAATTCTGGTAACGTAGCTTTCTAGAGCTCAGACTTACTTCCATGCCATAATGAGATATTGTAGGAAGACTTCAGTGGATTGGTACAATTTCATTAATAGAAGTTGGTTGTTAAAAACAGTAAGATAATAGTCTCACTGAATCTTGCTATATTGAGACCTAATCTGAATTAGCTCCTTTCTATACACTATATTTTAAGAGTGATACCAACAAATTGGAAAGAATCCAAAAAAGAATCACCAGTATAGTGACAAATCTGCAAGACATGTCATATGATGCATGGCTGAAGAGACTGGGTACATTTAACTGTTAGAATTGGAGACTAAATGTGGATATGATAGCTGTTTTCTAATATTGAGAGACTGTCATGTTAAAGAGAGATCAGATAGTCTTCATAGCTCTGGAAAGCACAAATAAATCCGAAGGATAGAAATTAAATGGAGGCCACGTGGGAGATTTAAGATGAAAAAAAAAAACATTTTAAGTAACTAATGCTGCCTAAAATTGGAAAATGCTAGCATGCAAGATAATGAATTCTCTATTACTGGAATAATTCAAGCTGGGTCTTGACAACAAACTGTCAAAGATAGAGAGATTCTTACATGGGGAGGTAAGTTAAACTAGGTGACCTCTAAGACAACTTAGGATTCTAAGATTCTATGTTTGTATGAATCCCTCACCTATTACACAAGTAATCAAACACTTTAATTTCTACCTTTATAGAGAAACACTTTAGGCTATTTTGATAGGTATGATTTGCTGTTTCACAACTTGATGCATATTTGTTGCTAACTTAAGAGTCCCCCTAATCAGTGTGATATTGAGAGCTTTGTAACTAACATTCCCCAATTCCTGAGGCTAACATTCTCAGCCTTTTGGTGTTGTTCCAGATTCTACTGAGTAAACCATTATGACTGACTGACCTGCTGACATAATTTTACTTATTATAACCTTTTTCATAGTTTCTATTATAACCTGTGTAAATTCTTGCACAATTTGATGACTTCAATGCAAAATTGGATCTTGCAAAAAACTGCAAAAACTTAGCTAAGTAAATTCTTTAAAACTCACTCAGTCAATCATCACTCCAGCCAGCACTGCAAATTTTACTCATCTGAGATAGTACCTGAGATTGATTTGTCTCCACATATTACATGAAACAGCTTAACTACTAGATAATAAAACCTTATGAGATCAGAATAGTATGGGAAAAGCCAGTCTAAATTCATTGCATATTTTAAAAGAAGTTGAATTTTATTTTCTCAAGTACTTAAAATATCTTGAATAAGGCCACTAAAATATTTCCTTGTAGAATTTCTCTGTAAATCTGATTTAATAAAAGGATATAGCTGTTCATTTATAATTAAAATATCAATTACACGCAAAAAATTGTCTCATTACCACGAGAAGATGAATTTTCATAGTGAAAAAAGGAAGGTGGTAGTGGGAAGTGTGTATATATGTATTTGTAAACATACATAGATACATAAGTCTGGCTGCTTTTCCTATTTTTGTTTCCTTTGTAATATCCTTCCTCTGTGTCTCTCTGTCTCTCTCTGTCCCTCTCTCTCCCCTCTTCCCCCCCCCTTTTCTTCTCTCATGGTCTAGACATATACATGCACACATAAGTATATATGTAGACATTTGGATATATTTAAAGATACAGATAACTATTATATACACAATGTAATACACATATATTTAAATTTACATACAAATAAACATTTTAAAATATCTGTATATCCTATGGCTGTGTCAATCTGTGTTATGAATGGTGAGTTTGGAAACGTCTCAGTACTCCGTATATTCATATATGCATGAGTATTTTTATTTCAGTCTACGTGTGTGTAGGGGGAAGGAGGAGCATAGAAAAGTCTCTGTACCACAGACAGCTCCCCAAGACTACAAAATTGCAGAAGTTGCAGAAAAAGTACTGTTCTACATTTGTAAAGGAAACTCTTCACCCTGAACCAAGGAAAGCAAGAGTATGGTAAACATACACACACACACACACACACACACACACACAACACAGAATATAATACGTAATATAGATAAATGAATAAACTCTACATTTTGATACTTATATCAAACAAAGCTTGGGCAACAGGCATTACTTTATCCATGGTGTTTTTTCAGTTCACACGATTAGCATAAACACTTTTCAATGGCTATCACTTTCATCCAAGAAGCTCGGGAATGTTCTGGGCCTTGATTCCCATCAGCAATGTCATTTGCAAGCAAGAATATTTAGAAAACTTTTCCCTCTAAAAGGAATCTGCCTTTCCTCACTTTGCACTTTATCTCTTCCCTAAGAGTGGCCAAAGCTTTCAGTATGAATTCATCTCTCTGTTTTTATCACTCATTTGAAAACTGATTATCAGTGGGTCATCAAATAAGATCATCTTTGTTGTTATATCTTTCTAGGAACCTTATGTAATTATGACACATGGGAAATACTTTGTTAGGGGAAATACTTTAATTACTTAATTAGAGTTTGGAGTGGTCCCTCTCATGAAGGAGAAAACCAACCAGAGTGGTCAGGAAGGAGATGGATGCCCCTGTCTAGATTGCTGGAGGTGGCAGAGTCTCATGATCAAGCCATGTTCTCAGCAAGGGGGAGCTGAAAACTTCCAGCCCAGCTCCTCAGTAAATGTCCACCAATTAGGGTTGATTTTTGATTGTCAATTCCCTTTCAAGGATTATTTAAAATTTTGGGGCTCTCCGTGGCTTTTCTCTTTGGTTATTGAGAGAAACCATTAACCATCAATTTACTGACTGCCAGCTAGCATAATTAATAAATTATTAGTTACCTGGAAACTTTGTCCCTCGAGGTTATTAATTTGTCACAGTTGGAAGGAAAATATGTTGAATATTACTGTGAAATACTACCTATTGTCTTCTGATATCTTCATCAAGGATATTCTCAATGCCTTTGAAGAGCTTTCTTTACAAATGTGGCAAAGCCAGGGTAAATGCAATATGTTAGGGATGTTGTCTTGGCCATTTTATCATCATCAGTAAGAGCAGCACTATCATTATTATCATTAATAATTATATCAGTATTAATTAGGCTGGAGGATTTTCCACACCTTTGGCATTTTCCCTCTTCTACCTACCATATTAATAGATTTCTCAATACTTTCAAAACTTTGCTGACTTCCAGATGGACCTTCTTTGTGTCTAAATAGTTGAGTCTGGCTGATTTTAACACCCTTGATTACTTTGTGTCACTTCCACTTCCTCTATGTACACATCTGCTACTAGGCTACAAATACAGTGGCTCTATTGTTACTAATAGTGAAAAATATTTTCTTATTCAAATCTGAAAAATTTTTCTGTTGTCTGTTTCTTGTCCTTCTACTTTCTTCAAGTACCCTTGCTTATTTATGTCTCTCATCAACTATTTTTCCCTTCACCATTTATTGCTATTTTATTAGACACCACTGTTAATATTGTTATCTCAACCTTTAGTGTAAGATTTTAGATTTTAAGCTGGTGTTTCCCTTGGGTGACATTTCTTTGCTTGTCAAGTAGGTCAAACGTTTGCAGACTTAGAAAATTTTAAGGCTTTTTATGTGTTTGCTTCCTTGCTATGACAATTAATTTATATCAGTTAAAACTTCTGCATGCTATTTTCATAAATGGCTTGTCTTTTTTTTCTATCTACTCATTTTGGGCATCAATAAACTGTCATAGGCAAAGGTAGAGTTATATGTTTCATGTCATATGTTCTCTTGTTTACATTTATTTTCAAGCTTTCTGTTCATTTTGATCTTTGTTCTAAATCAATTGTTTAACTCTACACATACAACTGATTCAAGAATGATGTTGATTATCAACAAAGGCATTTCCTATTGGCTTCAATATAACACGGTTTTTTTTGTTTGTTTGTTTGTTTTGTGATGTGATTCGGTGCTTATCATGACAAGTTCATTCCAAATTTTTATTTGAAGGAACTGTCATGATGTAGAGTTGGGAAACTTCTGTATATTATACAAGTCCTTGGCCATTCTTATAGTAGTAAAATGGTTGATAGGGTATGCACATATTAATAACTTTTGGGATTTAATTCTAAACTGCTTTCAAAACAGCTGAAACAATTTATATCTCCACCAAATATTCATTAATGAACTTGTTTTCCCAAATCTTCTCCAATATTGTTCATTTTCTTTTTTTTTTTTTACAACTTTCCCAATCTTATATGAATGAGGTGGAATCTCAGGGTTGCTTTACTTTGAGTTTCTCTAATTATTAGTTATTTAAAATATTTCTTCATATGACTATTGATAACTTGAATTTCATCTTCTGAAAACTGCTTTGTCCTATCCTTTAAACATTTATTGATTGAAGAATGGTTCTTATACATTTGAATCAGTGTCCTTTATAGAGATGGGGGAAAGGAATTTATTTTATTAAGTACATTGAATAGGCCAGGCACTATGCTGAGCACTTTACAAATATTATCTCATTCTTTCTATCTTAGCAATGAGATCCATATAAGATAAATTTAGTGTGTTTTTTTTTTCTCCCAGTTGACTACTTCTCTCCCTTTTATAGAAAGTCAGGTCCAGAGATTTTATGTGTCAGGCTCAGAGTCAAACAAGTAGGGATTAGTATTAGAGGTGGGATTTGAATTTAGGTCTTTTTAGCTCTAGGTCCAACATTCTATTTATAGTACTATTAACAATCTAGATTGTGAACTCCTTGAGGGCAGAGAGTGTTTTTTATCTTTCTTTGTATCCCTAGCTCTCAGCTTGGTTCCTGGCACATAGTAAGTGCTTAGTGTTTCCTGATTGACTGATCTTAAAAATTAATTCTAATGTTGTCTAATTTGTAGGGTCTTATTGAGTGCTTCAGAGATTTTTTTTTAAAACTTTCTTTTCATGGCTCATAATGTACACACTTATTTTCATGGTAGTCTTTTTGTAAACGCTCAGTAATGATCATAAGTCAAATGAAATGATGGCTTAAGGCAACAAATATTGTACTTTATTCAAAGGCAACAGGATAGGGAAGAGTAGAGTAAGAGAACAATATAGGCTTATATATTAAAAACATATACACATGTGTCAAAATCCAGGAATTAGGGGATAAAACATCTTGCGAAGACTAGTAGAGGCAGAACAGAAGAAGTGATGGGGTACAATCTCTGAATCCTCATCGAGTTCAGAGCATCCTACAAGCAGAGAGCCACCAGTGGCTGGTAGCCACAAGCTCACCAAATATCAAGCCTTCCTCTTAGATACCCCTGACCTAATTATTCAGGTGTGCTACACACTCCTGAACCCTGAAGCAGTGTGGTACACAGAACAAGTGGCTAGGAGAGCTAGGTATGAAACAGTCATCTTTAATTCCCTCCAGGGAAATTGTCTTTTATGCCAAGGAAATTGTCCTTTCTCTATACCCTTATACTGCCTGTTTGGTCCTTGTTTGCTTAACTTCCTTGCCAGGTTTGTCTCCTCCAGGATCGAAGCCAAAAACTTCCAGATGACTGCTCAGACTATGTACCCCTTGAATGGGACCCATCGAGGCAGGGACAGCTCGATACCCCTTGCCAGCAGGAAGTAGTTTTAGAAGCTGAGACCTTTGCCCCTTGCCCCAAAAGAATTTGGGTCTCACTTGTTTGAGGGGGGTACTTTGGGGTACAGTCTCTGGGCACCCCTGCCCCCTTGAACCTGATGGAGTACAGTCTCTGGGAACCCCCTTGAACTCTCCTTGAATCTTCCCACTAGATCTGGCCTTCCCCTAAGGCCATAAGCCTTCTTTATCCCTAGGCCTAAATCTCTGTTACCATTAAACTGTATTGTCTTCTTATCTCCAGGTGGCCTTCAGCTATTTCCCACCCTTAATCTCACTCCTGGAGTCTTGACCTGTAGTCATCCCAGTCCCATCAAGATACAACAAGCATCACAAATGGTGGGATTTCTTAAGACTACCCATTATGGCAAATCTTTAATAAACTTTGTTTTTCTTTGGCTGTGAGAAGGCTTGAGTTGAATTCATTCGGCAGGACTTGGTGCATCGGTATTTTGGGATCTCAAACACCCCTAAAAACCTATGGTTCCCTAACCTCATCAGAGGTATTGTTATCAGAGTACCAGTCAGATATTATAGATAAAAAAGTAATGGATGAGTGAAATGAGCAGTTCAGGAAGAAGAACATTGTTTCTATAGTATTGGATGATTTGCAAAGTGTTTCAAAAATATTATTTCATTTAATCCTCACAACAACCCTGGGAGGTAGGTGCTATTATTATTCTTATTTTACAGATGTCATTTAGGTAGGCAAGTTAAGTGACTTGCCCAGGGTCATACAACTAGTAAGTTCCTGATGCTAGATTTGAATCAGGTCTTCCTGACTCTAGGTATAATATACTATGTGGCAGCTTCTATTTTAAGATGTAGTTGTTATAGGGGAATTCAATTATTTGGACATTTGTTGGAGCTTTTTCTTCTGTTCAATCACTGTGCCCAAAGTATAAGAGCTAATAATTTCCTGATTTGCCTTAATGATAATTTTACACTTCAAAAGGTCATAGATCAAAGGAAGTGAAGCACCATTGGTTCTAAAATTGATTTTCACCAATGAGGAAAAACTAGGTGTTGTAAAGTGGGCAGGGAACAATGAGTACCCTAGGGGGTATGGGAGGGTGGGTATAGTTTGCCATGCTTCCTGGATTTTAACATGTTAGATTTCCTAGGATTCAAAGACTGTATAGGTTTCTTCTCAATTCTAGAGGGCTAATCAACTGCAGACAAATGAGAATGAAATTCTGAAGACAAAGAGAGGAAAAATTCTAATGAGGAAGAATGGAAGAATTGCCTAAGGGGACTGATGTAGATGTGTAGGAAATTCATTAATCAACTTCAGTTTTTAGAAGAAATGCATAAAAGATCAGAGCAATACCAGGTAAAAAGACATGACTTTAAAAGCATGACATTTCCCTATAAGAATAGTGTAGGGAGTGCTAAAGGTCAGAAGGACTTGAATCTATTGAAAACAGCTCTGTACAAAACAAAAGCAATAGGAAGGCTTTTGGGGGTAGAAAAAGATTTTGATAACCAAGTCAGAGAGTGTCCAAGGAGCATGATTTTTCCACTAAAAAGGGAAGAGTCAGTGTCTAAGGTAAACAGAAAGATATTAAGGAGTATTTTGCTATCAATGTTTTCAAGTCACCACACTAAGGTGAAGTATGTCATTGGGCACTGAAACAACTGATGTATGGACCTGCTGATGCACTGTAAAAGATCTTTGAATGGTTGTAGAGAATTATAGAATGGATTAATGGATTGGAGAAAGGTAAATGTTACTACTTTTTTTTTTTTAAAGAAAAGAGAATGGTGTCTGGAAATTCTAGATGAATGAATTTTACTTCTACTATTTGTAAAATTTTTGAGTTTATTATCAAAGCTACAGAAAGCTTCTCAAAATAAAGTGGTGATTACCAGTAGGCAGATCTTTAGAGACATCTAATGAGAATAATAGATAAAAGCTGCAGTAGACTTTTCTTCTTCTTTTTTCCTTGTTCAATTGTGGAGGGTAAGTTGGAAAACAGAGAAAAATGGGTTTCTGTTCATTGGAAAAATAATTTAAAGAAAAAGGATATACTTCATCTAGGTTTAATCAAAGCAAAAAAAAAAAACAAAAATGGAAAAAAAGAACTATATACTAGTAAATACATCGTTGAATTTAGCTAATGGACAGCCTCCAAAGAATATTTATTAATAGCCTGCTGCAAAACTGTAAGGGGCTTTCCAGTATAGTCCCCCTAAGATCTGTGAATGTCCCTGTGCTATTTAATGAATTATGAATGACTTCAATAAAGGTACACTTACCAAATATATTTATATTATACAAAAATAGGAAAGACAGCTAACAAAATGAACAAATAGATGAGAATCCAAAAGATATCCTGACAGAATAGAAACAAATTAGATGGATTTTAATAACAATAAAAGTCTCATACTTCGTTCATTAAAAAAAAAAATCATCCTACTATCACACCCATTTACAGTAATTAACTCATTTTCAGCCAAGAGGCAAAAACAATTCCCTGGTTCATGGGGTTCCCTCCTCTGCGACTTCTGGGAATTTATTTTAGAAGTTATGAATTCACTGAAAATCACTCTAAGCACTCATTTAGGAAAATGCCTAAATTTACATTTGTATTTCTTGCTAATTAATCTGACATACAGATTTTTGCAAAGATTCTTTAGCCAGTAAGTCAGATATATTAAGTTATATTTATTAAAATTATTCAGTCAAATTTATTAAGCACTTAATACATAACAAGCACTAAGTTAAGTTCTGGTGATACATAAAGAGGCCAAAAACACATTCTTTGCTCTCAAGGACTTTACAATCTAATGAGGGAGACAACAAGCAAATAAATATGTAGAACAAAGCTATATGCATGATTATCCTAGTAAATGCTAAAAAAGTTTGGACAAAATACAGCACCATTCCTATTGAAAATACTAGAAAGCATAGGAATAAAGGGATAAACTAGAAGTCTTCCCTATAAGACAAGCGGAAAAACAAGGATGTCCATTATTACCATTATTCAACATAATACTAGAAATGTTAGGTATAGCAATAAAAGAATAAAAAGAAATTGAAGAATTAGAATAAGCAATGAGGAAACAAAACTGTCACTCTTTGCCGATGATATGGTATACTTAGAGAACCTTAGAGCATCAACTAAAAAATTACTTAAAATAATTAATAACTGTAGCAAAGTTGTAGGATATAAAATAAACTCACATAAATCATCAGCATTTCTTTACATGATCTTTAAATGATCAATAAAGCCTAATAGCAAGAGGTAAAAAGAGAAATTCCATTTAAAATAACTGTAAACAACATAAAAATTTAGAAGTCTACCTGCCAAGACAAAACCAGGAACTATATAAACACAATGTAGGCCAAACCAATAGAATAAAAATGACAGTTCTGCCAGAACTAATTTACTTATTCAGTGCCATACCAATCAAACTACCAAAAAATAGTTTTGTAGAGCTAGAAAAAATAACAACAAAATTCATCTGGAAGAACAAAAATCAAGAATATCAAGGGAACTAATGAAAAAAATTACAAAGGAGGTTGGCCTAGCAGTACTAGATCTCAAACTATATTATAAAGCAGTAATTATCAAGACTGTGTTACTGGCTAAGAAATAGAATGGTGGATCAGGAGAATAAATTAGGTATACACAAGACACAGTAATCAATGCCCATACTAACCTAGTATTTTACAAACCCAAAGACCCTAGCGTTTGGAATAAGCGCTATTTGACAAAAACTGTTGGGAAAACTGGAAAACAACAGGACACAAAGTAGACATGCGCAGAATCTCACATTGTATATCAAGATAAGGTCAAAATGGGTGCATGGTTTAGACATAAAGGTTGACACCATAAGCAAATTAGAAGATCAAATAATAAGTCTACCTGTCAGAGGTATGGAGAGGGGAAGAATTCATGAACAAACAAAAGATAGAGAACATTATAAAATGTAAAACAGATGATTCTGAGTATGTTAAATTTTTGTGCAATTTTTATATTACATTTACATTAAATTACAATTAAAATTTACAACTGTAAATTTTTGTACAAACAAAACCAATGTAATCAATATTAGAAGGAAAGGGGGGCAGAGCCAAGATGGCGCTGTGAAAGGAAGGAACTACCAGAGCTCTCTTATGAATTCTGTCAGATACGTCTAAAAAATTGAATCTGAGCAGATTTGAGAGAGTTAGAAGCCACTAGTAGACTGAGAGGGGTAGCAGCACCAGGCACACCCAAGGGAAACAGACCAAACAAACCAGGAACAGCAGAGGAATCCAGCCAGCCGGTGGTCTAAGAGGTAGCAGGGTGAGTGAAATGCCAGAGCAGGAGCAGGCACAGGGCAGAAGTACTGGCTATGACTGTGATTGAGCCCCAGGCCTCTCAGCTCAGGACTGGAGTATATCTGAGCATAGTGCAGAGCCTGCAGCTGTGGGAACAGCTAGCCCAGAGACCTCCAACCCACAGCCTAAAGGATTGAAACTCGCCTTCTTGAACTTCCGGGAGCCATGATGTTCATGTGAAATGGCCCTCATCCCCCCTTGAATAAACCCAGAGAATAATACCTCAGGAGAAACAGAGGAGCCAGAAGTGGGGCTTCAGCAGCAAGAGAAGTTGGGGAGAGGGCCCCTCTTGTGGTGGTGAAAGGAGACTAGTGCAGGAAGAGAGTTGTCCCAGCAGCCTTCACCTCAGCAGAACAAGGAGAGTAACTAAGCCCCAGTGGGATGGAGCTAACAAACTTCAATGCCAGAACCCCAGACATGGCTTTGCACAGCCAGGGGAAGTGGCAGAGACCACCACAGACAAGAGCTGAGACCACCCATGCTGTCGAACAGTCCCGGGGAAGAGAAGACTCCCAACAGCCAGACCACCCCTCCCCGCACCTCATGAAACCAGAGGCCACAGCAGATAAAGCTAGATCTCAACACAGGAAACTTGGGACAGAGGCCCCTGAGCCCCAAAAGCAGAGATCCACTTTAGAAACAAGAAGGAAAAAAAACATCATGAAAAAGGACAGTAAGAAGCTTTGAAAGATGATTGACTCATATAATGGAGACAGGGAAGATCAAAATAATAATTCAGAAGAGGACAGCATGGACACTACATCCACATCTGAAACCTCAAAAGGGTAAGTGAACTGGTCTCCAGACCAAAAAGCATTTCTGGAAGAACTCAAGGAGGACTTTAAAAAACAAATTAGGGAGGTAAAAAAAAAAAAATGGAAAAAACGAAAAAAAATTCAATAAGGAAAACAAATCTTTAAAAGGTAAAATTGGGGAATTGGTTAAGGAAAAACAAATATAAATGGAGAAAATGTCTTATTGAAAAGTAAAACCAACCAAATGGAAAAGAAAAAGAAATTGAAGAAATTAGAATAAGCAAAGAAGAAACTAAATTATCACGTTTTGCAGATGATATGATGACTTACTTAGAATAAAGTGAAAAAAAAAACTACCTGAAACAAGCAATTTTGTAAAGTTACAGGATATAAAACAAACCCACACAAATCCTTGGCATTCCTGTACATGAACAACAAAGCCCAACAGCAAGAGATAGAAAGAGAAGTTCCATTTAAAGTTACTGTAGACACTGTAAAATATCTGGGAGTCCACCTGCCAAGACAAATCCAGGGCCTATATGAACATAATTATGAAACACTTTTCACACAAATGAAGTCAGATCTAAATAAATGGAAAAATATAATTTGCTCATGGTTAGGCCAAGCTAATACAATAAAAATGAAAATTTTACCTAAATTTATTTATTTATTCTGTGCCATACCAATTGAACTACCAAAGATTATTTTACAGAACTGGACAAAATAATAACGAAATTCATCTGGAAGAAAAAGAGGTCTAGAAAATCTAGGGAATTA
>CM053622.1:247052301-247091786 GCA_028646595.1 Phalanger gymnotis | reverse complement strand
TAGCCATACCAGATATTAAACTGTACTATAGAGCAGCAGTCATCAAAACTACCTGGTACTGGCTAAGAAACAGAGTCATGGATCAGTGGAATAGGGTAGGTACGCAAGACAGAGAAATCAATGACTATAGCAATCTACTCTTTGATAAACCCAAAGAGGCCAGCTTCTGGGCAAAGAATTCACTACTTCACAAAAACTGCTGGGAAAATTGGAAAATGGTATGGCAGAAACTGGACATGGACCAATATCTTCCACCGTATACCAAAATAAAGTTAAAATTGGGTTCATGATTTAGGAATAAAGGCTGATACTATAAGCAATTTGAGAGAGCAAGGAATAATTTATCTATCAGATTTATGGGAAAGCAAAGAATTCATGACACAACAAGAGATAGGGAGCATTGCAAAATACAAAATAGATAATTTTGATTATATTAAATTGAAAAGTTTTTTTGTATAAAAAAAGCCAATGCAACAAAGATTAGGAGAGAAGCAGAAAATTGGGAGAAAATCTTTACAACTAGTGTCTCTAATAAAGGCCTAATCTCTAAAATGTACAGGGAACTGGGCCAAATTTATAAGAATACAAGTCATTCCCCAATTGAGAAATGGTCAAAGGATATGAACAGGCAGTTTTCAGAGGAAGAAATTAAAGATATATATAGGCACATGAAAAAATGCTCTAAATAACTACTAATTAGAGAAATGCAAATCAAACAACTCTTAGGTACCACATCTCCTGTCAGATTGGCTAAAATGACAAAACAGGAAAATGATAGGAGAGGATGTGAGAAAACTGGAACACTGCTATATTGCTGGTGGAGTTATGCTCTCCAGCCATTCTGGAGAGCAATTTGGAACTATGCCCAAAGGGCTATAAAAATGTGCATACCCTGTGACTGAGCAATACCACTTCTAGGGTTGTATCCCAAAAATATCACACAAGTGGGAAAAGGACCAGTATGTAGAAAAATATTTATAGCAGCTCTTTTTGTAGTAGCAAAGAATTGGAAATCAAGGCGATGCCCATCAATTGGGGAATGGCTGAACATTGGGGAGTGGTATATGAATGTATTGCAATACTATTGTGCTAAAAGAAATGGGGAAGGTACAGACTTCATAATAACCTGGAAAAACCTACACGATATTATGCTGAGTGAGTGGAGCAGAACTAGGAGAACATTATATACAACCACAGATATATGGATTCTGAGATGACTAACCTTGATAGACTTTCCTCTTCTCAGCAATACAAGGTTCAAAGACAACTCCAAAGGACTCATAATGGAGAGAGCTATCTATATGTCTGTCTTAAGTGGCTAAGGGATTTTGTCATAGTCTCTGCTGATACACTTTCATCTATATCTATATCAATATCTACAGACTATATCTATACCTACATCTATATCTACATCTCTATTCTGGTAGGTTGGAATTGGGAGTTTCAGAATGTACAGTGACCATGGCACTCTAGCTAAACTTCCTGAGGAAAAAACTGGTGAGGGATAAGGAGACACCTTGGCTTCAGCTTTGGATCTTCTCTTCATAATCCCACTCTCTTACACTTTAATAGGAGGAGGAGCCTGAGATCTTCGAAGGGTCTGAATTCTGTTGGATATCTTCAATACAGTGTCCAAGCACTATCCCCAGACAATCTGATGACACTATTTTTATTAGGAGTCAAAGACAGATTGGGAAGACCTTCACAAATCTTTGAGGAACCCGGCAAATAAATTATACAATACTTAAGGGAGATAAGGACTTCTCACAATCAAGAGCTGTGAGTTACAACACTGTCACATTTATTCTCTCCAATTAATCTTACTTTCCAGAATTCTCTATGTGCTTGTGGAAGAGTGTCACAGACTTAGGAGATATTTCAAATCGTCTCTTATTACTGCACCACTTCAGTAAATATCCCATTAATTAAACATAAAAAACTACTTAAAATTGGCCATCTAAATGATTCTTTGGGGTGAAGCATGTTAGTGGTGGGTCAAGTCAATGACATTAAAAAATAATTCCCTGACAACTGTGATGGCAAGCAAGGTGGGACTTTTTGCCTTTGTTTTTTTTCTTTATGAGTGCTTCTCAGCACTAAGGCAGTTAAGTACCCTTGATGAGTCTTGCCTTTCAAATGTAATGGCAAGCAAAGTGGGACTATTTGTTGTCTTTTTTTCTGGAATGCTTCTTAGCACTGAGGTAATCAAGTGCCTTTGATGATTCTGGCCTTTGTTTCAATCAGGAGTCTTTGACTGAATCAAGTGTCTTTGATAACTGCTTAAGAAACAAGAAAGCCTCATGCCCTACAACCTTTTGCTAAATAGGAACTGAGCCCCAGGGCCCTGAGAACTGTATATATGATGTGAGTCTGGTCTTTTGTTTTGGGGGGGGTATCACTTATTGGAACCATGTGGTTTGGCCAGTTGAGACTCTGGGTATCCATTAAGGGCCTCCTCCCACCCCAGCTTTGAAAACCCAGATGTTGGTGCTTCTCTCTCTGGTAACTGTACTGTGATTTGGTCAGACAGACAAAGCCTAATCACAGTCTGTTGGTTTCTGTTATTCTCTCTGCTCATAATTCCTGTTTGTAATTTCTGTTTGCACTTTCTCTGAAAGTTCAGGGTGCTGACTTTTTCCCCTGAACTAAGCAAATGATATATGCATGTTTAATTAAAGTAAGATTGTTAACCCCTTAAAGTTGCTTTCCTTAGAAAAGCAAATCAAAGAACCTGTGCTTTCAGCTCTCCTGCATGCTGGTCTTATTGGTCTTACACAGCCACGGTAGTGGCAAGATGCATTGTTGTTACAACAACTCCCTTGGAAATGTGAGAGGAAGATGTATCCTTGCTCCAGGACTTGACACAATGTAAAAGTTGGAGTTAGGATTCAGATGCCCCAGATATTTATTTGAAAAAGACTTGGGGATTTTATTGAGGTGTAAACTCAATATAAGTCAATAGTGTGATATGTCAGCTAAGAAAACTAATGTGACCTGACCTTAGAGTGCCTTGAGAAACATAAGAGGATATGAGGTAAATCATGACATTAATTCACTCTTGAAGCACTCATTTTGTGTCCTCCACTAAGAAAGCCGTTATAATTATGTAATGATTATGCATAAAAGAGCAGAAAAAGGTAAGAAAATGTTTGTAGTATCCCATAAAAATGATATAGAATCCATGGATTCTTTCTGAAAAAGGATAGGACTAAGAATAGGAACTTATTAGTCTTCCTTAGTTGGACCATAACTGGAAAATTATGTTTAGTCTTGGACAATATGGTTTAGTATTGCCATTGATAAGGTGAAGAACATCAAAAGAACAACCAGGCTGGGGAAGGAGCCTGAAATTATGTCATATGGAGAAGAGAAGATATGAGGCTCATAACTGAACAAGTGATCAATCAATTAATAAACAGTTATTGGGAAAACTTGCCAACAATTAGAGGTTTGCAAAGAGGATACAGAATGGACTATGTTAAGAAATAGTGGAATTTCCCTCACTAGGGGTCTCCAGGCAAAGGTTGTTTCTTATAGAGTGGATTCATATTCAGGTATGTTGTCAAGGTGTACCGTAGAGAGAAATTTTGTTCAAGAATCAGTAAGACAAGGTAGCCTTTGAGATTCTTTCCAACTGTGAGATTCTATGATTTAATAAAAAGTCCAAACATATTCAGAAAGAGCAAACTATTAACATATAGTCAAAATTGTTAGCACATTGTAAATTGACTTGGTAAAGGAAACAGAGAATAAAGCTCCCTCCACCTGTTAAGGTTGGGAATAGATTTTATAAAGGCTTACCTCAGAATCTTATCCCAGCATTCTTCTTTCTTTATCCTAAAGGAAAACCCTTCCCTCAATAAATATCTCTCTTATAGAAACCATAATGCCATCTACTGGCAGCCTCCAACATTTTGTAAACAATTAAGCAAAATGATTTATAATACACTGCACTAAAAAAAGAAGAAATATGGAATGATGTAGTTTCTGGATTTAGCAACAATAAAGTATGTTAATGTGTTTAGATTCATTTTTAATTATCAAGAATGACTTTCACAGAAAAAAATACATTTGATTTTCAGTGTAGAAAATTAGTTGCACAAAATAGGGATAAATAATATATATCTTGGAGCAACTCATCGAATTGCTAATATCATCTTAATGCTATTACTAACTTTTAAGGTAAATACTTTTTCTGTCACATATTCACTCATATTTGCAATTATATTACAGAATTGGTCTAAACATAATTTCACTCGAACATTTCTTCTTTCAATTTAATATTTAACATTTGTAAATATTGATAAATATAGCCTAGAACATAGATATAAAGATTTTATTGAAAGCTCATTTTTATAATAAAAAACTTTAAGAAAACCATACCGAGATTCTCTTGTAGCTACAGTCATGTAAATAATTTAATTAACAGGATCAAATGAGTAAAAGCATTAAAATATTTATTGTTAACAAATATTTAATCCTCTTTATTCAATACTACAATCTTATATTGAATTTACATCTTTAATACCATAAATATATGTACCATGGTCTTATTATTGCAGATGTTTTAATCACTTGTTCTCTGGTAACAGAAAAATAATGAATGTAGAAAATCAGTGTTAGCTTTGAAAGCACCAATATCCTGTTTCAGAAAGAATCCATGAATCATTTTTATGGGACACTACAAACATTTTCTTATCCTTTTACTGTTCTTTTATGCATAATTATTATACACTTATAAGGGCGCAATCCTCTAGTCTTTCTAAGCGCAGGACACAAAATGAATTTGATAGCTTCAAGAGTGAATTAATGTCATGATTTGTCCCATATGAGATTTAAACTGTAATTTTTATCCAAGTAAAACTCCTTTTGTCATTAATGGGAAAAATGCATGCCTATGACTTACAAAATCACACCCCTCTGTCTGAGTATGCATAAACTATTCACTTTTTTTTTAAACAATCTTTGAAGTTGGGAAAAGAGTAGTTAAAAAGTCCTATCAGTTTGGAAATGCAGTGAAAGCATATCACTAAAAGATATGTGTAGAAATCTGGCTCCAGGGGAGATACAATTTTTTTTAATTGCTTGGTCAACCCCCAACTCTTAATCTGCTTTTTTAAAATGCAAATTGTGGGCAACTTTGGACTGTGTGTCTCCGTGATTATTTTTTAGGCCAATGTAAAAGCCTTCACTGAAGCTCTACTTGAATGCTTTATTGTGATTTGAAGGTTTTGCATTCATGAAGGCTATACCTGCTTGATACCAGCTCTACAAGGTTCTACCAAGAAGGAAAAGCATTGAATACAAGCCCAATAATGACTTACAATGTCAGAAGAAAAAGTTTCCATCTAGATGATTGGATTTGAGGAGAAACTATGGCAACACAGAAAAGAAAAAGGCAAAATATCCCTCATTCCTATATTTGACTGACAGAAAAGGGGTAGAAGATGCTAATAATCACACATCTTGAATTCACAAATGTGAATTTTGGGTAGTCTTAACATACAGTATTAACATGACACTAGAGTTGGTATACTTAGCATGGATTCTTAATTGTTTTTATGATACAGATCCCTTTAATAATCTGGTAACACTTAAAACCATTCTCAGAATAATCTTTTCAAAATACATGTAATAAAATACATAGGATTATAAAGGAAATCAGTAATACTGAATGTTTTTTCCATCCAAGTTTACAGACCCCCTGAAATCTAACCATGGATGGTTTAAAGGTCCCTGGACCCAAGATTATGAATCTCTGAACTAGAAGTATATGAAAATGGAAGACATAAACAAGTTTCATATAAATGGAAGGAGGACTCCAAGGTTTTGTTCAGAAAAGAGAATAAGGTATTAGCAGTTTAATTGGCTTCATTTTTTTGCCCAAAGGCAAGAAAAATAATTTCCTAGAATATGTGTCTTTTTGTTTTGAAGTCTATCACACTGAAGATGCACATAGAACACAATGAAGAGAATCATAGTTGGCATGCCTAAATCCATTGCATGAGATAAAAATATAGAAAAACATATTCATTCATTAATGCTCATTCAACAAGCCTACTATACCTATTATGTGCCAGGTGACATGGTAAGTACTGGTGAAAGCAATGAAACAATCCTTGCCTTCAAGAACTTTATATTCTCTTGCTGAGAAATAAAATGATCACAAATGCATAAATATTAAAAATATACAAAGCAAATAAAAATTAATTTCTGATATAGGTAGAGGATACCAGCACCTGGAGAAACCAAGCTAGATCTCCTGTCAAAGATGGCACTTTAGGTGAGCTTTGAAGTAAACTATGGATTTTATGAAGCAAAAGTGAAGAGGGAGTCCATTCTTTTATCTTTGGATACATGGCAACTTCAATGTGATAGTAGGCATAAATAAGAAAAGTAAAACCATATTGGAAAAGTCGTTTTGGAAGAAGTAAAAGTCTGTAGATTACTCAGAAGTCTCACATTAGTATATCATTCTTTCTTCACTGATAGAATCAGAAGGTATATGATTTCATTAATAATGAAAGTGTTTTAGTAGAGGATCATCTGTCTCCATGCAGTTAGATCACAAAATTGATAGTGCAAATGTCAAATAAATGTAACTTAGAAGAAAGGTAAAAAAAATGAGAAGACATAGTGTGCAACTACAGTAAAATACAATATGTTTAAACATACTGATGACTATGAAAATGAAACCAACAAAAATAAAGAAAACATTGATTTGAACTGACATTATTTCACAAAAAAAGGTTAAATGAATGCAAAATATTCATTACTATAAGGCCAGAAGAACACAGAAATATCAGCATAGAAACTGTTATTAGATATATGATTTCCTTATGGAAGTCAAAAGAACTATGCTAATTTACAAAATATTACAAGTAGTATAGCTTCACAGAAAAATGGAAAGCAACTGAGGAGGGAAAAAAACTACATAGAACATGGCATAAAATCCAGAAACTCTCTAGAAAATTTGTAGATGATACTAGAAAAAAAAACAACGGATAGATGTGAAATTGAATAGAATTGCTAGTATTTAATATAGTTATATATTATCAATGACAATGAGTATGAAACTATCATATTTGTACTTTACCACTTCAGCAAGAAGCAGTGTAATATAGTGGAAAGAACAATGGATTTAAATTCAAAGTGCCTCTGCTACTTATTATTTGTGTAACTTTGGGAAAATCATTTCCAAATCATCTCTCAGCCTCAGATTTTTTTTTTCTAAGTAAGGATGTCAGTGATTATTTTAAGGCTGCTTCTATCTCTAAACCTATACTTGTGTAACATTCCACCCATTCATTACATGAGGAAAAGGCAAACAGGCTTAAGGAGTCAGGACCAGGGTCTGGATATGATCAAAAACAGAAGTTCATTCCAGAAAAACAATTTCAAAGACACTCAGGAAACTGTCTTTGATATATTGAAATCAATCATATGTGTGAAAATTCAAAAAGAAAAAATTTTCAAAAAACTGAAAATAACAATAAAATGTGTTTAATGTTGCTGTATGGCTACGAGGCAGAGAATCTGTCTTTCCAAAGAAGGTTGTAGGTCAATGAATTGGCATGGAAAATCATCAGTGTGCTGTAAACAATCCCCATTTCCAATAAAAAAAAAATACTAGAAAAGATGGGGATAAACAGACCTTTCCTTAACATATAGTATATATCTAAAATTAAACATATATCTAAAACTAAAAAGCCAGTATTATATATGAAGAGGATAAACTAGAGTCCCTTCCATTTCAATCAGGGATAAAGAAGGGATATAAATTGTCACTATTACTATTTAGTATAGGGAGGAAAATGCTTAGCGTTTCTTAGAAATTTTTAGCAATGATAACTAAAAAGAAATTGATGAAGTAAGCATAAGCAAAGAATAAAAATATCACTTTTTGCTAATAATATCATAATATCCTTAGAGAAACCTAGAGTGTCAATTAAAATAAATTGAAAGTTTCAGGATATAAATAAATTCATATCTAACATCATCATTTCTATATAGTGCCAATATAACTATATAATGAACAAAATATATGTATATATATATATGTATATGTATATGTAGTATGGAGTATATGTAACAAAAACATATAGGAACCGTATGAATAAAACTGAGATCAAATGAGATATTTGTAAATTTTTAGCACCATGCCTGGCACACAGTAAGTACTTAATAAGTCCTTGTTCTCTTCTCTTCTCCCCTCAACTACAAAGCACTCTACTGAAATATAGTCTTAACCTAACTGGAGAAATCCTAATTGCTTATAAGTAGACCGAGAAGAAACAAAAACAATAGTTCTATCAAACTATATTTACTGATTCAGAGCCTTGTCAAAAAAGTACTAAATAATTACTTTTATGAACTAGAAAATAATTATAAATAATTCAACTCGAAGAATAATAAATAAATCTAAAGGGAAATAATGAAAGAAAAATGGGGAAAGTAGGCAACTTAACAATACTAGATCTCAAATTATACTACAAAGAGGCTACTGTACAAATGATTTGGTTGTTATTGTACAATCTTTTAGTTGTGTCTGATTCTTTGTGACTTGGTAAGGATATTGAAGTGGTTGTCATTTCCTTTTCCGTGGATTAAGAGAAAGAGAGATCAAGTGACTTGCCCATAGTCTGAGGCCAAATTTTAACTCAGGTCTGACTCAAGGCCCAGCATTCTGAGCCACCTTTGTTGTCGTTATTCAATCATTTTCAATTGCGTCCAAGTCCTTGTGAACTTCTTTGGGGTTTTCTTGGCAAAGATAATGGAGTAGTTTGCCATTTCATTCTCTAGTTCATTTTTGCAGATGAGGAAACTGAGGCAGACAGTGTTAAATGACTTGCCCAGGGTCACACAGCTACTAAGTGTCTGAGGCTATATTTGAACTCAGGAAGATTATCTTCCTGCCTCTAGGCCCAACATTATCTATTGCACCAACACTAGTAAAAAAAAGAAAGATCAGTGGGATAGATTAAGTAAACAATATACTGAAGCAACACAGAAGCCCAAAGATCCTAGCTATTAAGATTAAGTATTCACTATTGACAAATATTGGGAAAACAAACAAAACTTTTGATTATATAGTCATCTCTTCCACAGTGAGGGGTTTAGGAACATGGTGCCTCCATGTTCTGGAAAATCTGTGTAAATTTTTAAGCCCTCCCTTCATACCAGAGAAGTCTGAATTGTTATGGTATTAAAAGATAAAATATATTGATATTATACAATATTACATATATTTTTATGCATTTCTGAGTTTCTAAACTTCTGTGTCATCTGCTAGCCTTTGTGTGTCATCCACAAGAATCCCAAAAAATTCTCATTTAATTTCTTATGCTCACCTGGGATACATGGAAACTATGATGGGGAAAGTTGTGATTTGGAAAGGACACCTCAATAGCAGTCTAGCAGAAATTAAATTTAGACCAACACCTAGCACTCTATGTCACGGTAAGCTCCAAAAGAATTCATATTGAGTTATATAACCTCTTAGATCTATGGATTAAGGGAAAGATTCTTGACCAAACAGAGGATCAAAGTGCTCACAAAATATAAAATACAAAATGGATAAATTTAATTACACACAATTAAAACTTTTTTACACAAATACATTCAAAGCAACTAAGAGCAGAAGGGAAATGAGCTACCTATGAATGGAGTTCAGGGGAGAATTTTCCATCAAATTTCTTTGTTGAAGATAATTATGCAAGATGTATAAAAAACTGTTTCAAATGCAGAAGACTAAAACTTATTTTCCAATTGGTAAAAGGTCAAACTGGAAGTTATCAGAAATAATCCAAATTATCATGTCACAGAAAAACTACCGCAAATCACTAAAAATTAGAGAAATACAAATTTTACAACTCTAAGCTTCCACGTCATCAATAATAAAGTCGACATAAAAGGAAAATAAAACATGTTGGAGGTGCTATGAAAAAACAAGTACATTAAGTGGATCCATGAATTAGTTCAGCTATTCTGGGAAGTCATTTAAAATTAGGGCTCCAGTGAAATTAATCTGCGTACACCCTTTGACCTAGCAATATTACTACTAAGCTGATACACCAAAGACATCAAAGAAGGAGGAAAATGATTCATATATAAAAAAATATTTATAGCAGCTCTATTGTAGAGGAAAAAAATAGAAATTAAAGGGGTATAGTGGTGTGTGTGTATGTGTGTGTGTGTGTGTGTGTGTGTATAAGGAATACCACTCTCATGTAAGAAATGACAAAAGATATTG
Organism: Phalanger gymnotis; assembly: GCA_028646595.1. Lineage (NCBI taxonomy): Eukaryota > Metazoa > Chordata > Mammalia > Diprotodontia > Phalangeridae > Phalanger > Phalanger gymnotis. The sequence goes on along the minus strand of CM053622.1, from coordinate 247,081,534 downwards.
CTTCAGAAAACCCTGGAAACCCTTGAATGAACTAATACAGAGTGAAGTGAACATAACTGGGATAACGATTTAGAAAATAATACCATTATAAAGACAATAAATATCAAAAAGGCTGAAATAGAATTCTGATCAACATAATGATCAATCATGATTCTATATAGTGACAATATATAATGCTACTTCCTGGGAGAAGGTTGCTGTATAATATATTATGTATAATGAGATACATTTTTCAACATAGTCATACTCATGGTAATAGTCTTTTACTTTAACTATAATATTTTTGTTACAAGGGTTTGCTTTTTCTTTTAATAGGGGAAGGTCAGAAGGTGAATAAATAAATGCTTAAAAATGGGAAAAAATTTTAATTAAATTAAGCAATATAGCTCCCTGAAAGCTATAAAGAAGAAAAAGGGCATATAAAGACATTACTTCATAAGCTGCTGAATCATAAAAAAAATGTCTAGTTCTGACAGTTATTCCGAGGCAACCAAAATAATTCTGGTGCTTATCAAAGTACTTGAAACATAGCAAGGTCTTAATAAATCACTGTTGATTAAAAATCAACAAGTTTTAATATATTAGCAATGATGACTTGAATATAAGAAGTGGTAAAAAAAAAAATGAAAAAACCCTACTAATACCACTACTGACAGTTATATAGTAGTTAAACTTTGAAAAGTACTTTGCCAACTAACATACATTATTTCATACCTAATAGAAGTACTAAAGGTATTATCATACAGTATATATTTTACACATCAAGAAACTAAGGCTTGGAGAACTTAAGGGATTTAAAGTGACTTATCTAATGTGTCATAGACAGCATTTGACTCCAAGCCTTCCATTATTAAAATATGTCACTGAAGACATGTATGACTACTAAATGGAATAAACAGGTCTTACAATAAGAATGGGGGATAAAATAGATATCTTAAGAGAGGTATAATACCTTAACAAAATTTTTAAAAAGATAAAATTTTCAGGTATATTATATATATTCCCTGGGGAATATATATGGAAGGGCATGGACAAGCATCCCACTGGGTTTGAAGATTTGGAGGAGTTGTATGTGCATTAGTAGAAGGAATAAGGAAGAAAATATGGTACATATGACACAGACCAATCTTTTTTTACATACAGCAGCTTGTGAATAAGGATGGTTAATAAAACATAAATGATCTAGTTATGAAAATGTAAGTTTTTTGTGGAAAAATATCCATCATTGTACTTGAATTAGATTCCAATGGACATCATTCAGTTAAAAAAAAAAACCTTTTCTTGACTGAAGTCTTTGTTACCTATATAGAAACGCTACTTTTGTATGAAATAAAAATTTCACATTTTTAAAAATCAAGGTAAAACTAACTTAACCTAAAGGAATTTCACAATCTGTGTTTTGACAAAATAATTAAGTTTTGGATTCTTATTCCATAAACAAATAAAATTCAAGTTTAGGGATAATAACCTATGATACCTTTTATTATTCTTTTTTTAGTATAATACTATTGTATTAAAGAAGTGTTTAAGTTCAAACCATGGTACTTTGTTGAAAGGAAAGTATACTGCTCTTGTCCATAGAATGCTTTCAAGTGGGGAGAAAAATGAAAATAAATTTAAATGTACTATCAATTGCTATATTTTTTTTTCCACCATGAGAAAATTTTCAGGTAGCCAACTGTTTTGAAATAAAATTCCCTGCAGTTGCTATAGTGATGATAATAAAGTTCTTGCCTCTATTTGTGTGATGGAGGTTCCTAGCAGAACACTTGAAAAGGTAAGCTAATCAAAATGAAGACATTGTTAGTTCTCATCCTCAAAGCAGCCTCCTTAAATTTACTTCACAATTACAGAATTCCTCCATTGATGCCAGTTTTATCAGATGTACATTATCATAATCTTTCTCAATGTAGTAGCAATAAATAATGCATCTGAGATAGAACTATACTTTTTTATAGGTTAAAGTCGGTGGACAAAGAATATTTAAGTTAATTCTGGACAGTTTGTAAGGAAATCAATGATTGAATAATAGACACTAGCTCGATTAGCTATTTCTGTCCATTACAAATCTTTATTTTTCTAACAATACAATGATTGTATGTTATTTTGCTTCAATAGTACATGTTGTTCAAGTCTCACTTTATCTCACTGTTGATGCAAACTAAAGAGCTTAAAAGCCAAGTTGCTTGTCAAATTGGATGAGTCATCAAAGCTATGTCAAAGAGAAAACAGAAATGCTTAGATATAAGATCCAAAGCAATGATTTTGTTAAAATAACACCATTCACTTCAGAAAATTCATGAAATGTAAATAGCTTTCAAAATGGTTACTGTAGAGGGCAACTATGCAAAAGAGATGTTCAAAAACATAGAATGTGTTTAATCCCATTGTGGAAAACAAGGAGATACGTTAAATCTGCTTCCCAAAATATGACTGATTGCTAAGTACAATAATAAGGTTCCTAGGAAGTATTTTACTAAAAGCACTCTAAATTCCCTGCCAGGCTAGAATGGGATAAGTCCCCATGTGCTCATGGGGATATATGTTTATATGTGTGCCTGCGTATGTTGGTATCATTCTATTCCTCATACATGTATGTATCCATGCCCTTCTACCCTTACGGCTAAGAATGACTACCGTTTTTCAAGATCATATTATGCTCTTTGTATGATAGTTTTTGAGTATTTCATGTTCAAGATGTGATGTAGAATACTGAAATTCGGTATTTTAGGCCTAATAAATCACTGCCCAAGATGTTCATCTCAGTTTGAGATTAATAATGCTTTCTCTGAATACAGGAAGAAGGTTAATAGTTGGAGACAGTGTTTCCAACGGACTATCACAGAAATTTTATATGACCTCTTGCCATAAGGAGGTGAATGGAGAAAAATCGCTATTCCTATTTTCCTATGTGTAGTGCTTCTCACAGCATATGGCCATGACCTAAGGATAAATGGGATTGGACCGTGGAGAGTAAAGTGATATGAGTAAAGTGATGGCGCACTGCTGGGAAGCTATGTCCCTCAGTATTCCTGTGATAGGTCCAGTTTCCCAGCAGATGATGTCGAGACAAGGCTGGGAGGGTTAGCCAACACACTGGATGTTATAATAAGGATACAAAAGATCTTGACAGGCTTGAAAGTTGGACTGAATCTAATTTAAAGGCGATTTAATAGTGACAAATGAAGAGTCTTAAACTTGGGTTCAAAGAATCAATTTCACAACTACCAAATAGGGAGGCATGTTAGATAACAGTCCAACTCTCAGATTTGGGAGACTGAATGGATTTACAAAGCAATGTGAGGCAGCAATGTGATGTGGAACCGCCCCCGCCAATCTAATGAATCTAATCTAAGGGGATATATATGTGTGTGTGTGTGTATAAATATAAATAAACACATAATCTAACATATATTACGTACAATCTTATTTATATTATATATATATTATATAATCTAATGGGATATATTATGAGAGGCAGAGTTTTCAGGTATAAGGAGGTGATGATCTCACTGTCTTGTGATTTGGTCAGAGCACACCTGGAATTTTGATTTAGTTCTAGATGAAACAATTTAGGGAGGGTAATGGAAATCTGGTGAAGGTTTAGAAGAGGGAAGCTAGAATGCTGAAAAGCCATAAGTCCAAGACATGAAAATCAATTGGAGGAACTAGACATATGAATCTGGAAAAAGAGGAAATTTGGTGAGGGCTAGGATTGGATGGGAAGTTAGTATGTGACTGAGTTGAAGAGAGATTAGACTTGTTATCTCTTGCTCCTGAAGAAAAAATAAGGAGCTACTGGTGGAAGTTGTGAAGAGGTACATTTAGACCTGATGATTTGATATCAGGAAAAAATTTCCTAACAATTAGTATAATGGGCTACCTGGAGAGATAGTGGGTTCCCTCTTGCTGGATAGCTGCAACTATGAATGAGTAATGAATGAATGGATGAGTCAATGAATAAATGAAAAGACATTTACTAGGTGCTTATTGTGTGTCAAGCACTGCAATGCACTGCACTGCACTAAATGCTGAGGACACAAATAGAAAAATCCAGACACTATTTATTTCCAAGGAGCTCAGGCTAATGGGGGTGGGGGCAAGTAGGGAAAACAAGAAGGATAGGATATCACCTGTGGTGGAAGTTATGTCCTTTACCCTAGGTTTTGGAATCCTTAAACCTGAGGGAGTACATGAATGGGGAAGGCTGGACTCTTGTCAGGCATGTTGTAGTAGGGATTCTATTTAGAAATAGGTGGATCGGTGGGTTAGAATAGGTACACAGTACATAGTAGCAAATGACAACAATGATTCAGCGCATGATAAACCCAAAGATCCAAGCTTTTGGGACAAAAACTCACTATTTGACAAAACTTGGTAGGAAAAATGGAAAACAGTATGGCAATAATTAGTATAGACCAACACCTCACGCTGAGATAAGGTCAAAATGGGTTCATGATTTACACATAAAGAGCAAGGAATAGTTTACATGTCAGATCTATGGAGAAGAGAAGAATAAAGGAACAAACGAGATGTAGAGAACATTATAGAATATAAAATGGATAATTCTAATTATATAAAATTAAAAACATTTTTGCACAAACAAAACCAATTCAAGCAAAATTAGAAGGAAAGCAGAAAATTGGGAAAATATTTTTGTAGCAACTATCACTCATAAAGGCCTCATTTTTCAAATATATAGAGAAATGAGTCAAATTTACAAGGATACAATTCACTTCCCCCATTGATAAATGGTCAAAGGATATGAACAGGCAGTTTTCAGACAAAGAAATCAAAACTATCTCTAGTCATGTGAAAAAAAAGCTCTAAATCACTATTGAATAGAGAAATGCAAATCAAAAACAACTCTGAGTTACCACCTCACACCTACCAAATTAACTACTAAGACAAAAAAAAAGAAAGTGATAAATGTTGGAGGAGATGTAGGAAAACTGAGACACTAATGCATTCTTGGTGGAGCTGTGAATTGATCCAACCATTCTGGACAGCAATTTGGAACTTTGCCCAAAAGGATATAAAATTGTATACTCTTTGATTCAGCAATATCACTATTAGGTCTGTATACCAATGGAATAAACAAGGGGGGCAGGGAATGACCTACTTGTACCAAAATATTTATAACAGCTCTTTTTTTTGGTGGCTAAGTATTTTAAATCGATGGGATGCTCATCAATTGGGGAATGGCTGAAGAAGTTGTGGCACATGGTTTAACGGAACATTATTGTACTATAAGAAATGACAAACTGAATGATTTCAGGAAAACCTGGAAAGACTTACAAGAACTGATACAAAGTAAAGTGAGCAGAACCAGGAGAACATTGTACCCAGTGGTAGCAATATTGTAGAAGAACTGTGAATGACTTAGCTATTCTCAGCAATACACTGATCCAAGAAAATCCCAAGGACTCGTGATGAAAAATGCTATCCACCTCCAGAGAAAGAACTGATGTTATCTGAATACAGACTAAAGCATACTATTTTTCACTTTCACTCTTTCTTTTTCTCTTTTGTTGTTTCTTTCTTTTCCTCTCTTCCTTCCTTGCCTCCTTCCTGCCTTCATCCTTTCCTTCCCTCCTTCTTCCCATCCTTCCTTCCTTCCTTCTTCCTTACCTTCCTTCATTTTTTTTGTTGGAGTCCTCCTGTACAAATTGATTAATATGGAAATGTTTGACATGATTGCTTATTTATAACCTATATCAGACTGCTTGTTGTCTTAGGGACAGGAGAGAGGAGGGGGTAAAGGATAGAATTTGGAACTCAAAACTTTTTAAAAAATATTTTTACATGTATTTTGGTGGGGGGAATAAAGTATTATTTTAAAAAATCCTCTTTTGCATACTCTCTGATGCTTAAAATTACAGAGAAGACTCTCACTCCACAATTAGGGTTGAGATTTCAAATACAAAAACCTGGAGAAAAGGAACACATACACTTGAAAATAAACTACAATGTAAATGATTAATATAATTTTTCTTGAATATATATTTAAGGGAGAGAAAAACAGGTTGAACATAAAAGAAGCTATTGGGTCCTTGAAGAGTAGCTATGATATATCCTAAACTATGGGAATGACATAGAAAATGAGAGCACTGGAAATACCAAAGATAACTCCGTTTATCTCATAGTTCTATGTAGATGTGGCCTTTACAGGCCTTGAATCAGTAATAAGAGTAATTCACCTAATGCAGCTCCCAGAACAGAAGTACCTATCTTAGCATCAGGGAGCAAGAGCCTAAGCTTTGGAAAAATCAAATTCATTATTCATGTAAAAGTCCCTGCATTCACTATTAGTTTCAACCTGTGTTAAGAAATGCACTACTGGTCTTTATATTCACTAAAGAGACCGCAAGCTTGAATGGCTGTAATAATCATGAGATTATACCTAATATCTCCTTTTGCCCTTTAAGTTTTCAACTAGGACATTTAAGACTTTGACCATCTAACAAACAAAATGAATAATGTCCAACTTGATTCAGTGTCTGAAATCCCAATTCTAGTCAGTGTTCTGAAGAGCAGCATATGTTCTGAGGACAAATAGGTAAAGTCATTATCTGACCAGTGACATTCTGGTCATGAGTACACATACGGCTCACCAAATTGGCTCAATTAACCATTCATCAATTCAATTACTTTATATAAGAGGAAAGAGAGTCTACCACTAAGAATCTGATGTTGGCTCTCAACTCAATAGGATAGAGCAACATTTGGTCATTATTTGTTTGGCATTTTGTGAGTAGAAATGTTTTAAGAGAAGCAACATGTTTTATGACTTTTCTTTTCTTTTTTCCTTTTTGGAGAGATTTTTTTTTTTGACAGCTCAACTGACTGGGGGCTGATAGTTTTTTTTTTTTAATGGTACTTCCTGTAATAAGTAGCGTGGGTGGAAAGCACACCGTACAAGAAAATTATAGCCCTTCAACTGATTCTAATCACATTAATGTAGGGATAAGAAAAAAAAGAAGGTATATTATTTAAACATTATGTAAATTATAAAGAAAGTTAACATGCCACAAACTTATAAGTAGTGACATGGCTGAGCTGATTTATGTGATCATTCCAGACATTCAATCCTTCTGAAATAATATACATGACTTAAGAAAACGACAACATGCTGTCAAATTTTTTTTTCTTAAGTGAGTGATACAAAAAAAAATCAATCTTTATTTCAAATATTCTAATGCAAAATCCTGAAGTCATAAACAAGTAAAAGAGAGTTATGCTTCTGATAATGAAAAAACTTAAGTAACAACTGTTATGAGGACCATGGTCTTCTACTTGAGTAGATCTTGACTTCGAATTGATTGGAATTGGATTTCAGGACTACAATCAGAGAGATCAGGGTGAGGCCATTAGTAGTATGTCAAATAATTCCTAGGCCTTTATTTTTCTAGAAGAGCATGAAGGAGGAATCTTTTTTTATTCCTAGAAGTTAAAGCTTCCACTAAATTCCATTGAATTCTTTCACTGTCCTTACTACTGCACAGAAGTAATGATTGTTAACCATGGGCCTCATTATTATCATAGAGTTTTTTACATGGTGAACTCCATTCCACTGAGATTTCTTCTTTTTATCCTATTTTTGGAGATTGATATAACTGTGTGTGATCTTTTTTTCTAATCAGTTCTTATTGTCTGGTACAGAATAATTTTTGTTTTATACTCCTGGAAATGGTAGGGTAATAATGTCTGGTTGTGTGGGATTCTTATCCTTATTCATCTAGGAAAGCATTAAAACTTCCTAAAATATATCAGTCCTACCTGTAGCTATATTCTGCAAATAACAATATGTAATGAGAAGTTACTAGATCTCCTTGCCTCAGCATTTACTCTTAGTTGATAACTCTACACTATCAGATCGATGAATTCAAAAAGTGTTAATATGAAACCCTGAGATCCTCTGGGAACATTTTCTTGACAAAAGGTGTGTCTGAAGATAATGGAACATTGGATTTATTTGACTTTGGGCAAACTTCACTTTCATCATTACACATGTAAAATAAGGTATAGTAATGCACTGAATTTGTAGAGCACTTTGAAAAATTATTTTCAAATGCTTTCTGTCATTATCTCATTTTATCCTCACAGTAATCCCTGTAGGAAAGGCATTCCCATCCACATTTTGCATATTCAGAAATTAAGACACAAATTTGAAAAAGCTTACCCAAAGTCATAAGCCTAGTTAACGGCAGAACTAGAACTGGCTCTCCCGATTCTCATGCTAGTATTTCTACTATGTTTTTCCCCCATTACATCAGGCTGCCGCCAGTCACAAGTGATTAAAAAGCCACATGGCTGGACTTTTAAAATGTTTATCCAATTCAAATAACCTCTTCACATATTGGAATTTCAAAGGAAGACCTGAAAGATTTTAAAAATATGTAATTTATTTCTCAGCTACCCTAGAGGCCAGAATTAATAAAACATCCTATTTTATAAGTATTAGATGTTGTTTTTCCCCCTTTTACTGTTGTGTATTTGCACAGACTATTCCCTCCTGGTAATATGGTTGTATTCCCTTTGCATTCTGTACTAGAAATAGTAGTAGTGAATAACATGAATTACCTACAACTTTGAAATATGAAACTTTATGTTTCTTATTTTTGTCCTGGTGGTTGCCTTTCATCAAGTCCCTATCCAGTACTTCGTTGTAGCATGAAGGCAAAACTGGGTTCTTCAAGGTATGCCAATTTACCATGCTGGTATTGCAGTGCCAGCAACAGACCACTTTCCAAAAATCAGGCCAGCTAAGTATGGAGAGGTCCATCAACATCAGAAGGCTGGTAACGAATTCTTTGATTATACAACATAGGAAACCAATGAAGAAATACAAAATGGCACACAGTCTTTTGTGCAGCTATCTACATCTACAATGATGATGGCAGAAAAGTTCAGAAAAATGTTTTGACATTAAAGTTTTCTTATATAATGCATTTATATTCTATGGATTCATTTATGTCTAAGATGGGTATGAGTTAACTTTTAAAATGGTTAAATCAATATGGAAAAACTTTTTCCATGCAATTCTGGTTGAAATAATTATTTATAATTCATATACTTTCCCCAAAATTCTAAGTGCAACCAAAGCACCTAAGATATATCTTCTTTCTCAAATTTATTGGTCTAATGAACTCTATGACTCACAGCCTTGTGATATGTTAGAGTACTTGTGGACTTGATAATGAGATAGATCTGATATAATGGGGAGAAATATAGTAAGATGAGAGTCAAGAGAACTAGCTTTGCTTCTGCCATGTTGTCAGCCATGTTTGGATTTTTTGTTTATTAAGCACTGATCGTGGCAACGAAATTACAATAGTAGTAGATTCAGGGTTTCAAAAAGTGGTAGAAAAGAAGGCAGGGGAAGCTCAGAATCACACAATTTTCCCCCACTTAACAGTATTTTATTTTATTCCAATTACATATAAAGATAGTTGTCAACATTCATTTTTGTAAGATTTTGAGTTTCAAATTTTCTCCCATTCCTTCATTTCTTTTTTTTTCTTTTTTTTGGAGGGGGAGGGCAGGGCAGTTGGGGTTAAGTGACGTGCCCAAGGTCACACAGCTAGTAAGTGTGTCAACTGTCTGAGGCTGGATTTGAATTCAGGCCCTCCTGACTCCAGGGCCGGTGCTTTATTCACTGCACCACCTAGTCCCTCATCCCCTCATTTCTCCTCTCTCCAAGACAATAAGCAATCTGATATAAGCCATACACATAAAATCACGTTAAATTTATTTCCACATTAGTCACGTTGTGAAAGAAGAATCAGAACAAAAGGGAAAAATCACAAGAAAGAAAAAAAAGCGTAGTGAAAATAGTAGGCATTAATCTGCATTCAGACCTCATAGTTCTATTTCTGGATATGGATAGTATTTTCCATCACGAATCTTTTGGAACTCTGTTGGAACATTGTACTGCTGGGAAGATACAAGTCTGTTATAGTTGATCATCACACAATGTTGCTATTACTGCATACAATCTTCTCTTGGTTCTTCTCATTTCACTCAGCATCAGTTCATTTAAATCTTTCCAGGTTTTTCTGAAATGCACCTACTCATCTTTTCTTCTAGAACAATAGTATTCCATTACATTCATATACCACAACTTGCTCCTCAATTGATTGGCATCTTCTCAATTTTCAATTCTTTGCCACCAAAAAAAAAAGCTGCTATGAATATCTTCGTTATGTGGGTCCTTTTCCTTTTTTTTTTAAATGATCTCTTTGGGATACAGACCTACCAGTGGAATTGCTGGATCAAATGGTGTGCAAACTTTTATACACTTTTGGGCATACTTTCAAATTCTTTCCCAGAATGGTTCACATAATTCACAACTCCACCAGAAATGCATTAGTGTTCCAATTTTTCCATATCTTCTTCAACATTTATCATTTTTCTTCTGAGTTGTTTTAATTTGAATTTCTCTACTCAATAGTGATTTAGAGCATTTTCATATGACTATGGATAGCTTTAATTTATCAAAAAAACTGCCTATTCCTATCTTTTGACCATTTATCAATTGAAGAATGACTTGTATTCTTATGAATTTAACTTATTTCTCTTTGTACTTGAGAAATGAGACCTTCACCAGACACACTGGATGTAAAAATTGTTTCCCAGTTTTCTGCTTTATTTCTAATCTTGGTTATATTGGTTTTGCTTGTGCAAAACCTTTTTAATTTAATGTAACCAAAATCATCCATTTTCTGTTTCATAACGTTCTCTATCTCTTGTTTGGTCACAAATTCTTCCCTTCTCCATAGATCTGACATGTAAACTATTCCTTGCTCTCCTAGTTTGCTTATAGTATCAGTCATATATCTAAATCATGTACCCATTTTGACCTTATCTTCTTATCGGTGTGAGATGTTGGTCTGTGCCTAGTTTCTGCCACACTGTTTTCCAGTATTCCCAGAAGTTTCTGTCAAATAGTGAGTTCTTATCTCAGAAGCTGGAGTGTTTGGGTTTATCAAACAGAAAATTACTATAGTCATTTATTACTATGTCTTGTATACCTAACCTATTCTATTAATCCACCACTGTTTCTGAGCCAGTACCAAACGGTTTTGATGACTGCAGCTTTATAATATATTTTTAAATCTGCTATGGCTAGGCCACCTTCCTTTTTATTTTTTCATTAATTTCTTTATTATTTTTGATCTTTTGTTCCTCCAGATGAATTTTATTATTTTCTAGTTCTATAAAATAAATTTTTGGTAGTCTGATTGGTACGGCATTGAATAAATTAATTTGAGTAGAGCTGTCATTTTATTATATTAGCTTGGCCCACCCATGAGTAATTCTTTCAATTTTTTTTCTTCTCTTACTGTTAAAGCTAACATTTCTAGTACGATGTTGAATAACAGTGGTGTTAATGGACATTCTTGTTTCACCCCTGATCTTATTGTAAATGCTTCTAGCTTATCCCCTACCATATAATGCTCACTTATGGTTTTAGCTAGATACTGCTTATCTTTTTAAGGAAAACTCAATTTATTCCTCTCTGGTGTTTTAAATAGGAATGGGTACTATATTTTGTCAAAAGTTTTTTTTTTTTTCTGAATCTACTGAGATAATCATATGATTTCTGTTAGTCAATTATGCTGACAGTTTTCCTAATACTGAACTAGCCCTGCTTTCCTGGTATAAATCTTACCTCACTGAGTCATAGTCTATATTATCCTTGCTGCAATCTCTTTGGTAATATTTTATTTAAATTTTTTGCATCAATATCCATTAGAGACATTGGTCTGCAATTTTCTTTCTCTATTTTGGCAATTCTGGTTTAGGTAGCAGAACCATAAATGGAATTTGGTAGGACTCCTTCCCCCATTTTTTCAAATAGTTTATATACCATCAGAATTTTTTTTAAACATTTGACAGAATTGACTTGTAAATCCATCTGGCCCTGGAGATTTTTTTCTTAAGGAGATCATTGATGGGTTTGTTCAATTTAATTTTTTTCTAAAATGGGGTTAAGTATTTTATTTCCTTTTCTGTTAATGTGATCAGTTTATATTTTTGTAAATATTCATCCCTTTCACTTAGATTGTTAGATTTATTGGCATACAGCTGGGCAAAATAGCTCCTTAATTTAATTTCCTCCTTATTGGTGGCAATTTCACCCTTTTCATTTTTGATACTTGTAATTTGGTTTTCTTCTTTATTTTTTATATCAAATTAACCAAAGGTTTATCTATTTTGTTGTTTTTTTTAAATAAAACCAGCTCTTAGCTCAACAGTTTTCTTGCCTTCAATTTTATTAATCTGCCTTTTGATTTTCAATTTCTAACTTAATCCTTAATTGGGGATTTTTAAATTGCTCTTTCTCTAGCTTTTTTAGTTGCATGTCCAGTTCATTGATCTGCTCCTTTCTCTATTTTATTCACATAAGCATTTAGAGATATAAAATTCACCCTAAGAACTACTTTGGCTACATTCCATTAGTTTTGGTATGTTGTCTCATTATTGTCATTCTCTTTGATGAAGTTATTGTTTCTATGATTTGTTGCTTGACCTATTCATTCTTTAGGATTAGGTTATTTAGTTTCCAATTAATTTTGAGTCTTTCTTTCCATGGCCCTTTATTACATGTAATTTTTATTGCACCATGATCTGAAAAGGATACATTTAATATTTCTGCATTGAATTGTGAGGTTTTTAAGCCCTAACACATGGTCAATTTTTGTGTAGGTGCCATGTACCACTGAGGAAAAGCCATATTCCTTTTTATCTCCATTCAATTTTCTCCAGAGGCCTACTATATGTATCTTTTCTAAAATTCTATTCACCTCCTTAACTTCTTTGTTGCTTATTTTGTGATTCGATTTATCAAGTTCTGAGAGGGGGAGGTTAAGTATACTTAGTATAGTTTCACTGTCTATTTCTGCCTGTAACTGACTTAACTTCTCCTCTAAGAATTTGTATTGCTATACCACTTGGTGCATATATGTTTAGTATTGATAATACTTGTCTATGGTACCTTTTTGCAACATGTAGTTTCCTTCTTTATCTCTTTTAATTAGATTTATTTTTGCTTTTGCTTTGTCTGAGATCAGGATGGCAACCCCTGCTTTTTTTTTTTTTACTTCAGCTGAAGCATAATATATTCTGCTTCAGCTTTTTACCTTAATTCTGTATGTGTCTCTCTGCTTCAAATATGATGGCGAAGAGTTACTTCATGAAATCCTATGAGGGCCAGGATTCTAAGTAGTATTGATGGAACAGAAATATTCGAACAGAGACAACAATGGAAATTTATACAAATGATGGTAGAACTGTCCCCAGAGAGCCCAAGATCCATTATAAATGTGGCTTTTTTTGAGCAGGGCCAGAAATGGTCATCTCATAGTTTCCTATATCCGAGTAGAGAACTGATAGGTTCAGCTATGGTTTGAGTCTGCTGACTTTGTGGTCCTCCACTGAAAATCCTATCAGATTTCATCAAGGTTTTAGAGGAGTGGAAAATGTGAAAATGTATGAGTTGAATAAACAACTTCCCTATCATTAACAAAAGAGTATTTTATTTGTAATAACAGCAAAATTAATAAAAATGATAGCTAACATTTATACAGCACTTTGAGGTTTTCAAAGCACTTTACAAATACCATGACTACAAATAATAGCTAACATTTATATAATGTTTAATATGTGCCAGGCAATGTGCTATGTATGCTATAATAATTATCTCATTTGATGCTTACAACTCTGGAAGGATGATCTGTTATTATTCTTACTTCAACTTTATATACAAAGAAGGAAGAAAAAAAAAAGAAATGATAGTCATCATTTAAAGTAAATAGAACAGACCAGACAATCAGACAAAAGAAAGAAAGGTTAACAAAATATAAAGTAGGTATTCCATGATGACATGAAATGGAAAAGTTTTTACTCAGAAACAATACATGCAAGTAAGATAAAAAAGAAAGCAATCAGTTGGGAAAAATCTTTGTACCAAAAATCTCTAAGAGTCTGATATCCAAGATATATAGGCCAATAACAGAATATATAGGATCAAAAGCCATTCCATAATAGTAAATAGTAAAAAGATATAGCAAATAGTTCTCCAAAGAATTAAAGCTACTAATAACCATATGATTATTCCAAATATATGAAAGTATATATTCTCATACAGTCTTTAAATATGTGAAAGAATACACAAAATCACTAATATGAGAAATCCAAGTCAAAACAATGATGAAATACAAATTAAACACCTAACATACTGGATAAGTAAAAATAGAATATGTTCAAGGAGTTGGTGGAATTATGAATTAGTTTTGTTGTTGTAACTGTTAAGTCATTTCAGTCATTTCCAACTCTTTGTGAGTTCATTTGAAGTTTTCTTGGCAAGGATACTGGAGTAGTTTGCTATTTCCTTCTCCAGCTAATTTTACACATGAGGAAACTGAGGCAAACAGAAGTAAGTGACTTGCCCAGGGTCGCATAGCTTATAAGTGTCTGGGGCTACATTTGAACTCAGGAAGATGAGTCTTCCTGACCCCAGCCTTACACTCTATCTATTGTACCACCTCGCTGCCCTGAATGAATTAGTCCAACTATTCTGAAAATCAATTTGGAATTATGTGAAGAACGTGACTAAAGTATCAATCCACACAACCTATTGTTATTCGAAAATACCAAGGAAGTAAATGGTATACAGCAAAAACCTTATAAATTACAAAATAATATTTGCAGCATCGCTTTTGTGGTAGGAAAGAAAATGGAAACAAAATATGTGTTTTTTGACCAGGGAATAGCAAAAATAAACTGTGGTACATAAATGTAATGGGCTATTATTATTATGTAGAAATTATAAACATAATGAATATAGAGTAGAATGGTAAGATTTGTCTGAACCAACACAAAATGAAATAAGCAGAATCAGGAAAACAATATACATAGTGACTACGAAGATATAAATGGAAAGAAAAAACAACAAAATAATGGAAACTGAATCTTCTGAAACTGTAATGAAGATGTCCCCAAAGAAAGGATATAATGAGGTATCTCATAATTTCTTTTTAAGCCATGAGGAACTTTGGGTGTGGTACACTGCATATAACATCGAACTTGTTTTCTTTTTTTTTTTAATATGTTGGTTACATTTTGCCAAACTCTTTCCTTTTTTTAAATTTGAGTTTTCTCATAAGGCATGGTTCCCCATGACATATAGGGTGAATGATAACTCTGGGAAAACTTGGTTTTAAAACAAATATAGGCATAACACATTGTTCAGGACCTGAGAGCTGAGCTCACATGGCCCAGATATAGTCTTTGTGGTCCTTTTCTATGAACACAGTAATCCCTCAGTCTCCACACTGAGTTCAAGCCTTTGCAACTATCAGAATTTGGCTCTTACCTTTCTAAGGCTTGTTCTTCCTGTTCCATGCTGTATACCTCAATACTACTCTCACAAGCAGTGAGGCTTATGGAACAAATGAATAGAAGAACAGATTTATAAACTAAAGGAATAAAACAAAAGAAAGCAATAAATGTAATCCCCTTTTCCTTGAACATCTTTGTCCCTGAAAAGGTGTCTTCAACTACACAGAAAAGTGCTACCTGTCCCAGTTTTATATCTCCCACTAATTTCCAGGCTGAACAGCCATCAATGTACACACACATACACACACACACACACACACACACACACACACCCCTTTGTGTAAGAAAATCCACAATCTCTACCAAACAAGTAAAGAAGCCTTTTCAAACGAATATCATCAAAAAGATCAGTTCTGGATATAAAGTTATTTCTGTAATCTGGATAATCGGTTACAGAGAAAGCCTTATAGTGATTAACCCTATGCAACATAGATTTCCTTTGTTCCCTATCCATAGAAGAACCACTTTTCCATTTTCCTAAAAGAAAATAACTCAGCTATCTGCTGTTTATTTGCCTTGTGGGTGAAAATCATTGAATTGAGTCCTTTATGGGTTACTTGGTCTTTTTACTAAATAATAATTGTTCCCAGCTTCCTTTACTTCTTCTAATTTCAAAATTTCAAGTACCCAAACAATATATACCTAAGCAAAACTCACCTAAATGCCCAAGCCATTCACAGAAACTAAACACTCAAAAGAAAGAAAAAGAGCCTGAAGGAGGGAAAAGGTATGTGTGAAAGGTATGTGCATGATGTATTCTTCTTTCTCTTACTCTCCCCTTCTGTCTTCAGAGCATTTCATTTCACTCAGTAAATCAATAAAGCTACACTAGACATCAACTCTGTTTCTTCAGTGTGCCCCATGTGCTAGGAATATAACAAAAGCAATGTAGGCTGAGAGAGGGGGCATGGTATAGTGGCACATAACCTGAACTTGGAATCATCAGTTCTTGGCTCAAGTTGCAGCATTGATACTTACTAGGCATACAAGCCCAAGAAATCTCCTATCTAAGTGAGTCCTTATTCCCTTATCTGTAAAACAGATAATAATAATAATAATAGTAATAATAAGTAGGTGACTCCTACAAGAAACAAGCATTTCTTAAGCTGGAAATACAAAGACAAACAAATGACAGCTTGTGGGAACATGGCAAGAGATGGAATGGCCAGGTCATGGAACTACTAGAAGTCCTCCTTTGTTTAGAATGTAGAAGGGATTCCAGGGGAATGAGGTGAAAGAAGGCTGGAAAGGAATCTCAGTCAATCGATCAAACTACTAAGCATTTATTAAGTGCCCACTATATGTGCTGACACTATCCTAGACTCTGAGGATATATAGGCATAAAATGAAACAGTCCTTGTCTTTAAAAAGCTTACACTCCAATTCTAATGTGGAAGATCACATGCACATAAGTGGATATATGCAGAACACATATAAAACAAGTACCAGGTAACTTGAAAAGGCAAGACCAGGAAGAGCCTCATGTAGAAAATGACCCTTGAACTGAGTCTCAAGAAAAGCAGGGATTCCAAGAAGTAGAGATGATGAGGAAATGCATTCCAGACAAGGGGGATCAACAATGCAAATACATGGAGATAGTAGACATAGTATGAGAGTACTGTACATTATGTATGCACACATGATATTATAATGTACTCACTAAATGTAAACGTACACGTATGTGAATATTAACACCTGCATATGTACTTGTGTATGTATACGTATTGGTATGTGCATTTAGAGATACATAAATAATCATAAGCTTTTACTATTACCAACATATTATTTTAAACTAAAGTCATCAAGTTTTCTATAATGGGCTTTTATCTTGCTTTAAATCAAATGAATTGTTTCTTGTAGGAGTCACCTATTTTAAAAAGCTCCACAGTGGCTGATGCCTATTTTTTTCTCTGAGGGAGTATGTTGTTTATGGTATTTTGGGAGAGAGGCTAATTAATCCACATTTTAGACGGCACACCCGCCAGCTTCTGACACTGTACTCACCATTCATATGATTCTCTTCATAAAAACCCTGTGATACCTGTGTGAATTTCCCTAAGTAGCATCCATCAGACAGAATTCTCCTAGACATAGCTGAAGCTTTTCATTATGCCTTCCATGTTTATAGGGGAGCTAATTCTGTTATTTCATATTCCTGAATAGCATTTATTCAGAACCAGAATTTTCTTTTTGCAATTTTATTTGATCTATTTCTTTTCCTCCCCAAAACGGTTTTTTTTTAAATGTAGATAGTAAATACAGCACGATTACTTTATAAAGTCATAAAATCTGCCGAAAGAGGATATAATGATAAGCAATAATCACCAGAAAGCCACCTCATTATGACTGTTTTAGCATTTGATAGGAGTTTTGCCTAAGGCATAGCCAAGGGTTTCATTTATTTCAAAAGGATAAAGACAAGGGAATCTGCACATTACATATTAAATATTATTATGCAATCATGGTATACGAGGGTGCAAAATTTATATTCTCATGTACATTCTCTGATGAAGCTTTCTGGTGACCACAGGGACACCATTAGCTACTGTATTCTGTAAACCTAACAGGGGCTCATGGCAAAGAGCATACGATTGCCTACATCTTTGCAACACCTGATTTCCATATGACAAGACATTTACTATTATCTGTTATTTTTTTAATTGCAAAGCTGATGAGTTTAAGTCAACATATTTTCTTATTGCTCCTTCTGCTTGTCAGCTGTAGCTGGATTGATAAAATGCAAATGAACAAATCATTAACGAGTACTGGTTATGAATCTCTCAGGCAGTTCAGGACCCTATCAAATCCTGCACCTATTACTTTGTGTGATTGATGTACTATTGTAAGTGATTGTTCCTGATCTTATTAAATCTTATTGATTTTTCCCAGTTTCTATTTTATGCAGGACCAGGCTTGGACTATTATGAATGTTGCTGAACACTGTTAATCAAGCTTACACAGCTATTTTGATGGCAAACAATTAGAACTCTGCAGCTATACCTTGCAATTAGCTTCAGGGATATGGACCCCAGCACCGTAATAATGAAAGAGACCTCCTTCAAGCAAGGTAATGAGATTTACAATTATGACCCCAAATAACCTCTGAGAAATAACCAATCTACAAACTTAGATGTATTTATCAATAATGTGTTCTCTTTTTTATGAAAATATATTTTTAAATTTTTCCTAGTAATAATTTTTCCTAGCAAAATCATTGGTTTCTAGCAGTGCACAGTATTGCAAACAAACCTCGGAAAATCAAGCTTAAGTATCTTCACTGTTTGAAATTAGTGTGCTATTAAAAGTATTCTTGAATGGTGGGTTGTAGAAACAGCAGAAATTGTAAATAGTAGCAAGTAATACTAAAGTATGTATATGTGAGCATTATGTGTGAATTTGATATATATTTAATAATGTTCCGAGCTAAGCATGTTTGTTAAGTAGTATATGGCATGTAAATACAAATGCTATTGGGGAAAACAGTTAATAGTCATACATACGACTCAATGACATTTCAATGTAGTTCAATTTAAATCCCTCTAAATATAATAAGTAAATAAATAAATGGATCAACTTTTAAAAGAATTCATCCTCCTATAGGAACAAATTGTTATTCTCTTGGATAGATTTTAACAGAAGTTAGGGCCCTTCTCTATTTTCCTTTAGTTTCAAATACTTTCCTATCTTGATTTTTGAGATAACTTTAGAGTTAAGCACCACACAGGGAGATCTCTCCACATTAAAATATCTATATTCCCCATTCCCTTTCTCTTCCTTCTGATATTAGAGGCAGAATAGTCTTTGTTTCAAAGGCTAATCCCTCCAAATTTACATTTTGTCCCATTTCCTCCTCAGTCCTTTAGGGCTATATTCCATTTATCATCACACCTCTAGCATCTTCAAGAATTTTTCCCCTAGTTCCTTTCTTCCTCCAAAAGTGTACAAGTATCCCCAAATTCTGAAGAAACAACAATAATAACAAATATTTTGTATGAACCCAGTGTCTTCTTTAGCTACTAGCCTATTATTATCCTTACTTGTGCTGTCAGACTTCTTCAATTAGAAGTCTACACCTACTGCCTCTACTTTGTGTTATTCACCACTCCTTAACTCATTATAATCTGATATGCACCTTGATCATTCTACTAAAACTGAACTCTTAAAAGCTGCAGAGGTCCTTCAAACTGCCAGATCAAATAGCCTTTGTTTAGTTTTGAATGAATAAATAAATGCATAAATGTCAAACACTGTTTGGGATACAAATATAAAAGCAAAGGAGAGTCCCTGCCATCAAGGAATACATATTCTAATGGGGAAAACAAGGTGCTTAGACAAATGGTGGCTAGGAAAAGATACTTTAATCCAGAAAATTACAGGGATGGGCAGCAGTGGCCATAGGGGAGTAGATCAAAACAACCCTAACAGGAACATTGGCACCTAGAAGGAGCAGGGGTGGAAAGGGTGCATGACTCCTCAGTTTTTTAAACTTTCTGTCTCTCTCTCTCTGCCTCCCCATACAACAAACACATATGTTTACACACACAAACAATCAGTGTGGGTTCATCTACCACTTTTTTGAAATTCCCTCAGCCATATTTTTCATGATGTTAACACTGAACTAGTGATTCTTCCTACATCTCCAACTTCTCCTTATCTGTCTTTTTTGATGCCTCTGCCACAAATGTAATTACACCAAATTTCAATCTTTGTTCTATGGCTTTTGCTCTTTTCTCTTTTCCTTTCTCTATTCTTTTTTTAAAAAGAGATTTTTAATAACATTTTATTAATATTCTTTTAAAAATATCATTTCCCTTTCTTGGTCTTCACCACCCCTTGGCACAACCAAATCTTGTGAGAAATAGCCAAGCAAAAGAAATCGACACATTGGTTATATCTGAACATGTATTAATAAATGCCTCATTTCACATGTAAATCTATTGCTTCACTCTCTCTTCTGAAATAACAGCTGGTCACTTCATTGATCATCATTTCAATGATATTTTTCCTTTATATTTCTGTGGTCATCATTTAAATTTTTCTTTGAGTTCTATTTACTCTAATCTCTATCAATTCATACAAATCTTCCCAGGTTTCTCTGAATTCTTCTTATCTTTTATTTCTTCTGGCACAGATATGCCACAATTTCTTCTGCTATATTCTATTCGTAGTCATCTGCTTTTCATTTCTACTTTTTTTGGTCACCACACATATAAATATGTCTACATATCTATATACACTATCGTGTGTATATATAGTATATATTTGCATATGTGCTATCACATGTATGCATGTATATATTTATGTGTATATATATATACGCATATGCATATATGTAAAATAATTTCTAGTAATGCATGCATAGGTTCCTTTGATTGTTTTTAATCTCCCTGGGTTAAATGCTTAGTAATTGTACTGCTTGGCTGAATGGTACCCATGCTTTAGTGACTTCTTGAAGTATATTTTTTTTTCCTAAAACAACTGGACTAATTCACAGCTCCACCAATAATGGATGTCAATCTTTCCAAAGTCCCTCTAACATTTATCGTTTTTAATTTTTTTGCCATCTTTATTAACCTGATGCATCTCAGGGTTGTTTTAATTTTTATTTCTCTTATTATTAGTGATTTCTGGCATTCTTTCATATAATTGTTGATAGTTTGAATTTTTCTGTGGAAAACTACTTGTTCATACCCTTTAAAACAAGTTATCTATTGGGAAACTGCTGAAGTCTAATTAGACCTTTATCAGAGATAATGGTTATGAAGATCTCCCCCAATTTAATACTTTTTCTTCTTATTTTAGCTGTGTTCATTTTGTTTATGAAAAAGGTTCTCACTTTTATGTAATAGAAACTGTAAGTTTTTTTCTTTTATTATCATGTACATCCATTGTTTAGTTTAAAATCCCTCCCTTGCATCTATTCCTAATTTCTATCTACTGCTTTCTAGTCTTACCAGAATTTTTTTTTTGTCAGAGTCCTTACTCTGGCAGTTGAAACTTTGGATTTATTAAGAATTAGGTGATTATATTTGGTTGCTTTCAAATCATGCCTAGATGCTTACCTAACCAGTTCCATTGATTAACTTTTTTCAATTTTTTAAGCAGTACTCAATAGTTTTGATGATTATTGCTTTGTTCCCATCTATTCTCATCACTTTAATTCTTCAATTCTGACTCTCACAAAAAAAGCATTTGAAAGCCATTTCTTGTCAAGCATTCTCCTGAACTTTATTCCCATATCTTTAGCTTCTGAATATACTTCATCATTAGAGAATTCATCATATTAACCAGCCTTCTTATTTTACTTAAAACAACTTCTTTTCCTAATCCCCTTGCTTATCTCAACAATCCTATAAGTCTCCCAGGCATTTAGGCTCAAAATATTGTATCTACCTTTGATTTCTCTCACATGCAAACAGTTACCTAAGTTCTATGAATTCTTCCTTTGAAACTTTTCTGTTTTTTTCCTTCTTTTCCACTTCCACTTTTACTGTCCAGTTCATTCATTTATAAACTCATGCCATACCTACTGCAACAGCTTCACAAATGTCATTCCTAAATGTTCAGTACCACTGCTCCTCCTAATTACCTACACAAACACCTCCAACATTAACCAGATTACTGGTCCCAAAACATCATTTGAATAAAACTTTTCTAAAAATAAGCCTATACCAGCTGCTTTGCCATCCATTCACTCTTTTTTATTTTTATTTATTTGGGGGATAGAATGATGGATCCAGGATAAAAGTACAGAAAACTAGTAAGGAATCTCTTGCTACCAATACAGTTGACAATTGTATTGTAATTTATAGCCTCAGTTGCCTGAAACACTGAGAAGTTAGGTAACTTGGTCACTGTAACATAGTCAGTTTATTTCTTGTGTGAGACTAGGCTGACTCTCTAGCCAGTATCCTACACTGCCTCTTCAGTCCCTCAATCCTCAATAATCTGGTCATAACCATATCTGCTCTAACAACTTCAGTGATTTTCCACTGGGTACAATACACACTCTGAAGTCTATAACCTTGCATTAAGGGCCTTATCAAAATTGTCTCTAAACTATCTTTCTGACCTCATCCCCAACAATTCCCCAGTTTCTTCTTTACTGTAGTACTCTACTATTGCTCTGTGAAACTGTACTATAGCAGAATATTTTACATTATTCCTTGGTTCTATTATTTTTTTCTTGATATCTTGACAATCTTTTAAAAACGTTTATGTATTTTTCTAATTATATGTAAAAACAATTTTAAAGTTGTTTAAAAAAATTTGAGTTCCAAATTCTCTCCACTTCTTCTCCTGTCCCCTCCTTAGAAAGCAAGCAATTTTCACTCATGCATTAGTCATGTTGTGAAAGAAAACACAGATGCCCCCCAAAAAGAAACAAAAAGAAAGTTAAAAAAGATAATAATCTTTAATTAATCGTTAATCTCTATTCAGACCATTGGTTCTTTCTCTGGAAGTGGATAGCATTTTTCATCATAAGTCCTTAGAAATTATCTTGCATCACTATACTGCTGATTAACAGCTAAGTCACTCACAGTTGATCACCATAGAATATTGCTGTTACTGTGTACAATGTTCTTCTGATTTTGCTCATTTTGCTTTGCATCAGTTCATTTAAAATCTCTCTGGGCTTTTCTGAAACCCTTGTGCTCATCATTTCCTCCTGCCCATGTAATAGTATTCCATCAATATCATATACCACAACTTGTTCAACCATTCCCCAACTGATGAGCACCCCTTCAATTTCCAGTTCTTTGCCACCATAAAAAGAGCTGTTATAATCATTTTAGAATATATAGGTTCTTTTCCTTTTTCCATGATCACCTTGGAAAACAGACCTAATAATGGTATTGCTGGGTCAAAGGGTATACACAGTTTTATAATTCTTTGTGCATGATTCCAGATTGCTCACAAAAATGTTTAGATCAGTTCACAACATCCAAGTGTATTAATATCCTAATTTTTCCACATCCTCTCCAATATTTGTCATTTTCCCCTTCTATCATTTTAGCCAATATGATAGATACGAGTCTAATCAGTAGTCATTTAGAGCATTTTTATATGACTATAAAATGACTTGTATTCTTATAGATTTGAAGATTTGACTCAGTTCTCTATGTATTTGAGAAAAGAGGCCTTTGACAGAGAAATTTCCTTGTGAAAACGTTTTCCCAGTTTTTTGCTTTTCTTCTAATCTTGGCTGCATCCTTGTTTCTATTATTTACAGAAATTTTGTTCCCAAACATATCATACACATTAGGGATATTGTGACTCCTTTGCTCCCTTTGTTTCACTTTCCTAGAATATCCTTCTCACTTACCTAAATTCTACAACTCTTGACGATGTGGCTAAAGATCTACTTCTGTGAAGTGTTCCCTGATGAGTTCAACCCACAATGAACTTCTCTGAACTTCTGCCACACTTACCATCAAGACCATTCACTGGATAATTAACATATTCTGCCTTCAATCACTACATGATCTTTTATTTTTTATATTATATATATATATATATGATATGTATACATATACACACCCAGATATAAACAGCACATACGTACACCTATGTGCTTATATACCTATGTATGTATTGTCTATATATGTATATAAGTAGGTTTTATGTAGGTATATATGTATAGACACACATATCTGTCTGTGTGTATATATACACACACATATACACACATGCATGAAATGAGACCTAGATAATATGGTCCTTGAGGTCAAAGATCTAGCTTTCTCATTATATCCCCTATAGTTGCAAAGTTTTATACATGTACTAGCATAACAGGCTGACCAGTTAAGGACCAGTCCTCAAAGAAACCACAATATTCCCAGCTGGCCTAAAACTAATTGATTGATGAATCTTCTTCTGGACATCAGTGATTGAAGGGACAATGCTCTGTAGTGACAAAGAGTTTTCAACTGGTTTCAGAGTCAGAAAGACTAATGATGGAGCCAGAAGTGTGTTCACATACAAAAGGATGGCTACATACCTTCCTGTAACCAGTTTTTTGATTCTCTTTTTCCTGGAAGCTTTGAAATTACAGGGATTGATCTCAGTCACTGAGTGCGGACAGGGTAGATGGCATACCATATGCCCTAAATGGCTACCATGAGTCTGTGAACACATGGCACCTCTATTCCTGTTGCGTTTCTTCTTTTCCTGTTTTCAGGGGTGGGAAACCTGTGGCCTCGAAGCCATATGTGTCCTTCTACGTCCTTAGCTGCAGCCTTTTGACTGAGTCCAAGTTTTACAGAACGAATCCTTTTATTAAGGGGATTTGTTCTGTGAAGTTTGGATTCAGTCAAAGTGCTGCACTTGAGGATCTAGAGAGCCACATGTGGCCTTGAGGCCAGATTCCCCACCCTAGTTCTAGGTGAATGAACATCCAGAGAAGGAAAGGTACAGGTTATGACCTCTTTAACTTTGAAAGGTGTCATCAGAAGCGTCCTCAGAAACTGTATTTGGTAGCAGAGGCCAGTACAGTAACAACAGCTATGTGAAGACGGAGTATTGTAGAGTCACCAGTTTGATCAAGTTCAGAAGTGGACTGACACAGGAGTAGAGATATTCTATCCTCAAAGAAGCTAATCTAGCTGACTTGAGTGAATCATCCATTAACGATGTCACCCCTAGAAGTAAACTTGATAGAGACTCTACAAATCAAGAAAAGGACTCCTGAGCTCAGTATGTACCCCATCAGTTTCTTACATGGGTACCTCAGAAAATTTTAACTTCAAGTTTGAGGAAAGTGTTTTATCTGGCCCCTATGTTGACTTAAGAGTGAGAGTGTGCACATAACTTGGTGATGTTTTATACCAGCATCTTTAAGTTTGAGCCCAATCCTCTCAAGGGAAAGTACTCCTAGGGTAGGGGAGTCATGTTTTGTACTGATATCCTTGCTATACTTTTACAGTAAATATCTCTTTGTAAAAGTTCATTAGTATCAGATGATTAATCAATATTTGGGAGAATACACCTGATGGAGGCTCATGAATGATAGTACCAGAATCCATAAACCCTTAGGTTTAACTCTAGGATTCTAACAGGACCTGCACCTAAGCCATCTTCTGGAGACTCCATATGCTAGTGTACTGTGAGCTGAGAGTGACCCCAGAGGACGTAGTACACTTTGCACTCAATAAGTGTTGATTACTTGATTATTTACAAAGCCCAAATCACCTGATATGTAAATGGATGATTTAAGTGATACCAAAAGATGTGGTCTACCTTGTACACTACAGAACATTAAGAATGCTTGGCAACGAAATGCAAAGAAGAAGCATGGCCCCAAAGAAGACACCTTCCCCTTTCAACTCCTTCACTCCTTTGCAGAGTTGGAAGATTCACAGTTCTGCAAAACTGTATATATATATTCAGGTTTTTTTTTTGATGCCTTGATTTTACTAATTTTCTTTAAAAATACTCTGTTATGAGATAATTCTTTGTTATATGAAATGGGGGGGAGATGGAAGAGCACTGGGAGAAATGTAGGTCATGTAAAAATTTAAACATTTATTTAAAAAAAATGCTCTGCAACCAGCAAAAAAATGGCATTGTGGATCTCAAAAGCACTGTTATTGTAATATGGGCCACAATGAATCAATGAGAATAAATCTGGCTGCCCCATCAGAGGTAGATCACATAAACATATATAGACGTGGCTTAATGATTATCATTTTATTGAGTATTATTGAACACTGGGAAAATTTACAGCACAATTTTTTTTCTTTTTAAAAATTATATTTTATTCTTTCTAAATTACATTTAAGAACAATTTTTAGCATTTATGTTTTTAAAATTTTAAGTTTCCAATTTTCACCATCCTTCCCTTAACTCTGCCCTCCCTAAGACGATAAGCAATTTGAAATAGGTTATACATATGCAGTCATGTGAAACATATTACCATCTTAGGTTGTAAAAAATGGAACAGATCAAACAAACAAAAAATGGAAAAAAAGTGAAAAATATAAGGTGTTCATAAAGTCTGGACACATAGGCAAAAATGCATATTTTCAAGAAATGAAATGAATGAAATTTTTGAACACATTTTATTTAATTGGAATATTAACAAATAACATCTTCAATATGATTTCCATCATTTGTGATGCAAAGGTTCATGCACTTTGCAAGATTCACGTGAATTCGATGCAATAACTCCACATTGCAGTCAATTTTCCTATGTGTCCAGATTTTAAGGACACCCTGTAGTATGTTTCAATCTACATCTAGACTCCACCAGTTCTTTCTCTGGAGGATAACGTTTTTTATCATGAGTCTTTTGGAATTATCTTGGATCACTGTATTGCTGAGAACAACACTGCTGTTATTGTGTACAATATTCTCCTGCTTCTGCTCACTTCACTCTGCAGTTTCTGTAGGTCTTTCCAGGTTTTTCTTTAATCATCCTATTTGTCATTTCTTATCACACAACAGTGTTCCATTATTATCCTATACCACAACTTGTTCAGCCATTCTCCAAATGATGGGCATCCCTTCAATTTCCAATTACTTGCCATCACAAAAAAAGAGCTACTAAAAATATTTTTGTACAAGTAGGTCCTTTTCCCTTTGTAATTTTTTATCTCTTTAGTATATAAACTTAGTAGTGGTATTACTGGATCAAAGGAAATGAACAATTTGATTGCTATTTGGGCATAGTTTTAAATCAGCACAAAATTTCTAATACTGACAACTTCGATAAATTTAAAATCAAATTGCCATTTACAATAAAAACTTAAACTGGGCAGATAGGAATGATGGTATCTCATGTAATGGCTCTAAATTTTGTGAAGGTGCTGGATTATTGCCTCAAGTGCTCATTTACAATATATACTATTGTAAAGACTAACACTAATTATCCAATTATACACATGCTCTATCTTCCCAGTAGGCTCCTTGTAGGCAAGTATTGTTTCATTTTTGCTTGTATTTCTTAGTGTCTTGAACATATTTGAATCTGATGAAACTGAAGTAAATATATTATTGACACTACACTGGAGTCTCCCTAAGTTTTCCTTAAGGCCCAGGCTTTGGGTTAGCTTTATGTATCCAATTTATATTGAGGCATTTTTGATAGTAACTTGAGTTTAGGAAGATTGTAGTGAAAAGTAAACTGATGATGGAGATAAAAGGTGTAGGTTCAAATTCTGGCTCTGAAACATATTACCTATGCTAAGTCATTTCTCACTGAGATTGTTTCATAATCTAGAAAATTATCAGTTGGTCCAATTTTAAATAATAGGATCATATGATCACACATTTAAAGTCAGACAAGACATTAGAGGTTACCTATTTCAATGTCCCCTGACTATAGATGAGGAAACTGAGGTTCAGAGAGATTAATTACTTTGCCCAAAGTCATACAAGAAATAAAGTGGGGGCAGAGCCAAGATGGTGTCTGGAAAGCAGGGACTAGCGTGAGCTCCCAGCCAAGAGCCAAGTGCCTCCAAAAACCTATTAAAAATGGCTTTGAACCAATTCTAGAACTGTAGAACCACAAAACAGCAGAGGGAAGCAGGGCTCCAGCCCAGGGCAGCCTGGATGGTTGCTGGGTGAGGTCTTTCTCACACAGAGCTGGGAGTGGAGGAGAGGGGAGCAGAGCCCAGTGTGGGCGGTGCAGACCAGGAGCCCAGTGGAGCAGGCCCTAGCATCCTGAATCAGTGAGCTGCAGCAGCTACCAGACTTCTCAACACACAAACACCAAAGACAACAGAGAAGGTTAGTGGGAAAAGCTGCTGGGAACAGAGTGAAAAAAAGAGTTCTCAGTTTGGCCACTGCCCTGGGGGCAGCTACAGAACTACAGCTACAGTTGCTTCCAGCCCCAGGCCCACCTGGTGGGAGGAATTAAGTGGCAGATCAGAGCAGGAGTACAGAGCCTGCTGAAGATCTAAGTCCAGTCTTGGTTGGGGGTTCTTGGGGAAGGAGGAGTGCTGGTGTGGCAGAGTTGGCGCATCCCCCCAAGCGTGGAAGATAGTTCTCTTTACTCTACAAGCAGTCATGCCCTGCTGAAAAACTCAAGGGTCAAGTAAGTTGGTTGGGAAAATGTCCAGGCAGTGAAAACGCACCCAGATTCAGTCTCAGAATTTGGAATCTTTCTTTGGTGACAAAGAAGACCAAAACATACAGCCAGAAGAAGTCAACAAAGTCAAAGAGCCTACATCAAAAGCCTCCAAGAAAAACATGAACTGGTCTCAGGCCATGGAAGAGCTCAAAAAGGATTTGGAAAAACAAGTTAGAGAAGTAGAGGAAAAATTGGGAAGAGAAATGACAAGGATGACAGAAAACCATGAAAAACAAGTCAATGACCTGCTAAAGGGACCCCCCCCAAAAAAAAACCCCACTGAAAAATATACTGAAGAAAACAACACCTTCAAAAGTAGACTAACTCAAATGGCAAAAGAGCTCCAAAAAGCCAATGAGGAGAAGAATGCCTTGAAAGGCAGAATTAGCCAAATGGAAAAGGAGGTCTAAAAGACCATTGAAGAAAATACTACCTTAAATATTAGATTGGAGCAAGTGGAAGCTAGTGACTTCATGAGAAATCAAGATTTTATAAAACTGAACCAAAGGAATGAAAAAATGGAAGACATTGTGAAATATCTCATTGAAAAAACCACTAACCTGGAAAATAGATCCAGGAGAGATCATTTAAAAATTATTCGACTACCTGAAAGCCATGATCAAAAAAAGAGGCTAGATATCATCTTTCAAGAAATTATCAAGGAGAACTGCCCTGATATTCTAGAGCCACAGGGCAAAATAGAAATTGAAAGAATCCATAGATTGCCTCCTCAAATAGATCCCAAAAAGAAAACTC
>CM053622.1:247032378-247051801 GCA_028646595.1 Phalanger gymnotis | reverse complement strand
GGTATTGTGGAAACACAATCAGAATAACACAAGATCTAGCAGCTTCTACATTAAGGGATCGAAGGGCTTGGGATATGCTATTCCGGAGGTAAATGGAGCTAGATTAAAACCAAGAATCATCTACCCAGCCAAACTGAGTATCATGCCCAAAGGCAAAACATGGATTTTCAATAAAATAGAGGACTTTCAAGCTTTTTCAGTGAAAAGACTGGAGCTAAATTGAAAATTTGACTTGCAAACACAAGAATCAAGAGAAGGATGAAAAGGTAAACAAGAAAGAGAAATCATAAGGGACTTACTAAAGTGGAACTGTTTTGCCAACTTTCCTACATGGAAGGATGATGTGTGTAATTCATGAGACCTTTTTCAGTATTAGGGTAATTGAAGGGAATATACATACATACATACATATATATATACATATATATGTACATATATATATATATACACATATATATATATATATACAGAGGGTGAGTTGAATATTAAGGGATGATATCTAAAAAATAAAATCAAATTAAAGGATGAGAGATGAATATATTGAGAGAGGGAGAAAGGGAAAGACAGAATGGGGTAAATCATCTCGCATAAAAGTGGCAAGAAAAAGAAGTTCTGTAGGAAGGGAAGAGGGGCAGGTGAGGGGGAATGAGTGAATCTTGCTCTCATCAGATCTGACCTGAGGAAAGAATAACATACACACTCAATTGGGTATCTTATCCCACAGGAAAGAAGGAGGAAGAAGATAAAAAAGGGAGAATGATAGAAGGGAGGGCAGATGGGGGAAGAAGTAATCAAAATCAAACACTTTTGAAAAGGTACAGGATCAAGGGAGAAAACTGAATAATGGGAGACAGGACAGGATGGAGAGAAATATAGTTAATCTTTCACAACATGACTACTTTATGAGAGTATTTTGCATTAAGATACATGTGTGGCCTATGTTGAATTGTTGGCCTTCTTAGAGAGAGTGAGTGGGGAGGGAAGAGCGGAGAGAATCTGGAACTGAAAGTTTTAAAAGTAGATGCTTAAAAAAATTTGTTTTTGCATGCAACTGGGAAATAAGATATACAGGCAATGGGGCAATGAAATCTATCTCCCCTACAAGGAAGTAAGGGGGAAAGGGAGGGGGGAGGGAGAGTGGGGTGTCAGAAGGGAGGGATAACTAGGGAACTGATCAATCAGAATATATGCCATCTTGGAGTGGGGGGAGAGTAGAAATGGGTACAAATGGGGAGAAAATTTCTAACTCAAAATCTTGTAGAAGTCAAAGCAGAAAACTAAAATATTAAATAAAGAAAATACTAAAAATGAAAGAAAAGAGATAATATTCTAAGAGTGAAATGACAATTACAGATGCTACAAGAACAATGATTTCGTGATTCTGGAAGTTCACTCCACTCTGGCCTTCTCACACTGGAAACACTAGTTTCATGAGGTATGGGGAAGGGTGGTCTGGCTGTTGGGAGTCTCCTCTTCCCCAAGACTGTTCGACAGCATGGGTAGTCTCAGCTCTTGTCTGTGGTGGTCTCTGCCACTTCCCCTGGCTGTGCCAAGTCAAGTCTAGGGTCCTGGCATTGATGTCTGTGAGCTCTACCCACCTGGGGCTCAGTTACTCTCGTTCTGCTGAGGTGAGGGCTACTGGGACACTTATCTTCCTGCATGTCTCCTTCTACCACCACAGGAAGTGCCCTCTCCCCCACTTCTCTCGCTACTGAAGCCCCTCTTCTGGCTCCTCTGTTTCTCCTGAGGTATTATTCTCTGGGTTTATTCAAGGGAGGGATAAGAACTGTTTTTACCTGCTCATCATGGCTCCCGGAAGTTCAAGAAAGCCAGTTTCAAACCTTTATACTGTGGGTTGGAGGTCTCTGGGCTAGCTGCTCCTGCGGCCACAGGCTCTGTGCTCCAACAGACTCCTGTGCTGGGCTGAGAGTCCTGGGGCTCCACAACACATATTTTAACTGGTTAGGATTGTAGAGGAAGAAAGTAGGAATGAGTAGGGGTAATGTCCTGGAGAAGAGAAATTTTAACATCCTGGAAGTCATATTAAAGACAAAGAATAGGTTTAGAAGAAATGACACAGAGGGAGAGATGAAAAGAAAGGAAGTTTAGTTCAATAAGTATTTATTAAGTGCCTGTTATATGTCAGATAATATTGATGCTGGAGTTACAAAAGCAAAAATGACAATAATCCCTCGAAGGAGGTTTCATTGTACCATGAAACTTAAATTCTATTGATTTCGCTGGTTATTGGGGGCAGCACAATTGTGAATGATGTTAAGATAAAAGTTATGACCAGCTTCATGGGTTGCTGATGTAAAGGGAATGTGTGAGTGATGGGGGCTGAGGAGACTGATGAAGAAAGAGGACAAGAGTGTTTTGGGAAACAATAAATAATAATGTTAATAACTAACATTTACACGGTGAATACAATGTACCAAGCACATTACAATTATTATTTCATTTGATCCTCACAGTGACTCTGGGAGGTACACATCATTATTCTCTCTATTTTAAAAATGACACTGAGGAAGAGGTTAAGTGATTTGCCCAGGGCCATAAATATGGTCTGAATCCAGATTTGAACTTAGGTCTTCTTAACTCCAAGCCAAGGGCACTCTAGGAACTACACATCTTTGCTACCCCAACTAACTGTATATTGTATATGAAAGTTGGAGATGTTGGGATGGAGAGAACAAACATGAACTAGTTACCCATCTCATTATGAAAGGAGGGAGAATGACTTGGGGTCCAATAGATGATTCGATCAAATCATTCTGATGAACTAAAGGAATTTCAAAAGAAAGAGATTTCCCCTGCCCCTACCCTACTTCTCAACGACATGAAACAAAACTGTTCTTTTCAACTGTCCTCCCTCATATTTTGCAAATGATTTTATATGCAAAACTAGCTTAGTCTTTGGTGACCATGTCTCTCATTTATGCAAGGAGAATAAATGTTTGCTACTTGAGACGGTTTCTGCACTTGTTTGTCCTAATTGTATTGATTGTTTTTACATTGTTTAAACTTCTATGAAAAATGGTGGTGATTCAAGCTGATATTACTACTATCATTAATAATAATAATGATAAATATCATAATGTTGCATTACAAATATTTCATTTTATTCTCATGATGTCCCTTGGAGATGGAAAATATTTCCATTTTAGAGATGAGGAAATTGAGGCCTATAGAGGTTAAATGATCTGCTCAGGGTGATACAACTACTAAGTGAGTAAGGTAGGATTTGAATTCAGATCTCCCTGACTTTAGATCCATCATTCTATTCTATGCCCCACCTAGATGCCTCTTTATCCATAATCTGTTATCTAATATTTGTTTATTTCAAATATTTCAATAATATTAGCTTATTTAAATATGTCAGTTTGGAACTATACTAATTCAAAGCATAACTCTTTACCCTTATTCTTTCTTTTAATTTTGGTGTTGACTTCGATCTTTGCTTTAAAAAGTGAATGTCTAGGGCTATTTCCCAAAGAGATCACACAAGTGGGAAAGGCACCTCTAAGTACAAAAATATTTATAGCAGCTCTCTTTGTGCTAGCAAAGAATTGGAAATCAAGGGGATGCCCATCAATTGGGGAATGGCTAAACAAGTTGTGGTACATGAATGTTATGGAATACTACTATGCTATAAGAAATGGGGAACATACAAAATTCATAATAACCTGGAAAGACCTACATGATATGATGCTGAGTGAGGGAAGCAGAACCAGTAGAACATTGTACACAACCATAGACGTATTGCTTCTGTGATGTCTAACTTTGATAGACTGGGCTCTTCTCAGCAATACAAAGTTCAAAGATACTTCTAAAGGACTCATGATGGAAAGAGCTATCTACATCCAGAGAAAGAATTACATCTAGTGAAAGAATGCAGGTTGAGGCAAACTATTTTCTCCCTCTCAAACTATTTGCTCTCTTATCTTTTTTGGTTTTGTTTCTTCTTTCTCATGATTCTTTCCATTGGACATAGTTCTTCTTTACAACTTGACTATTGTGTAAATAAGTTTAATGCAAAGGTATATGTAGAACATATATCGGATTCCATGCCATCTTGGAGGGGAGGATAGGGGGGAGGGAGAGGAAGAATATTTGGAACTCAAAAATTTGTAGTACTGAGTGCTGTAAACTAAAAACAAAAAAATCTAAAAAATTTTTAAAAGGTGAATGTTCTAACTATACACTAATAGCGAATTTGGAAATTATTCTCATACCTATAGTCATTCACATCCAATTAAGATACAGTAAACTTCTTTTGTGTGTGTGTGTGTGTGTGTGTGTGTGTGTGTGATGTTACTTGGTGACCCCAAAATTTACTTACCTGTCCTGTGTTTCAACCTGTCACAGGTTAATACCTGTCTCAGTTTCAGAATTCCCATGTTGATAAAATAACAGGTCCTTGGGGTACATTCTATAGCTACCAGAATCCAAAATCCTCTACTTTTAAGAAGAATTAATGAAATATAGGTCTGTGGCTTCTATATAGTCTACAAAACCTTCATTTCTATTCCTTCATACTTTCCACATGTTTTTACTATTTTCTTCTATGCCCATTTCTGCACTGACATCCCTCAGTATATAAAAGTATATATTGATATAATTGGGAGGGAAGGTCTTATTGAGCTGTTTGTAGAATTTCTTTACCTACATATGGTTTGTCTTCATAGTGGTCTTTTTTTTCTTTCAAAAGTTCATAATAAGCACTATAATACAAAATGACCAAATATCTCATGAACTGATAGATCTAGGAAAAATGAATTAATATTGTAGTAGAGTATGTGGCTTTTAAAAAAACTGAAGAAGCATTTTATGACTAAAACTCTTGATTTTAAATATTTTAAAAACGCACTTTAACATTCTCAGTGGATAATTGAGTCGTGTATTTTAAGTCAAATATTGGGAAATGAAATGTTCAATACCAATGTCTATACCATTTAAACAATGAAAGCATCAGGTAAGTAACAACATTTGGACAGCAAGTCAATATGACTATGAAAGGTCTCCAATAATGAGCAAATTCAGACCAATATACTGTTTGAGTATTTGGCCTTCTTATTGACAAAGGTTGCTTTCAATCATGCTGTATCTATTACCATATCAATCATCACTCTAAATGAATACAACATTATCATTGACGAAGACATCACTTAAGCAGGGAAACTAAAGATTCTGTAAAAGCAAGTAACGAAACTTGGGTTGATCACAGAATGAAAATGAGAAATATGCATTAATGATATCCTCATCGGAAAGTAAACAAATTGAAGTCCAAAGTGTGAAGTGTGTTGCTTGCCTATAAGGTTATTGGGGTAGATGAAAATTGATATTGCATTGTTAATTATTAAAGATAATGCAATTTAATACTTTCTTTGCTGTACAAATTAAGATATGGAATTGAACTGATGAAAATGATTTACGTGCAGGATTAAAATATTGGCAGCTTTATAGAGTGAAATGTCACTACGCTGCTGTACCTTCAAGTTTTACATTTCCTCCTTTGAATCCCTGTCAGCCTTCATGAACGCTAGAGAGTTTAATCAATGCTTGTAGAAGCTATAACATAACACTGAATATTTTACCTATGTTATAATCAAATGGATATTTAGTAGAAGTCACAAGAATAAATGACAAATAAATATATATTCTATCCACCAATTCTACAATTTAAAAAATGAGCCCTATTTTTAAAAAATTCACATATTTCTAAAGCTCTTACATTCCTATTAAAATATATGTCTATATATATATATATGCATATATATATATATGTATATTTCTCAATAGCTGGATTTCCCCAAGGTAATCAGCTTCTATGAGCTACTGTACTCAAAATAATTTTAACTTTATCTGATACACAATATTTATGAAACAAGTGTTTTATCTTCCTTTGTTGTTCTAAATTTAGAAGATGGGACATAGGATTTCAGACCTGGAAGAGGCCTTAAAAGATCATCTTATCCAACTTGCTCATTTTCCAAATGAAGAAACTGAGGTCTAGAGAGGTTAAATGATTTATCCAAGATTGTCCAGGCAGGTGAGAGCAGGGTTGGGATAGAAATCCAAATTCTCTGACTCAGAGTCATAATTATTTCCATGACACCACTCTGTCTATACACTTGAAGTCTGAAATTTTGTTGCTTTCCATTAAAAAGTAATTATCCTTTTCAAATTTATCTGAAGTTTGGAATAGAAGGTAAAAGGTGCTATTCTTTTAATGATGTTACCAGAAGCTGTGCAGAATAATTCTGATTGAAACTAGAATAAAATCCTGGGAATTCAGGAATCATGGGGGGGGCACTAGAGAGAAGAAAAAAATATGTTATTGATTGACATATGGGAAATCAAAAGCAAAAACCCAGGCAGATTCAGCAGAGATAAGGGCAACATATGAAAAAACAAGGAAAATTTGACTGTTTAAGAAGATCATAGAAATGAAAAGTTAGAGATGGCTAGAGTTTCAAATTTTCCCCCTCTTTCCTCCCCAAGATGCCTTGCAATCTAATATAGACTCTGCACATACATTCATATTAAACATATTTTCATATTAGTCATGTTGTAAAGAAGAATTAGAAACAATGAAAGGAACCACCAGAAAGAAGAAACAAAACAAACAAAAAAGAGAGAGTGCAAATAGTATGCTTTGATCTGCATTCAGACTCTGTAGTTATTTTTCTGAATGTGGATATAACATTTTCCCTCATGAGTTTTTTGGAGTTGTTTTAGATCATTCATTACTAAGATAAACTAAGTTTGTCAATGTTAGTCATCACATGATGTGGCTGTTACTGTGTACAATGCTCTCATGGTTCTGCTCATTTCACTCAGCATCAGTTCATTCAAGTCTTTCCAGGTTTTTCTGAAGTCTTCCTGCTCATGATTTCTTGTAGCACAATAGTATTCCTTTATATTCATATACCACAACTTGATCACCATTCCCCAATTGATGGGCATCCCCTCAATTTCTAATTCTTGGCCAGCTGCCATAAACATATTTGTAGAGACAGCTAAGTGGCACAGTGAATGGAGCACTGACCCTGGAGTCAGGAGGACCTGAATTCAAATCCAGCCTCAGACACTTGACACTTACTAGCTGTGTGAGCTTGGGCAAGTCACTTAACTTCAATTGCCTTGCTTCCCCCCTCAAAAAAAAAAAACCAAATTGTAAAGAAAAACAGGTTTGTACATACAGGTCCTTGTCCCACTTTGATGATCTCTTTGAGACAGAGACCTAGATGTGGTATTGCTAGGTCAAAAGTTATGACAGTTTGATGGCCCTTTGGGCATAGTTTCAAATTGCTTTCCAGAATTATAGCATAATTTCACGACTCCACCAACAATGAATTAGTTTTCAAATTTTCCCACATCTTCTCCAATATTTATGATTTTCCTGTTTTGTCATGTTAGTCAATCTGATAGGTGTGATGTAGTACCTCAGAGTTGTTTTGATTTGCATTTCTCTAATCGATAGTGATTTAGCGCATTTTTTCATATGACTATAGATAGTTTTAATGTCTACCTCTGAAAACTGCCTGTTCATATTCTTTGACCATTTGTCGATTGGGGAGTGACTTGTATTCTTGTAAATTTGACTCAGTTCTCTATATTTTAGAAATGAGGCCTTTCTGAGAGACAATAATTGTAAAAATTCTTTACTAGTTTTCTGTTTCTCTCCTAATCTTGGACTCATTGGTTTCGTTTGTGCAAAAGGTTTTCAATTTAATGTAATCAAAACTATCCATTTTGCATTTCTTCATAATTCAATTCAATTTGCATTTCATCATAATGTTCTCTATCTCTGGTCATAAATTCCTCCTTTCTCCATAAATCTGACAGATCAAACTATTCCTTGTTGCTCTAATTTGTTTGTATTATCAGATTTATCTAAATTGTGTACCCATTTCAACTTTATTTTGGTATATGGTGTCAAGTGTTGGTCTATGCCGAGTTTCTGCCATTTCCAGTTTCCCTAGTAGTTTTTGTCATATGGCGAGTTCTTATCCAAGAAGCTAGGGTATTGGGTTTATCAAACAGCAGATTACCATAATCATTGACTCCTGTGTCTTGTGTACCTAACCTATTCCACTGGTCTACCCATCTGTTTCTTAGCCAGTACCAAGTAGTTTTGATGATTGCTGCATTATAATACAATTGAAGATCTGGTATGGCTATGCTACCTTCTCTAGCATTTCTTTTTATTAATTCCGCTGATATTCTGGACCTTTTATTCTTCCACATAAATTTTCTTATTATTTTATCCAGTTCTGTAAAATAACTTTTTGGTAGTTTGATTGGTATGGCACTGAATAAGTAAATTAATTTAAGTGGAATTTTCATTTTTTATTACATTAGCTCAGCCTACCCATGAGAAATTGATGTTTTTCCAATTATTAAGATCTGACTTTATTTGTGAGAAAAGTGTTTTGTAATTGTGTTCATATAGTTCCTGGGTTTGTTTTAGCAGGTAATCTCCCAAATATTTTATAATGGCTACAGTAACTTCAAATGGAATTTCTCTATCTCTTGCTGTTAGGCTTTGTTAGTAATATATAGAAATGTCAAAGATTTATATGGGTTCATTTTATATCCTGTAACTTTACAAAAGTTGCTTATTATTTCAAGTAGTTTTTTATTTGATTCTCTAGGATTCTCTAAGTATATCATCATATCATCTGCAAAGAGTGATAACTTAGTTTCTTTGCCTATACTAATTCCTTCAATTTGTTATTTTTCCTTATTGCTAAAGCTTATGTTTCTAGTACCATATTGAGTAACAGTGGTGATAATGGACATCCTCATTTCACCCCCAATCTTATTGGAAATGCATCTAGCTTATCCCCATTAAATATAATGCTTGAAGATGGTTTTAGGTAGATGCTATTTATTTTAAGGAAGACTGCATTTATTCCTATGCTCTCTAATGTTTTTAATAGGAATGGATGTTGTGTTTTGTCAAAAGCTTTTTTTCCACATCTATTGAGATAATCATGTGGTTTCTGTTAGTTTTGTTGTTGATATGATCAATTATGCTGTTTTCCTAATACTGAACCAGCCCTGCATTCCTGGTATAAATCCTACCTGATCAAAGTGTATTATTCTCGTGATAAGGTGCTGTAATCTTTTTGCTAATTTTTTTTATTTAAAACTTTTGCATCTATATTCATTAGGGAAATTAGTCTATAATTTTCTTTCTCTGTCTTGAGACTTCCTGGTTCAGGTAACAGTACCATAGTTGTATCATAAAAATAATCTGGTAGGACTTCTTCTTCACCAATTTTCCCAATTAGTCTATGCAGCATTCAAATTAATTGTTCTTTAAATGTTTCATAGAATTCTGACCCTGGAGATTTTTCCTAGGGACTTCATTGATGGCTTGTTCAATTTATTTTTCTGAAATGGGTTTAAGTATTTTATTTCATCTTCTGTTAAGCTTAGCTGTTAATATTTTTGTAAATATTCATCCATTTCACCAAGGTTGTAGAATTTATGGGTACATGGTAGGGGCAAAATAGCTTCTGATTACTGTTTTAATTTCCTCTTCATTGGTGGTGATTTCATCCTTTTCATTTTTTGATACTGGTAATTTGGTACTCTTTCTTTTTAAAAAATCAAATTAACCAAAGGTTTATCAATTTTGTTTTTTTCATAAAACCAGCTCTTCGTTTTATTTATTAGTTCAATACTTTTCCTAATTTCAATTTTATTAATCTCTCCTTTGGTTTTCAGAATTTCTAATTTAGCATTTAATTGGGGATTTTAAATTTGTTCTTTTTCTAGCTTTTTTAATTGCATGCCCAATTCATTGATCTCTCCTCTCTTTATTTTATTCATTTAAACATTTAGATATAAAACTAACCCTAAGAACAATTTTCACTGCCACCTATAAATTCTGATATGTTGTCTCATAATTGTCATTCTCTTAGATGAACATACTACTGTGATTTTTTTTTGTTTGACCCACTCATCATAGGATATTTGCCTATTTCCTGGCTTTTAGAGTTGAGCTCTCCTGCTAGAGCACAGGGGCCACTGTTCCAAGCTTCTTGTGCTGGGGACCAGGGGCCTGGTCACTGGCTTTGTGTGCTGCGGCCTCGGGCGCAGGAAGATGGAGGCCGTAGGGGTCTGATAGCTTCCTGATGCTGAGCTGGGCTCAGCATCACTGAAGCTCTTAGAGCGGGCAGGGGTTTGGCCCCTGGAGGACACCTGCTCACCGGGGCTGCTCTGAAGCCTTGGAAGGTTTGCCTGCCTGCCTGCCTTAAGTTGTGCTGAAGCATGGGGAGGTTTGGCTGCTAGAGGACACCTGTTTGTATGCACACATGGTGGTTTTCTGAGCTGGAGTCTCTCAGCTCCCCTCCTGTCCCAAGGCTCTTGGGGATGGAGGGTGGGGGAAAGGGGTTTCTGGTGTCTGTGCTTGTCTGCTCCACCACCCTGGGGCTCAGGATCTCCCACTGGTTTGCTGAGTTGAGGCTTGCCACTGGCTTGCTGGAACTGTACTGCTCCCCTTCCACTAGAGTAAGAGGGACCTTTCCCATTAATCCTCTAAGCCTCCCAAGCTAAAAGACTGCTGCAATCCATTTTTTACTGGCTCAGCTGTTCCAGGATGTTTCCTAGGGTGATATTTTCTGGGTTTTTACAGGTTAATAAGGGAGTATGAGAGCAACTCACTGCTTACTCTGCCATGTTGGCTCCAAGAAGTCCAAAACAGCAATTTTCAAAGGAAGGCCATCAATAATCACTTTTTAAAATGCTCAAAATTAGAACTACACGAACTAAAGTACTTCTAAAGTCTACTTTACACCTATCAGATTAGCAAAGATGACAAATGAGCAAAATGACAAATGTTATAGGAGCTTTAGGAAAACAGATATGCAATTTCATTGATGATGAAACTTTAAATTGTCCCAGAAATTCTGGAAAGAAATTTGGAAATGTACTCCAAGTCACTAAACTACATACACCCTTTGACCTAGGAATACCATTACTAGGCATGTTGCTTCAAAGATATTAAAGAAAGAGGAAAAGAACCCATATATACAAAAAATACTTATAGGAGTTATTTTTTGTAGTAATAAAAAACTAAACTAAAGGGGGTGGCCACCTATTGAGGAATGGCTAAAAAAAATTACAGCATATGAATATAATGAAACATAATTCTGTCATATGAAATGACTAAGTCAACAGTTTGGGAGGAAACTGGGATGATCTTTATGAACTGATGCAGAATGAAGTAGGCAGAACTAGAAAAACATTCTATAAAATGATAATATTATAGATAAAGCATCTTTGAAAAGCTTTAGAATTTTGATCAGTGCTGTGTCAAACCATGATTCCAGAGGACCTAAGATGAAATACACTAATCATTTTCAGCCAGGAAGATGATAAGACTTAAAATGAAGAATAAGATTTATATTTTCCAATGTGGAAATGTTTTGCTTGATTATACATATGTGTTATTTTTATTTTATTTTTCTTACTGTTCAATAGGATGGGAATAAAGCTAGAAAATAAGTGCTTACTAATTTAAAAATCATGAAATTAAATTTTAAAGAAAATAATACTTCAAGTGGTAAAGTAAACATTTTTCTTTTCCAAATTATAGGTCGCTAGAAATACAATTACAAAATATTAAGACAGAATTATTATATAAAATAGAGAATAAATAACATACATTAGTACAAATCATATTTTCTTTTAAATTGTTTAAATGTAATGTTTGTTTTCATGTATTCAGCAATGCCTATGCATAAGATACTATTGTTTACTTCCAATATGTATATTCACACATTATGTCTGAAAATAAAAATTTGGCACATATTTATTCATGTTCTTTAAAAAAAACATTTTGAGGATATGCTTAAGTTTCCCTTATGAACTCCTTTTTGTGTATACAGAAAACAGAGAAACTGAAAAATTAGAAAAAATATTGAGGACATGTTCACATTGGGTATATTGTTCTCTCCTGCCTATTATTTCATGGGCACCTAGGTGGTACCTAGTGGATAAAGTGGTGGGCCTAGAATCAGGAAGATCTGAGGTCAAATCCAGCCTCAGGCACTTATTAGCTGTATGACCCTGGGTAAGTCACATAATGTTGTTTGTTTCAGTTTTTTCACCTGTAAAATGAGCTGGAGAAGGAAATGGCAAACCATTTCAGTATCTTTGCCAAGAAAATCTCAAATGGTGTCACAGTGAGTCTGATATGACTGAAATGACTTAGCAACAAAAGACAATTATTTCAGAAGGAGCAAAAAAAAAAAATCAATGAGCAACAATCACCCCCAACAAATGCTTATCCCTTCTCTCAATGACACGTCTTTCCACTATTCTCAGCAACTCTAAGAATATCCAGTTTACTTGACTCTGCTCTCACTGATTAATTCAGAGTAGGCCTGTTATTGTTTCCTGTTGTTTTTTTACATATGGGCCCACAAAAACCATACAAAATATACCTTCACTTTCACTTTTATAACACGGGCTATAATATCTTTCACATTTCATTGTTGTTATGTTTCCAAATGAAGTTACTTTCAAATTCTTTACTAATATACAACTTAATTTTCAATAACTTAACATACAAAACCACAATATCCAGTATCTTCCAAGGAAATATTGC
Organism: Phalanger gymnotis; assembly: GCA_028646595.1. Lineage (NCBI taxonomy): Eukaryota > Metazoa > Chordata > Mammalia > Diprotodontia > Phalangeridae > Phalanger > Phalanger gymnotis. The sequence goes on along the minus strand of CM053622.1, from coordinate 247,039,173 downwards.
TCATTTCAAAGAAATTTCTTTGAAAATTAATTATATCACCTTTTGCAAAGGCTGAATAAAAACTTTTCAAAAACCCCACACAGACAGGCACATTTCTCTGATCCTAACACAGAAGCTTCAAACTATCAGATTACTCTACCCTAGTTAAAGGGGCATGACACAGACAGATTCTTATCTAATCACAAGCTAGAAATGGAAACCAGGAGACACTGGAAAGGGATAATCAGGGTGAGGAAGAAGATTAAATGTAAGCACATCTTAATTCTTTCATATAAAATAAAGAGAGAATAAAAGAATGATCTTCAATAGAAGAGGTTCCACTAAAAGCCAGAAAGAAAATGTTTACAAATGAATACGGTTGGAAAAAAAAAGGAAAAAGCTTTATACATGCAGGCTTCAATGGAAATAAAGTAGAAAGACTAACAGAGACATTTTACAAAACCTCCTTACTTTTTCCTAAGCCACATACCCAGTGAAAAGGAAAAACAAAAACAAACAAACAGGAATTTACTAAGAGGTAGGATTGCCAAAGGGTTTGAGTAAGGTACTTGGGACTTATATGTGCAAAGTCCCATCTGTAGGTTTTTCACTCCAAATAGAAAATACTAATGGTTGCATGGAATAAGACACCCGATGCTAGCAAAATCTTAGTCAATAAAATTATCATTAGCAAAATCACAGAATCAGATTTTAGAGCCAGAACAAATCTCCAGAGTTCATCTATCCACCCCCAAAACTTTCCCTGGCCAGATAAGGCCATATTATCTTCATCATACAAATGAGAAAGTGGAAGCCCAGATAAATTACATGATCTTCCGCAGCTATTAAGTGAGCAACAGAATCCTAGAACTCAAGTCTGCTTTTTAGTGAGAAGAGTGAATTCTACAATGTGTTGTTTGAAGCTGGCACCAAGAAGACATTTGACCCTATCACTGATTATCGTGTGGTATAATGGATAGTTTACTTGGAAAAAGACTTGAGTTCAAAATCCTCCTCTAACACTTAAAATCCATGGGTGAGCCATATAATCTTGCTGAGTCACAGTTTGCTTATCTGTAAAATTCAGATAATACAGAGAATACCTATCTCACAAGGTCACTCTGAGGATCTGTTTTAATTTTGGATACAGCACAGGGAGCCTGGAATTACAGTGAGTTGAGACCTGGGCTCAAGTTCTAGCTCTTCCTAATTTGCTCTGTGAACTGAAGAAGGCTATTTAACTTCTACAGAATTCAGTTTTGTCTTCTTTAAGATTAGGAAACATTTGTAAAGCACTTTGTAAAACATAAAACACAATGAGATTTTTAGTTTTTTTGTTGCTGTTTTTTAAAGGTGGAATCTGTCCTAGAAGATATGTATATATCCTTTCAACTCAGTAAACCTTTCTATGGCTGACTTTCTAAAACATAAGTGATTGAACAGATGATTAATTTCCCTTCTACCTCTAATTTCTGTGACTCACTAGGCTACATTTCCTCCGTCATAGAAAAGTTTTCAAGAAAACCCCTTCTTAAAAAATTTTTGTGACCAAAATCAGCCTTTCTGCAAACTTATGGATACATAAAACATATGTGGATACAATGGATATGACTTTCTTAAACATATATTTACTCAGAACCTATCAATAAGTTCTGGAATTACCAAGTCCAGACTTTAGTCCTGTGGGCGAAATGGATAGAAAACATGCTTCCTAAATTAAAAAAATCTTTTTTTCTTAATTTGAATTATTTAATATTTCATATTTCCCCAATTACATGTAAAATTATTTTAACATTTGTTTCTTAAAGCTTTTTCTCTATATATCTATAACATATGCTGTCATGCAAAATATATTTCCATATTACTCAAGTTGTAAAGGAAAACAGACAAAAAAACAAAGAAAAATAAAGAAAGTTTAAAAAGTGTGCATTACTCTGTATTTAGACTCCAGCAGTTCTTTCTCTACAGGTGGACAGCATTTTTCATCATAAGTCCTTAGGAATTGTCTTGGATCATTGTATTGCTGAGAATAGCTAAGTCATTCACATTGATCATTGTACAATGCTGCTACTACTGTGTATACTGTTTTCCTGGTTCTGCTCACATCACTTTGCATCACTTCATGTAAATCTTTCCAGGTTTCTCTGAAAGCATCCTGCTCGTCATTTCTCATAGCTCAATAGTATCGCATCACAATAATACAGCATGACTTGTTCAGCTATTTTTCCCCAATTGATGGGCATCCCCTCAATTTTTAATTCTTTGCTACCACTAAAAAAGCAACTATAAATATCTTGGTATGTATAGGTCCTTTTCCTCTTTTTAATCTTTTTTGAATACAGAATTAGTAGCAACATTGCTGAATCAAATGATATACACAATTTAATAGCTCTTTGAACATAGTTGCAAATAGCTCTCCAGAATGCTTTAATCAGTTCACAACTCCATCGTTGATGTATTAGTGTCTCAATTTTCCCACATCTCCCCCAATATTTGTCATTTTCCTTTTCGGTCATATTAGCCAATCTGATAACTGTGGAGTGGTTCCTTAGAGCTTTTTAAATTTGCATTTCTCTAATCAATAGTAATTTGGAATATTTTTTCACATGGATATGGGTAGGTTTCATTATTTGTCTAAAAACTGCCTGTTCATAGCCTTGGACTATTTGTCAATTGAGGAATTGTTCTTATTTTTATAAAGTTGACTCAGTTCTCTACATATTTGAGAAATGAGACCTTTATCAGAGATACCTGCTGCAATTTTTTTCAAAGCTAATGATTACTGTGTATTTTCCTTCATCCTATTTCCCTGTTTACCCTATTCTCTCTCCTGTCAACCTGTCCACCCTCGTGTTTTAATTCTCATTACCATGTCCCCATATCTGCACTATCTGCACCCACCCTTCTCTTCTCCCCTTCACCTCCTACTTTCCTGTAGCATAAGGCAGATTTCTATACTAAACTGAGTATGTTATTCCCTCTTTGAACCAATTTCAATGAGAGTAACTTTTAAGTGTTTTTGCCTAACTCCACCTTTTTCCCCTCCAGGTCTTTTGTGCCTCTTTTTTTGTGACATAATTTACCCCATTCTTAACTCTAGCACATTTCTCTTTCTCATCCCTTAATTTCATTGTTTTTAGATATCATCCCTTCATATTCAACTCACACCTGTGCCATCTTATCTATATAGATGCCTTCTAACTGCCCTAATAATGGGAAAGTTCTTACAGGTTATAAATATCATCTTCCCATGTAGGAATGTGAACAGTTTAACATTATTAAGTCCATTTCTGATTTTTCATTCCTGTTTACCTTTTCGTGTTTCTCTGGAGTCTTGTATTTGAAAGTCAAATTTTCTACCATCAGGAATGCTAGAAAGTCCCCTATTTAATGAATGTCTTTTTTCCCTCCCAGTTTTGCTGGGTAGGCGATTCTTGGTTGTAATACTAATTCCTTTGTCGTCCAGAATATCATATTCCAAGTCCTCCAATCCTTTAATGTAGAAGCAGCTAAATCTTGTGTTATCCTGACTGTGGCTCCACCATATTTGAATTGATTTTTTTTTTTCTAGATGATTGCAATATTTTCTCCTTGACCGGAGAACTGGAATTTGGCTAAAATATTCCTGGGAGTTTTTACTTTCGGATCTCGTTCAGGAGAAGATTGGTAGATTCCTTCAATTTCTATTTTACTCTCTTGTTCTAGAATATCATAGTAGTTTCCCTTGATAATTTCTTGAAAGATGCTGTCTAGGCTCTTTTTCTGATTATGGCTTTCAGGCAGTTCAATAATCCTTAAATTTTCTCTCCCGGATCTATTTTCCAAGTTAGTAGTTTTTCCAATGAGATACTTCACATTTTCTTCTATTTTTTCATTTGATTTTGTTTCTTCTTGATGTCTCATGGAATCATTAGCTACCACTTTTCCAATTCTAATTTTTAAACAATTATTTTCTTCATTGAGTTTTTGTACCTTCTTTTCCATTTGGCCAATTCTGCTTTTTAAGGTGTTTTTCTGTTCACTGGATTTTTATGCCTCTTTCATCATTTGGCCTATTCTGGTTTTTAAGCTGTTATTTTCTTTAGTATTTTTTGAACCTCCTTTACCAAACTGTTGACACTTTTTCATAATTTTCTTGCATCATGCATCTTTTTTCCCAATTTTTCCTCTACCTCTTTTATTTGATTTTTAGAATCTTTTTTAAGCTCTTCCAGGATCTGACACTAATTCACACTTTTCTTTGAAGCTTTGGATGTAACAGTTTTGATTTTATTGTCTTCTTCTGAATTTGTATTTTGATCTTCCCTGTCACCATAGCAATTTTTGATGGTCAGGATCTCTTTGTGTTGTTTGCTAATTTTTCTAGCCTATTTTTTGTCTTTAAGTTTTATATTAAAGTTGGGCTCTGTTCTCAGAATAGAGGGCATTGCCCCAAGATTCAGGGGCTTTTTTGTGTAGTTGTTTTCAGAGATAGTTCTGGGGCAAGAGGAGGCAGTCTATAAGCTTTCAGTTTCTTCAAAGTGGTATGATCTAAGGAGTGGGATGTTTTACTCCTCTCCTGGCCTGTGCTCTAGTCTGTGAATGACCATAAGCACTCTTTTCCACCTTGGAACTGTGACCAGGGTCCTTGTTCCCCTGTAGCTTCAAGCTCTGGTTTGCTAGTGCTCCTTTTTACCCTGGGAAAGGAACCCAGGACTAAGACCTGGATCTAGTATATGGGTAATACAAAGGGGTCATACACCCAGTGCCATTACCCCTATAATTTTTGGATGAGTTGTCTGACCCCCTTACCATCTATGGGCTAACAACTCTGGAAGGAGTTGCTGCCTACTGCTGATTCTATTGCCCCTGATGCTGATTTCCTATGGTGCACCCTGTACTGGTACAGCTTGCACTGGAGTGCATTCCACTCTCAACTTGGTACGAAAGACATTTCCTGCTGACTTTCCAAGTTGTCTTGGGCTGGAAAATTGTAACATTCCCTCTTTTTATGGGTTCTGCCACTCCAGAATTTGTTTTAATGCATTATTTAAAGTGGTTCAGAGAGGAATTTGGGAGCACTCAGGTGAGTTCATAACATTTCTCTGCCATCTTGGCTCCATCCCCATCCTCCAAATTTAAGAACCTTATAATTATTTTAGATCTGTCATAAAGACATAAAAATCACATAATGCCTAAAAGTGCTAAATAAACAAAAGTACTAAATAAAAGTATGAAATAAAGCCTGAGACCCACATGGGGAACTAGTGAAAGATGAAGTTGGAAGAAGTTACAATGTAAAGTACTTTGAATGTCAAACTAAAGAGTCTAGATTTTATCCTATAAGTAGTGTAGAAGAAATGAGTAACAATGTGTTCTCCTACATGAAATCTTTTTTCTGATCCCTCCTGGTCTTAGAACCTTCCATGCTCAAATTATTTTTGCATTTCTTATGTATATACACACAGATATACATGTGTGTACATGAGTGTGTATATGCATGTACGTACGTGTGTATATATGTATGTATGTATGTATACATGAGGCATCTAGGTTGCACAATGGATAGAGCTGCCAGACTTAAAGTCAGAAAGACTTGAGTTTGAATCCTACCCCAAATTTCTATTATATGTGTGATTCTGGGCCTGCTTCAGTTTCATATGTCAAATTATAGGAATGCTACATGGAAGAGTTGAGATTTAAGGTAAGTCTTGAAGGAAGTGTAGAATTTAGACAACCACAAATTATTGGAATTTCTCCTCCTCCTGTTTTTCCTCCTCCTATTCCTCTTTTTTCCTTTTTTTTCTTCTCCCTCCTCCATCAATATCATCATCTTCATTATTACTTCTACAGTAATGGTATATAAGCTCCTAGAGGGTATGAACTGGTTTTTATTTTTTTGGTTTTGTATTATCAGAACCTAATGATTTTTAGTTTTTAGCAACCCCTTACTAACTTGCTCATTGAATGAGTGATATATTTTTAGTCTGTTAAAATCAAACTGGCATTTTAGGAAAATTATTCTAGCAGCGGTGCATAAAGTGAATTGTTCATGGGACCACGGTTCAAATCCCACCTCCATTGTTTACCATTTATAAAGTAACATTGGGTAAATCACTTCACCTTCCTGTGCCTCAGTTTCCTCTATTATGTATTATCAAGAGAGTTGACCGAGAGGGCTTTACATCTATAATCTACTGAAATTTCAAGCCTAATTGACTGGGAAAGTGGTGGTGTCATAAATAGAAATGAGCAATGTAGTATGGAGAGATGATTTAGAAGGGGGAGTGGTGTAGATTTTTTTTTTATTTTTGAACATCTATTTTTTTAAAACCTTGAGTTCCAAATTCTCTCCCCTCTTCCCTTCCCATCCACCCTCCCTAAGAAGTCAAGCAATTCAACATGGGCCACATGCGTATCATTATGTATAATCCTTCTACAATACTCATGTTGTGAAAGACTAACTATATTTTGATTCTTCCTAACCAGTCCCCTTTTATTGAATTTTCTCCCTTAACCCTGTCCCTTTTCGAAAGTGTTTGTTTTTGATTACCTTCATCTCCATCTGCCCTTCCTTCCATCATCTCCCTTTTTTATCTTCTTCCTCTTTCTTTCCTGTGGGGTAAGATAGCCAACAGAGTATGTATGGTATTCCCTCTTCAGGTCAAATCTGATGAGGGCAAGATTCACTCATTCCCCCTCACATGCCTTCTCTTCTCTTCCTACAGAACTGCTTTTTCCTGCCACTTTTATGAGAGATAATGTACCCCATTCTATCTCCTCCTATCTCCCTCTCTCAATATATTCTTGGTTTTAATCCTAGCTCCATTGACCTCC
>CM053622.1:247014932-247031878 GCA_028646595.1 Phalanger gymnotis | reverse complement strand
ATAGTTAATCTTTCACAACATGAGTATTGTGGAAGGGTTTTATATAATGCTACTCATGTGGCCTATGTTGAATTGCTTGCCTTCTTAGGGAAGATGGGCAGGGAGGGAAGAGGGGATAGAATTTGCAACTCAAAGTTTTAAAAACAGATGTTCAAAAACAACAACAAAAAAAGTTTTGCATGCAACTAGAAAATAAGATACACAGGGAATGGGGCATAGAAATTTATCTTGCCCTACAAGAGATGAAGGGAAAGGGGGATGGGAGGGGAGTGGGGTGACAGATGGGAGGGCTGACTGAGTAATGGGGCAACCAGAATATACACCATCTTGGAGTGAGGGGGAGGGTAGAAATGGGGAGAAAATTTGTAATTCAAACTCTTGTGAAAATCAATGCTGAAAAATAAATATATTAAATAAATTAAATTAAATTAAAAAAATTTTGAATTCTAAAATTCTATTCCTCCCTCTTCCTTTTCTCTCCCCACTCCTTGAAATGGCAAGCAATCTGTACAGGTTATATGTGTGCAATCATATAGAATATTTCCATGTTAGTCATTTTGTACAAGACAAATAGGAAAAGAAAAAAAAAGAAAAAAGGGAAGAAAGAAACAAGGAAAGAAAGATACTATGCTTCAGTCTGTATGCAGACAGTATCAGTTTTTTCTCTGGAGGTAAATAGCATATTTCATCATTATTCCTTTGGGATTGTCTTGCATCATTGTATTGCTGAGAATAGCTAAGCCATTCACAGTTCTTCATAAAATATTGCTGTTACGGTGGACAATGTTCTCATTTCACTGTGCATAAGTTCATGTAAGTCTTTACAAGTTTTTTTTTGAAATCATCTTACTTATCATTTCTTATAGCACAGTAATATTAATTAACAAACACATACTGAAGTTTGTTCAGCCATTGTTCAATTGATGGACATACCCTCAATTTCCAGTTCTTAACCATCACAAAAAAGAGCTGCTATAAATGTTTTTTGTACGAATAGATCCTTTTTTCTCTTTTAAAAAAATCTCTTTGGAATACAGACCTACTAGTGGTGTTGCTAGATCAAAGAATATGCACAGTTTCAGCATATGCTCTTTCAGCATAGTTCAAGATTGCTCTCCGGAATGGTGGGATCAGTTTACAACTCTACCAACAGTGCATTAGTAACTCAGTTTTCCTACATCCGCTCCAACACTTATCATTTTCCTTTTTTTTTTTTGGTCATGTTAACAGGCTGATAGGTCTGAGGTGGTAGTAGGAGCTGTTTTAATTTCATTTCTCAAATCACTAGTGATTTGGATCATCTTTTCATATGAATATAGATTGCTTTGATTTCTTCATCTGAAAACTGCCTGTTTATATCTTTTGACCATTTATCAATTGAGTAATGACTTGTATTCTTATAAATTTGACTAAGTTCTCTAAATATTTGAGAAATGAGGATTTTATCATAGGTAATTGCTGCAAAAAATTTTTCGCAGCTTTCTGTTTGACTTTTAAGTTTGGTCGCATTGTTTTTGTTTGTACAAAACCTTTTTAATTTTATATGGCCAAAATTATCTAGTTTACATTTCTTAATGCTCTCTATATCTTGTTTGGTCCCAAATTCTTCCCAAATCCTTAGATGTCAGTGGTTTTCTCATAAAGTATTTCACATTGTCTTCTATTTTCTCATTTTTAAAATCTTGATTGATTTTTGATGTCTTATGGATTCATTAGCTTCCACTTGTCCAATTCAAATTTTCTTAGGTTAGCTTTCTTTAAACCATGTTTTTCATTTGTCCAATTCTACTTTTTAAGGAGTTGTTTTCATCAGTTTTCGTATATCTTTTTCCATTTTTTGTGCTTCTTTTATCAAGCCATTGACTATTTTTTCATGATTCTTTTGTGTCATTTTCATTTCTTTTCCCAATTTTTCTAATACATCTTTGATTTTTAAAATTCTTTTTGAGCTCTTTTAGGACTTATTTTTGGGGCCTGAGACCAGTTCTCATTTTTTCTTTGAGGCTTTGCATGTCGATGTTTTGGCATTTTTGTCCTCTTTTGAGTTTTTGTCTTCATCTTCCCCGTCACCAAAATAACTTTTTGTTGTCAGTTTGATTTTTTGTTTTTGTTATTGCTGTTTTTTGCTCATCTTTTCCTGTTTATTTTGTTACTTTTAAAATCAAGGTCTGTTCCTGGCTTGGAAGGAGCATTGTCCCCCATCTTTTTGTTCCAGGGGCTACAGTCCCTGGTTGCTTGCCTGGTGCTGTGCTGGGTCATAGGGTGCTTGGCTGCTCACCTAGTACCTTAGCAGAGGTCCATGGAAGAGGGGAACTAATGCTGTACCAGGGCTGCAAGAGGGTCTGGCTGCTTGCCTGGTATTTCTCTGGGCTCTAGGGTGGGCCTGGTGCAATGCTGGGTCCATGGGGTTGGCAGGGACTTACTTGGTTGCTTGCCTAGTGCTGGGAAGCAAGTGGGGGGGCTGGTGCTGTGCTGAAACCCAAAATAAACCTTTCTTCCCAAACTTCCAAGTCATCTTGGCTCAGAAAAATTATATTAGTCCCTCTTTTTGTTGGTTCTGCCATTCCAGAATTCATTTTGAGGCACTATTTTATAGTTGTTTGGAGGTAAATATGGGAGAGTTCAGGCAATTTCCTGCTTACTCTGCCATCTTGGCTCCCCAAAATTCTAGTTTAGCCATTCTGGAGAAAAATTTTGAACCCATATATACAAAAATATAGCAACTCTTTTAGGGGATGCCCTTCAATTGGGGAATGGTTAAACAAGTTATATATGAAATGAATGGAATACTATTGTGCTGTAAGACATTAAGGGGATAGTTTCTGAAGAACCTGAGAAGACTTGTACAAACTGAAGTGAGCAGAACCAGGAGAATAATCTACAGAGTACCAGCAATCTTGTAAAGATATTCAACTGTGAAAGGCATAGTTAACTTTGATCGATACGGTGAACCAGCAGAACCCCAAATGACTCATTCTGTAAAATGCTATCTGCTTCCAGAGGGAGAACAGATGAATACTGAGCACAGATTGAAGTATTTTTTTTTTACTTTTTTTGGTTTGCTTTTTGGAATGTGGCTAATTTGGAAATATATTTTACATTACTTTATACATATAATAGGTATATTTCTTAGCTTCTCAATTTGGAACTGAAAATAAAAATAAAATTAAAAAAATACTTTCTAGGACCCTAGAAATGCTACTAAATTGGACTTTTATACACATCTCTGATTGGGTTAGCATCATACTTAATGTCATACAGCTGTTTCTCCTAAATTAAAAAATAAAAATAAAAGATGACATGACATATACATACATCCTACCCGAAACTGTCATGGTGATAAGCTTGATGTGACCAATGATGGTACTCCTTTGTGTTCTAGTATCACAAGAAGGAATGATAAATGATAAACTACCTGCTAGAATGCTTAAGGGCATATGGTGCTGATCACTAAAATGGGTGAACTATGAATCCTCATGAAATAGACTGAAGACATGGAAAACTTTTCTTATGTAATAATACTGTATTATAATGAGACTTAACAGAGACTTGACAGTTGGTCAGTGGATAGAGTGCTGGAGTCAGGAAGACCTGAGTTCAGATCTGGCCTCTGACACTAGCTGTGTGACCCTAGGCAAGTTACTTAATCTGTTTGCCTTAGTTCTGGAGAAGAAGATGGCAAACTACTCCAGTGTCTTTGCCAAGAAGGTCCCATGGACGGTGTTGGGATGCTGTTATCCATGGGGTCATAAAGAGGCAATCATGATTGAACAACTGAACAACAACAACAACAATAATGAAATTTGAAATATCTCACCAGTTGTAGGCAAGAGTTTCAGGGTTTTTTTTTCCTTTTAATCATACAATAAAATTTCTGATCAGTGGAGGACCATCATTTAAAAAAGAAAAAACCTCCATCTCTAGAGCTATGTTAGAAGAAATGAAATGGAATCAAAGACTTACTAAAATCTGAAGAGGGAAGTTAAGGAACCTGAAGAAGTTTAAAAAAAAACTTGAGAAGTTATACCTAGTAACAGACAAAAGGATCATGATGGTCATAAAGGATTTTTAAAAAGGAGATGAACATACTTAGACTGGAATTCTGGGGGGAAAAAGTATTTTTTGAGTTTGATGGCAAACTGGCACAATAATTGTACCAAAATAATCATTCCAAAAAGAGCTAGTAATTGCTTTAATCATCATGAATGAAGGCATTTTCACACAGGATTTAATGTAAAATATAAAAATATTTCAGCGCCTGTAGTCATCAGCATATGTAGTGATCGTTAAAGTAAAAAAAAAAATAAATGTTGGAGTTATCAAGGAATATCCCAAAGGATAGATGATAAACACCCACAATGGCAGAATTAAATTGAGAGAGCTATTGAAAATCTACAGAAAGGCGTTGGAAAATTACATGTGTAAAAACATTGGAAAATTACATATCTAAGCTAATACACACAATAGAAAACTTGAATGCCCTAAAGCTCCATTTAAAGGCAACGTCAAAGAAGCATGTAGAAAGAAATTCAGAAAACAAAAGCCTATCAGAAATTCTAGTTTGCCTTAGCTATGAAACAAAATGAAAATATTAAGGCAGCATAGAATCCAAGAAGCATAAAGAACAAGATAAACTACTTAGCATAATTTTAAAAATTGTTAAAGGCTTCATAAGTAAAGAAATCAGAAGTGAGAGAGAACTAAAGAATGAGGATATGGAAAATTTTTCATAAAGTAACAAAAAGTCCAAAATTGAAAAGAAATGCAGATTGAATCACATAAGACCCCCACTCCCTCCTGCCCTAGCCCCCCTCCAAAAAAAAAGAAGAAAGAGCTTGAATAGGTAAATCAAAGGAGTTGACTGAAAGGTTTTTTTTATCTCTTTAAAATTGGAAATCAAGAGGGCCAGATAAGGTCTAGATGATTTGCTCTACTCTAAGACACTTTTGCTGCTGGGGAAGGGGAGGGAAGATAAATCCTATAATATTAGGGTATCTACCACGAAAAACAATCTGGGATAAGCCCCAACAGTATAGCACCTATTCTAGGGCTACTCTCTCAATAAATGTTTTGTCAAGTGCCTGCTATGTATTGTGTATAGTGCTGGGAAAACAAATGGAAAGAAAGATAGTCCCTGTTTCAAGGAGCTTATAATCTAATAGAGTGAAGACTGTACACTAAAGCTGAAAAGAGGGGGTGCAATTGGAGTGGGTGGACACTGAAGGTACCTGAAGAAGAGATGTCTAGGGAACTCTCAAATTAGGGTAGTTAGGTAAAAAATAAGCATTTCAAGGTTGTGCCCAGGGTAGAATGACTACCCAAGTACTCCAGAGTGATTCTGCGTTCTTAGAATTAGAGGCACAGCCTAATAGCCAGAGGACAGCAAAGCAAAATCTTGACCAAAATGGCACAACATGAGCAATAGTAACAAAGAATGCCATATAAACATAGTGTGAATAATTTGAGCAATTTTCCCTGAAAAAACAGAGTGCACTCTCTCATATATGCAGCATCATTGGGAAAGTGGGAAGATTGTACAAATAGAGTACAATAGCAGGAGTATACATAGAGCAAACAAAGAAGGCAAAGACAACGGTGAATGGTCTATAGCAAGCACTTAATAAAAATGTGTATATTTGTGTGTGTGAGTGTGTGTATGTGCGTGTCTGTGTATAACAGTAATTACTTTGTCACCCACTGACCGAAGGTCAGGTGTGTAACATTTCACCCCTTCCCCATGGTTCTCTGGTACCCTTAAATGAGTACTAGTTATTCATTTCTGCCTTTGGATCAAGTATCCCCTGGGCAGGGGGTGGGGGAGTGGGGGATGAGGGAGAGAGGGTGAAGAACAATTCAGGTACATCTGGGTTATGTGTGTGTGTGTGTATGTTTGTGTGTGTGCGCACACGCATTCTTGTGCAGTCATTCAATAAGCATTTATTTTAAGCACCTTTTATGTGCCAGGCACTATGCTATGCACTGGGGATACAAAAAGAGGCAAAAAGCAGTCTCTGCCCTCAAGTAGTTTACAATCTAATGGGGGAAAACACGCAAACAAGTTATCTGCAAAGCAAGCTATATATAGGATAAATAGGAAATAATTAATAGGGAAAGCACTAAAATTAAGAGAGGTTGGGGAAGGCTTCCAATAAAAGATGGGCTCTTAGTTGAGACTTAAAGGAAGCCAGGGAAATCAGTAGTCAAAGCAGAGGAGGGAGAGCATTCTAGGCATGGGGAATAGAGAAAATGCCAGGAGCTGAGAGATGGAGTGTCTTGTTTGTGAAACAACCAGGCCATTGTCACTAGATAAAAGAGTACAGGGAGAAGAGAGAGAAGTATGTAGGAAGAATGGAAAGATTGTAGTGGGGAATTTTGAAGGGCTTTAAAAGTCAGAGAATTTTATATTTGTTCCTGGTGGCCCTAGGGAGCGTCTGGATTTTTTGAATAGGGGAGGGGGAGTCACTTAAGACACTCTAGGAAAATGACTTTGGTGTCTGATTGGAGGAGAGATTGGAGTGGAGAGAGACTTGAGACAGGTAGACCTATCAGCAGTTGCAACAGTCCAACAGGTCATAAGGGCCTAAAGCAGAGTGGTGGCATTGTCAGAGGAGAGGAAGGGATATATTGGAGGGATGTTGCAAAGGTGCTATAGACAACAGATTTTGGCAGCAGATTATATGTGGGAGTCAGTGGGGCATTGAGGATGACACCGAGGTTATGAGCCTGAGAGATTGGGAAGATGGTGGTGCCCTCTGCAGTAATGTGTGTATAGAAAGGTAGCGAAGTTTATTTCGCTATACTAAAAATGCTGAGAGGGAAGCAAAGGAAAACTTAAATAGTTAAGCCAAAGCCTGGCCTCTGACACTACTTGGGCCAGTTGCCTAACCTCTCAGTAGCCCAAGCACTTAACACTATAAATTTCAGAATGGCTGCTGCTGTGCATTGGTAGAGGGAGTTTCCTTACCAGGAGTCCTCTAAACCAATGAAATCATGGGGGGGGGAGGAGTTAAAGCAATAAATCTAATAATAACCAATTCAGTTCAATTCAGCAAACATTTGTTCACAGTAGAAGGACCAGAGTGTCAATTGACACAAAAAAAAATTACGATTTTACTTTGGAGTAAAAATTTACATCCTGTTTCATTTTTTCCTTCTGGATAAAAAAAAATGTGCATATCAATTGACTTAAGACCATTTTTATATACTAGATGAGGATACAAATACAAAATCCAATTCCTTACCCTCAAAGGGCTTACATTCTATTGGTGGAAGTACAGATAAGTAAATATGGAATATAGGCAAAGTAAATGCAAAGCCAAATTCATAAGCCATATAGATCCACAAGCACATTTGTTTTATTTTCTCCTTAGAGGCTGAGTGGCATAATGCAAGGTAACTCAAAAGACCTTTTTAAGCTATGCTTTAAAACTGTGATGAGACTGTTGGGGTACCTTGTAGCTCAAGTACAAGTCTTGAAATCAGGAAGACCTGGGTTCAGATCTCCTTTTTGACACTTTAAACTCCCTGGAACATATCTATTAAGTCACAGACCCACAAGCCAGTTGGTGGAGGGAATTCCTCAGCTTGGTAAACCCCAAAGCCTTCCTATATCTCTTCCTTATGTTATAATCTCTTTGTAAGCAGAGATTGTTATTTTATACCCTGTTTTTTTTACATTTTCACATTCTATAATGTCTGGGGGCCATCTCCAGTTGTCCTGACCTATATCTTGCCACTTGACCATCTGGGTCTGGCTCTGGAGTACAAAGTGAGACTGGTGCCCTTGCACAGCCCTCCTTCACTTAAATCCAGTTCACTTGCAAGTCATGGCATCATCTTCCCGATGTCATGGTCCTCTTTGAGAATGAAGGAGAAAAGGAACAAGTCCCCAGCAATAGCATTTCCCCAGTTTGGTAGATCAGGGCACCCCAGTTCAGTTTAGGCACTTAACAGTCAGATTGGCTAACATACATACAGTCTACCCACAGAGAAGGGGGAATTAGGTTGACAGTTAATCTTGGTTCCTTTGTAAATCATCTTTGATTCCCTGTAGCTGTGAGTCTTACTTCTCATTTGTCAGTTAGTCAACATTTATTAAGTACCTACTGTGTGCCAGGCACTGCTCAGTGCAAAGGATTCACAGTATTATGTACTTCTTTTATGAACTTTACACATTTTAATTTGAATTATATTTATTAGTGTATTTGTGAACGTGCCCCATCAACCTCTAGAGCATAAACAGACCTCCAGTATCTTCCCTGGTTCCCATGGTCCTTTCCACATAGCAGACACTTACTAAGTGTTTGGTGAATGAGTTAATAATGAATGAATAAGGTAGATTGGGTTGATTTAGAGAATCAGTAATACCCCTCATTTGTCTACTAAAATGTTTTTCTCAAATGCCTTGATATACTTTCATAGTCACTTAAAAAAAGAAAAGCAGCATATATTCTAGATAGCACTCAGTGAGAGAAATATCTTCTAAACTACCTTTGGCATTCCTCTGGGACAGTAAGTCAGAACAACCTGGGGGTGAGAATTTTAAAAGAGATAGTATTTTTGCAATAGCTATGGATGGTCCTGTTTCCTGTCATTATTTATTATCAAAAAATGTATTTGGGCATCAGTGCTCAGACTGCTCTTGCAATTTGATACTGTCTCAAATCAGGGTAGGAATACCAGCTCCAGGGGGAAAAAGAAATTAAAGGTTTCAGCTTATTTGTATTCTATCTCAGAGTAGTACATGCTTCTCAAAAAGATAGATTGTTCTATTCTTTGGAACTACAGTATAATGCATCTAGAGTAACTGTTCTGCTACTTTCAGAATTAGCTGGGCAATCCTTGTTGTTGCCTTAAGAGATTTTTAATTATATAGTTTATTTCAGTAATGCTTTATTTTACAGTGTTCTTACTTCCTGTAAGTGCACTTTGTGTATGTAGCAACCGTTGTTCCTTTAATTATATGGTTAAGTATCATACAATTACAGGGTAAACACTTAAGTTATTTTTGTCCAGTGTGACCAGTGTTTAGGTTACACAGTATTCTTAACAAAAGAACCAAATGGTGCTTGTGAGTTCTTCCTGTGATGCCCCTAAACAGGTTCAGGCACAAACCTAAACCTTCATCTGATTTTTTCCCCCTTTCAAATCAAAACAGCAGTGCCAGGCTAAAGTGCACCTTTATGTGGAAAGCTATGTTACTTTGAAAGTGAAAGCTCTCATACCACTGAGTTTTTGATGCTGTTTTAACATCTTAGTAATACAAATATCAAGCAAAAACATTCCAAGTTCAGTTCTCATCTTTCTCAAAGAATCACAGATGCTCAAAGTTAGAAGAGACCTTAGAGGTCACCTCGTCCAACCCATCCCTGAAGCAGAAATACCCTTTCCATTGCTGCATATTCTGAGAAATTTGTTTCCAGTCCAGTGCACTTATCTGAAATGTAGCACAATGATTTCAATCTAAGAGCTATTCTTGATTTTTTTTAAAGTAAATGGAGGGAGAGTTAAAGTGACAGAGAAAGTTTCAATAAGTAGAAGTGCCTGAATTAGTTAGGGGTAAATTATACTTCTTACTCTGCTATTCAATGGAGCATTAGATTTTAGAATATTACAAACTGTTATCACTGCTATTTGAAGTTCTGATTTGATCTTCATCAGTTTAATAATTGCCCCTTTTTATCAAGAAACTTCTTTAGCTGCTTATGTTGTCAGTTTAAAGTTTTATGAAATAAACATTATTATTTCCTTGTAAAACGTTGAATGTGTGCATGAAAGGATGCCTTAGATTTTAGAAATTTATTGTTGAGTTTATAGGTGTCAGTCATTGTGTTAACTGTCACCTGAAATTTCCTTTTATTAAAAATCTTTCAGTTTGCCTTACCTTTGTTCTTTGTAAAAGTAGGGATGCATCAACTTTTATTTCATTATCCTACTTTTTTTGTACTTTTCTTTTTCTCAAATCAAAACCATCATTTTCCTTTGTTGTTGTTGATCAGATATAATGTACAGTGGAAAACCAAACTCATACTTCTGGGGGGGGGGAATGACTTAAGCACTATTCACAGAGTTTCAAGTGTTTTTTTTTAAAAACCAAATCTTCAGATTCATTGTTAATAAAGCAGCTATAGGAGCCAACAAATTAATTAGGTAAAAACTTATCAATGACCAGTGAGTGAGCAAGTGCTAAACACTTTTAGGTTCTGGCAAAATAAATATGAAACAGTCTCTACCCACATGGAGCTTGTACTCTGCTAGAGGAGGCAATATGAGCACACATAAGTACAGACAAAATAAACAGGAAGTAATTATGGCAGAGGGTTGGTCAGTTGAGGCCTCAGGTAAAAGGTATCATTTGAGCTGAGCTTTGAAGGAAATTAGAGATTCTACAAAGAGATCTGGAGGAATTACATTCAGGCATGTGAGGCAACTAGTGCAAACGCATGGAGATGAGAGATTGAGTGTTGTGGGTGAAGAAAGGCTAAAATCTATCAATAAGCATTTAGTAAATTCCTTTTATGTTCATGTCAGTATGTTAAATGCTTAGGAGATAAGGTAAAACCAAAATGATCCTTGCCCTCAACAAGCTTACAAGAGAAACAGAGTCAAGCATGGAGATCCTGAAGGAGATTGATATCTATCTCATAGTACACAGATGACTTTGGATGTAGCACTTACTCTCTCAGGGCCTCAAGTTTTTCATTGACCAAAAAGAGAGCTAGACTAATTAACCTCAAAGGTTCTTTTGGTCTCTTCCAGCTGCAAATCTCTAATTCTAACATCCATAATTATTTTCCATCCTTAATTATATACATTGTCATATTTTTCCTATCTATCTTGTGTTATTTACTATAATCCTTATTTTTTAGAACAACCAAATATTGGGCATACTAGAGACACCCCTATATATCTGAAACACTGTATCCTCAGTATATTTCTCCAGGCATGTGCATTCTATGCTTGTAAGCAGTGTTTGCTTTCTGACACAGTGAAATTTGAAGATTAGAGTTTTCTTCAGGCAACTGTCAGCACTTTTGTTTTTCAGGTATTTCATTCTGTTACCTACATTAGCTTTTGCATAATAACATTGATGTGAAGAGATTCCCGAAAGATGCACTGTAATCATATTTTTATTTTTATGTTTATCTTGTTATGTATCATATCAATTTATCTCATTTTCTTGGTATATACACGCATTCGCAAAGAACGGAATTTAATGTAAGCACCCTACAGTTATCAAAATAAGACTGGAAGGTATCCCCCTCCTAGTTTGTGTAAGTTAGGTCGTAAGTTCTCTCAAAAAAACAAATCTGCTTTTGTTTGGGATGTGAAATGCTTTGGTTAGCTTATCATGAAAATTATCTATTTTTATGTTCTTATAGAATGGTTCCCCCATAGCTCTATAAGCCCCATATTCACTATATTTGCATGGTATTTCAAGTCACATAATTATGTACACATGCACAAATCAAATTGAAATGGTAAATCAAAAAGTAAAACATTTAATTAGGACTGAATAACCAAGTATATGACACAGAACTATTTTCTATCCTTTCCCATGCCCCAAACATGAAAAACGAATATCTCATACTTTTCCCGTAGTGATGATGTGAAAGATAACTCTCCATGGACAGCTCACAATTGGGGGTGATTTTTTTTCATAACCAGAACACTAAGATATGCAACGCTTGGCATTATCCCAGAGATTTGCCCTGACTTGAAACGTTATCAGTTGGTACTTAATCTTTGCCCTTTGATGTCTGCCTTCAAAATTGCCACTTGCTGCTTCTCTGAGAAGTTGTTTTTGCCATCATCTGGTAGGAATGCCATGTGTGACTGAGATTGCTTTTTTTTCTACATTATTACTACTAGTATCTGTTGGAGCAATTCTCTATTCCTGCAGTTTCTTATTGCTGAGAGGGAATATTATTGTTCTTTTGTGAAACTGGCCACTGCTAACGTGGGTACTTAACAAACTTTTTATTAGTTTTTATTTATTTTTTTAGTTTGAAGTAATTTATTCCTGTGGGATTCTTATTTTAAAATGAATTTTTTGTCTCCTCTTTTTCTGCATTTTGATAGTATTATGTAGAAATACTTACTTATGTGGGTTTATCTTTCAACTTTGATAAAATTTTTAATTGCTTTGACTATTGCTAGTCAATTCTTTAAGAGTTTTCTCAGTATACCATTATATCATTTCAAAAAGTGCCTCATTGCCTATTTTTATCCTTCAATTTCTTTTTTTTAAATAGTTTTTACTTTTTCCAATTACATGTAAAGAGAGATTTATCATTTTTTTAAATGTGATTTCCCAATTTTCTGTCTCCTTGCCTCACTTAAGCAATTTGATACAGGTTATATACGTACAGTCATGTAAAACATTTCCATGTTGCAAAAGAGGAAACAGACCAAAAGAAAATAAACAGAGTATAAATAGTATCATTTGATTTGCATTCTCATGCCCATCAATTCTATCTCTGGATGTGAATAGAATTTTTTTTCATGAATCCTTTGGAATTGTCTTAGATCATTGTATTGCTGAGAATAGCTAAGTCTTCATAGATGATCTTTTATACGATGTTGCTGTAATCATGTACAAAGTTTTCCTGGTTCTGCTCACTGTACTTTGCATCAATTCATGTAAGTCTTTCCAGGTTTTTCTGAAATCCGCCTACTAATCGTTTGTTATAGCATAATCTTCTTTCTCCCCACATAGGAGTAACACAATAGTTCTAGTATAATATTATTGAATATTAGTGGTGATATTGGTAATCTTTGTTTCACCCCCTGATCTTACTGGGAAGGCTTCTAGCTTATCCCCATTACAGATACTGCTTGCTGATGATTTTAGATAAGTACTATTTATCGTTTAATGAAAACTTCATTTATTCCTATGTTCCCTAATGTTTTTAATAGGAATGGGTGCTGCATTTTGTCAAAAACTTTTTCTGCATTTATTGAGATAATCGTGATTTCTATGGGTTTTGTTATTGATACGGTCCACTGTACTGATAGTTTTCATAATATTGAGCCAATCTTGCATTCCAGGTATAAATCCCACCTGGTCATAGTTTATGATTCTTGCAACATTTTGCTGTAATATCCTTATTAGTATTTTATTTATATTGTGAGGGAAATTGGTATGTAGTTTTCTTTCTCCATTTTAGCTCTTTTTGGTTTAGGTATCACCATTTTTGTATCATAAAAGGAATTTTATAGAACTCTTTGCCTACTTTTACAAATAGTTTTTGTGGTATTGGAATTAATTATTCTTTAAATGTTTGGTAGAATTCACTCATGAATGCATCTGGTCCTGTGGATTTTTTCCTTAGAGAGATCATTTTATGGCTCGTTCAATTTCTTTTTCTAAGATGGGGCTTTTAGTAGTCTGTTTCCTCTTCTGTTAATCTGTGCAAGCTATATTTCTGTAAATATTTATTGATTTCACTTAGATTATCAGATTTAGTGGCATATAATTGGGCAAAATAGTTCCCAATGATTGCTTTAATTTCCTCTAAATCAGTGAGTGAATTTTTCCTTTTCATTTTTGATTCTTTTATTTTGGTTTTCTTCCTTCTTTTTTAAAATCGTATTAAGCAGTAGTTTATGTTAGTGATTTTTTGCATAAAACCAGCACCTACTTTTATTTATTAGCTCAATAGCTTTCTTACTTTTAATTTTATTAATCTCACCTTTGATTTTCAGGCTTTCCAATTTGGTAATTAATTGGGGATTTTTAATTTATTCTTTTTTTTTTAGTTACAGGCACATTGATCTGTTCTGTCTCTGTTTTACTGAATTAAGTATTTAAAGGTATAAATTTGTCCTAAGTACTGCTTTGGCTGCGTCTCATAAATTTTGTTATATTGTTCTCATTGTTGTAATTCTCTTATATAAAAAAAATTATTGATTGCTTCTTTTTTTTCAAAATGCCTATTTAAAAATATATATTTTTAGTTTTCAACATTAAGTTTTAATTTTTTCACAATATTTATTTATTGATTAGAATATTGGCGATTTTCTACCCAAATTGATTTACTTATTCAGTGCCATGCCAAATCAAAGTACCAAGAATTACTTTATGGAGCTAAAAACAATAATAACAAAATTCATCTAGAAAACAGGTCAAGAATATCAAGGGATTTGATGGGGAAAAATTGTGAAGGAAGGCAGCTGAGCAGTACTAGATTTCAAACTATATTACAAAGCAGTAATCACCAAAACAATCTTATACTGGCTAAAAAATAGAGTGGTAGATCACTAGAATAAATTAGGTACACAATACACAGTAGTAGGTGACCATAATAATTCAATGTTTGAGAAATCAAGGTTTAGGAGCAAGAACTCATAGTTTGACAAAAACTACTGAGAAAACTGAAAAGCAGTTGAGCTAAACTAGGCATAGACCTACATCTCACACCATACACCAAAGTCAAAATGGGTACATGATTTAGATACAAAGGGTGATATCATAGGGAAGAGTTTGTGACTAAATAAGAGAAGATTATTAGAAAAATGGATAATTTAAATTAAGTCATTGCCAAAGAAAACCAATGTAGTCAAGATTAAAAGGAAAGCAGGAAAATTCGGAGTAGGGGGATTTACAGGAAGTTTTTCTGATAAAAGTCTCATTTCTCAAATGTATAGGGAATTGAGACAAATTTATAAAAATAAAAGCCATTCCCTGGTTGATAAATGATCAGAGGATATGAACAGACAGTTTTCAGAAGAAAAAATAAAAACTATCTATAGTTATATGAAAAATGCTCTAAATCATTAATAATTAGAGAAATGAAAATTAAAACAACTCTGTACCACCTCACACTTATCAGATTGGCTAACATTATAGAAAAGGAAATTTATAAGTGCTAAAGGGGGCGTGAAAAAATGGAGATACCGCTTCACTACTGGTAGAGTTGTAATCTGGTCCAACCATTCTAGAGAACTGTTGAGAACTATGCCTTAAGGACTATAAAACTATGTATACCTTTTGACCTAGCAATACCACTACTAGGTCTGTATACCAAAGAGATCAAAGGAAAAGGAAAAGGAGCTATATGTACAAAAATATTTTTAACAGCTCTTTTTTTGGTGGCAAAGA
This sequence comes from Phalanger gymnotis, assembly GCA_028646595.1. NCBI lineage: Eukaryota > Metazoa > Chordata > Mammalia > Diprotodontia > Phalangeridae > Phalanger > Phalanger gymnotis. The sequence goes on along the minus strand of CM053622.1, from coordinate 247,016,775 downwards.
ATTGGAAATTGAGAGGATGCCTATCAACTGAGGAATGGCTGAAAAAATTGTGATATATTATTGTGATAGAATATTACTGTGCTATAAGAAATGATGAGAAGGATGGGTTAGAAAAATCTGGGAAAACTTATATGAACTGATGCACAGTGAAGTGAGCCAGGAGAATATTGTATATAGTAATAGCATATTGTTCAGAATTGAACAGAATATTGTTCAACTGTGAAACTGCCTCTCATTCAGTATTCACATTAACTACTTCTGTAGTGAGTGCATAATGTATGAAGTGAGTACAACAAAGGAGAACAATTTATACAATAACAACATTGTAAAGATAAACAGCTTTGAAAGACTTAAGAACACTGATCAGAAAGGACCTCTGATGAAACATGCTACTCACTTCTTGTCAGAGTTTTGATGGACTCAGGGTGCAGATTGAGATTTATTTTTATATTATTAATACAAAAAGTTGTTTTGCTTTGTAAATATTTGTTATAAGGGGTTTGTTTTTTTATGTTCAGTGGAGGGGGACAAAAGCCATCAATTTTTGTTATTTTGTAATTGTTAATTTTGTCAATTAAATTTTTAAGAAAAACAAATGCTTAATGTAGGAAGAACCATAATTAATAGTAGTCCTCAATACTTTGCTCTTCTCTTCTATTTCATTGTATGAGCCTAAGCTGTAACTTTGTTTCTAATACTCATGCATACTTTTTTTTAAATTTCATACTTTATTATTTAACATATTTTTGGTTTTCAGCATTGATTTCCACAAGATTTTGAGTTAAAATTTTCTCCCCATTTCTACACTCCCCCAATTGCCCTGTTCCTCAGGCAGCCATCCCTTTTGTCACCCCACTACCCCTCCCCACCTATCCCATTTCTCCTTACTTTCTTGTTGGGCAAGATAGATTTCAATGCCCCATTGCCTGTATATCTTATTTCCCAGTTGCACGCAAAAACAATTTTTTTTGAGCATCTGCTTTTAAAACTTTGAGCTCCAAATTCTCTCCTCTCTTCCCTCCCCACTCACTCTCCCTAAGAAGGCAAGCAATTCAACATAGGCCACACTTGTATCATTATGCCCTGTCCTGTCCCCATTTATACAATTTTCTCCTTTGACCCTGTTCCTTTTCAAAAGTGTTTGCTTTTGATTACTTCTTCCCCCTATCTGCCCTCCCTTCTGTCATCCCCCCCTTCTCATCCCCTTCCCCCTACTTTCATGGTAAGGGGAAAGATCCCCAATTGAGTGTGTATGTTATCCCCTTCTCCAGTCAAATCTGATCATTCCCCCTCACCTGCCCCCTCTTCCCTTCTGATGAACTGCTTTTTCTTGCCATTTTTCTGATAGATAATTCTATCTTTCCCTTTCTCCCTCTCTTAATATATTCCTCTCTCGTCCCTTAATTTTGTTTATTTAGATATCATCCCTTCATATTCAAGTCACCCTCTGCCCTCTGCCTATGTATATGTATATTCCCTTCAATTACGTTAATACTAAGAAAGGTCTCATGAAGTATTACACACATCATCTTTCCATGTAGGAATGTAAGCAAAACAGTTCCACTTTAGCAATTCCTTTATGATTTCTCTTTCTTGTTTACCTTTTCATGCTTCTCTTGATTCTTGTGTTTGCAAGTCAGATTTTCTATTTAGCTCTGGTCTTCACTGAAAAAGCTTAAAAGTCCTCTATTTTATTGAAAATCCATATTTTGCCTTGGAACATGATACTCAGTTTTGATGGGTAGGTGATTCTTGGTTTTAATCCTAACTCCTTTGACCTCTGGAATATCATATTCCAAGCTCTTCAGTCTTTTAATGTAGAAGCTACTAGATCTTGTGATAT
>CM053622.1:246995755-247014432 GCA_028646595.1 Phalanger gymnotis | reverse complement strand
CTGGGTGGGTTTTCGCTGCCTGGCCATGTTCCCAGCCAACTCACTTGACCCTTGAGTTTTTCAGCAGGGTATGACTACTTGTAGACTAAAGAGTTCTATATTCCAAGCCTGGGGGGATGCACCAGCTCTGCCACACCAGCACTCCTCCTTCCCCAAGAATCCCCAACCCAGACTGGACTTAGATCTTCAGCAGGCTGTTCACTCCTGCTCTGACCCACCACTTAATTCCTCCCACCATGTAGGCCTGAGGCCAGAAGCAACTGCAGCTGTAGTTCTGTAGCTGCCCCACCTCTGCTGCCCCCCCAGGGGAGGTGGCTGAACCCCAAACTCTATTCTAGTCCCCAGCAGTTTCTCCCACTAACCTACTCTGTTGTCCTTGGTGTTTGTGGGTTGAGAAGTCTAGTAACTGCCACAGCTCACTGATTCAGGGCGCCAAGGCACTCTTTGCCCAGCTCCCAGTCTGGTCAGTCCACGCCGCCCACACTGGGCTCTGCTCCACTCAGCTCCGCTCTTCTCCGCTCCCAGCTCCATGCGGGATAGCCCTTACCCAGAGATCATCCAGGCTGTCCTGGGCTACAGCCCTGCTTCCCTATGCTATTTTGTGTGTTCTGCAGTTCTAGAATTGGTTCAGAGACATTTTTTATAGGTTTTCGGAGGGACCTGGCGGGGAGCTCACGCTAGTCCCTGCTTTCCAGCCACCATCTTGGCTCCGCCCCTTATCCTATTTTCTTGAAAAAAATCTTTTTTAGAACCAATGCCTCACTAGATCAGAGTTGGGGAAAGGATGCTTTCAGAAGTTAAGGTGATGTAAATCAAGTATCAACAAAAAAGGTTTTTGTTTTTTCAAAAACAATATAAAACATTGGGCAGATCTGGGTTTCGAGTCTGACTATGTCCCTCATTATCTGTATGAACCTGAAGTGATTCACTTCACTTCACTGGGCCTGAGTTTTTTAAATAAATAACCTGGAGGACACAGATCATCCTTCTAGCTCTAAAATTCTATAATTCTGTATTTTCAATAGGAAAACACTAAAAGCAGCTCTACATTCTTTCAAGGCCTTTCAAATACTCCATCTCTTCAGTTTGTAATGGCAGAGGGGAAATAGGGGGAAATATACTTGAAAACAATTATTTTCAATATGGAGCATTCTTTCCCTTGTTTGAAACTCTGTTATTGTGATCTAGTAGTTCCACTGGTTGGTTTTAAAATTTTTATTAAGCAGGAAAAATTCGGAATGCACTAAATTTAAACTAACTAGAATGTAGTAAGAAAGAAACTAAACTAAATGGACATTTTTCATAGGATTTGACTCTTAGGCAGAAAGTGAAGAAGAAATAAATTGGTATAAGGAATTTACTTAATAGAAACACCTTCTTTATTATTAACAAAAAATATTGATTGATAACCTACTAAAGACAAGGCAATGGAGATGACAGAAACATGAATAGACAGTAAAGATATACAGTACAGGAGACAAAAAACACAGGTGAATGTGAGCCCACAAGACATTGTATAAGGGATTTCATGAGTCCCTGAATGCCTTTCCCTTCAACTGGTAATATCAAAAAAAAAAAATAAGCAATTAAATCTAAATAGATTAAATGATCCTGAGATAACATATCTGGAAAGAACAATTCATAGTGAAAATCTTTTAAAAAATCAGAGATTTTGAGAGTTGGAAAGAACCTCCACAGCCACAATGATATACCTGACAAGCAGTTATTCAGCCTCTTTTGAAGACTTTCATGGAGGGGGAACATATCTTTGTTGCATCCTTTAAAAAAACAAAGAAATGAAAAAGGGGAAATAAGAGGAAAAAAATGCTTTACCTTATGCATTACAAAAACTCATTCTTTGAAGAAATACTGAAATATGTTTGCTAAATTTCATTTCTAAGGCAGGAAAGTTGGTTAATACATTTTAAAATGATTTTCATTTAAAAAGGTCAAAACAGAAAGGTGTCTGATCAACCCTGAATTCACCATAAAATTCAATTAACTAGTAAATACCATTCCTTCATCATTCTAGTTCTTATATTGGTCTCAACAAAGGCTGTATAAATATAGTTTGCACTCCTAGAAAGAGATATCTTTGAAAGGAAAATAATATAAATTGAAAAAAAAATCAAAGAAAATTTGCTGCATTAAAATACATTCATTGTAAAGTTGTCTTTCAATTTTAACAAAGCTGCTTTATTCATCCTTTAATCACTCTACTCTCTTCATCTTCATCACTTTCATTACTGGATTTAGGTTTTATAAGACACATATTTGGACCTGCATAATGAAAACATTCTTATCATTTCTTACATAGCACTTAGAGCTAAAAGGAACCTTAGAAATCATCTACTATATCCCTTTCTTTTAACAGATCTTGGTTTAGGGAACAGGAGTGTGGTACAACAGGTGTAGACTATAGCATATATCATCAGACTCGGTTACTTTGTTGGACAGACATCCTTGACTATTTCTCTTTATTAAAAAGTAAAGTTCAATGTGTGTGTGCACTTACTTTTATATTGGGGAAAGTAATCTTAGAAAATGACCATCATTAAAAAAAAAAAAAACTTCAAAAGGCAATCGATTTTTAAATGGGAAAAAAAAACCATACACATTAATACTCAGCCAACAGTACTGTTTACACCATAAATTCCTACAGTGATTAAAAATATTTTTGAAAAAAGCTGCTCAACGCTTTTTTTTTTTGCAAAATTCTGGTTTTCTTAAAAGCAGTGAATCTTCCAGAGGCACATATGCACGCAAACATGCTAATGTTTTTGCCAGAAATACTTAATAATGGTCAGCAAGTAGAACATGGGATTGATGAGACATGTAAACAAAGATATGCTGTACTACTAAGTAGTGTGGTGAAGGCCAAAGAGACTATGAGCTTCAAGGCTAACATTAGTATGTGCACAGGTATTAGTGCATTTGACCCCCTTTTGCCTTTAATCTTGGTTTGTGATCCTTCTTCTACTGGAGCTAAGTCTTTGATCTCACATAGATTTCCAGACGCCAGAGAAATTCCACTCTGTTTGTGTCACACACTCTGACTAAATTTGAAAGAGATTATACTCAGTGTAAAAAAAAGACCTTAGGTTTAGTGGCTGGAGTAATGAAACTGCCCAAATAAATACTTGGCAGAGAAATTACCTTGACAACTGCCCTTAAACCCTCATTTGAAATCTTAAAACCCAAGACTGCATAGCCTCTGGAATAGCTGCCAAAAGGCTGTGATAGACTTTAATATTGTCACTTAGTCAATATAAATATTCTCTGTAATACTGCAATGCAGATTGCCCTTCCCAGACCCACCCCCCCCCGAACAAGTATCTGTGTCACAGAGCCTAATCCAAAAAAAGTTACCATTTGCGTTCTTCAAAAAAATTACAAGTGTAAAGACTTGAGAATTCAACTTAGCAAACATTAAAATGCCAGAATTAGATTAAATACGCTAAAAGGCGGTCTATGATAATGGATAAAGGTGGTCTGCGGAAACAGGAGAAAAGAGGCTGATCCTGGAATCTGAGAATAGGGATTCAAATTCCACCACTGAGATTTTGATTTGTAAATCAATTACCCTCAGCAAACCTCAGTTTCCTCATCTATATATAGTCAGGAAGCTGGCTTAGGTGGCTTCTGGGTTCCCTTCCACCTCTAGACCCTACCTTCCCATTAACTGGGTTCAAAGCCAGACTCTGATATTTAGATGCGGTGAGGTTGTAAACAAGGTCACAACCAATCATTTAAAGATTAAGTTCTTAAATATGTGACGGCAACGGTGCAAAACATAAGGAATGCAAAGGTAAAAGACAAACAAAATATAAACCAATGCCTGCCCTTCCTTTTTAACGGTGACACCACGGGGTAAATGACTAAGGGCCCACAGACTGCTTGAAAGGTGGCCGAGCAGTGGCAAGCCAGGCAAAGGCCACGCGATTAAGGTGGGATCTGAAAGGCGGCAAGCAGAGTGACTGAAATCTTGGAGCCTGGGTTTCCTCTCCTGTTTCACAGGGGGTGTGAAAAGGGTCGACGGGAAGGCTCTCTCAATATCTCTCTCTCTCTCTCTCTCTCTCTCTCTCTCTCTCTCTCTCTCTCTCTCTCTCTCTCTCTCCAAAACTTGGTTAGAATCAAACTCAAGGTATGAAAAGGAAAAGAATTAAAACTCGATAGCCACTCCCGTCCAGAGTCTCTCCGCCCTTTCCACCAGCTCATGGAACCTGACGCAAGGCACGCTGGGAAGTCTGAGTGAGGCTTCTTGACTTTGCTTCTCTTGACTTGGCTCTTTTCTTTACGGCCGCTTTCCTTTACGGTGAGTTTTGCGGCAGCTGTCCCAGACAGGGGTCTAGGCTGCAGGGGGCAGGAAGGGCTCAGCCTCCCGTGCTGGGAGTCGGCTTCACTGGCAATGACAGTTGCTCTTTGAATGCTCAACTGACTGAGGAAAGGGGTCCGTGCTGGGGCCGCGAGCCCCCGAGGCCCCCAGGACCCAGGCTCCCTCTAAGGCCAGGCCAGGGAGGCTCGGCTATGCAGCTCACAGTGTACTGCGTGCGGAGGGACTCCACGGAGGTGACCTTCTCCATCCAGGTCGACCGGGACTTTGAGCTCTACAACTTCCGGGTTCTCTGTGAGCTGGAGTCTGGTATCCCAGCGGAGGAGGCACACATTGTCTTTGCAGAGAACTATCTCGAAGACAATCACAGATCTTTGGCATCCTATGGCCTGAAAGATGGTGATGTAGTGATTTTAAGGCAGACGCAGAATGAAGAGCCTGGCTCTCCTGATGATTTCACAGGGATAGACTTCAGCAGCATAGCTGTGCCAGGCACATCGGTCTCCCAGCGCCTGCAGCCTACGCGGTCATCAGATAGCTTTGCAGGAATGGCTTCAGCCCCACAGGTCTCAGACGATCCTGCAGTACTGCGAGACATGCTACTTTCCAATCCCCATGAATTGTCTCTCCTCAAGCAGCGCAACCCATCCCTGGCAGAAGCCCTGCTCAGTGGGGATCTTGAGGAATTTGCTAGGGTTTTGATAGAACAACAAGAAGACCAAGCCCTAAGGGATGAAGAGAGATTTCACCTCTTTGTATCTGACCCCTTTGATCTTGAAGCACAGGCCAAGATAGAAGAAGCCATCAGGCAACAGAACATTGAGGAAAATATGTCCATAGCAATGGAGGAGGCTCCTGAGAGCTTTGGCCAAGTAGTGATGTTATATATAAACTGCAGAGTGAATGGACATCCTGTGAAAGCTTTTGTTGATACAGGTGCCCAGATGACTATTATGAGCCAGGCTTGTGCAGTGCGGTGTAATATATTGAGACTTGTGGACCAGCGGTGGGCAGGGATTGCTAAAGGTGTGGGAACCCAGAAGATTATTGGTAGGGTACATCTAGCCCAGGTTCAAATTGAAGGAGATTTTCTGGCATGTTCTTTTTCTATAATAGAGGAGCAACCCATGGATATGCTTCTGGGCCTGGATATGCTCAAGCGACATCAGTGTAACATTGACCTCAAGAAGAATGTACTAGTAATTGGTACAACAGGCACACATACATCCTTTCTTCCAGAGAGAGAACTTCCAGAATGTGCAAGGTTGGTATGTGATCCAGGGCAACATGACCTTTGATTGGAGGAGAAGCTCTACAAAAAGGTTTAGAAATTTAGACTGTCTGAAGCCTTGATGCATATAATGTATGTGTGTTGCACTTGCAATGGTCTTTAGAATAAAGAATGATAAAGAAATGACCTCACAGGCAGTGTTATCATTACAAACTTTAGGTAGTTCTAGCAATTCAGCCCATGCTTGAGGACTGTTCTGAAATCAATAAAACTACTAATCTTTATCACTCTGTCTCTCTGTCCCAGCTTCAGCCTGCTTATACAAGTCAGCCTATAAGAGATTGTTGAAGTTAACACTGAAGACTCAGAGCTTCAGCTAAATTCAGATAACATGTGAAAAGAGAATATCCCCTTCCTTTACTGAACCTTTATGCTCACACTTGTGCCGGAGAGCCCTGTCAGACCAGACAGCAACCTGTCCAAGTTTTGTGCTATCGTATTATGTAATTCGTTGGGGAAAAGAAAAAGTTGCAGATAATCTAAAATATTTCCTGCCAAAGGAAACACGCATGGCATCAAAGTTTATCTCATTAAAGAATAGAAAGTTAATTTGTTGAGGTTCTCCAGATGTACAATTCACAGATGTATCTAGGTGAAAAGGTGTTGTGTTCAGAGTATCAGGATCTGAGTTAAGCAAATAGCCTTCACCAATATGAATGAATGTGCTACCCAAGATCAAATAATAGAAAGAGCCAGTTGACCCACAGCAAAATAGTAACACTGAACTTAGAGCTTTCTGCTGGAATATGGCAGAGCCTTTCTCCTGCACAACAAAATACAGTAAAAAATTTTTAAAAAGGCATTGTACATAAAGGGAATGAGCTGCAGATAGGAGCCCTTCCATGTTCAGGAGAAAAATATTCCACTCTCAGCATCTTTTGAGAACTCACCTACAGAAACACCTATGGAAATAAATGTAGGTGAAAAGTGAGGCAATTAATCAGAATGCCAATGTTAAAATTACTGGTGTTGCTGACCTCAGTGCAGATAATCTTTTGAAGTAGGTAGAGACATAACATAACATAACATAACATAACATAACATAACATAACATAACATAACATAACATAACATAACATAACATAACACCCAACCTGTAATTTTGAGTAATTCTATTTTTACTGCTGATGTACCACTCTCCAGATAGTAATGTTGAAATGTATGAAATAGGTAAACTACTATGCTCCTCATTAAATATTTAGTGATTGATAGTTCTCTGTACTCTCCAGCTCTCTGTACATGTATTATCTGCAGAGATACCTTGTTTATTTATAACAACTACATTGGAGGAATTTCATTCCTTTCCATTATTCAATTTTAAAAAGTTAAATCTTGTATCTGAAGAAATCATCCATCATTAGGAACTAGCTTAAAGACCACATTCTCAATGTGGAGCTTTCTAAGAAGTAGACCTAAAGTCAGCATCATAGAGCATTTGAGTTGATCAGAATTCACAAAACTTTGTTAAGGATACCTGGACCAATGACAAAAGGAGTTTAAGAGCTGTATCATTGAGTCCTGCAGTGGAAACTGTTAACACTGAAGGTTCATTTGTGAGCCTGACAACTGTTTAAGATGTCCAGAATTGAGAACTATTCTGTCCTGCTAAACTTTGCTGAAATATTGAATTAGCTACTACACTGCAACTTAGGTGCAGTCTTTTCACCCCACCTTGGATCCACTGAAGAAGATATCACAACTAACACTTCTGAGCAAACTGAGGCCTTGGCACCAGTTTTAATGATAGTCCTCAATCAAGATAGTCAAAACCTATTTACAGGAATGCCTAAAATCAGAAAATCCTATATCCTGAAGCTACAATCTTCCTTCACAGACTGGAGAAGCTCTGTTCTTTCACTGTTTTTGTTCCTAGAGACAGTGACTGGAATCTTACTCTTTGGTGTGCTTCTGGGACTTTTCACTGAGTTTGTGTAAATATAAACCTTGCTTTTTCTCATTTTGTCAGCAAAGAGCATCATACTTCCTAAATAACAGTGAAAAAGATGAACCTGACTTGTCCTCATTCCTTCGACAAATATATGAAATATGTGTATACAGGTATATGTGCATATATGAATATATGTGTAAAATCTATGTATAAAGAAACCTACAAATAAAATACTGAGATAGAATTTTTTAAAGCTTTTAAAAAATTTTGACCAAAGTAATTATCTCTTCTGGTGAATTTGTCTATTCTATTTGATTTGGGGGGGGGGGAGGGTTGGAGGGGGAGACTTGGTCTTGCATGCAAAAAGAGAGCTTTTCTCATTACAATGATGCATTCTGGAATAAAATAGTTTTACCTTTAAGATGAAGAAAATTATCTTGAAATTACAGTTATTGGTAGACTAATTGTGTACACATTAAATGCTTATTATATTCTTGGACTGGTATCTAATAAAACATAGCATAAATGCATACCAGAAGCCTAATATAAAACAAATGAGATGTTTTCTTTTTTGTTATGCTAAATATTAAGAAGAGGAAAGGGACAAAATAATAACTAGATGGATTTGATGCTCTACTATATTTTTCTAAAGATGAAAATTTGGAAATAAGAGCTAATAATGTTAGATACCACCAACTGATATTTCTGTGATAGAATCAAACTATTTGCTATTTTCTTTTTCAACAAATATTTATTAAATGCCTTCTTTGTACTATGAATGAAAGAAATTAAATAGTTCCTGCCTTCAAGGAACTTACATTCTATAAGGGGAAAATACATGTATAAGTACAAATTAAATCCAACATTATGTATGTATACACATACATGCATATATTTATGTATGTAATTTTGTTTTCTGGGTGGGAGACACTAGCATCTGAGGTCAGGAAAGGTTTTGTGTAGAAAGTAGTGCAATGGTTTCGAGTAGTTGCAGAGAGTATTTCCAATATAAATAGATTTTTTTTTTCCTCTCATAGGTAATCATTAAAAAGTATCAACACTGCTTTTGCTTTGAGGAGACTAATGAAACAAAGTGATTGCTTTCTTAAAATAAATTATTTCCTAAAATAAATTATTTTAAAGTGAGTATTGAGAATTTTTAGAGATGTACATTTCTTTTTGACATTCTACATGGTAGCCCACTGTATGGCTATGGGCTTTCTGTTAATCACAACATCATTTTAGTCACCTATGGTAGAAAAAAAAACAACCTTGAAGGTAGATTTTATTAATACATCTCCTCCACTTCCAAAATTCAACCAATATTCAAATGTCCTATTTTATATTCCTTTGGATGAATCAATTTACAGCTTCACCAGTAGTTTGTTAGCATGCTTGTTTCCCCACATTCTTATCAACATTTAATTTTGTCATATTTTGTCACCTTTTCCAGTATGCTTAATATAAGATTGTACCACAGTTATTTTGCATTTCTTTGGTTATAGGTGATTTTAAACTGGTTGTTGACTTTTTAAAAATAACTTTTGAGAAGTATAAAGTTCCATTTGGGTTCAAAAAATAAACTTCACAACTATAGGATGGACAAAGTAGTGTTAGATTGCAGGTTAGCTGGAAAAAAATGAGGTTTTAGCTCATTATGAATCAGAAATATGATTTTGCTCCCCCCAAAATGTCATCTTTTGGCTACATTGAAAGGCACTGCAGGAGTAAGGAGGTGATGATCCTCTACTCATCAACTGTGGTTATTTTCTCATCTTTAAAATTGAATTTCTCTTATTTTTATGTATTAATGTATTCAAATATTCCCCTTCTTTCCCCAATTTTTTGCTATATTGGTTTACTGTTTATATATATTATAGCTTCACAGATTTAAAGAATGTCCGAGGGTAGGTAGTGTCAGTCCCTCATTTTGTAGGTGAGGAATATGAGCCTCTGTAAAGCTAAGTGACTTCTCCAAAATTTCACAGGTGGAAGTGCTTTGATCCAAACCCAGGTTTTCTAACTGCTTCTATTGTACCATACTGTCTTCCAAATATTCCCTAATCTTTCCTCAAAAGAGCTTTCAGTTTTACATTTTAGTTCCGTCCACCTTCTCCACCCAGCAAGCTATTCTTAATAAGAAAGAATAAAAAATAAAGAGGAAAAAATATTTCAGCAAACCTTACCAACAGATCCATGGAGCCTGACAATATATGCAAATGTCCACACCTGAATTGTCCCACTTCTCCAAAAGAAGGGGGATAGGGTGGGACACCTTTTCTTAAAAAACAAAATAAACTTTTTTTCAATTATTTTTTCAATTATTTCAATTATTTCAATTATTATTTTTTCAATTATAATAATTTTTCAATTTTTTCAATTATGAAAAAAAGTGTTTCCCAGGATGATGGAGGTGGACACAGGGATGGAAACATTGCAATTTCAGAGGCTCTTGATTTCAGCATCTGTGATCAAAGAGAGCTGGTTAAGGTGGAGGTACTGATAGTTTGATGTTTCTTATACATGTTGCCTCCTGTTTGTTTCACAGATTACCTTGCTTCTTCAGGTAGGTCGACTTGCCTGCCCTGTGGGTGGCAATTGTTTGGTAGTGGGGATAGCTGCCCCTTTTCCATAAGAGCTGCTTCCAGGAAAGATGGCTATGACAGCTGGGTTGGAAACATATCTGGGAGTTGCTACCACTTCCAGATCTCCTGTCTACTTGGTGGTGGTAGTGGTCACCACTACCAAAATTGTTGAATTGGTGGTAGTGGTGATGACAAAGAAAGGGTACTTCTCCAAAATGATTTCTCCCCTCAGTAGTGGCTGCAGAAGCAGAGAGGGGGTATGATAACTTGGAGAATACTGCTATTTTCAAGGCTCTTGTGTCTAGAACAACTTTTTCTAAGGACTTCTTGGGGAGCTTTAGATCAAGAGCTGTGGATATTTTGGTCAGTTTATTTCCACAATTCCCAGTTGCTTTCCAAAATGATTGTACCAGTTTCCAGCTCCATCAACAATGCATTGGTGTGCCTATCTTTAAATAACATTCTACCACTCATCATTCCCCTCTTTTGTCATGTTTACCAATTTGCTGGATGTAAGGTGCAATATCAGGAGTGTTTTAATTTGCATTTCTCTTATTAGTGATTTTAGATTATTATGTCGTATGGTTGTTAATAGGTTACAACTCTTTTGAGAAGTATTTGTTCATATACTTTAACCACTCATAATATTGCAGAGTAGCTTTTGGTCTTATATATTTCTGTTACTTGTCTATATATTTTAGATACCAGACTCATCTAAGGAATTTAATTTTTGTTCCATTTGAATGTTTTCCTTGTTACATTAGATACATTGATTTTGTTTGTGCAGAAGGTTTTCAATTTCATGTGACCAGAGTTATTGATTTAATGTTTTATACTTATTTTCAGCCTTTTAAGAATTCATCTCCTTCCCATAGGTGATAAATGAATTACCTTCTAGATTTAATGATTTTATGAATATTCAGGTTGCGTATACATTTTGAATTTATTTGTGGAATATAATATAATGTGTTTGTCTTAGCATAATTTCTACGAGATTCCTTTACAATTTTCCTGGATGTTCTTATCAAATAAGGTGCTCTTTCTCATTTCTGTTTTCAGGTTTGTCAAACACCAAGTTTTTGAGTTAGATTATTTTTTACTCTCCTTTGCCCAGTCTATTAAAATTGACTAGTTCTCTTTAAAAAATAATAAATATTTTTGATAACTGTTACTTTATAATATGGTTTGAGGTTTGGAAGTATCATTTCACTTTCATTATTATCCCTCCTTTTAATTATTTCCATTGTTTTTTTCTATACATATTTTGTAGTTACTCCACCTGAATTTTGGTATTACTTTTATCACATTCTGTAAAGTATACTTTTTATAGTGTGACTTGTATAGCATTAAAACTTTAACTTTGGTAATATTGTCATTTTTGTTATTTTTAATGTCAATTTAGGTTATATCTTGTCCTCTTTCATTTTTTTGAAAATATTATTCTTTTCCATTCTGTGGTTTTTGAGTAGGTAAAGAATGTGTTGTGTTGTTTGACTTTCCTTTATAATTAAAAGTCTTTTTTCTCCCTGGATTTTTGTGGAATTTGCTGTTTGTCACTGAAATCATTAAATTTAGCCATTATAAATAATGAAATTTGAAGCATAAGCTTGGTTGTTGTTTTTGTTCTTTGTTTGTTTGTTTGTGGGAGTCAGTAAGGTGGCTTAGCGAACTAAAGTCAGGAAGACTCTCATCTGGCCCCATATACTTAAGTAGCTGTGTGACCCTGGGCAACTCAGGAATCTGGGATGGTGTAAGATTCAAAAGAGATAATATTTGTATAGTGCTTAACACAGTTCCTGAGACATTATACCACTTAACAAATGTTACTTTCCTTATGTTTCTGAAGGCAATGTCTGAATTCTTTCAAAAGGCATTTTGTTTTCTGTATTGAGAAGTTCTGGGACAGTTTTCCTGTATTATTTCCTGCATTATTTTGTTAAGTTTTTCAATTCGTCGTGTTCTTCTGGGACACAAATGATCCTTAAGGTGTCTCTGTTTTTGAGATCAATGGCTTTTTCATACATTAGAGTTCATGTGTGTGTGTGTTTTTTTTAATATTACTACTTTTTATTTCTCTTCCAGATTGTCTTTCACTTTTTATTTCCAACGAATTGTTCTTTCTTTTGCTTCTTTAGTGATACTTGCTGCCATAGACTGAGGTTTTTCTATTCTCCTAAGTATTTCTATCATATAATTCATAAATTCTGCTATTTGTTTACTTTTAACCTCTTCTCTCAAGATTCTCATTTGTCTTCTGAATTGATCCAGGAATGCTGTTGTTGGTCTATCCCCAGGACTGAACAGCAAAATTTTCTTAGCCACCTCCTACATTGCAGAATATACTTTTCATTTATCTCTATATCCCTGCTCAAAGTAGATTCTGGAGTGAAAAGATGAGGCTCAGCTAGATTACAGTTCCCTTTCCTTCAACCTTGGTATAGCCATACAAGATAGCTCTCTGTCCTAGTTCCCTCTATCCTTTAGTTTCTTGAGCTGGATCTGCATCTATTGCTTTTTTCCATGTTGCCATGTACCATCAGTCTTTGTAGGCTTAAGAGTCCTGTCAAGAAGAAGGGATCCCATTCTCTCCCTCCTACACTTTCCTCTCTCCTATCTTCTTTATGTGGCTAGGCAGACAGAAATGTCTGCTGCTTAGTGAAGCAGTACAATGGGGGAAACATGGAGTGAGGTATGCTGGAAGAGACTGCAGTAGGTGGCTGAGTCCCAAAGCACAAGTTGGTGGATTCATTTGCATGCCCTGACAGAGGATGAGGCCTGGTAAGACAAGGGTGCTAAATGAGTGCATTAAAAAATATCATTCTCCATTATTGATTTGTAAGACTTTTACATTGTTGAGATTTTTACACAAGGATTCAATTAGGATTACTCTACCTTTAGCACATAATTCTCTTTATGTTTTGTTTTGGATTTTTTTTTTTGGAATTAGTAGGAACTACAGAAAATGTGTTCCATCTTGTTGGTTATTACATGACCCAAAACACATTTTTTTTCTCTCAAAATATCTTTTAAAAAAAAAATTTCAGATGCAAAAAGCACTGTCCCATTAATTTTTCTTCTAAACTTTTGAAATCTTTCATAAATTTAGTATATATGTCAGATTTTGTCCAGATTGCATCTCTTCTATTACAAACTCTTGGAGGGAGATTTCTCACCAAAGTTATAATACTTTCTATTCAAGCCAAGCATAGAAATTATCAGCTGAGAGAGTTCTGGTCAGCGTCTGTATAATTGAAATGCCCCATCCTCTCAGGCTTCTGTACCAGGCTGGCATTCCTTTTCCTAACTTCTTCTATTTCCTCTTTCTGCCCCAGTGGTCTGTATTATTCAATGGCAAAATCATTTTGTTTCTTTCCCTCCATCATCCAAGTGAAGAGTAGGATGGCCCAATGAAAGAGGAGGAAAAGAAAGCATGTCTCCTCTTAGGTGGGGGGAGATGTGGTGTGTAATGGACAATAAAACAAACATATTACCTTAATTACTCTTTCCTTGCATTGATTCCATTCCTTTTTTATTAATTCCTTAATTAGGACTCTTAATGTTTCCTTGCTAGTGATGTTGATTCTGTCATTTTCATTACAAAGGTCATTCTTTTTGGTGGAGAATTGCAGAACACCTCTGCCTTGGATAAACTATATCCTCAGGTATGGAAATAACTGGCAGATGTGATTGCTGAGCCACCATCATTAATATTGGAAAGATAATAAAATGCCACCTCTGTATGTCAGAAGGTGAAATGTCCTATTTTTAAATGCAAGGTTTAGGCCAGTGAGAATGACTTCTCTTCCTGAAAAATTCATAATGAATCTATGAAGATATGATGGGTAAGCATCTAAAAAGGGAAGCAGTCATTATAAGGAGACAATATGACTTTAGCAACAAGAGATTATGACAAACTAATTTTCCTGATATGATTAGTAAAGTACTTTTTAAAGATGAAAGGAATGCTATGAATATAGTTTGCCTAGATTTTAGCAATTTTTTTCCATAATTACTGTATCCTATTCCTGTGGAGAGATGTGACCTAGACTATCTCACTATTGGATGGATTAGGATCTGATTGGATAGCCACATTCAAAAGAATAGTCATTAATGGTTTCAAGTCAATGTGGCAGGAGGTTCCCATTGGATGATCTCAAGAATTTGTATTTAACCTTGTACTATTTTACATTTTTGTTAATGGCTTGGATAAAACATGCATATCTTGCTCACGAAATTTGTAGATGACCAATGCTGGACAATTAAGCTTTGCTCTAAAATGATCTCAACAGGCTAGAACATTGTGCAGAATCTAATAAGATAAAATTTAATCAGCATAAATATTGCCTTGCAAATAGGTACAAAAATCAGCTTCACAGGTACAGCATGTGGGAGACGTGGAAAGAAAGCTATTGTTCTGATAAAGATATGTTTTGTCGTTGCTATTTTAGTAGACTGAAAGCTCCATATGAATCACCAGTATTATCTGAAAACCAAAAATAACTAATGTGATCATGGGTTTTAAGTCAACTTCCAGAAATAAGGAGAAGATAATCTATTTGTTCTCTGCTTTCATCAGATGTCATCTGGGCTATTCAGTTCTAGGCACCATAGAGCAAGAGAGCTATTAAGCTGGAGAGCATACTGAAGAGAAAAACCAGTTTGGTGAAAGTATCACAGCATTATAGGTTTAGAAAAAAAAGCTTCATTTTACAGATAAAAAAATCTGAGATTCAAATAAGGTATGCAACTTGCCCAAGGTCATATAGGTAGTAAGAGATGGGACTAGAACCCAATTCTTCTGACTCCAAAACCAGCAATCTTTCTGTTGTACTACACTGAATTGGGGTTTTGAATAATTACTTCCCCATTATCCAATTCTTCAGATAATCGTTCTCCTCTTCTGTGCCATGATTTCTTGATAAGAGCTTTTTTTTTTTTTGTTTTTAATCTGGATGGTTTTTTACCTTAGCACATTATTATTTTAAGTGAATAATGGGACTTTGTCCCAATATGGCAAGTTTACTATCTTGTCACTTCTTCCAACTTAATTTTATTTTTGCAGACCTGTGACTATCACTCCACTGCTTAAAATTCTTAAATGGAATCCTATTACCTATTAAATAATATTCCAACTCATGGGCTTCAAATTCAAAGACTTCCATAGTTTTTTTGGTTATTGTTTGTTAACTTATGCTAATTCTCACAGTGTTTCCCTTCACATACACTATATCCCAAACCAACTTGGTTACTCCATCATCAATGAAAATACCCTGAGTAGTTTTACAGACTGAAACACTTACTTCATTTCAGATCAGAAATCCTGGGTTTGAATAAGGATTCTTCTTTACAATCTATGTCACCTTGAGCATGTACCTTCATCTCTTTGGGCTTCAGTTTCCTCATATAGAAAATGAAGGGGTTAAATTTGATAACCTCTTTGACCTCTTCCAAGCTCTACATCTTAGAATTATGGGTTTATGGTACTGTACATATTTTTATTTATGCCATTTTCTACTTGATATGGAATGGCTCCCTAAAATTTCATCTGTGAGAATCTAAATACACAGTTCTACATTCACTTCTAAGAAACAGTCCCAAATACTGTTAGGTAGATGGGCTATTTCCTTCCTAAATCTCATACCATTCCAGATGGACCATTCCTATAAACTTATCACATGCTGATTTGTATTATAGTTACTTATATACAAGATTGTAAGCGTCTTGAAGGCAAGACTTGCCCAGTTTCATCTTTGTATTCCTAATGTTTAGCATTGAATATGTTTGAATAGACCAAAAATCTGATTTCATCAGCAGAAGGAACTCCTGATGTGAAATCATCCTCTACAAAGAAAGATTGTGATCCATCAATGACTTAGTAAATAAATCCTAGGGAGTTGCCTTAGGCGTATTTAGAAGTTCAGAGACTTGCCTAGAGTCTTATAGCTAGTACATGTCAGAGGCAGGATCTGGACACAAGTTTTCTTTAGCCTTTTAGAACTGAACACTCTATTCATTATGTCAGGTTTCTTTTTTGCCTTTGTATATGCTTAATAAATGTTTGTTCAATTGAATTTCTATTCAGTAGTATAGCTTTTAAAAAATATGTTTTATATCTCCCCCACCAGACTATTAGATCTTAGAGGTCAGGGACTTTGCATTATTTATTTGTGTATCTTCTTCAGTGCCTATCTATGATAGGTATATAATAAATGAGCTGCTTTATTCCTTTTACATAAGCTCAAAGTTAGTATGTTTCTTTGATAGAGAATTAGGATGTGCACTGTCTTTCCTCAGGTATTTAGTCTGGGAAATTAGAATACTCCTTTCTGAGCAGACTGTGTTATAGCATTTCAATTTAAGTAAATATACTAATACATATAACCTGAAGATGCTTTCTCCAAGCTTTTACTACCTGCCTTCATCACAGACGCAGTTCACATTGAAAGCACATTGGTAGTATAATAACCTTTTTATGTAATTACAATTATATTACATAATTATTATATTTATGTAAAGTATTACATGTAGTCATATAACTGGCTAACCCTAAAAATGTATGTTATCACTCAAATATTTTAAAATAAGTTAAAGATCCTAAAAGCCTTTTCACTTACCTTTTCTGGCATATCTTTGTAATTTTAAAATAAAGTTTATGTGCATTGAACTATAAAACCATGGCACACTCAACCATTTTGATTTATTGATTGATAGAGATTCCTGCATGATCAATTTGGCCACAGAAATCCTTATCAATTATCAAGGCAGCTAAAATCACTATGATTTTGCCCTCTTTGTTACTTTTGACTGAGGATGGAGAAGTTATGTTTTCATGATAGTGAGCTTCCCTTGATATTTCTCTCAGTGCCTTTATAGCTGGTTAATATTTATTTTAATTATTTTTAAGAAAAAAAACTATCATATTGAATTTTAAAATGGCATTTCTAACACTAACTCTATGGGTAAGAAGGAGTGGAAAATATTCAATGGCAGTTTCCTTCATATTATAGTTGAAGCGAGATACTGACTTGATGGGGAAAAAAATTCCACATATTTATTTATAGGGAATAACTGCTGTGTGCACAGAAACAAATCTATAGAAGGATTTTGAAATATATATTTTTAAAGAGCAAAGTATGTTCAATACCACTAAAATGAGCATGAGTATATTTCTTTGCCATGAATAAGATGCAACCTTTAGGCTCACATGTGTTTTTTTTTTGCTAGTGTCCTCTTTAAAAACCCATTTGCGTCATTGGAATATCATGTTTAGAAAAGAAAGTATGACTGCTTAATGAACTTTACCTTAAATTCTGTAAACTCCCATCATATTCCCATACAAATTGAGAAGGAAAAGGGAACGAAATTCAATTCTATTTGTACTCCAGCAGCAGGTCAAAAGGAATAGTAAGTGGTGTTTTGTGCTTATTCGATGTGAAATATACAGAGGCAAGTGCTGGTTTTGTGCATGGTTAGGTTGCCATTCATTTTTCTCTCAAAGTTATTCAGTGCTGTTGATGTCAGAATTGCAGTTGCAGGCATGTCCTCAAATAGGCGTGTGTTGATATTTCAGCTTCATAAAGAGAAGAGAAAAAAATGCAAATGCTTTTAGAGAATAGATAGAACTGATCATTCTAACTACATGTTTTGAAGATTGTGAACCCATTCAACAGTAAGGTTAATCTCTCCCAAATGGGTGACTTAGTTCTTCCTCTACATCTTACATCCAGATTTTGACTGGTTCGATACTGCAGAAAAGTTGAAAAATGGATTTTTAGATGGCTATTTAAACACACACTATGATATTGTACGTACTTTCTATCTCCCATTTGATGCTTGTCTGCTGATTCCACTTTCTGCAGAGCTGGAGAACTTGACCCATGCTAGTTACTTGACATTAGGTAGTTTGAATGAGAGTTTATGTGTCCACTTCACACTTAAGAACCATTTTTTCCCTTCCATTGATCTTCTTTTAACTCCTCTTCTCATGTTCCTAGGTACTCTTCTCCAATGTTTCCTCCTAAGGTTGTGGTTCAGAATTCTGATGAGGCAATCTTTGGTGCAACTGCAAAAATAAAACCAACACACTTCTTACAATTTCCTTTGAGTAGCAGATCCCCAACCTTGTACAACTTTTGAGCAGTCCCTTTGAAAGATTACTAGGAATCATTTGAGAGCTCAGACATATAAATAACATTAGAATGGAGATATCTGCACAGTATGTTTTATTTGTTAACCCTTTGATACAGTATGCTGACACAGTATGTGGTGATGCTTTAAGGTAATTTATTTTGAAAAAGATCTTTACAGCTGGGTGTAGCTTCAAACTCATGATGCTTTGCTTTCTTAGGAACGTTCATAGGAACTGTGGTGTCATCATATTACAGAGAATGTTTAATTTTAGCAAAACAACAAAGGATTTCCTATTCTTTTCTAAGTTGTGAACATATGTCAAGAATATGTAGTGGGGAAAAAAGCCTGCCTATACTAATTCTCAATAAAAACTTTTCTAAAGAAAACAAATTATATAAACGTTTATGCATATTTCAAGTTCCTTAAATGCTGAATTTCATAATGAATAGG